>JBBBDQ010001047.1:795000-1422500 GCA_037127315.1 Ascarosepion bandense
TGGGCTTAAATACGGATAGATGACATTCAAACGTACATTGTATGTGTTATAAATAATTTACTAATTTACTTTTTGCCATGGATATCAGCTAGGAATGCGAAATCGAGGAGCCGAGTTCGAATTCCAGTTGAATTCATTACATTCACTGACGTTCAAATACCTTGGGGAAAGTGTTTAATTTATATATACTCTCCAGCTATGAGTTTAATAGCAGGACAGATTTGGGTTCAATAGCCTTAGTTGGCCACCGGATTACTGCATTATTAAATGCGATCCTACTGTGATTAAATGTTCTACCTAGTCAGTCATGGATTGAAAATGACATAATCGCCCAAGCATGTCTCACATATGTCACGTAACTGAATAATCGATTATGTTTGAAATATTATATTTAATATTTTTTATAAATATTTCACTTCTTTATCATGATAACTTTATTGCTCAATACATGAAATAATTAAATATATTGAGAAATATTATCACAATTTGAATTTCATATTTTTTCTTGGTTTCTATTCATTTCCGTCGCTTCCTGATTAAAGCAATTGAACAATTTATAATTTCAAGAAAAATGTAAAAACTCAGCATTCAATGATGATTTAAAACAGAAGACAACAAATTCGTACTTTTATAAGGGAAATACATTCTACTCTTATCTCAGTCATGACTGAAATATCTAATTTGAATATATATATATATATATATATATATATATATATATATATATATATATATATACGAAAATTCCGCTAGCTTAACCCTATAAAAGCCAATATCCCCCAACCACTTCTTTTACTAGAGCAAACATCTAGTTTTAGAATTTTTCCTCATTCTTTGTTTAAACGGGGCTGAGAATACATGACTTAAAATGACATGTTTAAAATGGCTATTTCTCTCTAAATTTTATCTGAATTTACAGATGAATAAATAATATTTATATTCAAATTTGAAAAGTGTAAATTTTAAAACTGAAAATCTTCGAAAAAGAAACGTTTTTTAAAAGTCACTCTTTTCATTCTTTTTTCCCTAGAAACGCTAACTTCGGGGAAAATGAATAATTTTTATTAATTATTTAGACGAACACAAATAGATACTCGTTCATATTTTAAAATTTGATAAAAACCTTGAATTGAGAAATGCAACATTTCCACTTTCCTACTTTCATGCAACATTTCTACAGGAATTCAATATAATTTTAATAACATACTAGAAAATATTTTAAGACCAAATAGGAAAAATTTACTTGTGACGCGTTTCGTCCATTAGGATTTCATAGGACTGGGTTTGTTGACGTTGTTATGACTATACATGCGTATGAATGAAAGATGCTAGTTATTTCAACATAACTAAAACATTTTTTGGAATAACATGCTTTTCTTTTTTTTTTCATGTCGACTGTATGATATTAAACAACAAAATATACTTTTTTATATATCAAGTGACAGTATCGATTTTATTTTAACACAAGATGGAAAAAGTGTGCTTGCGACGCGTTTCATTGTCAACAAACTCAGAGAGACATAACAACGTCAAAAAACCCCACTCTGAAAAATTTCTAACGGATATTTTTCTCGGTCCTCTTTGAGAGCCACATTGAGGGTATAGGTGTTGTAGTATGAGATTTTCTTGAAACGGTGTACCGTCCGGGGTCGATATCATAGTTGGCGTCTGTCTATCTCCGAGTCATTGCAAATGACGGTACGTCAGTATATTGCAGCTGAAAAAGGCGCTTTTTATTCTAGAAGCATCTAAAATAGAGGCCTATTTTCACAAAGATCGCAGAAAGTATTTGACCCTGAGTTTTCCGGGATATCAGTTTTTAAAGGCCTTTTTTGTCAAAGTATGAGTCTACGCATATATCTTACCTGGAGTAATTTCTTATACTGAAGTTTCATAGTCTTCAGAAACAAAGAAGAACTCCTTTTATACTTCATGGAATTTATCGTTTCCTTTGCAAATTGGTTATGAGGTTAGTAATGTAATAACCATTACGCTTCTTATCAACTGAGACTGTAATAATTTCTTCGTACCTATTGTCACTAAACAGTACAGAAAATGCGCAAGCCTGCACAAACTATGCTGTGGATTAATGTAGTATCAGTTTGAGTACGATATATATTTTTGGATACATTGTAGCAAATGTTTTCTCTTAAAAATTTTCGTGACACAGGAGACTAAACTATCGCCCGGTTCACACTCCATCCTCGTCTATTGAACACGTGAAGAGGCTCATCGTTTCCTGTTTAGGATGTGGTTTCCGATTTTCTCTTTTCCAATCTTCTCACATTTTTTCAATTGGAGATAGACTAGACTATCGCCCAGTTCACACTCCACCCACTTCTATTAAACAGGTGTAGAGGCTCATCCCTTGTTTCCTGTTTAGGATGTGGTTTCCGGATTTCTCTTTTCCAATCTTTTCACTCCAATGTAGCCCCTGCACATCAGTGGCGTTACCGCCTTGCTCGGGGTGATATGATTAAAAAATAAAATAAAAAGATATCTATTATTATCTGACAATACTGATCTTGTTCTGTATTGGCTTCTTTTCATTTGCCATAGATTTTGGTGAAAAATTTCACATTAAATTTTGCTGCGAGATTGTTTCATTGCTGTGGATATATATATATATATTTGTCTTTATCTTATTCTCGCTATATATATATATATATATATATATATATATATATATACACTCGCTATTTGTCTTTATCTTATTTTCTATTTATATATATATATATATATATATATATATATATATATAAATAGAAAATAAGATAAAGACAAATAGCGAGTGTGATGGATATATAAAATATTTCCTTTTGCCAATATTTCTTTTTTATTAAATATAACAATTTCTTCTCACTTTTTCATAACTTATTACAAGTATTTATATTTTTTCTAAAAATATATGAAATTGGTTGACGATAAAAATTTATTTTTGGAAATACCAATTTGATAAATCTACTTATGCATAAGGAGTACTGAACAAAATGAATTAAAATTAACATTTATTTCGTGATGTAATATCGAATTTTGTTTGGGATAAAAAAAAAACTATATGTAAATATTTACGAAAAATAAAATTTCTAGATTTTATTAAAAATACGTAATCAGCTACACAATAACAACAGCAACACACACACACAGACGCACACATATGTATGTGCGTGTTTGTGTCATTTACGTTTTGACGTAGATTTATTCTCGTATAGATTAATTAGTCATTCATTTTTTAGCAGTATTCATGTTGGTGAAAAGTCAGAATGCAGAAACTGAAGAGGTAGATGAACATGAACCCGGTAGGACGTTGACCGTGTAGAGATCTTTAATGCGCTTTTCATTACCTCAGTTCATTCTTCTTACCACTAGACCAATATTGATTAGACCGTCGTAATTGGTTTATTTTATGCAATTTTGGGCAAACATGCCCAGTGACAGACATTGGCAAAATATCTGCAAAACTAAAAACAAAACAAAAAAATAACACTCACAAAACAAAAACAAGAATGAAAATCACGAGCATCGCGGGAATCCAAGAGCATTAGAAAAAGATTGGTAGCTCATCTTAAAACATTCGATCTCAATTTTGATATAATAAATATGATGGCTGATACAAAACATCAAGAAAAGGGAATAGCAACACAAAGCAATACACGAATTAATGAAGAAAGATAGACATCTTTGAAGGTACTAATTTCAAATTCAGCAGACGTTAACATTTTTGATACTAAAAAAATACTATCTGGCCCCTATATATTTATTTAGTAAAATGGCCTAAAACTTTTATCACACTTTTCTTACAAACAGGTTCGTCTTTCTTTCCCCAGTCTTTTGAGAACAAGTAGAAGTTTATCTCCCTGTTTCCTCGTTTAGGATTTTGTTTCCGGTTCCATATAATGACTACTTCTATAATATACATCGCATTCTCCGACTGACATCTAATTAAATTTTGATCTCTTCAAATCTAGAGATAGCTGTCATCTTTCTTGCACTTATACAGCATTATAATGTAAGACTCTGTCTCTAGTTGCTTTTCGGTTTTGTATTATGTAGACATGTAAAAAAGAAATGCACCTAAAACAGAGATAGATAGATAGATAGATAGATAGATAGATAGATAGATAGATAGATAGACAGACAGACAGACAGACAAACAGATTTGCAAAACTTCCGCTTGCTTTTTAAGATAATATTCATTAAGAGATTTCTTTTTGTCCATATAAAAAGAATGCTTGGATATTTATATGTTAAATAATTGAGCAATATTTTGGACATATTTTTACCGATAAATAATTAAACCCTTTCCGCAGAGAAGCATATTACCATTTTTTTCTTTTCTTTTTTCTTTTTTAGACTATTTATGTGAATAAATATAGCTCGTTATTTAGTCGTAAAATTCTTCGTTTCGAAGCCTTTCCCCGTGGCTGATTGAGTTAAAGAAGAAATTGGCCATCCGTGTAGAAAAGGAATGACGAGCGAATGAAATTAATGGACAAGATAACCTCAGGTTTGTCATCATTCGTTCGCTATTCCTAATGCCATATGGACGCCATTATTACCGTTCGCTTTGGATTCCTCTCACTAGGCCGCCTTCAGGGGAAAAAGCTTTGATGTCGGTAAGTTGTAAATAGCGAAATGCTATATTTCTGCCAAATACTTGTAGCTCAAGTTCTGCAATCTAACTCCGCGTGCCTGTTTAATTATAGAATCTAATTATTTTTCTCATAGGACAGATATTCGTATTTAATAATTTCGGTGTCCATCTGAAATTATCTCGCTTACCTTCGCAACAGAATCGATTAGATTTAAGTTAGAAAAATTAGTTTTCATATCTTCAGATATTTTCGACAACTTTTTAAAACCATTATAAATAAAAACTTTTTTATCTAAACGTGTTTGCCTGAAATTACATCCTAAAAATTGCCAGTAGATACGCGTTTAGATTAACTCTTTCTTGAATATATTAATCGAACATTTAACGACATTATTGTTGTTTTTAACATATTCCGAGTTTCCTGATATTTTCAAAATGTAATTATTAATCTTGCAAAAATAAATATGACGAATTTTCGAGAATCACTTGATGCGTATTTATTGTGTCTATCGATTAAATAAAACGATTTTACCTATGTATTGAAGTAAATTTATGTCTACGAGCGAGTATGAACACGCTATATTTAAGGTATTCAACATTCTTCTTCAAGGTGCCTTGTCTCTTGGTGATCATGGCTATCCACAATTTCCTATTCTTTGTAAACCTTAATAAAACATTTTTTGTGATCTCTACTAAACCTTGCGTCATCTATTTGCTTAAGATTGCTAGATTTATTATCCATTGTTTTTTTCTATGCGTTTTACCTTCAAATTGTAATCTGATTATTAATTATTACAAGCCATGTTTCATCCTCGACGTTAATTATTTGTGTCCTTTCCGTTATATTATTTCTAAAATGACATCGTTACTCATCAGTTCATTATATACGCAGCATCATTCTGTAGAATAACATTGATTTTGCTTCAGGTTTCTTTATTTGCAAGGAGAATTTCCAGCATTCGTTGCTATATAGAAAGACTAATATTACCTAACAGCTCTGTATTTATTTCAAATTTGTAATTCGAATAATGCACTGGGACTTTTAAAAAACAATCATGTATATTTTAATTCTGTTTAATACTGTGTATGTATAATTAAAATAAGAGATATAAATTAAGTATTAATATTCAGAAAAAGACGTTAGCAAATCTACAAATTTCTTTTCTAAACTTGGATGGATTTAAACAGAATAGCATAAGTGTCCATCTGTTAGATTGCCCAACGTTCTCTGAGTCTGGCAAGATGTCTCACAAATCTCTTGGAATCATTCCAACTTGAAAATAATGAACCTCATTTTCTTTCAACGTTTTCTTTCCTTGAGGAAGCCATTTCGCGCTTTCAATCCTCTGAACTTCTGGAAGGCATGTAGCCTAAATATCTATTTAGATAGGTAGGTATCTCCGAGGTGGATGCTGAAAAGTAAGTTCATGGTACGATCAAGAAAACCTTCCAAAGACAATCTGTTGATGGGTAATTTTGAAAAATAATGTATAGGAGGTCGGGTAGCGAAATTTCTCCACTGTTATATATATATATATATATATTGATTGATTGATTGATTGATTGATTAATACATAGTTTTTGGTCCTAATAGGGTTAGACCAGTACACATTTGTATTAAAAATTGTTCTTATATTATAGAACATTTGAATATTTTCTATTTTAAAACGAGTTATTTGGATACCCACGTTTCAACCATGAGTGGTGTCTTCGGGCGATTTTTAATAAACATTTTTATTAAATATTATGATTAAAAAGCGCCTGACGACACCACTCATGGTAGAAACGTGGGTATCCAAATAACTCGTTTTAAAATGGAAAATGCATATATGAAATTAATTGTTTCAACATTATTTTTATCGATACTCGCATTTAAGGAGATATTCTGTTTTTAATTAAACAGTATTATATTTTTATATCTACCGTCCTGATTATTTACGATAAATCTTTATTACGAAAATATATGTCGTTCGGCAGGATTTGAACCTGAATAATCAAGCCGGTAGATATAAATATATAATACAGTTTCATTAAAAACAGAATATCTACTTAAATACGAGTATCGATTAAAAATAATGTTCAAACCTATTCATTTCAAATTGTCGGTTGTTTATAACCAAGTTTATATAATAATAATAATAATAATAATAATAATAATATATATATATATATATATATATATATATATATATAATGTTTGTTTCATTATTGCATTGAAACATGTAAATATCTTTATCTAATATCATTCATTTTTCTCTCTAATATTTTAGAGAGAGAAATATATATATATTTTCGTATATATTTTTTCGTATATATGTATTCATGTTTGTGTTTGTTTTTTTTTATTGTGGAGAGAGAGAGAGAGAGAGCTCAATCAAATGTAATGAAATGAAGAGTTGTTTATTTGTAAAATTTCTGTTTAATAGGGATTTGATTTAAGACACTGGAGTGTGTGGGAAATCGTTTTGAAAAATATCTGATATGAGACGTAACCAAGTCATCGGAGTCGACAAAATTTGTCAAATGAACATGCCTATAGCTGTAGATCGAGTTTCATACATTTTAAACACCATCTTCTGCCAGAACAGATATTTAGGTATTTTATTGTACTACGATGATGGGCGCACGTGCTTTTTAGTAACTATCCAATTATACATCAACATCAAGGTGAATATGACCAGTGATGTGAGAGTTACTTTTAATCCATCTATATTATCCGTGCGTTTAATCTTAGAAAAATTGAAATAGATATAGACAGTTCAACATTTTTTCAATCAGTGCTTATGTGTGTGAATAATTACAATTGCAAACCAAAGTGAAATATGATAATAAGTGTTGGTTATCCTCAAGAAAGACGAATGAAACCCATCGGGAGTTACTGTAAATAAAGTAACAGCAACTTTGGCCGGTTTAATGAGCCAAGTCTCGTATGACTACTCGGTATTATATTATATCAAGCCCCAGCAGACAATCAACCCAGAAAGTACCTCTCCTTTGGTAGCGGGCTGGGATAAGTGCCTGGTGCCTGAAGTGTCAACAAAACGGAAGGCTTTTTATACGGTACCACCCAAAAAATCACATTAAACACTAACCTTTGTATTGCATTTAATTTGTGATGAAGTTGCGCGGATAACAACCTGTTAACCGAGCAAAATATAGCTGGTCAAAATGGAGTTCCCTAATAATATAAGCTTAAGTACCTGGAGACAATTTCCCTGGAAAAAACTTCTCCTTCGAGATGAGACATGACCCTTTTTCTAGAGTACTGCAAAAAAAAAAAAAATAAATAAATAAATAAAACTGTACGTCGACCTTGTATTAAAGTTCGTTTCCGAGGTGTACTGGCCGGCAAAGGATTTCGCTCATGCCAATAATATTAGCTCAGACCCCAGGGATCCATCCACCTAGGCAATACCTCTCGTCATTTGTGGGCTGGCGGCATTATCCGATGACCGGGGCATATGAAGAAAGCAATATGTCAATGGGGTTTTCAAAGTTTGTCTACGGTACTGAAAAAAAACCCACATAGATATTCGATCGTTATTCCGCATTCTGTTGCAATGTGGATGCGCAGATATATACCATTCTGCAATCAAATTCCTCCTGTAAAGTAATGCATAAATAAAATGTTTGTAGTATTGAAGTCTTTTGTAGTATCTATTGTTAACATCACGTCATTTTTTATAACAACAAGAGAACCAGGTAGTGCGGGAAATTAAACTCAGTATCGAAAAGCACAAAATATATGTTTTACTCTTAAACTGCTAGAAATGTTTACTATTTGTTCGATATATTTTAATTTAAATGGACCTAATACCAAAGATTTCTTCTGCACACCACTTGCATTCTTTTACTGCTTTATCTATAAATACTTATTTACCGAAAATAATTTAATCAACAACTCTTCTGGTGAGAAAAATCTATTTTCTTTTTAGGAATTAAATGTTTTTCTTGTTTTATTTAAAACTTATGCAACTTTCAATTCAATTTAAAACGTTGACAGGCTTATCATATTATGAGTTATTTTCAAGAGTCAAGCGATTACAGATTGAATCTTGGTCTGTAACATAAAAATAACCAAAAAAGGGAAACAAGTAAAATCCAGAAATTGATTTCATAGAGGCGTAAAACGCAATGTTTAGTGCACACATTGCAAACAAGTGAACAGAAATGATGTTTATATATGTATACTCCGGTTGGTCATGATGACAAAATAAAATAACGAATAACAATAAAAATCGTATGCAATCACTCAATATAATAAAATATAATATAATATATGGTAATTAAAGACTTAAAAGTAATCAAAGATCTTTACGAGCAGCAAGCCGTTTGTATACGGACAGGTTACGAATTCAGCAAATATACAAAGATAGAAAGGGGCGTAAGACAGAGATGTGTCTTTTCACTGGATCTGTTCAAATATACAGCGAGAATATTTTGAGGACCCGAGAATTTATGCCTAAATTTGTCATCGGAGGCCACAATTTAAACAACCTAAGGTACACAGATGATACAGTGCTGATAGCAGACACAGAAAGGAAACTAAAAGACCTCCTACAGAAGGTAGCTGAAGAGAGTGATACGAAGGGACTAAAAATAAACTACAAGGAAACCGAATGCATGGTCATCAGTAAGAAAGGGCAGCCAAATATGTCAAATACAGGTCGGGGATACTAGACTCAAGCAGGTACAAAAATTTAAATACCTAGGAAGTGTTATAACAAAAGACGGAAAGTGCGACACAGAGATCCAAAGGCGAATGGGCATGGCGAAAGATGCATTCCAGAAGTTGAGTAAAGTATCAAGAAACAGAACAATTTCGCTCAAAACAAGGAAGTGAGTAGTGGATTGCTATGTGTTGTCACGTTCTTCAATATGGCAATGAATGCTGGACATTATGATCGAAGATGAAGGAAAAACTTGAAGCAACTGAAAAGTGGTTCTACAGAAGGATGCTGCGAATATCATGGATCGAGCATGTGAGCAATGATGCTGTCTTAGAAATGATGGAAACAACAAGGAATTAATACTGAGCATCAGGAAAAGACAGCTGAAGTTCCTGGGACATGCAATGAAGAAAAAGGGCTTGGAGAACTTGGTACTAACAGACCAGAATAAGAGGGGAAAAGAGCCAGGGGAAAGCAACGGTTAACATATTTGAAGGACCTAATCAGGTTGATGGTGAAACGAGGGTTGCATGGTGTAACAGTAAAAGGCGTGCTAAGAGCCACAAGGGATAGGGAGACGTAGAAAGCCATAGTCACTTACGTTCTGAAGGGATAGGGCACATAGAAGAAGAATTATATTGTATTGCGTGAACCGTTATTTCGTCAAAATTAATTAAAAATTTATTTCTAAAGGCATGGAATTAAAAAAAGCAGCTTGCTTTAAATCACGATTTTCTTCGACAATATTGGTTTTGGACTTGTGAACGAAATTATTTTGATAACACCAGTTCATCGAATAAAATTAAGTTGATGCTTTCTACATTGGGCAACATATATATATATATATATGCGTCATTTCAGATTTATCTCTATGAATTTTTAGAGACAATTTTCAAATCTTCTTTTCATTTTCTTTAATATTACCCGTTTCTACATCAACCCTCTTGCAATAACTTTTAATTCTCATATTGATGTATTTACTATTGAGTATCTTAAATTAAGATATAAGACCCCCCAAGCATGACAATATATATATATATATATATATATATATATATATATATATGCGCGTGTATTCAGGCAGCATCTTTTAAACACGCTGTATTAAACGTTGAAGACAACATTATGTTGCTGATTTTTTTGTATTATTGAATACTGGTTGCACATGAGACATGTTGACAAGTGCAACTCGAATATACGTAAAATAGTGGATGGAAAATTAACAGGTTTGGAAAAATAAAACTCACATATCTTTCAGACACGCATTAATACTTGAAAAGTTTTGAGATTACAGCTTTTACAAAGCAGACAACAAATATTATATTCCCTGTAAACCGCTTGACATTTCAGATTTACCATTATGAATTTTTAGAGACAATTTTCAAATCTTCTTTTCAATTTTCTTTAATATAACCCGTTCCTACATCAACCCCCTTGAAATAACTTTCAATTGTCTTTATGCTGACGTCTTTCACTTTTTCTTAAGGGCCTATACAATTCTTATTTTGGCTCATAACGATTTCATCTTTATATTTTTCACACTTTCTTAAAACTCTCTACATTACTACTAAACACATTTTAATTTCCTTCCTTTCGTAACCTTTCTTTCTCCTTGATAAATATACAAAGAGGACGAAGGTTCTCTGAAATAGACTGTTTAAGAAAAGAATATATAGTAATTAGACAATATTTGGCATAATATTTGTGTTTAATCGAACCGTTATTAGTTCAAAGGTAACCCGATTAATGCTTCTCACGCAGCAACGAATCGAAGTGGACATCATTATCTTAAACGAACTCATCAGAAAGCACGCATTGGCAGCTCACATAGAATTTCGGCTCGCAATATGTGTGAAGAAAATGAATGGTGACGGTGAACAGAATATGCATTAAGAAAGAAGAATACAAAGGAAAAATATTAATGGTATCCAGACTCAAAAGAGGAAAATCGAAAGTACGAAGACAAAAATACGGAACAAATAAACTGAAATACAGTGATGGAATGAACCTAAATAAAAAAAATGAGAAGATATTCATTTAATAGGTTGGAAATGAAAGGTTGAACAAGAAAAAGAAAGCTATAGGTTCCAAAAATGCATCTAAATTAAAGGAATTTAAATGAAAGCACATTAAAAATATATTTAAATATACATACAAATATTGATATAAACAATGAAACAGGAATAGGAGTAATAGGTTGACTGTAATTCATACATTTCAATTAAATATTCAAAGATTAGTTATACACACACACACACACACACACACACACACACATGCACATATATATATATATATATATATATATATATATATATATATATTCTTTAAATATGACAGATAAGAAAAATTTAAATATTTCTTTCATTTAGTTTTCCCTGCTTTCTGACATGTTGCCGTTTGGTGAGAGTATGGGAGTGGAAAAATTTTCTATTGACCTGACCGATTTAGTTCACTTCTTAAATGAAGATATTATCTCTTTGTATTCAACGAAAGCTGTTAAAAATATGTGTGCTGCGCAAATCTTGTTAATATACAAGGCGATTGAAAAGTGCTTCTCCATTTTAAATTACGTATAATATATTTATTAACAATAGTGTTTACAAGAAAACGATAGGTGAGAAAAGCGTTAAGCATCAGGTTTTCAAATACGATATGGTCACAAGATCTCGCTAGCAGCCTCTCAATCTTCCTAGGAATCGTATCACTCATGGAACTCTTGTGGTATGGAAAATATAACTTCTTGTATTTGCCCTGCTATTCCTCTCAAAGACTTAATTTCGCATAGTAGATTTACTCTTTTTACAAGTCTCAAAGAAAATGTCACAGGGTGTTAAGTAAGGACCCCTAGCTGGTAACTGATAAATAAAATAGAAACGTACCTTCAATTACACTATATATATATTGTCGGAAATAATGAAGACTTAGCAGAGTGAATTAACCGTGTCTGTAGTTTGGGGGTTCTTGGGCGTGGGTGCCCCATTATTTCTGTATTTATAGCTACTATTCAGGAATGGCAGGATGAGGGGTGGGGTGAAGTTTACATGATAAAAGACCTTCTACTAGTTACTAGTAAGCTGTCTAATTTGTTGCAGTAATCCATTTATTATGTGACCTAAGCGAAGTGGGTTGCAAAGGAAAGACATTTTCTTTTGCAACCGGCTCACTTTGATGAGTCGAATTAATTTTCAACATTTTGCAAAAGAAGATATTCGGTGTAACCAAACAATACGCGGTTTTTTTTTCCATTAGTCGTCTTATTTTTCCCGATTTACGGATTCCTCAAGTATGGCAGATTCTCAGGATCCCTTACTGCAAAGGAGCTTAGTAATAATAATGAAAATCAAAAGAAAACTACAGTCATCTCATGGAGATGAGATCACACCCACAATATATAAGGAGTTCTGTCAGGAGATTTTGGAGTACATTACAAAAGTAGAAATATGTAATTGTAAACTCAAAATATCCTCTAACTCTGAAGAAGGGGCTGAAATAGAATCCAATTGGCTGGCCTTGAGAATAGCTATGAGTAGAGAACTGTAACAACTCGATTCCACTCTATTTCCCCAGAGAACAATGTCAGCATAGATCAATCTTCCCCAATGTTTACCTCGAGGTTGGCTCCAAGTGAAACTTTCTCATCATTTTCTGTGAAACTTCCTCGGGTCCAGATCACCTACATTACCTACATTTAATGGACGAGAAATGGATATCGACCGCTTGAGTTTTCGTCATTTTTTGTCCAGATTCGAAAACTGTGCGGCTGGCATGGACAATGACGCTGGACGAGTTAATTTTTTGATGTGTTCTTTGTGAGAAAGACCCCTGTTTTTGATCATCCATTTAAATTGTATAGACGCGAATTACCAACTTGCTCTCTCCATTTTAATAAAAGGAATAGTTTGATGTGGATAATATTATTGACAAGATATTCCAGGATATTATATATATATATATATTATTATATTCCGAAAAAAAGAGCTTATTTAGATCTTGCGAACTTCATTTCAAGAACTTCTATATTGAGTGAGCTGACAGGATCTTTTTCCTGTGACTTTTCTGAGGACAGGTCAGCTGGAGCTCGACTAATGACTAAGCTGGTTTCCCAGAAGAATTGAAGAGTGAGCTTATCTTATTATGTGAGAGTAGAATTCCCACCCTGTCCTCCTTGTTGCAGGACACTATCGAAGCAATCAAGCGTCGGCTAATCAAGGGAGGTGCGCATGCCGGCCGGCCGGACCCCTAAGACTGATTAGGAACCTCCAAAGCAGATTTTACAGAAATATAGAGACTCTTCAATTCACCGAGATGCATTCTTTCAAGTTGTTCCTGATTTCCACTCCTCCTCTGGATACTCTAACAGCATATCATCAATCATCTGTGTGACCTTTGGTCCAGAATGGAAAACTGTTTCCGTGAATTACTTGTTGGACAATGGCAGCGGCCGAACCTACCTGTCTGAAGATGCCTTGCGATTTCTGGGCTTTATTTGTTCTGACGGAATCTATTTTATCTTAAACTAACAACCTTTCTTGAAGTGAGTGATAGATGGTTCAAGGGGGTAGAACTTGAGGTGAATTTCTGATCTGGTCGTACTCGGCTGTGTGCCACTATCTCCTACAGGTATATTTTCTTTTGTTTGATTAATACAATGGAGAGAGAGAAATTAATATAAGTAGATTTAATACGATCATATATTTGTAATGTCCGGGGAATAGAAAAATTAACTATTTTAATACTATCATATACTCGTAAAATCTGGGGAATATAAAAATTAACTATTTTAATAGATAGGAAAGAAATGTAGAAATATGATTATTCTACTTTCATGTTCCAAGCGGATTATTTTGGACAAGCTAAAATCTTATAAGTAGCCAAAACAAAATGTCAGGATTTGTTTGATGGGGTCAGGCGGGGTTAAAGTCCCCAATAGTTCTTCCTGAGAACAGGAATTTGTGGGAATTGAAAAATCTAAATATGATGCAATCGAAAGGAAGTGAGCTGTTGATATTTCATTCGTCGAGCTACGCCCCATCTCACCCCCCCCCGCAAATCGAGTAGGTGGAAAACAATCTCATTGGCTTCGAGTCGGCTAAATCGCCCGTGAGGATTGGGGATGGTTATAAAAATCAGGACTTGGCGAGAAAAAGTCAGAGTTGGAGTGAGTTTCTGGAAATTGCAGTCCAAATGTAACTACTGTGGAGAAAAATTCCCAACTGGGGAGCCATGTGCCAGGGCTGGTCGTGTAACATACAACCTATGGCTAAAGAGTTAATGTCGAATGACGTCTGCCGCCAATTAACTAAGAGTTAATAACGAATGAAGCCTGCCATCGATTAACTTAAAGAGTTAATGTTGAATAATGCGCCTCCGATAGGAATCCCGAAAGGACGTTATTGTTTTAAAACTTATTTAAGAGATTTGAAATTTCTGTTTATCCTTGACAAACAGTCCGCACTGCTATGAAAATAATTTTAATTGTTGAGTTGGGAGAGAGTCTCTAGGTGAAAAGGATAAACCAACTCCCACACCGCCGCCGTCACGTCACCGCCATTACCCGCTTCTTATTCGGTAAATTCTGTTAAGCTTCGTTAAGGATCCGAAAGAATTTGTTGTTTTTAAAGTTGCGTAGAGAATTGACAGCTCTAGTTATAAAAAGTATGAGAAAAGACTTTAAAAGGAAATTGAAATGCTCTGATATTTTAATGAAACTTGAAAAAGACACTTGTATTTGAAGATTGAATGCTCTGATATTTTTAAGTGAATCCTCACTCCGTTGTAAACTGGCATTCCGACAACTGTATTATCATTCTGACAACTGTATTATCTGCTCGTGTGACTGATAGTTATATATATATATATATATTGAGGCATTCTTCGCAACTCATCGGGCGTCTTCGACCTTATTCATTATTTAATATTTTTTTTGTGCCGTGTTTATTTTTAACCACAGGTGTACACTAGCGTCAGTACTGGTTCTGGTGAAAAGACGACTACTTAAATTGCACAACCCGACTTTCTAAGATCAATTTACAACGTGGGCAGTGGTCCGTTGTTACAATAGACGCCTTGAAAACCAGCTTTTGTGATGAGATCACCTCGACCAGCAACAGCGACTGAACCAACTGGTGCCGTCACGACCGTCGACGAGAACAAACGTCACAACAAGCCAGCCCCGTGCAAAGTTGTCACTGCTGTCCCCGGTCTTGTGGTATGCGAATTAGACCTATCTCTGCGGTTTAGCAACTGGGAATCCCTATTGGAAAAAATTTAGGAAGACCGGGTGCTAAATTCATTGCAATAACAGCGATTTGGGGGCTTGATCTCATTCAACACTAGGGCCCATAGCGGCTGGTACCTTGTCTGCGGGGTTAGGCCTTCTCTGTCCTGGCCGGTCTCATTCTTTTTTACTCCTTTTTCCCCTCAGGCCAATCACCTGTTCTTCCAATAAACCCTCTTAGGCTTGATGCCGCAATGGAATGCACCCCCAGGTGGACTGGTCTCATGTGTACTTTGTACTGGAATCTGAACCAAACTATGTGGACCCTCAGGTGGATTTCGTTTCTTTCAGTTAGGTTCAAAGGGGATTAGAAAAATTTCGGATTTCCGAACAATAAGAAGTTTTATATAATGACAAAGAACAAGTTTTGCGTTTCCAGAGATCTATAACGTTTAGAGATGGGAGTTACCATGTTCAGTTGCCTTGGCATTATGACAGGCTGCCCCTGGTCCCTTCGATTCAAGCAATTGCTCTGCGTATATTGAACCGCGTGGCAAAGGACCTGGAGAGATAGCGATTGTACCAGTAGTATTTGGATGTGTTCCTTCAGCAAGAAAAGGAGGGCATTGTTGATGAGGTATTTGTGCCCCCACAGAAGTTTGGAGATTATATCTAATTTCCGCATCGACCTGTCTTTAAGGCTGATCCTGAAGCTAGTCCTGAGATCAGACCTGTTTTCAACTGCAGCCTTAGGACTGGTAACACTACTCTGAATGAGACTGCTTATTCGGGTGTAAACTTGACGAGTTATATGCTGGAATTGTTGCTGTTGTTTAGAACAAATGACTTTGTTTTGCTCGCTGACATCAAGAAAGCGTTTCTAATGATTCGTCTGAGTCTATAGGCTGACAAGAACATATTTTTTTTGTCAAGGATGGTGATCAGCTCCGTTGTTGGAAAGAAAGATATACTTCTTGTTGTTCACCTGCTTTTGTGTGAGAGCTGTGCATATCGAGGTGGTTCCTGAAATGGGCATTCTGTCATTTTTTAGTCCCTTGTCATGTTTACAAATTGTATGGCGTCCTTGAGTCGCTTTTATGTGATAATGCAAAAACCATTTTGGGTAGCGGAAAATTGTTCCGTTACTTTTCTCTCATGCAAGAATATCAAGCTAAATTTGGGTACTGCAACATTAAGCTGAAAATTATTCCTTTGTTTTCTTCATGGTATGGAGATAATTGGAAGCGCAACATTCAAACATTAAAATCTTGCTTGTATAAAGTTATCGGCAAGGGTAGGGTCGATTATTTTTCCTTTTTGACAATTGTCACTCACGTACAGAGAGTTGTGAACGACCGACCTCTAACATATAAAGAATCCTCCAAAAGACAATTAGTTGCTCTCACCGCGAATATTTTTTAGACTCGATAAGAGACCTGGATTGTTGCTGCAATTAAAGAGAGATGAGCTCCCTACTGAGGCTCCTCCCAGCCGAAAAATGTTGATTGAAATCATGGAACTGCGGAATAAATGCTTGGATCGATTCCTTGAACTTTGGTACAAGGAGAATCTTCTTGACCTCAGAGGGTAGAACCAAGGGCGATCCAGGGCATTATTCCAGAACCGCCCCCGAAAGAACGCTGTAGTTGTGCTCAAAGACCCTCTTAAACCACGCCCCCGTTAGTTTTTAGGCACTATTGTCGAACTTCTTCCAAGAAAAGATAGTGTAGTAATATCTGCTTGTGTCAAGCAGGGGGGTTGACATGTAAAGATCCACTCCTTGAGACACTAATATCCCATGGAACTTTCCTGTAGTTCCACTGAACAGAGTGAAATTGAGACCAAATGTCCTGCTTCTCACCCCACAGTAACCTCTGGTAGCAGCAGCAATAACAAAGAACTAAATTGTGCTGGCTCACCTACCTGTAAAGACGTGACCATTTGGCTGTGCCCTGCTTGAGATGCGCCTCAAGGAGAGCAGAATATGATTGGATGTGACTCATGGCATGAGTGGTATCATTTCGGATGTGTCGGTGTTGAAGAAACTTTGCCAGGAGAAAGAAATGGTATTGCCCAGACTGCGCTCCACTGAAAAGAGGAAGTGGTCGTCCTAATCTACTTCCTGTTTAAAAAAACGTTGGTCCTGGGCATGACCGAAAACTGCATCCGACAGCAGTCGAGGCGAAAGAACATAATGAAGGTGCCCTTAATCACTGTTACATTTACGTGTCTCGTGACTGGAGCCTGGTACCTGTTTGTCCCCCATCGGGGTTACGGTTCTTCCTCATTATTTCATTTTTTCTCTCTCTGTTGTTGTTGACAGTGTGTCGGAAATAATGAGGGTGAGGTAACGTGTTTGTAGTATGGGGGTTCTAGTGCCCCATTATCTCCGAGTTTATAGCCATCTTTCAGGAGTGGCAGGATAAAGAGAGGGTGGAGATTACATCATAAAAGTCCTACCCCACGTTAGTAGTAGGCTGTCTAATTTTTGACAGTAATCTCTTTGTTACATGACCTAAACGAAGGGGGTCGTAAAGGAAGGACATTTTCTTTTGCAACCGGATCACTCTGACAAGTCGAATTAATTTTCGACAATATATATATATATATATATATATATATATATATATATACACACACATATATGTGTGTGTGTGTGTGTGTGTGTGTGTGTGTGTGTGTGTGTGTGTGTGTGTTGAATAAATTTTACTGCCAGCTTTGAGATTTAATTTCGTATACACACATACCAATTCCCAACATATACACATAACTGTCTTGGCCATAATCTTTAAGTTTTTTAAAGATATAATGTTTTTCATATTATTTTTAATATTTATTGTAAAGTGTATAAATCTAAATGAAAAAGGAATTGTTATTTTGTTATTATTATTTTGCAAACTTTTACAAGGCAACAAAGCAAAGATGAAATCGTCTGAATCGCTCTAAATTTTCTTTATTCTTTCATTGATGAAACTGCAACATAGGTAATTATTAAACATTTATGAATTCATTTAATACACACGTGATTGTGCAGTATTAACAAAAGAACCATTCTATTTTCATTTACAATTATTCACTTGACAATAAATACTAAAATATAGTAGGAAATACATCATCTTTTAAAAGACTTGTGTGGCCTAATAATTATATATATATATATATATATATATATATATATATATATATATATATATCAGCAATGAATTAGAACACTCTCAGCTATTGGGCGTATATAATGATAATATGCACGCTAAAAAGTCTGCCTCCTTCTACCTAGCGCCCATAGCTCACTGGTAGAATCACCAACTGACACCAATTATGTCGGTTTCAATCCTGGGTAGAAGGCAATCGGCTGTCTAACCGTACTGATGATGTCTGTGATACAGCGAAACAGATCTGTCTGCGGATAACTATATATATATGTGGATGTTAAAAATTATACATATTTGTATACGCGCGGATACACACCCATATATAAATAGTTTTCCGGTGTTAATAGTATAGTACTCAATTTAATATAACACAGCTACTAAGTATATATTTATAAACATATATATTACCTACGTCTTAAGAACGACACGGAGTTTTTGCACTACGCAATCATCCGTTATATATTATGGACTGACCGTTTATAAATTTGAAGTTTTATTTTTGTTACTAGCGTTGTTTAAAACTGTTGTAATTTATAAATCTGGTTATCATTTTTCATTAATTAAATGTATAATTTAATTTGGTTTAAATCCAATCCTAAATGAAAAATTTTAAAAAATCATTAAAAAAATTGAAAAATTGTAAATATTTACGGACTGACATGTCGAAAGAAATCATAGGTGTAACTTTTGTTTATTTTCTGTGGGCTGTACCACTGAAAAAAGAATTATATATATATATATATATATATATATATATATATATATAATTCCCGGTGAAGAGGACTCAAGTTTTTTTTATATTTTGAGTGCTCTGTCATTAATTCTATTATAAACAGGGCTCAATATAATGAGTATTATAGAGCTTAATATGATTATATAGTTATGAATTAATTGTACACTGCGACATGGACATTTCTTAGAATTTAAATAAATGCAACAAAATAAATGTCATATGTAGACATTTCAAATTGTTCACATGTGAAAATGGATAAAATCTAAATGAAATAACATGCATATAACCAACAATTGCTTAAGGAAAATTATTACTGACGAACTATATAAAAATAAATTGGAACATAAAATTATTTTTAAAAATAAATCTTTCTTTTTATAAAAATAATTTACAGCAAATAAATAGGTAGACCAAAAAATTACATTTTATAAAAATATCTTTTCTTTCAAGAAAACTTTACAACAAATAAATAAATAAATAGACTAAAAAGGATAAGTAAGTGAAAAAATATAGAATTCGTGCTGAATAAAAATATAACATCAAAAGTAATACAACTGAAGGGAAAGAAGGGAAAATGATAAGATCAGGTTAAAGACAGGTTAACATCTTGACAGTTAAGGAGAAAAAAGAAACAAGGGAAAAGGGTGGGATAAGGGAGGAAAAAAGAGAATATTTTGGTAAGTATGTATTCTTTGGGGCCAAATCAAAAAATGAATCTCTACTCTGATTAGCCAAGAGAAACACACGGAAATTTTATATCTTCCCACATACATACACAATAAACCAAAGGTTTTTGTCATGTAAATGTAAATCATCTGCACAACCAACAGCAACATTGCCCGATGATGAGAATCTATCTCGTAACATAGATATTTCCGTGTCGCAATGTACGCACACACAGACACACACACAGACACACACACAGACACACACACAGACACTCATATATATATATATATATATATATATATATATATATATAAAGAAAAAATATACATAAAGAGGAAAAATAAAGGATAATGAAACATAGATCAGAAATAGGGCATGAATAGAAAAATAAAGTAGTAAATAAAAATTTATATCAAAAATATATGAAAAATTGTGTGTAGAGTGTAATCAGGATCTGGGCATTTAAGCAGATATTTTTTCTGTGTTTGCAGGAGGTCATTAATTCAATTCTTATGTTTAATAAATTATAGTTATTTTGTTTTTTCAGATGACAAAATTTTCTAAAAGGCATAAGTTACGTTTATTACTTTTTCCATTATAAGATTTAGTTTTCATGATAATATCCCATGTAATACTTTGGTTTTTCCTTGCTTTTCAATTGTCAAAAGTATTTGGAGAGATTAGTGCTATTCCATATTTATTATTATTTAAAATCTGTTTATGTTTATAGAATCAGGATTTCAACTGATTCTCTCTGGAAACAAAATAATACTTAATAATGCCTTCAGGACAGATGCTAGTTTTTCAAAATATACATTCAGTCATGCATTAACAAGTAAGTGGGTAGAATGTGATTTTTTCGGCGATTACAATTATTTTCAGTAGGGTCTCTGTTAATTATAGTGGAGTTACTATTACTTTTTGCAAGCTGGACATGTCTTTATGTAATATTATTTTATCACTCCTACCGTTTTAATTTCATAATTAACTTTTATGTTTCTGTATAAACCTAAATAAATTATGCATGTAATTAATGGAAAATACATCGCTTATGCCCCCAAAATCTAAAAAGCATCAGTTCATAACTTGCACCTGATGATTGCGTTAAACATGAAAATCCGAGTCTTGCTTCAGATGTAGCGATAGATAGATAGATAGATAGATAGATAGATAGATAGATAGATAGATAGATAAAAATCCGACAAATGACAAAATCAAGGAGAAAGAGTAATTGTATAATAATCTAACATGTTTCACTGTTATTAAAGCTTCGTCAGAGATTAAGGCAGTGACTAAAATTACATAGAAATGAAGAATACTACTATGCTATGATTTTGTCTTTATTGGTCAGATATGTTTCAAGTGTTTTAAAGAAATAGATAATTTTTAAATATGATTGAGGAATGTTTCAGATGATAATTTGTTACCAAATACACAATTATTGCAATATTTTGCTACGTTTCACCAGCCTACATGGAAATAACATCAACATACATTCCTCACACACTCACATATAAACATATAAGAACAAACCTTACGGTCCAACATACCCCTAGTCAGACAACGTTTCTTCAGAAACAATCACTATATATATATATATATATATATATATATATATATATATATATATAGTGAAATGAGTAATGTTTGTCTTTAGTACGCGAAAATGAATATAACACTGACATCTCATTTTAATTGATACAGTTACCACAACTGCACAAAAATATCTTAACGTACGAAAAGAGTAAAAGTTAAGACTAAGGTTTTCAATAACTGGTGATAGTCTGTTTTTTGTTTGAACAAAAGATACGTTTATGAAAGAAACATCATGCCGCAAACCGGTGTTCCCCTTCGTGTACACTCTTATATTGACAACACGCTTTATCACATATATTGAACTATTTTAACCCTAAATATACTATATTTTAAAGGTGTGTGTGTGTGTGTGTGTGTGTGTGTGTGTGTGTGTGTGTGTGTGTGTGTCAAGTCCGCCTACCTCTACCGAAGGGTAGAATCGCCGACTGATTTGGTTGGGTTTAATCCTGGTTAGAAGCAATCGGATGTCTGACAGTACTGATGAACTGCGAAACAGGTCTGTCTGCGGATGAATATGTAAATATGTATATATACAGAAGAGAAATTGATGGAGAGATCGGTTAATACATTTCCGAATTTATTTTTCGCGATAATGAATTCGAAACACTTCTCTCATTCCCCGCTGCTATCCATTATACCCCACGCAACGATAAAAAGCCTACACATACACACACTCATATATATATATATATATATATATATATATATATATATATATATATATATATAAACGAAGATTAACGAAACTTGGTTACAGAAAAACCGACAATTTGAAATGATTTGTTTGAACATTATTTTTGATCGATACTCATATTTAAGTAGAAATTTTGTTTTTAATTAAACAGTATTATATATTTATATCTCCCGGCCTGATTATTTACGATAAATGTTTAATACGAAAGCGCGTGTCATTCGGTAGGTTTAGTAATCGAGAGGTCTAAGACGTTGCCAGATCAAATAGTAGCATCTCCTATGTAGATAGGGGTCTCAGGTTCGAATCCTGCCGAATGGCACACATTTTGTAATAAAAAATTATCGTAAATAATCAGGCCGGTAGATATAAATATATAATACTGTCATAATTAAAAACAGATTATATATATATAAGTTCAAATTTTGGCCATTTTTCTTTGTTTTTTTTTCGAATACATTTAAATCAAACTTGATGTTCTGTGAATATATACGGAAATAAATATATACTTTCTTTATTATCAATGTTTTTCTATTTGTTCGTTGCTTTTATTTGCATTTCGTTTTTTCCTTCGTATAAATTTTCTATAATTAGTGTATTTAACTTAGTTAAAACTTGCATTTCCTTCAAATATTCCAGCCGTGTTACGTTACTTAATCCTTTTTCTCTGTGTTTCCTTTAATGTTTTCTTTCTTTTCATTTTTTATTAATGTTCATTTGTTGCTCTCTTTTCAACTCTCTTTCTTATTTTATATACTTTTATGCTGTTTACTAACTAGAATTAAAGTACCATATTAACTAGAATTAAAGTACCATATTAACTAGAATTAAAGTACCATATTAACTAGAATTAAAGTACCATATTATTTCCGTTATTATATGGACTGAATATTTTTTCATATATTTCAACCATTTTTATTCTCTCTTGAGTCTTTTTTATTTTCTTATTTATTTCTATCGTTAAATATAACTTACTAGCAGTATAGCCCGGCGTTGCTCGGATGTAATGAAAGCTTTAAAACTAATCCATGGTCCTGGAGCTCAGACTCTTTGGGCGTTGTCAGGAAAGACTAAAAAGCAATAGTTATTTCCAGTTAAAACGAAACCGTAGACTGAATGAAAAATTAATGGATGTAAGTCAGATTTTGATTTCCTTGTATCGATATCAAATAAATTATATTGGGGCAGCAATTCTGATACATTCTAGTAAAATATCATTCCTTTTCCCATTTAAATGGTGGCCTAAGGATATATATATGGATTATGATGGAGAAAAGAAGAAAAATACCTCTGTATTTCTACGTACATAAAACTTGAAATGTAACGGAATCACTACAGTGAAGAGAACAGTGATTCTTTCGACACATTTAAAGCAGGAAAAGAGTTGTTAACTTAGATTACCTTGTGGGAACGTAAACACAGAAAACAGGACAGAGTTAAGTCAACGGCAAAGGTGAGACTTTACTAATAATTAAAAAAGATAAACTGGTTTGAATAGTGAATAACCAGCGAAGGTCATGGGAGACAGATAAGAATGGAAGAATCTAGCAAAAATATGTTCGATTTCTCTCGAAATAGATGATCAGGAAATATTTATTTCCTTCGTCCCTCCTAGCGTGTTTACTTCTGATATGTCAATGTCTTCTCCATCCCATTTTTAGTTCAACATACAATCACCTTTTCCGAGGATCCATGCTGAAAGCTATTTGTTAGAAAAACCGTCAGCTACTGAAAAGACGATCAAGATCTTTCTTTTAGCTCTCAAAGGCACACAAGCCAATCATAAATTTCAAAGGTGCCTTCTTTCATCTATTGTATGTGATAATATTTATTATTATCTTCAGGAGAAATATTTGTTCATACCAACCGAGAAGAATATTGATTTCTCAGTAATAAAAAAAAAACAAAAAAAAACATTATAGCTTTCCAACTAAATTCAGTCGCATAGGAAGAAGAAGCCGTAGTGTCTACAGATTATTAAACATCTTCCTTTTCTATGTTACATGTCTCTTCAGAACGTACGCGATTATGGCCTTCCACGTCTGCCTATCCCAGGTAGCACTTAGCAAGCTTTCTCCTGTTGCCCCATCCAAACACACTCAGCCATCCACTTGCTCAGGCCCTTTAATCCCCGGCAAAAGTCAAAACTGTTAGTACTAGTGATCGTGGTTCGTCAGTATTTTTTCATAGAAATAGCGACAGTGCAGAGATATGTTCCGACGTTGCATTGATGGAAAGGTGAAAAAATGAGTAGGGTGAAAAAGAATTCATTTCTTACAAAGCAGATTAAAAGCATTGAATTCTGTCCTAACTGGAAAGAAAGAACTAAATGGCTCCAGCTCGAATATGGCCGCAATAATCCATCTTTGGTTCCATCTGATTCTAATTCGACACTGTACAGAATGTGACAAATGACAATATCTTTTCTTTTGAGATGGACACTATATATATTTCACTTTTGTTATGAGGTGTACAGTTCTCCCAATAGACGTTCAAATCAAATTAACAGGAATGAAATAGAATCTACGAAATATAATAAAATGTAATTATAGTCCTCTTTATATTAGAATACATTCTCTCAAGACTGAAGTAAGAAAGGGCACCAATTAATAATAATCCTTGTTTAAAAGAACAAGAATGTTATTGATATATACCGAATGGTTTATGAAAGTAATTCTATTTATCGGAACCTTTCAGAAATTTACAAACGATTATCTCATTTCAAAGGGAGCTGTGAATGGAATTAAATGTGACGAAATTTTAAGTAGGATATCTAAACTAGATTTTGAGAAGGAAGGCTAAATATTTGACATTTAAGTGACGGCTATTGACGATTCAAACTCTTAAATATAATCTAATTCTTTACCTTTTTTGGTTCAGTATACACGGTTCTAGCAGAACATTCAAAGGAAATCTAAAAAATAAATCTGAACAATATGCTTAAGGCTTTCTAAAACGAAATGGAGCATGGAATCTTGGTGTTCTAAGAATGATCATGATAACAAATCAATTGTTATACAAAATTTGAACTGACTGCTGCCATCAAAAGCAAGGTGCATAGGAAAAAAGTGTAAAGTAAATGTGTTCTAGAATACTCTATGTATTTTGTTAGTTTATTTCTACACGAAAAAAGATGACAATACCTACATTTCACGAAACTGTTTCGAGAATATAATAGAAAATATTAGCCATAGAAATATTAAGCAGATAATCATTTTTCCATCACGACAATGCTCTAATAAAGTAGTGGGGGAAGGAATTGAGAGAATTTCGATGGGAAATAATAACAAATCAAATTTACGATCTTAGTCCAATCTGACTTCTAGCCGTAAAAAACTTATTTAAATAATCATTTTGAGATCATTAAGCAAAATCTCGTTTGACGCAGACAATTTTTCACAAAGCTCATTTCTTCTATCATTGTATAAATGGCTAATAACACCATTTACCTAAGCACCTCAAAGTTGATGAAAATTATGTAGAAAGTTATCAACAGAATATTGCTAAAACGCTTCTGCAACGTTATATAGAGGTTGTAAAGACATTTTGTATTTCCTTACCGTCAACGGGCCCGCAAATCTTACTTGCCAAGTTATATTGGCACAAAATCGACAATAAATTCCAGAAAGAAATTTGATCGCGTTTTCATTATCTAAATTATTTATTTTTAAAAATTAAAAAAATAAATGTTAAGTATTCTTTTTCATGTGTCTTGTCCCTTCAGGACGTTGGCAATCATGGTCTTGCACTTGGCGCTGTATCTTGTCGCACTCAATATTTTTTCTCTTGGTATCTCTCCTAATGCTTGCTCCGCCATTCAAGTCTATCAAATATGTCTCTGGCTGCTTTCTCCTGTCTCTCTTTCCTTCTATCTCTCCTGTGAGTATTATATTCTCTAGGTCATTTTTCCTTAACTATTACGTGTAGTTAATTGAGAAAAAATATTATTTTTCAGTCCCGTACTTTCGAAAAGTTATCACAATGTTGAAGATGATTCCTTACATCTTAGTTCAAGATAATATTTGATTATACTGTCACAGTAACAGCGCCACAATATGTTATCCCTTAACCAAAAGACTATGTACCTGCAATCTTGAAACAACGTTCCTTATTGACTAGGATAAAGATTATATTTTAAATATTTTTCCATATTTTCACAAAATATATGAATGACGATTGTATTAAAATCATTTTTCTTTATCAATGAATAAACTGAATGAGGAGATTCGCTTCTATGTACATAGCCTGGAAGGTCTTAGCTGCAAAGGTCAAAACTAGCGATCGAAACGCATCAGTACATTTCGCGAAAATAGCAACAGAGTAGCGATAGGCTCTGACTTTGCGTCATTGAGAAAGGGTTTATAGTGTACCAGCTAATCCCTCACCCACAAGGCGACACAAACACTTTTTAATTCTGCCGTCTGGAAAGAACGGATGAGGTTGCTCATTCTCCGATATGGCTGAAATAATCTCTTTCTTATCTCATCTGATTCTTATTAAATAGTTAATTTCTAGAACGTGATAAGATACCGAAACTTTTTCTCTTGTCTTTCGCAATAAATTGTATAGGTAAGATTCTCATAGGTTATAGGGCGTACTAGAGTCATAATAGACGCTCAAATCAATAAGGCTCATTGAGATTGAAACATGTGTAGTAAGGACTGTACACAGACATTTTTGAATGAACGTTTATGCTTTATATCTGACTTCCTGCAGACATATGCATTACTGAATGTAATGTTTTTCATTTGGTGACATCACTTTGTAATTTCAATGACTGTAAATATCTTCATTTTTCTATATCATATATATATATATATATATATATATATATATATATATATATATATATATATATCCAAATGAATAAAAACGGGGAAGTATTAAAACGTTCAAGACATTAAAATGAAACAGTGCTCAATATAGAAATAGACCTACGAAAATTTATTATAAGTTATAGTTTTGAACATCTAAATTATAACTTATATATGTATATATATATATATATATATATATATATATATAGATATAGATATATATATATTTCACAAGAAGATTCTAACAAATGAAATAATTTCAAATATTTTTGAATAAATTGTGTATTTAACTCCAATTACAATACCCCGTGATCACAAACTGCATGACTCGACAATTCAATGCCTAAGGAAATTACTACACACGGGATATGGTTATGGAGAGTCAGACAAAAGCAAATAAAGGAAATAATTTAACTGGTTCGTAACATTGTTATCGTGTATGAGAAAATGATTGCGCAAAAGTACATAAAAACACCGGAAACACCAACCTCTGTAGACTACATTAATAAAAGAAAGATTTGATCTGCAGACATATTTTCAACTTTGTTCGTATTGAATTAATAATATCCACATTGTATATATTAATCATACGTAGACCTTAGCCGTCACTGATTGGCTGAGCAGAGACGAAGTTCAATAAAGTACTGTTCAAAACGCATCTCTCTCCAGATCTGTCTCCAAGATTGCTTATATTAATGTCTCATTCTCAACAACTGAAACAACTTAGTATCAGCCGCTGTCGTTTTCTGCTGATTGTTTACTACATCTTACGAATTATATGGTTATTCATGTAAGACGCCGAGCTAGATTTGAAAGACTACATCGTATAAATCTGCAATGGTAACACACCAATTATTCTTCTAAGGATGAGGCGCAATTATTCCTACGATGGCATTGTAAGATGACGTTATTCTATGCTTTCTTAAGAATAGCAATATATACGAGTGCCCTGAGCATGGGTTGCTCGGTGTTGTTGTAACTCAGCATCTCCTCAGCGCAGATACAACTGCTCAAGTTTGAAAAGACATTCTCTTGCGTAGTTAATTTAATGGCTGTGAGACGTCAATGAATAAGATAAGTGTTACGGCAATGCCGTTAAATTCGTAAGAATTTTTACCAAATATGGCATCACCCAGGTACATATATGTGATGTATTTTGATAAAAGTGATTCTGTGTGTACGTAACCTGTCAATGCCCTCATTTTGGTGGGATTTTTCTTTATTTAACATGTTCGGATAAAAATTCAATTTATCATTTCATGCCATATTACAAACATTAATTCCAACTTTTGAATAAAACCTTTTGTCTGTCTGTCTGACTGTCTATCTCGCTCTCTCTCTTTGTATCTGTGTGTGTGTGTGTGTGTGTGTGTGTGCATTTCCCACAAAATGCTGAAATACAGACATACGGGTACAATATATATTTGGAATGTGCGAAGATGTAAACTCTACTTTTTGGAAAAATACAGACTGAATACACCCTATCAAACATATTAAATTTAATTTAAAAGTTTGTTATACTAATAAGCAGAGATACACATACACACACATTTTATTTACAACTTTAACATATTTTTCTATTTCAACGAAGATACAGGCGATGAAAATGTTTGGATACAGAAAATAGTAAGCATTGACATTATCATTGACAATTTTGAATCATATAATCAGGTGTGTAAATCATGTGTAACTGAACGTTATAGAATACCTGTTCCTATTCCTTCTTCTTCGTCTATTTCTGCTATTTGCCGTGTCTCTTCAAACTGTAATGATCATAACACTACTGAAGTTCTTATCATTATAGCTCTAAGCAACACTTATCACATTAATATCCCCCCGAGTTTCTGTTCTGCCATCCATTTACACAGTCTCGTCAGTTAATTTACGTGATTTTTTCCTCTGTCCCTCTTGTTATTAGTATGCCTTATGAGTATCAACTTCAGAAAGCTTTCTTTCCCAATAGTGTATCGCAGACATTCTGCTAGTGTTTTCTGTTTCTACGTACAAGTGTTGTTTTTCCCATTTGACTAAACGTATGTATGTAATTTTAAAATGGTATTACGAATTTTCTCTTTTACACATTCACTGACAGTGACAATGTGGGCATAATTCGTCAACTAATTTGTTGAACTACTCAAAGAGATCTTTGTATTATTCAAAATATGAAACAAGAAATTTCCGAAGATAGTTTGAGTAACTATTTATGTTAATTGTTGTCTAAATCATGAAATTATTTTGGCTTTTTATTTTTATGACTTTCACTCTCTATTACAACAGAAGTTGGACAGAGCTCATTCCATCATCAACTGTTTGCCACCATCATAAATCTCGGAGATAATTTGGAATTTCAGGAGAAAAAAAATGTTTCTCATCTCGTCCGCTCGTCCTAACATAATTGATATGTATGTCTTTTGTCGTCCTTGTATTTTAATCCAACAATGAGGTGTGTATTCATGTGTGTGTGTATCTATCTATATATACATATATGTACACTGATTGTCCAGTGTTAAGATATACGTCTAATGACAAATTAGTTGGATTTTGATCGCAGCTTGCTTATAATGTAACTGCACTAAAGAGCTGTGATACAGCAAAACAGGCCTGTGTGCAGATTATATATATATATATATATATATATATATATATATATATATATATATATATATAACGCTTCATTCAGCAATGAATTAGAACACTCTTAGTTATTGGGCGTGTGTAACGATACAAAAAAAGCAGCCACCTTCTACCGTGCTCCCGTAACTCAGAGGTAGAAACGCCGACTGACGCAAATTTGGTGGGTTTCAATCCTAGGTAAAAGGCAATCGGCTGTCTAACTGTACTGATGAGCTGTTATACAGCGAAACAGATCTGTCTGCGAATGACTATTTGCTGAAAAACAGAATAATTAATCAAATATGAATATCGATTAAAAATAATGTTCAAACAAATAAATTAAATATGTCTATTGTTAAAAACAATTTTTTAATATTAGGGATTTTCCGTGACACTAGAGATATTTCTAAATCGAAATCTAAACTTATTTATAAATGGAAATTTGTCTGTCTGTGTGTGTGTCTGTGTGTGTGTGTGAGTCCGTTACCTATAGACTTCGAAACAGCTGAATAGATTTTCTTGAAAATTTACACAGTTGTACTATAAGCGTCTCCCAGTGTTCTTAGCAAGGTTTTGTGTCGAGGTACCACAGATAAATATCGAAAATCGATAATCGAAAAAATCGGGTTATAGAAGGAGTGGTCCGATTTTAATGAAATTTGATACGCTCATAGACAAAGCCATAAGAAACGATATTCAGAAGTTTCAAGGTTGCAGTTATTACAATGGTGCAGAAAATCGATAATATATATATATATAAAAGGCAAGATATTTGTGTGTGTCTGTTTATATGCCTGTATGTCTGTATTTTTTCAGCCCTTTTATTTTAGTTTTTGCTACGGTTTTGGCTCTAAGTAGCTATAATTGTAGTTCTTAGTCTCAGCCATGATACCATTTACTCAGAGGAATTATTTAGCCTTCAACATTCAGTTTACGATGAAAAAAACGTATTTGAAATCTATAATAGGAAATCAAAATTTGACTTACATCCATTCATTTTTCTTTCAGTCTACGGTTACGCTTTAACTGGAAACAACTATTGCTTTTTAATCTTTCGTGCCAATGTCCAAAGAGTCTGAGCTCCAGGACCATGGATTAGTTTTAAAGCTTTCATTACACTCGAGCAACGCCGAGCTATAGCGCTAGTGTATATATATATATATATATATATATATATATATATATATATTAAAGTACATTTTTAAATTCAAAACTTTTTATTAATATTCTTTCCTATATATATACATATATATCATGCTCATCTTATAGACTGGCGCATAGTCATCGAAACATATCTCTTTCAAGAGCATTTGTTCTTGTATATATATATATATATATATATATATATATATATATATATATAAGAGATATTTTCCTATGACTATGCGCCAGTCTATAAGATGATCATGGGTAATATCTTGTGATATAAGATTAGCAAGCTAGTTTTGCTAGAATCTTTTACAACTGAATAGTGAGTACCATCCTTACTGAGAATCACTTACTTTCAGCTTTGTGCTACATCTAAATGGTGCTTAGAAAATCAACTAACAGATAAGCAGGATGCATTCGTGTGATGTTTAAATCGTTTACATTTGTTCATTCATTCATCCTAGCGAGGCTATAATGAGGCTAAGACGCAAGAGTTTACTGGGATTGAAAGAGAATGAGAAGACATAAGATGGACCAGAAAGCACAATCCTAAAAAAGGGATGAACCACTACTCGATTTTTAATTTCCTGTTTTTATTTGTTGACAAAGTGAGAAATAAATCCGGTTTTTGATATCTAACTTCAAGGATCGTGATAATGGTTCACCATATTGAGATATTCCTGATATGTATGTATGGATTATTAACAAAGATGAACAGAAATATATTTTTTAGGATCATTACGTGTTGAATCAGCTTGATTACTTGTGATACAAGGCAGCTTTCTGTTTGACGTAAGCAACCAGTATATGATTTTATAGAAAAACATCCCTGGTATTATGTAGACTATTGAATTCTTATCTTATTGAACAGCCGAAGACTGTAAAAGTTTTTCAGTAGGAGTTAAGTTCTGAAATATTTTTGACATTCGGAAATACGTCTTATGGACTGTATAGCAATGAGTATAACACTAGATACAAGTATTTAGGGAGTTTTGATTTTCCGCAATCATCCCAATTCAGAGAGTATACAGCAATATTACTTATTACAGGTTACACATCATAATCTAAAAAAATATTAACCACATTTACATTAACAGAAGGTTGATTAATGTGTCGTATGTTTTCCCTGGCACTTCGGAAATATAATTCCTCTTTTCATTATGTCTCTTGGTTGACATATTACTACCTATTTTGTTTGATGCATCAAGGTTATTTTTTTGTTTTTCTGCATACATTCTAAGATAAGACCACCACTGCAGAAGAACAAGAACAAGACAGCAGTGCAAGGTGTTGTTTTAATAGTGTTGTTAGCAGCCTTGATAGGATTACAGACATACAAACATGAAATATACGACAGTGGTGACATACCGGAAGATTCATTTTCGAAGAGTAGCCTAGAAGCAAAGTGAAAACGAATGTAAGCTGTATGTGATAATTGACCTAATGGCTCACATAACCAAATTTATTCTCATTAATCTGATGAAAAGAAGGAGTAGCAGATTTACAACGGAAAAATGTGTTGTTTCTTTAAAGTCATTAAAACACTGCAAGAAGAAATGTGATATTTATTATCAGAGTTATAGCATAAACAGTAATACACTTATGTTTCTTGAATATAAAAATGTTTCTGAAAACGTGTTACACTCAATAAGGACAACAACGGAAAGAAAATAGAGAGATATATTCGGCTATGTACTGAATCCAGATGGCATAAGAAGAATAAGAAAAACAGCAACAACAGAGACGTAATGACAGTACCTATAATTTCATTAGACTTCACTCGGAAGTCATTAAATTGTAAAGCCTCTAATCGTATACTTGCAGATTCAGTCGTCTATATCGGCTCTGTTCAATTTCAATATGATGAGTTTTGTTGGGACATGTTTTTTTTAAATCAGGTCACCCCAAGCAAGGCATTCCACTGCTACTATAGCGCAGGGGGTTACATCGAGCGATAGACGAGTTAGGATATACATAAGGGGAGAGTTGGAGAGAATGGGTGTGAGTTAGTGTGTTAGGAGTTGTCTATTGACCTTACATTTAAATTCCTGGAGGTTATAGCCGTCGGGGAAGCAAGCATGCGGAAGGGAATTCCACAGGCGGGAAGTGCAAGAAAAGAAGCTGTTGGAGTAGAAATTGCGGTTATATTTCATCGGTTTCACTATAAAAGGGTGGGACCTAGTTGCCAATCTAGTATATCGTGCAAACTCACACCTAGGGGGCACCAGTGATTTAAGTTTATCAGAGCAGAAGCCATGAAAGTATTTATAGAAGAGACACAGGGAAGCCACGTCACGCCGATGAGAGAGGGACTGCAGGCGTTCAGCTAAGTCGGTATCAATCACATTACAGATTATTCGCTGTATTTTGTCAAGAAGCCCGAAGAGAATAGCAGGGGAACCCAACCAGATGTGGCAACAGTATTCAAAACACGGGCGGATGGTAGATTTGTATAAGTGCAGGATAGATTCAGACGGAAAGAATTTCCGGGCCCTTCACAGAGAGCCGACTTTCATAGCAGCTGATTTAGCAATGGATTCGACGTAGTCATCCCATTTGAGGTCCGCTGAAAGTTTCGGGCCAAGCAGGCGCAGTGTTTTACTCTCTGGGAGGCAAGACTGTTACATGCTAATGGGAGGGAGGTGCGGTTGTCTGTGGTGGTTAATTGACAGCTGCCTCGTTTTGGAAGAATTGGATTTTACGAGCCACTTCCTATTCCAATCCACCACGGACTGGAGGTCCTTTTCAAGCTCAGTCGCGAGGTTCGCCTTGTCATCAACACCAGATTTTTGATCGAGGCGAGAGTAAACTGTGGTATGGTCGGCGTACATGCCTACTTGTGATCTTATGGCATCGGGGAGATCATTGATGTAGATGAGAAAGAGCGTAGGCCCTAGGATAGAGCCTTGGGGGACACCCGCGTTTATAGGGTAGTTCTGGGAGGCATGTCCGTTTAAAACCACCTTCAGTGTGCGGTTAGAGAAGAATGGCAGGATTAATTCCAACAAAAGTCCAGTAATGCCGTAGCTTCGAAGTTTCCTTAGAAGGCCGGCATGCCATGGTCTGTCGAATGCTTTAGAGATATCCAGGGCGACTGTTTGGGCTTCACCATTCTTGTAGAGAGCCTGGTATATATACTCGGTGATGGTCGTTAGCATATCAGCAGTTGACCTGGTGAAGCGGAAGCCATACTGTTTGTCCGAGAGGAGTCCGTGGGCCGTGAGATGCTGACCGACCTCGGCATTGATAATGGCTTCGAACACTTTGCCGAAGATCGGAAGAAGGCTGATAGGGTGATAATTTGCGGGGTCCGAGGGTTCACCAGTGTTCTTGAATATTGGAACCACAGAAGAAGTCTTCCAACAGGCAGGAAGTCAGGAGGAAGATAGGCAGAAATTGTAGAGCTTAGAAAGGACAGAGGAAAGTTCAGGGGCACATTTCTTCAAGACTATGATTGGGATTCCGTCCCCACCACTCGCTTTGTGAGTGTCAAGTTTTGAGGTTATGCTAGAAATCAGCGAGGGCGTGATGTAGATGTCATTCAATTAAGCCTCAGTTCTAGATGGGAAATCGGGTGTCTGAACTCCAGACGAATCCAGACACGAATTGTTCGAGATTCTACGGGCAAAGCATTCAGCCTTGTCCGCTGAGGAGGTGAGAACCTCAAACTCGTTGATTAATGGGGGTATTGCGGACTTACACTTGTTGAGTACGCTTTTGCAGAGGCGCCAGTAGTCTTTGGCTCCGAACTTAGAGGATGCTATGCACTGCTTCATTCTGGCAGCAAACCGTATCTTAGCTTCGTTAAGTATCTTTTTACACTTAAACTCAGATATAACACTTGCATTAGGTACACAGATATTTGTCCCAGATCAGAGAAACTAGAATGAGCTATTATGTTTGCAGATATCTAAGATTAATATTTTTGGCAGTTTTGAACGAATCCACAAATTGATTGTTGTATCATACGATTACTTCTCTTAGTAGAACTTTTCACTTGAAAATGTGTAGCGAAATCAGACTGCATGATGTAGTAGTCATTCTGTATCAGAGTAAGAATAAACATGTGTATATAGCCACTTATCTTCTTTGTCGATTTTAGTGACGATTCTGAACAAGTACCAAGAACGATAATGCGTATAATAGCAATGGTGATACCCTTCAATTTTTATTCACAGTTCTAATGATATGACCTGCAATAATCGTACGGTAATTTTAAAAGGCCAGTATTAAATTAGTTTAATTTTTTACTTGTGCATACTTCTGAGATGAGCTAGCATTTAGATTATTTACATTGTTTGGACTGTTGTCTTCATCTATAGTGCTACTGAGTTGACCTAAAGATTATGAGTTCATTATTAACCAGCGGCAGTGGTGAACAAATAAATTAAAATCTAAAATTAAAGGGAAATAACTATATGGCTCCTGGAAGTGGCATCGCACATGGAGTGAGACTGGTATACCCTAGTAATCGAAATAAATTTCCAGCATCTGAAAAAGGTCGGAGCGTACAATGGCTGAAACGTCCTAAACATTGCAATAACGATATTGACAACTACCCGAGCATTATAAATAATGGTTTAATTTTACATTTTTATTTTTTAAATGAATCTTTTTATATTATATCTTTTCTCTTTTCTAGATATTATTCCATTTCTCTTCTATTCAATATTTTTTGTTCGGTTTCAGTCACCAACTCTCATTCAGCTGTAGATAACACTGGTCTTCTCCCTCTTTCAGTCACTCTATTTTTCGATATTTCTCGATTTTTCTCATTCTTTTTTCATGAATTTGAGAGCATTCGGCTCTATTTTCTAATTCTGATTCGATTTTGTGTGACTTCTCTATAGGTTCGGAGTGACTATAATATAGAAAATGATTAAAAATGTATTAAAATATACTTTATTAATTAGGAGATGCCTGTTCATTCAATATATTATAGATAATACTGTATCTTTCCACAAACCTTTCCCTTTTCTACAACTACGGTACCAATCTAACACATCAATGTACGCGGAAGGTACTTTTCCACTCATTTCCACTTCTCATACTTTAATCAAACTAATACAAAAGCTTTCATTTTATTCCAGTGTCAGGTTCAGCAAAAGATTCCAAAATCATAAACAGAAAGAAAGAAAAACAACACATATTTTTATTGTTTGAAAAAAAGTATTTCATACTCCACAATAATTGAACTCAATATATATTGATTGATCAAGAATATATCAAAACGAAAATTATTTTTTTTATTTAAAATATTGCCAATATTACAAAGGCAGAATCAAACGAAAAAACGAAATATATTCGCCGTTTTTCTTTTTTTGCTACTCAGATCACAACCTTCATTCATGCCTTGTTTCTTTTCTTGTTCATATTTTCGTCCTTTTTTTCGTTTATTTTATTTTTATTTCTTTGTACAATTCATTTTATTTTTTATTCATAACATCCATAAAACGTTATATTTTTCTAATGAAGTATGAATACTTTATGTTTATTATTTGTCTATGACTACGGTATGTTACGTACGTAGGTCATCATACAATAATAATTAATCGGCAATCCCAATATATTTTTTCTTCATAAGCTGGCTCTTGATTCAGCAGAAAAACAAGAAGGCAAATATATTGCATCTACATATTAATTGCAATAGTGACAAGTATCAGCTTTCTAAATGCATGTGTTTGCAATAGGCAATTAGGCCACCAAATGTGTTGTAGACATTTAAGTTAATATACCTTAAAAATCTACAGCATATTTGGTGGCTATTTGAACAGGCATAGTTCCTGATAACAAATAATCTTTGCTATATAAACATATGTTCTTTGGCTTTTCGTGAGGATCTGGAAAAATGACCGACGCCAGCATAAAAAATGAAACAACAATATTTGAAATATAGTGAGTTATGAAAAAGTCACCTAAAACAATTTGGGCTCCTCACCCGTGTGACCCGCCAAGCGATGGGCATGCATAGGTTCAAGTTACAAAAGCAAGTGAAAAATAAAATTTCGGAACGGTGATCTTAAGAGCTATGATGAGTTGAATTGAAATTTAACATGCCTAGAATTGATAATCTGGAATGTATTATAATAAAGCTTGAATGCACTCGTTCCAAGGAAAGAAAGTAACGATCAAATACACAAAAGGAATCTAATAATATGAGTCCTTATTTCTTATGATTTTTGCACGTTCTTTTCAATTAAGAGATTCATATTTTGTAAAATAATACTGGCATTAGATTAATGGGTCTATATTATTAACACTTTATGGGTTAGTCTAAGGATTTTTACAATGATAAAAGAAACAAACACAATCAAATTAGTGAGATTTCATTAACGTGGTTCGGCAGCAGGTTATCAGTCCCATCTAGAGACTTAAGTAAAATGTAAAAACTAACACCCAATTTATAACAAATATACAAATATGTATTTTGATAGAAGGGTGTTGGGAAAACTTATATGGGATGCGATAAATCATTTAGTTGTAAAAGGTGCCCTGTTTATAAAAAATATGTTATATTCGAGATGATACTTGCAAAACAATTTATGTATATTTGAGTCAATCTCTTGCGTTTAATCGCTAAATTGTTCTGAATATTTACAAAATAGCCTCAATGTGTTGACTTAAAACAAAAATATTATTATCTTATTTTATCCGACATCATTTCTTATCATATTATAAATTATAATTTTAGTGTGTACACGTAATAGAGTTGATACCCTTGCCTTTTATTTTATTAAATAATTAAATTAATAAACAGCCTAAACTGATAAGTCCTTCTATAGAAAATGTGTGCAACCTCTGTTATCTCTGGAAAACTACTTACAAGACAGACAGGGCAAAATCAAAATAGCATGTTAAAGAAGACATGTTTTTCTCCTTAAGTTTTCTACAAAATTATATCTGCTAGGTTCAGTTTCATACAGTATAATATAATAAACCTATGTTTCAACTTATAAATATATTAATGTTTTTCGTTTGAATCATAATCACAGAAGTTAACTAAATAATTTGTTGTTAGATTAATTAACCTACGTAATAGTCTGTGAGTATTTGCTATTTAATGAAATATGTAATATAAGTGGATTATTTCGATATTAATTTATCGATATTGTTTTCAGACATAAACATTATACTTCTTTTTTTCGCCTTGTTCTTTCAGGACGTAAGCAATCATTCCACATTTCCTTATCCCTTGTAGCTCCTAACACCTTTTCTGTTGTTACTCTATTCAGTCCAGAGTATCCTCAACATTTTTCTGTAGCACTACAAACATCACATAACAATCCAGTACCCTTTTCTTTGTTTGCAACGAAATTTTTCTGTCTCCCAATAGATTAGATAGCTTTTGGAATGCATCCTTGACTATGCCAATACGCCTTTGGATCTCAGTGTTTTACTTTCCGACCTCTGTTAGAACACTTCCCAATGATTTTGATTTCTAACCTGCTTGATTTTATCATCACCAAAACTTGTTATTTTCATGCTGGGATCTTTCTTTTAGAAATGACCATGCATTCAATTTTCTTGCAGACTATGTTTTGTCCTTTCTTTCCGCTTTCGTTAGATACCTCCGGTAGGAGGTCTTGTAGTTTTCATTCCGAGTCTGCTGTCATCATTGTATTATCTGCGTAACTTATATTGTTCAGATTATGTCTGCCAATGACGAATCCGACTAGACTTTTAGTTCTCTCAGAATACCTTTGTTGGATGGGTAGAATAGATCCGGTGAGAAAACACATACTTGTCTTACACCCTTTTCCATCTTTGTATATATGCTGAACTCATTTCCTGTCCGTATGTACTCGGTTTACTTCCATTACAGGTTCTTGATTATTCTAATATTTATCCCGAATATGTCAAGTTTCCCGAGTATCTCTGTCAAATCTTTGTGGCGTACTTTGTCGAATAACATTTGTAGTGTATGAAACACATTTACACGTCCTGCAACTGCATTGCTATTTCTGATGATAATCTGAACATATCAATGAATATATCATTAGATATTTTTTAATAAAAAGCAATAACTTTCAAATTTATATTTTCCACCTGAAATTTAATAAAACCATCAGTGTTTAATAGTTTGCTTGTTTGCCTGATATATAGCGTGACTCTTCGGAATATTTGCTTACATGATTCCCAACAAATTCTTGCCATTAGTAATCATAAGATGCGTGTGATTTTTGAAACACCTTGAATTAATAAATGCATATCAGTGCTATAATATCAGTCAGTTAGTTAAGTGCCATACGTGATACACGCTTTGGGAAGTCATGTCTCAAAAGAGACATGACTGAATGGGCAGAAAATTATCCCGTGGTAGGTTGCCATTGGTTTCTGCGGTAGACTGGTTGCCAGCTAAGGCGATAGAACCCAATTTGTCCTATTATTTAACCCGTAACTGGAGGGAAGATACGGATTAAAATCTTTTCCAAGGGTATTTGTGCGTAAGTGAATGCAAGGAATTCGAACTCGGAACCCCGAATTCTCCTTCTGAGTCGATATTTACTGCACTACAACGCACATAGTTAACTGTAAAGTTGCAGTCAATGTAATTTTTAGGGTCAAGATGAAATGATTTCATAATCACTTCCCAAGGTAGATTAAATTTAATTTTAAATAATTATTTACTTTTATTTGTTCCGATATGACTTATTTTAATTTTACGCTTAATAGTATTTAAATTCACATTAGATATAATGTCATTTGTAGCAGCTTTGTCCCTTACTTTTTGATCATTTATTCATTAGGTCCGATCGCATTACTTTAATTTCGAACAATGACACTCAACGTTGTTTTTATTTTTAAGCCAGTGTAGTACTTATTTTTTTTACAAATTGTCCTCACTTGCAAATTCATAAATCTGCTTAGTCTGTTTGATAAAGCCTCTACTTTTTTTATTGTGATTTACGAATGCATTCAGTAATTGTTTATTTTTCTTAATCCTATTTTATTGCGATTTAATTCAATGGCTTTTGAAAGAAAAATAATTTATCCTGAAAGGAAACTTTTGAAAATCTTGAATTCTTAATTAAATTGTCGCAAAGTTTTTTCTCTAATTATTCAGACATACTGTAGAATATTGCACAACATGAAAGATTTACTGATTATAATTGTGTCAGCATGGTAACAATTATCTTTTTGCCCAACATTAAAAATATTTGGTCAAAATAAGCATCATTAAGTCAATATCTATTAATTGTACTAGTTTCACATTCTTAATACACATACATCATTCAGACCTAAAAAAAATAATTTTTCTTTGATGTATATTTGATGATTATGTACGTATGAATTTAGAATATAGTGGCTCTTCTCCAATAACATACGAATTTAGAGGGATGTGTCCTCGATAAAAAGTAACAATAGAATGTTATGTCCCAGATAATACATAAAGAATGGTGAGTTCACAATAACACAGGAAATTTGCTCGTCTTGTAATATGCATGTGTTACCAAACTAATCACTGTTTTGTAATTTATAATAGCGAGTCGCTATAATAAAAGTGCCGAATTTCAAATCAGCATACCCTGTAAAATTTGATGATTAAGGAAACACCATTTAGTTTTCAGAATACATCTTATACCGAACTAATTAAAGATTGGTAAATATCATATATATATATATATATATATATATATATGTGTGTGTGTGTGTGTGTGTGTGTGTGTGCGCGTGCGCGCTAAAATCAACAGATTCTTGTGAATAGACCAAAGCTGAAACATAATGCAAAATAGTAAGCAAGATTGGTCTTTTATCGTTGTTTAGTTATGTTAATTTACTCTATAAATTCATAAGACTTATTTAAGATATGGCTTTAGCATACATTCTGACAAAGAACATTTCCGACAGCTAATGACAAAATATATTAAATTGATTACATGTCATTGTTCTTATGAGTTCTATACATACCATTATAAAAGTCGATGCACTAAGTGGAGACATATTCAGATGTTGGCATGGTTCCGGTAGCCATGAAAAATTTTCAGCCAGATTTATTTTACAATTTGTGCATTCGAATGACTAAACATGAAAATATTGAAAATCCGGATGCAGGTCTGTCCGAGAAAGAGTTAGTAGCAAATGATGAAAAACCCTTTCACGAAAATTTTATGGGGCTTGTCTGTTTATGAAACTTTTCTGTTTATACATGTGAAACTGAACACCTACAAACAACTTCCCTGTTAGTTTAGCGTTAATGGGAACCCTAGTTGTTCTTGATCGAAATTATGTGGTATAATTACAATAACTTCCCGTCCATAATACTTTCAGTACATATATATATATATATATATATATATATATATATATATATATATATTAGGGTAGGTCGACTTTGGAACTGTAAAACATCGCATTTATAAAAAGTTGCAAAATAATATCAAGAGTTACAAGAAAAAATTTTCTTCATGGCTTTGTATTTATTTGAGCAATCAAACTAAAAGTCGAAATAAATTGGGATTTTTATCGCGATCTAGGTGTTACCGGAAACACGTGTCGCTTAAATAAAACTAGAATTTTAACAAAATGAAAATAATACAGTAGGCTTAATAATAGTTATTTTTAAGTTTAGTATTCATTTTTTTAGAAATTAAATAAAAATATAAAAATTAAAAACAAATAAAAGCACTATAATAATTAGTTTAATATAGAAATAACTCTTCACGTACGCCGTTTTATTTATTGTATATTTCTATGGTATTCACCTGTTGAAATTACCTCCCCCAAAACGTTCGTTTTTTTTTACTTCGTTTACTGTTTACGCTTTCAATTATCCTGAATGTATCTTGAATTTTTCATTAAAATAAGACTTCACTATTAAAAATACGACTTTTATAATTATTCTCATTTGTTTATCGTTTTAAAGTTAAATTTTATTTATTAACAGGCCTTTTTACGAGCTAATATCGTGAGTAACTCTACTTTAATGTCATAAACATTACTTTTAATTTAATGTATTTATTTCAAGTTTTATCAAATTTATTTTAAAAAATATTTCTGCAATTTTAATTTTGATAGTACATATATATTATTTTCAGGTATTTTATTAAAAATGGCAGAAAAATCTACAATTTCAACTCGCAGTCAAAATGTAATAAAATTTTCAGGTCAACCTTTACAATTAAATAAAACAGAGCTCCCAATAAAATCTGATTTTTCAGGTTCCAGTTGAGTATCATGAATACGTAAAGGATCAGTGGAGCATAATAAGAGCACTTTCCAGCTTGGACCAAGAGATAAACGTGCTATAAAAAAAGTAAAATGCAAAGAGAGAGGTCAAATGTCAAGGATAATGTTTCTTCCTCCTCTTACTCATCTTCGCAAAACGAAGAACATGAAGAAGAATATTTGCAGTCAAGGAGTCATCCTAAACGGCCTTATAGCCTTATCAAATTTCCGAGATATGCTCTTGAGTTATTCAGTAGGGACATATCTTCGAATCTTGGAGCCAGCCTTGCCAATGCCTTGCTCTTGGATTTGAAGGCTATGGGCTTTCTTATACCAAATATTAATATGAAATATATATTTATAGACAAAAGCAAAATTTATGGGGCAAAGTCTGAGATGAAAACAACTGCACAACGAAAAAATAAGGAAAGTGTGGCAAATCTTATATGTATTGGAGTTGAAGAGAAAGCAGATAAGAACACATTGCTGTATAAGAAAATTGTGGAGAAAAATGGACAAAAATATGAAAAACATCAAGGAATCAGTACGCCATTTCACTTTTACAAACAAGACACCACAAGAAAGTAAACATCTGACACATATAGGTCTCCCTAATAGTGGTGCAACAGGTTCTGTTCATGCAGAGAAAGTGGTAGATGTTTTGCATGAATTCAACAGTTAGAACACTATCAAGGCTATCCTTGTTGACATCACTAATGCCAACACAGTTTGTGAACCGGGAATGTTTGCAATTTCAGAAAATTTTTTTAATAATCTTTATCAATTGGTTGCTCTTTGCACAATAATGAACTACATTTCAGAGCTCTTTTAAAAACATAGATTGTTGCAAAAAAATCCCTACAGCATTCAGTAGTTCCCTGGGGAAATTATGCTCAAATGATTGCCATAATTTACCCCAAATATAATTTATCCCTATTAGCTGTCCTCTGGATTAAATTTTGAAAATTGATGAAATATATGATCTTAGTTGTGACCAAAGACACCTGTATGGATACAGGGTATTTCTAGAGGTAAGGTTTACTCTAGATATGACTTCTGGAAAATTTATCCTTTAAACCATGTAAGGTGGTTAAATTTGGCTATCAGGCTTATGTGTTTATGGAATCGTAGTGCATACCAACAAAAGATCACAACAAAACTCCGCAGTTTAATAAATTTTATTGTAAATGTGTATGCCACTTGTTTGTTTGAAATTAAAAGAAATAATGAGTTCCACAATCAGCAAGTGCAGATTTTGAATATGATCCAGAGGATTATGAAGCAGCATCATAAAGCCTAACAGATCATATTAAGAAATATACAAGGAAATACATTTTGTTCATTGCCTGAAAAACTTCTATATTCCATAGTCAAATCTGATAAAGTTTAAGTAAGAGAAGAAGCTTTAAAAAGAGTTTTGGACATTAGGTAAGTAAATATCTATTTATATATCAATGACTTCATTATTTATTGCAATTTATAGAATCATTTTAAAGATTTTATCAAGTTCCACCATAATTATCAAAACAGTACAGATTGAATTTTTTTAAATGATTCAATAAATTAATTTTATTTTCTTTCTGGAGTTGGGAGTCAACCAAGAAAAGGTTAAAAAGAATACCAACCACTAATTTTAATGCTACACACTAGACACAATTGGTAGATTGATCATTACGTGACATTTTTGAACCACCAATGAGACTTCAGGAATCATTGTTAAATGGAACCAAGCTTGACTTGCCAGATTTGCCTTCACAATTCCTAGGCGTGGAACAGGCAGTCAATTTAACAACGGAAGCTTTGCAAACTGTATATGGTTTTGAAGCAAGGCATTGACATATTACAGCTAAAATTTTGAGTCAGAAATTGAGACCAGCATTTTTGTCTAAGGGCTATTATATGGAGCAAATTGACTATATATTAAGCTATATTATAATTGTGTTTGTTTTTTCCTTATTTGTTTGTTTGTTATATTTTCACTCATAACATATCATTTAATGTATTCAAATATTACTGCTTAATTCATAACGTTAAAAGGCGGTGTTTAAAGTAGATACTGAAAATGGGGCGGTGCTGATTTTCATTTTGAAGATTAGTCATCATTTCATTAATTAATATTATTTTTTATCAATTAACATCACATTCCCTGATTTAAGTACTAAAATTATTTGTTTTTTTCTCACTAATATTCAAGCAAAATCTTGCAAGAACGAGGAATTTTCAGTATATTTTTGTCTGCGATGTTTGAGGCCAAACCCTCAAAAACCGTTGAAATATTTTGTATCAGTATTTAATAGGTCCAAACACAAATTCCGGTAGGTGCTATCTTTTAATATTTTAAGAAAAGTGAAAAATCAAACTATCCTAATATCTATATAACTTTACGAGATATATCTAAAATAATTGCACAAAAATATCTTTACTAAACTGTAAAATATTTCAATATAATCGTGGCTTCAACCACGACCTCTAGATATCTTCTGAAACACCTGTAATTCTTCTGGAGTCATTTCTGGTTTTAGTTGGCCAATGATGCCGTAATTCTTACCTTCAGCTCAGTTTTGGTGTTGAAATGGGTTTTGTTGGTCTCTGGTTTAACTGCACTCACCTCTTAATTAAAGGGATTGCAGTCTGGGACGTTAGGTTGTCAGATGTAAGGGTTGATGTCGTTCTCTTGCTTGGGTGGGTAGGTGCAGAATCCTTTTGCATGATATAGGGTCTTCTTTCTTGGCCCAGGACAGCACTATCTCATCGAGGCACTTGTTGTAGGCCTCTGTTTTGAGTTTAAGATTATATAGGAAGATAAATGGAGGTATAACGTTACATTACAAGTGATCACTCAACATTATTTCGTAAACACTATGAAACGTTACAGAGGATGCTACTGTGTTGTCATGGAGAACGTCATTACACTTGTTCGTGTATATTTGTTGCTATTCTGTTTTCAACGTTTTCCGTGTTTTGTAGTGAGTTAATTGAGAAACGATTAGTTTAATAATGCCAGGATGTTCATATCTTGAGTTGGCATATATGATTTTTAAATACGCCCGAGCACGGCTGTATCAGTTTGCGTCTTCAGACTGAAAAACCAGGAGTCATCCAACCACTGGTACTGTTTACGGTTTCATTGTGGAGACATAACATGTATATATGTATATCATATATACTTACAGAAATATCTTTCCATAATCTTTTATTGATTTTTTTTTTTTTGCTTCTCCTCTTGAAGAGTTCTTAAAACAAGGTGTTGGCTTTAAACTATTCATTTGCGGTGCACTAAGAACACATGTTATTCTCATTATGAGTTTTAGGTTCGAATTTACAGATTATTACACCATCTTTATCATTGTCTACTTTTAATTTCAGGCTTTTCATGACGATTTAAATTTTTTGCTATTTGCTTTGAATCATGACATGGTCTAGTATTAAAAAAATGAATTTCTTGTTTTGTACTTTGTGCTTTCGGTGCAGATATCTCCATCATAGATACATTGGAAATATTTTCTTTGAATGTTAGAACAAAGATATGACATTTTGCCAGAATATTTTGCTTCATGCTGTTGTTCAATATCAGTTGTACTTCTTTCTCTTTTTTCCCGCCTGTTTATATGATCCTCTATGTGTCGGTGATGAAATGGCCATTTAAGCCCACGTTGTCTCCAATACGCTTAAGCTGGAATATCTCCTTGTAAATAAAGGTACGTAAATAGCCTAGAAAAAAGAGAATACCTTTACGATGAATAATAATTCCTTTGAAAAGAATTTAGAAGTCTGTGCCGATGGATACTAATTTGAAAATATAAAAATTCGCGGGAATTCTTTAGTTGGCATTAAAAAAATTGACCGACAAATTGTAGAGATATCCTAGATACAGATTCTGTTTCCTTATTTCCAATTCACTCAACGCATTAACGATTTGCCGTAACGCTGAAAGATCATCATGATTACGTAGTTGTTGTTCAAGTCAATTCCCTGTAAAGAAGCTGAACGATATTGAAAATGCACAAAGTGAAGCTAAAGCTACAGACATCATAACCAACGTCACAGTTTTACATAATCTAAAACATTCCGCTATTTTTTAACTCTATTTCCATGTTTCTAAAACTGAATTCGTGACCTTCAACCGTCAAAGCTCAATAGAAACTTTAGAACTTTAATCAATAACATCTGTCGTATCTTTCATATTTCTAGGAAACAAAAAAGGATTCTACTAAAAACTAAAAATTTGATTTACCATTCAGCCACAAACTGAGATAGTATTGTACGAATATAAAGGCGGTTTTAATGCATGATATCTTAAGCGAACGCAGATTGCGATTTCAGGAAATTGCAGGCAAGCAAAATAAGAACTTCCGAATGATCTACTGTTCTGGACGCCGATCCATGGCACAAGACCTACTGACCATCCAGCAATCATCTGCATTAACCAGCTATGACATTGCATAAAATTGACCTCATTGCAGAACAATGATGTTTGGCGTGATAGACCCATGAAAATCTAAGATAGTTAGACCTAAATAAAAATAAAATATATTTGAATGATGAATCATCAATATATTTACTTAAGAATAAGCTATCCTAGAACTTTTCAGCACTTCATCATATATTTATATATATTTATATTTATTACTTTTATTTATTTTTTAAATAAAGGTCTTGCGTCTCAGCTACAAAATTCTGGCTTTCTCTTTTCCTTGCTTTTAAAATTTTATTTTCGGTACCGATGGCGTGTACACAGAAATGACGATGTTCTTATCATATAAATACTTTTAGAGAAGCTATTGAATTCGATGTGAGATTTCTTTTAAACTTCTTATTCGTGTTTACATGTCATTTGTCTTAATTAGGTAAGGGCAAAGAGTTTTCTGCAAGAGAAGACAAACTCGTCAGTCGTTAAAGTAACTTTAATTGATGAAGTGTTCTTCTCATCTTGATAAAGTGCTTCTCGATATCAATGATTAAATCTGGAGTTAATATGTCAGAAGTAAGATGAATTTGATTAAGGGTGTAACAAAATCAAAACTAATGATTTGTAATTTAATATTTCTTTCTGAAAGTTGCACGAAAAAAACACTTCATAGAACCTAATTATATTAACACTCATGGGAGTGTTTTTCTAAGTTTTTTTTACAATTTTCATAAAACAAACTGAAACGATACATTTAACTCTTTGTGAATTTTTAGCTGCACGACTAGTGAATAACCTGTCGCACAATCTGCGTTCAGATTCAGAGGTTTGGAAATATTAATAGCTTCTTTAATCAGATTACAATTTTAAAGCCATTATGTAAGTATATATCAGTATCGTCATTTAGCATTTTGGGTAATGAATAGGAGCATTAATCGTTAGCAACTGAACAATTTTATTTGTTGAGTCATTGAGAAAATAAACGCAAACAATAATGTTTAATAATAAAAATAGAAAGAAGTGCACGACAAAGATGTCTTTTTTACCGGATCTCTTTAGTTTATACAGTGAGGCACTTCTGAAAACCCTGGAAGTCATGCCAGGATTAATCATTGGCGGCCACAATCTGAAATACATAATATATGTATAGGTTTTGCTGCAAAAAATTTATATTTATTAACATTCTACTCTTCTTTAAAACTCCTTTCTATTAATCTTTTTAAATATAAATTTCTACCTTCCATTACCATGACTGATGCTAAACATATGGAGAGGAACTCAAAATAACATTTTCGGCTGACATGAAGTGGTGGGACTATCGAATCAATTGCTAGGTTACACCCTAAGAAAGATAGTTCACTGTGTCGTGCCATATCATTTTTATCTCCTGAATCTATCTTAGATATCTATAAGTCTACCATATGATCATGCGTAGAATATTGCTGCCATATATTACTGTTCAGTGTTTATACAAAATATTTAGATGTTCTTGATAAAATCCAAGCAAGAATCAGCAATATTATTAGTCCTGGCTCGTCGTAAATTTGCTTCCTTGTGCCTTTTTTTTATCAATAATTTCATAGTAATTTTTCTTATGGAATCTTTACTATGGAGCACTGATTTTATTAATTTAATCCCATTACTAGATTAAAAAGGTTTCATTAGTTTACTGTTAAATTGGATAGATGTAGCCATAGTTTCTATGTTTCTTGCTTAGTACTTTTCACTTGTCGAACTCTCCTCTGGCTACCAGACTATTTTTATCTTCAAAAATCTAAACGCATTGTCAGTCGCTATCTACCGCCATTCTTATTACTCTTCTATTTTTCTCGCTACTTAATTATGATGTTCTTTATAATTAATCTTTCACAGCGACGTGGCCTTACTGCTGTGCATGGAGTGAAATAATTAGCTTATTCTTTTCACAAAGGCTAATAGATGTATGGCAGGTAAGGATGTTGTCATCAGATAAGCTCCACCACCCACTATAGTTTCATTATTAACAAAGCTTTGTTGGTAGATGTACCCGTGCTAGATATCCATAATTTTAATTCTAGAGACCAATAATTGCAAACCCGCTCTTGTATATCTGCCTCTAAGTTAGACTTAGCAAGCATAAAAGAATTTGTTAAAAAATAATTACATGCCCTTTTTGAGCCACTGACGAATTTCCCTGTTTATCTGTGCCTTTGACAAGCTTCTCTCTTTATTGATACTTTAATATGATCCACACGTACTGCTATTGTTGACTCAATGATAATAATTAGAATTTAGTGTAGAAGTCAAACTTCAAAGAAATTCTCTTTATACTGTGCTTGTAAACGTGGCGGGTTTGTAAATGTGGTTATTAAAATCCAATGAGTGGCTGCGTTGCCCATTATCCGTACTATACATTAAATCACTTTCGCTGAAGCAATAGAGAGAAGGTGGAATCTGTTGTTAATCCATGTTAGGGAATTAGTATTAGTAATAAATTGCACAAACGAATCAGCTCTTTAATGAAAATATTTACGAATGATTCACAGTAACGATTATAATATACTCGTTTGAGTTTCGGTCACGCATTGTAATATTTGCATAATTACAATAGAGGTGTTCTGTTCACATCGCTATGGATCAAATGATAATGTGTTCTCAAATCTGTAAATCTCTTAATATTTTGATAGATTTTTACACTTGTTGAATTTTTTAATTATCGCAAATTTTCTAGAATCAAATTTGTTAGAAACATCTTTAAATTTTCCAAATATTCTTTGAAAGCATTTATTGCAGTTTTCAGTGATATTAACAGTATCGTTAATTTATATTACAAATTAGCAATCTAGGAAGGTTTTCCTCGTTAGAATTCATTTTGTACATTTATAAATCTAGCATTCGTTCGTGTATTGAATACTGTTACCATATCTGGACGGGTGCGCCTGTTTTCATATCGGGGTTCTCGACCAAATCCAAAGCTGAATGTGCAATTTAATTGGCAGCTCCTCTTTAGTTACTTTCTCACCGGCGAGATGTGGCTACCCTCTGTCTTTTCTATAAGTATTTTAACTGCACCTGTTCTGACGTAATTCATTTCTTGACCCGCCCTCATGAATTTACTCATGCAACTAGATTAGCAACTAGATCCCACCATTTTACAGTCAAAATAGGCAAATATAACCGTCAATTTGTTCTAACAGATTATTTTCTCGCACTTCCCAACTACTTTCCTAATGCTTGTTTCCCTGTTAGCTACAATCTCAAAAGATCTAAATGCAAATCCAATTGAAATAGTCTATCTCCTTGACTTCCAACTCTCTGTTACCATTTCTTCAACATCCCCTGTACTTTTATTTCTTTCTACTCTTCTCTCTCCTCTCATTCTAACCCCTGCACGCCATTGAGAAAACTGCTTGGAGTGAAAAGATTAAAAAAAACTATTAATAATTGCCAACTGCAATTATCTTAATTTAATCGCAACAATTGTATCTTTCCGCGATTAAAACAGTTTTTATCATAAAGAAATCATACAAATCGGCAAGACTTGATCTCGCGCATCCGATTCCTCAGAAAGTTTATATTGCTGGAATAGCTGTTATAAACGAATTAACCCGCACCTTTTTGTTCCATAAAGTCAAGGAAGTCGTCCTGTATTATTTTCACATAGACGAATCATTGCATGTTCAAAATTAAGAAGAATAATTCACTCATATCATTTTACACCGAACTGCTAGGTTGTGAGAGAGACACTCAGGTAGATTCTTTAATGAACTTTTAAATTCTGATCTCTTCAAGTCAAGTGTTAGTCTTTAACTCTCTTCATCCTTATAATCTTCACTGCTTATCAATTCTTATTTCTTTTCTACCACACACCACTCATTTTTCATTAGTAATTGTCTGTATCATTCTACCTTGAGTGACTTCCGATAGTTGTGTTGGGAGAAATTTAATGAAAAATAATCTAAAACAAATTTAGATATATATTTTAATAGCCTTCACTATATGCAAGAAATTAATCAATTAAGACTGAAGAAGTTACTTGGTGTGAAAAGAATCAGGAACAGAAACATTTATAACGAACAGGAAGAGAAAAGAGTCATCAGAAAGATTGTATATAAACCATAGTCATTGCATTTAAATTTCTGCAAATTAAATTTGACTGGAAAGCATGGAGCCAGAAGCCAAGAAGCAAGAATAGGGAGAAAAGAAACTGTTGGCATAGAATTTACGGTTACATCTAACCAGCTAAACTGTAAACAGATGCCAATCTGGTACTTAAATTCAAAAGTATTTTCACCATAGCAAACACTTATCAAAAAAAAACAATTACTATGAAAGTATTTATAGAAAAAACGCAGAGAGGCAACCCTACGACGGTGGAAAAGTGAATGAAGCCGAACCGCCAGATCAGGACTACTAATAATGCTGATTCTTCTTTGGGTTTTATCAAGAGTTCAAAGTAAATAGAAATGAACCCGAACCAAATATGGCAAAATTTACAGCCATTTTTTTACTGTATAGTAATCATTGTTTTCTTATTTTATTGTAATTGTATATAAGTGGAATTAGCGAATTAAATAGCAGGATAAACTGTGCTTCTTAAAAACGTATACCAAGCAGTTTGAGAAGAAGGAATTCAAAATAGTATGGCGATAAAGAAAACAATTACAACATGATTAAAAACTACTGATATTCATTATACAGGTAGTCAGGGCTAAATATGGCAAAATAAGAATGTATTAAATACATTTAGTTTTTTTTAAGTTAACTTAGCAAGTGTATGTGTGTTCATCAGTCTCATTTATTTTCCACTTATCTCTTTAATTCATTTAATTGCACACCACCACCGCTACATCGTTATTTAACAGAGAGGGTAAAGCGTCCTCCATCTGGTAGATGGAGGACGTTTTTCGTATTTTGATTGTGTTTTCGCATTTTCTGCTTTGCCTGGATGGCTTAGCGAGAATTTGTTTCACTTTCTGTATTCAGTCCAGCATTATCGTCGCCTAGTTAACTGAGGATTCTGCCGGAATTTAGGATTAGGGTGCCCGAATGTGGTGGTCTTTTATTGCGAAGATATTTTTATTTCGTTTCATAGATAATTGTCTTGATCAATGTAAATGTAAAGATATATCAATCAAAGTTATTGTTTAAATTCCAACTTCCCACAGACAAATTGTAGATAAGATTACTAGTTAGGACCTCTTAGTTACATTGTGGCATTTGTGATGAGAGTAGTAAGAATTGGAAGTAAGAACATGTTCATTTGGTGTAACGAAAATCTAAACTTATTTATAAATGGAACTTTGTCTCTCTCTCCCTCTGTGTGTGTGTGTGTGTGTGTGTGTGTGTGTGTGTGTGTGTGTGTCCCCGTTATCTATAGACTCTGAAACGGGTGAACCGGTTTTCTTGAAAATTTACTCAGTTGTACTATAAGCGTCTGCGAGTGTTCTTAGCTAGGTTTGTGTCGAGGTACCCCAGATAAATATCGAAAATCGAAAAAATCGGGTTATAGAAGGAATGGTCTGATTTTAAACAAATTTTATACACTCATAAGAAACGATATTCAGAAGTTTCAAGGTTGCAGTTCTTACAATAGTGCAGAAAATCCATAATATATATATTTATAAAAGGCAAGATGTTTGTGTGTGTGTTTGTTTATCTGTCTGTATGTCTTTTATACAAATCCACAATTCTTATCTGATTCTCACCAAATTTCAAGATTTGACTTACATCCATTCATTTTTCTTTCAGTCTACGGTTTCGCTTTAACTGGAAACAACTATTGCTTTTTAGTCTTTCGTACCAACGTCCAAAGAGTCTGAGCTGCAGGACCATGGATTATTTTTAAAGCTTTCATTACACCCGAGAAACGCCTGGCTATATTTCTAGTTATATCATATGTTACGGGCAGATATATAAGGGTATAAAATACCAGTCTCTTCTTTATCCTTTTTTATGTGCATTACTTTCTGTAAATACAGAAACAGACATTGTCTCCAGTGGTACTCTTTAGACGTTTCTTTATTCCCTGGACATCGGGCATTTTTCAATCGTTTCATCCAAAGTAAATCAGTACTGCATCTGGTGCGCAATAGGTTACATAAGAGTAGAGTAAAAAGATATATAGAAGGACATCGAAGAGATAGAGAACCTGAAGAGGAACCTATTACACTGTTTATCAGAGGATAAAAGAACGATGCCAATACTGATGTGAAAATAGCTGCTTCAGAGTAGAGTGAAAAGGGAGAAGAACACGATACTGGGGGTGTTGGAGAAAGGATAAGAGAAAGATGGGAGCCAAAGAAATAAGAGATGGCAATTGACGCTGCCTTTAAATGATTGCAGCTATCAGGAAAACAAGTAGATGGAAGGGAGTGCCACAGGTGGGAATTGCAGAAAAAAAAAACAAGTTGAGGAGTAGAAGTGGCACTGAATTTAGTTGTTTTGACTGTAAAAGCTAGACTAGTTGCTCGAGTAAATTCTTGTAGAGGAGACACTAAAGAGCTAAGGTTGTCGGAGTAGAAGCCATGACAATATTTGTAGAAAAGACAAAGGGAAGCCACATACAGTCGGTGAGAAATTGGTTTGAGTCAATCTGCCAGGTTGGTATCCACTATACTGCGGTTTCTCCTCTGGATCCTGTCACTAATTCTGAAAATAATAGCAGGGGTGCCCGAAAAGATGACAAACATAATCAATGAATATTCGGACGATTAATTTGTATATGGATAAGATTGATTCAGGCAAGAAAAATTTCCTGGTCTGATACAGTAACCCGACCTTCCGAGCATTAAATTTAGTTATAGCTTCAATGTAGTCGTTCCACTTGAGATTGGTTGAGAGGGTGAAGTCGAGAAGGCGCAGTTTGTTGATATCTCTGAGATTAACTTTATCCATGCAAATAAAGGACAGGAGGGACTATCTATGGTGGTTGACGAATAGAAACTTTGTTCTGAAAGTATTAAAACAATTTCTTACTATACATCACAAATTGGATGTCTTTCTCAAGATCAGCTGCGAGGTTTCTTTGTAAGTTATGGCAGATTTCTTACTGACAGGCGTAAATGTTGATGTCTTTAGTGTAAATGCCTTATTGGGATTCGATCGCATGAAGAAGGACGTTGATGAAAATAAGAATGTACTTCGGACCTAAAATAGAGCCATGAGACTTCCTGTGATAGAATATGGAGGTATGCCCGTTCAAGCGACGTTCCTGTGATAGAATCTGGAGGTATGCCTGTTCAAACGACCTTTTTTATGCGGTTTGACAGGAATGATTTAATCAAATCAAGCAACTGTCCAGTGATACTATAGTCCTGTAGCTTGAGCAGTAAGCTAATGTGAGAGTCCCAAAAAACGCTTTGGAGAAATCCAGTGCAAAAGTTCGAGCTTCGTCATACTTATCAAGGGCCTGTTATATGTACTGCATGAGAGTAGTATATCATCAGTAGACCTGGCAAAGCGGAAGCCATACTGTATGCCCGACAATTCTTTATGGGCGGTGAGATGTTGAATTATTTTAGCATTTGTGATAGCTTTGAACACTTTGACGAAAATTGGTAGAAGCCTGATAATGCAATAATTAGAGAGGTCCGAGTGTTAACCTGTGTTCAAAACTACATGATCTCCATAAGAAGACTTCCAGCAGACAGGAAAACAGGAAAGAGGAACACTAATTAGAGAGTTTGGAGACGACATGGAGAGAGTTTAGGGGAACATTTCTTCAAACAATGCCCGGGATATAGTCTCCTCCGCTTGCCTTATGGGGTTCAAGTTTTGAAATTATGTTATAAACGAGATAGGGGATTATGTAAACATTCATCAGCTGAGCATCAATTCTAGGAATGAAGTCGGGTGCTGATAGTTCGAACAAATCAAATAAGAAATTCGAGGAGAATATGCGAGTGAATTTATTGATTAAAGCAGGAATTGAGAACTTGCTGTTGATCAGCACTCATTTGCAGAGCCGCCAGTAGTCTCTAGAGCTGAAATTCATACGCTGCAGTCAGTAAACAACAGCCGAACGTCATTTAAGATTCCCTTACACTAATTGCAGAGCAGACTAAAATAGGCGCCTACTATGGTCAGACGCGTGACTCCGATATTGCTAGAAGAAGTGATTCCTGTGAGCATTGGCGACCGAGCAAACAGAGACGCAGGGGGGATGTATGATATTTAGGACGAAACATCCTGACCAGGATGAAAGCAACGATGTCGTTGTAACCCAGGAGGAGACATCACAGGCGCACTCTACAACGGGGTGGCTAAACCCTGTTTAGCAAGAGACGTCACCTAAAAAATCTCTCGGAACAAATCTCAGTTTGCTCTTTGCTAGCAGGAAGAAATTCTGTTAGTATAAGTTTCCTGAGTAGGAATGGAGAGATATAGTAATGGAAACAACAGCATTATTACAGTTTCCAAGAGGGCAAAGCTGAAAGGCTTGGCAGGACAAAGAGACGGATATGAAGCAGAGATCTAGCAGAGAAGCGTGTCCTGTAGTGTTACTTGAGGAACGAGTAGGAAAATCAGGATCAGGACAGAGCTTTTCAGCCCTTTTGGCATGGTGCGCATTGAAATCACTGAACACAAATATGTTATCAAGTGGGTTGGAGGAAGTAGCTTTATCTATATTGTTAGACATACCTTCTAGAAGGAAACAGCCAGGAGAGAAAAAAGAACAGTGCAGAAAGAAAAGATATCTAACCGATTTTATAAGTGAAAGACGAAGACACATGTATGAGTGGTCAGAGGATTCAAGAGGTCACCCTAGCTAGAGGGAGGTGTTCACTGATATAAACCCCAGAGTAGACATATAGACAGTGGAGTCCTTTCTTAAGAGGTGAAGATCGCCAGCAATCGAAATATCAGAAGAATGTATTGAGGGGTTTTGTAACTGTTGTTCACCTCAGTAATGGCAATATTAGATGTTTCGTTATAAGGAAGCATTCATTGAGCAAACTGTGAAACTGAAATCTAAACGTAGATTATCATAGCAAATAATGACTTCCAGAAGCCAAGCAAACTCGTATAAAACAAAAACCTCTTGTTAGAAACAAGGAAAAATTGTATTGAACTGATACGAAATATCAATGCTCATATATGGCAGCGAATGTGGGACAATATCCTTCAAGATAAAAAAGACTTGAAACAACAGAAATACGGTGATACAAAGGGATGCTGAGAATATCATCACTCAAACATATAAGCAACGAAGTTTTGCAAAAATGGAAACTAAAATGGAATTCATACTTAGTTAACATCAGGAAAACGCAGTCGAAGTATCGAAAGAACATTGTGAGAAGGGATAGTTTGATACTCACTAGATATATTGACCTAAAGAAGACAATGCATAACCTAGATGACGAACATGAGATATGAAAGTGTTAGCAAAACACAAAATTTTTTAACAACTACAAAAGTCAGGAAATTCGTGGAGTGGCACAATCGAAAATGTTCTAAAGGGACACAACACATAAAAAGTATGTGTCAGACCCTCATTTGATAAAAAAGCCTAATAAAATAAGCAAAACCGTAATATACGAATTCTCTGGTTTTCATTGTTTAACAAAGGAAAGAAATTGTTACTTGTCTGATTCACAAATTTTTTACTCTGCCTATCTCTCTGGATTCCAAATCTTTCTACTTGTATTTAAATTTTGTTATATATATATATATATATATATATATCAATCAGTTAAGTACCATACGTGATACACACTTTCAGCGATGATGTCTCGAAAGTGACATGACTGACTGGGTAGAAGATTATCCCGCAGTAGGTTGCAATTGCTTTCTGCAGTAGGCAGGTTGTCAGCCAAGGCTATAGAACCCAATCTGTCCTATTATTTAACCCATAACTGGAGGGAAGGGACGGGTTAATACCTTTCCCAAGGGTATTTGCGCGTAAGTAAATGCAAGGAATTCAACTAATAGTCGAACTCGGCTCCCCTTTTTGTAGTTCCGAGTCGATATCTACTGCTCCACAACGCACATCCGTAGATTATATATATATATATATATATATATATATATATATATATATATATATATATATATACATGATCTTTGCAATGTTCTGAGTTATTTCTTTTCGTAGACTTATGAATCAACCTCAGCGTCCGTATTATCCGTATGGTTTGTTGACATTTGCGATTGAAAAGCACTCATAACTGATGTTATTCGCTAGAAGTTAACATTTTGCAAGTGCCATTCTGTCAAATGAGAAAAGCACAGTGTAGAATTGACTGGCCTTCAAATTATCAATGACATCGCACCACTTACAAGTAAATTACTAGAAGTAAATTGACTGCTTTTACGCTATTCTATTGAAACTCCAATGCATTTTTATGATCACTTAATATTTTTCTATATCAAATAGCAGCTGATACAGTTACACGTGAGGTTATATACAAGACCTCAAATTGCTATATATCATTAATTATTTTCATACAATTACGTTAATATCTACGAAAATTGTATATTTAATTCCAATAGACAGAGAAAAGTTTCAATGAAACTTTTCTATTTTAAGGAAACATTCGCTCTGGGAAAACTTATTTTACAGAGAAACATTTTGAGAGTGGTTGAATAGACCATAAGAGAAAAAAAAGTTAACTGAACAAATGATTTTAAAATAATTAATTTGAAAATATAAAACACATTGAGGTTCTGAATTATCATGCAATTTTTATTGTAATTACATTCCGGTGGACAGTAAAAACCTTATAGCACTGTTGTGTAAAATGTATACCTTTCTGAAGCTTTACAAACCGTATATGGACACGACGCAAACCACACACACATTAGTATTCAATCATTGTGCTATCCAATAAAACAGTCATTTAAATTAAACAGTAACTATCCTGAACTATTTTGGCATATTATAATATATGTTATACAGTGCAGTATTCTAGTGTGATTTTCAAAAGGCAATGCAAATTTAAAACTTTTTGTCTTATTCTTGCCCAGCAGTATTATGGTGTTATACACCTTTATCTAATCTTCTTTTTACAAATTATGATCTAACAAATTTTATTTACAAATTTTATTTTAATTATGATCTAACAAATTTTATTTTTATTTATTTTATTTTGACTTTTTTAAAGATATATTACAATATTTCTACTTATCGAGTACAGTAAAAATGCATATATTACTTGTAGTGATTCATTATTGAAATTCTAAATTCAAAATATTTTTTCATTCAATGTATCTGACAGAGAAGAGGTTAGCTTTATTTCGAATTAGTAAAGTTTTCAAGTCAGTTTGTCAGCAAAAACTTCGGAAATTAGATGATTCTGTACATTTTCACAGATATTTAAAAGAACAAATGCTCAAAAACTGGTGAAAGTTCCAAATCTAATGTAGGATGTCAGTAGATAACACAGCTGTTACCGAGTGCAGTTTTGGTTTTCTAAACATGTGAAAAATCAACCTGTCCTCTTATGATAATCGTTTACAAATAGTTTATTGATCGGTGTAAAAGTTAGCTGGAGAAGTACACATTTCGGGCCTTCACAAGCAATTCTTAAATGAGACAATTCCTTTATGTGGAATTGTGGATCAACAGCGGATTTCAAAAACGGCTAAGTAAATAAGTGAAGATATTGTGTTTTCTTAGCTTTTACTGAAAATATTGAGGTACCGGTTTTCAATAATAAGGAAAATGAGCGGAAAAGAAACATAAAAACTTTAGTCTGATCCAAGCTTAATCTAATTCAATTTTTTAAGCATTTTACTGTAAACATTGTTAAACAGAACTGTAAGTCCGACATGTAACCCACTGCACATCAGTGGCGTTCCTGCGTTGCTCGGGGTGAAATGATTAAAAAAAAAATCTTATTAGAAATTAATAATAGCAACATAAAAATGTAAGCATAACATTGTACTAAAAATTTTCAGTTCGCAGCTCCTTTTTTCAGAAAGTTTTATTTGAGGGACATTTTGCTCATAACCTATACTCCTTCAATACATAGCTTCATATCATGTCTTTTCGTATGACAAGACGATATAAGTAAACGAAACATATTGGTAATGTTTATCATTGGCTCACTTATAACAGAATGAAAAATATCAAAACAATTTAGCTCACGCTTTTTTAATAACCCAGCTTGCTTATTTTACATTATAGTTTTTTTTAATGTTTATCGGCTTGCAAATGAAGGAAAATATGATTTAAAAATAAAACCAAATTTCCATCTCTGAATATACTTACTAAAATATGAATAGGAACACAGAGTCTATTTTTTACAGCCTCTATACGTTGACTATGATATGTAGGTACATATATTAAATACATGGTAACGCATTTCTTCTCAAGAGACAAGAGTAAAATTGGTTCGTGCCAATTCGTACGTTTATATACGATAGAAATTTTTTTAAAATGTCTGACGTTTGAAAGCACTATTTTGAATCAGCCCACAGATCAGTAGGTTTAATGCTGTTTTTTCAGCATCAAAGAAAGCTATCAATTTGAGGTTCAATCAGACAGTACATTATAAATGTGATAGAAGTAAAGAGTTATGCTCACTAAAATGAAAGAGGTTTCAAGTCCTTCCGCTGAAATGTATGCAATAGCGGTTTGGTGTACAAGGCTTTCAACAATTTTATGATGAGCGAGAAATAAGCTGAAAAGAACGTTTCAAGTTCTTTTGTTAAAGTTTGTATAAGTAGGAAATCAGTGCACCATTTGGATAAAATTACTGTTATATGAAGAGATCAAAATCAATTGACACTGTCATAATCCCCCAGAGTCTTTTCTTTAGCATGTCTAGAATTATTAACGATTCATGTTTTCATAGCTAAAAGAGCCTGAAAAAATCAAACTAGCTACTGATGAGTCGATTAATTATAAGTTATGTTTGTAAATTCAGATAAAAGCAATAATGTGGAATATACTGGATCAAGATTATTTTTAAAAAATCTATTAAATCTTTAGAAATTTATTTGTTCATGTTTCGGGTAAAAGTAAGCAGATATGGCTCTCAATATGAAATCTGCACTGAGTGGGCTTTAAGACAAATCGAAAATTGCTTGGGTATGAGATTCTCCAGAGCTGACTGAGCAAAAGCACGAGGGATCAGATGCTGCTTCTTACTCCCAATGCGGGTAAATCTTCGAAATGATTTTCTTTATTCAGAATTCTCAAATGCACATGCGTGTTAATGAAATAAAGATACTGCTTATAATTCATTGCTAGGTCAACTGCTAAGGAAGATGCTCCACTCTGTTACGCGAGAAAATTTTTTATCTCCAGAATCTATCTTACATATCTATAAGTTTAAGATTCGTCCATACTTAAAATATTACTACCAGAATTGTTCTGGTGTCTCTGCTATTTACCATGAGATCCTTGATAAAATCTAAAGAAGTATCAGAAATATTATTGGTCCTGATCTGACGGCTTGGTTTCTTTTTATAAATACTATCATCATGGTAATTGTTCAGATGAGCTCTTTGATGTGATGCGAATATTTCTTTTAATCTAAGTGCACGTCTAAACTAGTGTCGATAACTTACCAATTTACAGTTAAGCTGGTTACAAGCAGAAAATCAAGACGTAACAAAAATTTAAGTACCTGGGAAGTGTTCTAAAGGAAGAGGGAACTGCAACATTGAGATCCGAAGGCGAATTTGCAGGACCAAAGACGCATTCCAAAAGCTGAACACACTATTAAGAGACAAAAAATTCGCTAAACACAAAGAAGAATGTACTGGATTACCATAGATATTTTTTTTACATTCAAAATGTTCATCTATTGTTTTATACAAGTGGCATGTATCTGACATATTAAAATCAAATCTCTATCAGCATAATATCTTTTAAATCATGCGTATTTAAAAGTTTTGGCAGAAACTTAAAGTAAAACTTGACTTATTCTATTCATAAATACATATATACATATCTGTGTGTCTGTTTCGTTAAATATGGCAAGCAAATGAGAATGTAAAAAAACACAAACTTTTATGTCTGCCATATTTAAAGAAATATATTTGAAAGAATATATATATATATATATATATATATATATATATATATTACTTCATGAGTTATTATAGCGGACACATCATATTGGAAATAGTGTGTATTACGTCTATTATCGGTTTGAGCATTCGAGAAATTCTTGTATAGAAAATCTATTCATCAGCAGGGGAAGAAAAGTCAAATCTGTTCAGGTAAATGTGTGTATTTTATCACTCTTGTGGTTTATAATGCAACTATTATGAGAAAGCATTAATTAGAGTTTCTGTTGTGACCAATATCTTGAACACGGTGAATATGCTCAAGGCCTCGTTCAAAATAATGCAGATTTCCAGCTAGCACTACAATTTCTAGTTTAACCCAACTTCACATTCAACAATTTCTCTGTTGGTTTCATGAAGACATCATCCAGAGCGAAGCGCTCCGCCGGTGGACCCAACATGTGCATGACAGAAGCATTCATTTACCTGAGCTGGGGAAAGATGACCTCGCCAGATCGACTAGCGCAAGACATGCTAATCTTAAATGATTACCTCTCTCTCGTGAATTACATGCAGATTGTGATTTCGCTGATGCTTATCTAGATACTATATTTGTTAAAAATTTTTACGAGCAACATTTCGGGTATGTGAAAGCAGTTTTGAAAAAAATACGAGAATATTGGTTCAAACTCAGTGACGTATTGTGCGAATTGTTTTTGCTTAAAATGATGTACCTAGAATAATAATTGACAAAAAAGTGAAGGCGCAATTAAGAACATACCTCCTCCATGAACGTTAATATTTCTGGGAAAACCAAGCTGTTATCATATTTATGTACCTTATATGCAGTATTTGAGAGATCACCCGAAAGATTTGCGTAAAAATATTTTAAAGTGGAACTGGATTGATAAGTGTCAAAAGTCACTTGAAAAAATAGAAAAATATTAACTTCAGACTTATCATGAGGACACTACTATTCAAAAACAGAAATCTTATTGGTTTCAAATATTAGTAGTTATGATATAGTAGCAGTAATTTTACATAAATATGTTAATAGCATGAAAGCCGTCGCACATGATTCGTGTTCGTTACTATCAGGAGTAAATAAAAAGACTACAGATAGACTGAAAAAGAGACGTTAACAATAACACTTTCAGTGAAAAGATTTCACAAGTTTATACACGGAAAAAATTTTGTTTGCCGACAGATCACAGAACTCTATCATAAATAGATAGTTCGAAAAAAGTAATTCTTATGCATTCAGCGAATAGATTATAGCACTGGAGTATCAATCAGCTTATTTAATTACGATTTTAGGATCGAAAATTCCCCATCCCAAGAATACGCTTGTTTTATCATAAATGATAACAAAAAGTACTGAACTGTTTGAGGACACTCTTTTTTTTCAGAATTAAAAGTATGTGCGTTGTGGTGCAGTAGATATCGACTCAGAACTACAAATCCGGGAGCCGATTTCGAATTCCAGTTGAATTTCTTGCATTCAATTACGCACAAATATTCTTTGAAAATGTATTAATCGGTCTCTTCCCTCAAGTTATGGGTGAAATAATAAGGTAGATTTCGTTTAACAGCTTTGGTTGTCAACCAGTCTACCGCAAAAAAAACAATGGCAAAGTACTGCGGGAAAATCTTCTGCCCAAGCAGTCGTGTCTCTTTCGATATATGAGTGCTTAAATGTGTATCACGTATGGCACTTAAGTGACTGACTGAAAAAGTGAAATAGAAATCAAAAATATGTTCTTGAATGCAGTAAGTGAATTAATAGTTAACTTGTAAGAAATAAAAGTAAAAACAGAACAAGACATATCAATTGCGGGAATAAATTAAAACAACTGAAAGAAAGAAAGAAAGAAAGAAATAAAGAATGAAAGAAAGAAAGAAAGAAAGAAAGAAAGAAAAAAAGAAAGAAAGAAAGAAAGAAAAAAAGAATGAAAGAAAGAAAGAAAAAAAGAATGAAAGAAAGAAAGAAAAAAAGAATGAAAGAAAGAAAGAAAAAAAGAATGAAAGAAAGAAAGAAAAAAAGAATGAAAGAAAGAAAGAAAAAAAGAATGAAAGAAAGAATGAACGTAATCCAGACATGAATGCTTTTTCACTACGTGACAGATTACTGATCATCGTACAACAAATAGTAATAATCAGTATATTACAAATGTGACTATTGAATGGATTTCTATGGGGCCTCTAGGAATTTCAATGGTTAAATATATTATGAGAAGCTATCTATAATCGCTCAAATGGATCCAGACATGGAAAAGTAGTAAACGACCGCCAATATTGTGCTTTGACAACAAAATCGCCTTCCACGCCATTACATAGAATGTCAAATGTAGATATTGTGTGATCGAGATTTCGCAGGTTCAATAAACGTATCACATTAACTTGTAGTAGTTCATAGTTTCAGTAAGTATCTTTCAATTTGTAAGTGCAAATCAAACTTCTACATTTACAGAGAATATTTTTTAAACGAATGTTTTGCAAGATATGGCATTCACAATGCCATAATATCGGATAACAGTACACACTTCACTACGTTTGAATTTAAAGATTTTTGGAAAAAGTTTTCTAATGAATATATATTACTAAACCGCCATAATTCCCAATTTCAAATGGCCTAAGCAAAACTTAATATTCAGGATTCTATTTCATTGATGGAATTTGCAAATTATTCTAAAATCAAAGAATAATCAATCATGCAATGTCAATGAGATTGATTAATACTAGCCTATTTCTTATTTTTCTTTTCATGCGTGTCACCAATTTGCTTTCCTTTAAAGCTCTTAGTAAATTTTGTATTTGGTTGTATCTCTTAAATCCTCTTCATTTACAAACGCTCATTAGGTAGGCTATGAGATCATTACTCTGCCTTTCTACCCTTCAATCTATCCTGTGAGTGTCAAATTTTGTAAGCACTCAAATTCACGGGGTGTGGTACGTGCAATATTCAAGGGTACGATCCTAACTGAAAGTTAGACATTTGTTGTTTTTTCGCCTTCCACTGTGCCGGGCCTCGTTAGTCAACATGATAAGCTGAAGCTTCCATCCGCTAGCCACAATCATCCCACGCTCAGTGTGAGCACCTGATTGCCATAACATGAATTAAATTAGACTCTTTTATCATTATGTGCTCGATATAATTTCTTTTATCATTAAACTGTCTCTTTCTGCTCTTAATTCTAAGTGATTATTTTGTTTCTATTTTTTAAACTTCATTGTTTCTCACATATTTAGCAAATCTTAGTCTCAGTATCCATAACTAAAAAACAGATTTATGTTGCTTCATGTCTTTTATAGATCAATAGTCACTGCCCTATAATAGGACTGATATTACGTAACAGTTCAGGTTTGTATTCGTATATTTCGGCTGTGACTGTTCCTGTAATATTAAATTACTATTCACTGTACTGGTTTTAATACCGCCCAATAATATATACTAGGATATTTTAGAGCAATACAAAATAACACCCGAAGTAGTATTGTCACTAGCAAACCTATTAGTATAAATTATTAAAGTCTTTAATGTAAACACCTAGGTTAAATTTACTCAATCTTTCTATGCGTCTCAACAATTTCTTTAAAGGTAGAATATTATATAAAAGCAGATGATTGCAGATCTCTATAAAATGGCTTATATGTGTTATTTTCCCTCTGGGCTTTGATGCGAATGTTAAATATTTCATGCGTTCATTTCTTAATATGCGTTCTATAAATTTAAACTGTCTCTTTCAAAAAAGAAATGAACTTTTTGTTTCCATTTTTTTCCATTTTTCATCCCATGGCATTCTCAGCGTCAGAGAATCTATGTAGAACCACATCTTCATCGCCATAAATCTTTTCTTCATCTGTGAATAAATGATCTAGTATACACTGCATCCACTGCTATGAAAAAGGCTTAACATTACAGCATTTTTCCTTTTCTTTTTTACTCTAAGGAAATCTTAATATATCTTTAGAATTAAGAAAGCATTTTTGCAATGCTAGTGCGACTTTGTATTTCGGTTTCACATTTTCTATCCTCTTCCCAGAGTTAAACGTCTATATCTGTTTGTGTTTGATATTTTCAATCCATTGTTCATATCATTGCCATTTTTCTCTTAATAGGAATCATACTTTCTCTAGTTTTTGTCAACCTAAACACAGATGACCATTTTCTTTTCCAATTCTATTATGCTGCAAATTTCGTTGTCACATTTTTTAAAAGAATTCTCATATATTTAGCTTCTATTGTCTTATGTTGACATCGTCAATTTGCCGCTTGCATTTTGGAACAATCTCAGAAAAAGAACTCTCTCAATTAAATACGTTGTGCTTAATTCGCTCTAGTTTTTATTATTATTCAGAAATCTAAAGCATTACTGTATTTACTATTTTACTAGTAAGATAGACAAGTATAAAGAGCAATTCTTAAGTTTTAAAATATAAAATAGACAGATTGAGCAAAACGTTTTCTAACTAGTTAGATTAGTGAGTGATTCCTCAGTGATTGCTCTAGTATTGCGCAATTCTAAGCTACGTTTATTAGATATCTAGAGACTCTAATCTCGTTAGCAAACTTGCCTTGTAACCGAATTCACTCGTGTAAAGAAATCGACATCTCATAGTTCACTGTGGCCCTGTGCCTGGCTAATCAAATCTTTGTAAATATCTAGAAGATAGATCTGTTGTTGGCTAGTGGGAAGATAAATAGGTAGATTGTCAAAGAGTAACAGTGATTGAACGTACATAAGATTAAATGAATGAACGAATGATAAATTGATTTCATTATAAATGGCTATTTGCCGGATCGAATGGTCTATGATGTCGGTTACGTTTTTCTTTGCTTTTTAATCAACTACCAAACAGACGCCTTCAATCAATAGAGAAGGGAACTAGATAAAAAAAAGTGAAGCGAACAAAATGTGTACACTGTTTTTCATTACATTGAAATCCAGGATTTGATGACAAATAAACAAGAAACATTTTTCTATTCGCACATTTGTTTACATTTGTAAGCAATTTCGAAAAAGGTTTTCGCATTTATATGCATTAATCGACTATCATCCAATTCATATAATCGAAGAAGCTGCCTAATAGGCGAAAAATAGTATAAAAAACACAAAAGGAAATCCAGGAACGTTTCGGGATCAGAAAAAAAAATGCAGGATTCTTCTTGTCCTTCTTGTTCATCGTGCCGGGTCCCTTAGGCGATCATAGCTTTCCACATCTTCTTACCCTTTTTATCTCGAAGCAAAGTTTTTTTTTGCTTTTTTATAATCCTTCTTCGGCCAATCTTTTACAGAAGCTATTTAAATAGATTACTTGCTGCTTTCAGCTTTGAATTATGAATGTAATTTCAGGCGTTCTCAAAGTCCTTTTCCCCATTATATGCCCTAGAGTTTTGAATTGACTCATTAAAATTCTTAGTATTGTGTATTTCGTTTCCACTTACCTTAAGTTTCTTTTTTTATTTATATGCTAAGTATATGTTATTCTCATCAACATTCTGTAAAAACATATTTCTGATGCCTCATATCCATTCTTCATCTGAAAGAAGATTGTTCAGCATTCGTTACCGTATACGAGTACCGATATCTCATTAGATTTCATCATTTTTTTCATTGTTTCTAATGAAAAAAATTTTTTTATGCATTACTATCGTGTCTTAAGATTTTTATGCTTTACTTACTTCTGGGAAGACAAGGATTTCGGTGTCACTTCTTTGTTAAAACATATTTTGCGTATCTTATCCTAACTCACCCGATATCTTAGCTATATGTGAGACTAACCTTGACCCTTCTATCCCCTCTTCAGAGCTGTTCGTTCCTGGTTACCTTCCTCTCTTCAGGAAGGACTCCAATGTCCATCTGCATGGGCTTGGTGTATATGTCAGCGAACAACTCCCCCTAGCCAGGGTCACATCTCTTGAATCCCTTGATCATTCCTTCATGTGCTTCCGTCTCTCACTTCTAAGCTCGGTTAGCTATCTCTTCTTCCTCTACCGCTCCCCCTCCTCATTTGACTGTACGGTACTTGATTGCATCTCTACTAATATCGACAGGGCCATTTCTTCTCACCCATCTGCCCATATATTTGTGTTTGGCGATTTTAACGCCTACCACACCAAGTGGCTTGAAAACTCAGCCACCGACCTTGCTGGGATCCGCACCATGCACTTTTCAATAGCCCAAGCTCTAACGCAAGTAGTGGACTTCCCCACGCGTTTCCCTAAAAACCCTAACGGAAGGGACTCTTTACTCGACCTTTGCTTTACCTCCATCCGAGACTCCTGCACTACCAGGCAACTCTGCCCCCTCGGAAACTCTGACCACGCCGTAGTCTCCGTAAATATATCAATCCGCACTAACTCTACCCAAGAAAACCAGACCAGCAGAATATCATACTGCTACCAATGAGCCGACTGTGACTCGTTCAGGGACTTCCTCTGCGACGTCTCCTGGAATAACGTCTTCTATCTCCCTGTCGAAGACTGTGCCTCCGAAGTCTCCTCTTGGGTTAAGCTGGCATCGATGCTTTTATCCCGGCCAGGAAATTCCAACTAAAACCAAATTCGTCCCCCTGGTTCTCATCAGCTTGCTCGGCCGCCATTGCCCATCGGAACCATTTCTTCCGGCTCTATCGAAGCTGCTCGTCGAACCAAAACAGGCGCCTTTTCACCTCAGCACGGAACAAGTGTAAAAAAGTACTGAACGAAGCCAAGAGGGCGTTTGCTACCAGAATTAGGTAACGCAGAGCATCCTCTAAATTTGGCTCCAAAGATTACTGGCGTCTCTGCAAAAGCGTGCTCAGCAGGAACAAGACTTCAATACCCCCAATAATCAATGAATTTGAAGTTCTCACCTCCCCAACCGACAAGGCTGAATGCTTTGCCCGTAGATTCTCAACCAATTCGACACTGGACTCGTTAGGAATACCTACACCAGACTTCCCACCCAGAACTAAGGCTCAACTAAATAACGTCCACATTACACCCTCGCTGGTCGCCAAGATAATTGCACAACTTGACCCACACAAAGCGAGCGGCGGTGACGGAATCCCAGTCATAGTCCTGAAGAAATGTGCCCCAGAACTCTCCTCTGTCCTCTCTAAACTCTATAACCTCTGCCTATCTGCTTCCTGCTTTCCTGCCTGTTGGAAGTCCTCCTGCGTAGTTCCTATATTTAAGAATTCTGGCGAACGCTCAGAACCCGCCAATTACCGTCCTATTAGTCTCCTCCCAATCTTTGGCAAAGTTTTCGAAGCCATTATCAACGCCGAGGTGATTCAGCATCTTATGGCCAATCTGACAAACAGTACGGGTTTCGCTTCACCAGGTCTACTGCTGATATGCTAACGACCATTACCGAGTACATATACCGGGCACTCGACAAGAATGGTGAAGCCCGAACCGTTGCCTTGGATATCTCCAAAGCGTTCGACAGGGTCTGACATGCTGGCCTCTTGTGCAAACTGCGGAGCTATGGGATAACTGGACATCTGTTTGACCTCATCCAGTCTTTCCTCTCTAACCGCACATTGAAGGTGGTATTAAATGGGCATGCCTCCGAAAACTACCATACGAACGCGGGCGTCCCTCAAGGTTCCATCCTAGGTCCCACTCTCTTTCTGATCTACATTAATGATCTCTCCGACACCATTAGATCCCAAGTTGGCATGTATGCCGACGACACAACAATCTACTCTCGCATCGATCAGAAACCAGGTCTGAACGACAAAGTGAACCTAGCTGCCGTACTTGAAAGGGACCTCCAATCCGTAGTGGCCTGGGGTAGGAAATGGTTGGTAAATTTCAATGCCTCTAAAACAAAGCTGTTATCAACAAACCACCATAGACAATCGCATCTAGCTCCCATTAGCATGGGACAGGCTAGCCTCCCAGAGAGTAAAATACTACGCCTCCTTGGCCTTACACTCTCGGGAGACCTCAAATGGAATGACTATATCGAATCCATTGCTAAATCTGCTGCTATGAAAGTCGGCTCCCTGTGCAGGGCCCGGAAATTTTTCCCACCTGAATTTTATTCTCCACATATACAAATCCACCATCCACCCGTGTATTGAATATTGCTGCCATATCTGGTCGGGTGCCCCTGCTGCTCTCCTTGGGCTTCTTGACAAAATACAAAGGAGGATCTGTAACGTGGTTGATACTAACTTGGCAGACCGGCTGCAGCCGCTCTCACACCGGCGTGATTTGGCTCCGATGAGCTTAGATCACTGGTGCCGCCTAAGCAGGAATTTACACGAGATACTAGATTAGCAACTAGGTCCCATCCTTTTACAGTTAAACAAATAAGATGTAACCGTAAATTCTACTCCAACAGCTTCTTTTCTCGCGCTTCCCGCCTGTGGAACTCCCTTCCACAAGTCTGCTTTCCCGACAGTTGCAATCTCCAGGTGTTTAAATGTAGGGTCAATAGACACCTCCTATCACACTAACTCCCAACTATTCTCAGTACACTCTCATCTACCCAACCCTCATTCTCGGTATCCTTACCCGCCTATCACCCACCCTCTGACATTTCCTATATTTAATCAGCCTTTCTCCACTCTACGTAGCCCCCTGCGCAGTAGTGGCAGTGACATGCCTTGCTCGGGGTGAAACGCTTATAAAAAAAAAAATCTTACGTAGATTATTGCAGAAATTTAAATAGATTATCAGCAATAAGAGAGAACATGAGTGAAGACAAGAAATATTTTTAGCAATATAGAAATGTTTAATCTTCTTAGTTCAATCGATTTGCAAGGCGTTTGAGTGGAATGACGAGTATTTACTATTCATTAGGCTTTTCGTATTCCTGAATATAAGTTCTTATTTAATAAACAAGACTTTTGTTCTCATTTCGATACTTGTCTCATCCAGTGTCATTTTACAGTGGCAATTAACTACCACATTGTTGGGAACTGGTAGATAAATCAACGGTTTTCTCAAAGTCTACCATTCCGCTCTCTCTCTCTCTCTCTCTCTATATATATATATATATATATATATATATGTGTGTGTGTGTGTGTGTGTGTGTGTCTAATCTTAACGGAGTGGGGATTTTTGTTTTATATTAAAATTATATAAGAATCCAAAAGTATGTTTTTATAATTAATCACGTAAAAACTAAGTTAATGTTCAGCCACTGTCAGCAAAACGATTAAAAATATTTTAACCGAAGTATCTGTTGTCTTTAGAGAAGCTAGAAACGAACCAAATAAGACGGCAGTAAACTATTCTAAAAGGATTGTTCCCAATTTCTAAGCTTCTAAAACGTTGTAACACAAAATTGCAGGTTGAGCTTTGTATTAGCCTTTCAGCTATTGTAACGTTAATGGTGATTTTAAATCATTTAAATAAAATCATGCTTCATTAATAGGTACAATATAAGACAATAAGTTGGAATACCACAAAATGCCAATCACATGATTCCCTGGTTGTATCTGCGTAATCGGAAACTAATTCTCAAAGCAATTGAACGTTGAAATGAAAGAAGCATTCACTAGAATAAATCAGGTACTGTCACCAATTATACTAAATTCTCTTACTAGGATTCTTGGAGATATTTGATATTGGTTCAAAAATTAGACGCAGATTTATCGTAAAATTAGAATGACATTGAATACATCCTTTTGTTCATCCAAAAACGATCAATCATTTTGACAGGACAAATACGTCTTTTGAATAGGTATGCGTTTCATTTTATGGTTAGCGAATGAAGTCTATTGAAAATAGTTATTCGTGACATCGTATGACGTATTTCCATAATAATTGGTAAAGAATTCAGGTTAATAATATTGTGGATCTCTAAATTCATATGGAATTATTATATATGTCGTCTTGGGTTAATCTCGAGTTGGTTTATATATGTGAAAATAGGAAATGACGAGTGAAACAATAGAGGACCAGTTGTTTTTATATTTTTAGACTAAATTTAACTTTGATCTCAAATAATAATCCACCGGTAGCATTTTATATATTCAATAATAAGAATTCAGTCAAAACTTTAAGCTACAGTAAAGGATTCCGTAGACATGCTATACATTCATAAATTTATTTTTATGTCATTCACTCGTATTTTGTAAGTTATTTCCCCCATATATATGTGAATAATACATTTAAATGTTTATATCATGAACAAACTAAGTAAATGTATGTCAGTATGGAAAAAAGAGTTCCTTTTCGTTTAACACGCTTTGTTTAGATTATAGTCAAAATTATATATAAAGACTATTTTAATGGGTATTCGTATTTGAGTGGATAGTCTGTCTGTGTATTTTTTCAGCAAACATGATATTTTAATTTTCCACCGGTCTAGATATTCGAGGAGTGATGTGGTGAAAACATCTATAGCCCGGCAGTATTCGAAGCTGTATTTAAAAAGGTAAATTCGAACTTTGGTCACCATGATATGTTCTGTCGTTGAGGGATAAGACACCCCCAAGATTTAATGGTATCATTACCCAGTATATTGGTGTATGCAGGTTCGAATCCTGCCGAAAGATAGATATTTTCCAAACAACGTTTCTCTAGTCCCGTGGATATTTAAAATATACTGTATAATTATGAAAAAATATATACTTTCCACTCTAATACGAGTATCCTTTAAAAATAATGTTAAAACAAATAAATTGAATTTAATGTATTGGTTCATACTAACTTCGTAGATTTCCGTATAATTTCCTTATATATATACTAGCAGTATAGCCCAGCGTTGCTCGGGTGTAATGAAAGCTTTAAAACTAATCCATAGTCCTGGAGCTCAGACTCTTTGGACGGTCGCACGAAAGACTAAAAAGCAATAGTTGTTTCGAGTTAAAGCAAAGCCGTAGATAGAAAGAAAAATGAATGGATGTAAGTCAAATTTTGATTTCCTGGTATCGATATCAAAAACAAATTTTTCGTCGTAAACTGAATTTTGAAGGTTAAATAAGTCTTCTAAGTAAATGGTTTCATGGCTGAGACTAAGAACTACAATTATGCCTACTTAGAGCCAAACCCGAAGCAAAAACTAAAATAAAAGGGCTGAAAAAATACAGACATACAGCCAGATAAACAGACACACACACAAAAATCATTTATTTTATATATATATATATTATCGATTTTCTGCACTACTGTGAGAACTGCAACCTTGAAACTTCTTTCTCCTGCCTTTGTCTATGTGTGTATCAAATTTGATTAAAATCGGACCATTCTTTCTATAACCCGATTTTTTTAATTATCGATTTTCGATATTTATCGGGGGTACCTCAACACAAAACCTAGCTAAGAACACTTGCAGACGCTTTATGTACAACTATGTAAATTTTCAAGAAAATTGGGTCAGCCGTTTTGGAGTCTATAAGTAACGGACACACACACATACACACACACTCATACACACACAGACACAAATTTCTATTTACAAATAAGTTCAGATATAATTATTATGTTGGGTTATGTGTGATTTGTTAATGAAAAACAGATGTTTTTTATAAATTTCACATGGTTCAATTTTGTTAGATACTAGCTCTTTAAAAAGGACAAGATATAACCCATACAGTTTTGTACATCAGACATACAACACTCGGCTTTTGATAGCCATTATCAAAAACCGGGTGTTGTTTGTCTGATGTCAGCCATTGATGAAGACGATGGTATTTCAAATATTAAGCTAGGACAGTATATCCCAAAATTTATTTCCGTTTGACAGTATCTCATTGGAATTATTATCCCCAACGATAATATTTTGTTCTCGATCTGTTGTCCATTTCCATGATCAATGTAGCGAAAATTATCTACCGCCGTAATATGAAAAGAAAGGGTTTACTTCAAACTTCCTTGAAGGTTACATGAATTGACAATCACGTAATAAGGCATGATGTCTAACACGTTGTGATTACAACAACTGCTGAGAACATTGAGATAACAACAATACAGATGGCGACAATAATCCGCACATAAAAAATTATATCTCTCCTTTCCAAAAATTCAAATATAAATTATCTCATTCGGTAAATAGAAAATATCTAAAAGTTAAGCCGCGTCAAACCTGGTTATTTCCTAGATGGTTGACTGCTTTGGAATACCGGGTGCTTTAAAGCTAGATGTGCTTTAAAGCTAGACGTGCCATTGGTGTGATGGATAAAAGATCACAGTAAGAAAAGGGAAAGCGGAGATTCAATTTAATCGTGTTTCTTATATTTAGTTACACGCAATTATCCTTGCGAAAAATACGAATTCACTTTTTCTCTAGCCATCTATGTGTTACTCACTCAGACCTGTATCCGTAAACCATTATTATCTCTCCCAAATTCTTACACACAAAAGATATTTTATGACTTTAACAAGGTTGGTAAGTCTTAAAATCAATTAGTCTATAATTTGTGGACTTAGAACATGATATATTAAACTAAGTACAAAAGAAATTGCATTACAATATAGTTTCACATACATTTTCTACTGGACTGAGCTTCATCAACAAGCCTAAACAATGTTTGTGTCATTATATCCTACTAATCTAAGCTTACTCATGATAAAGATTCTTTCTGATCGTCATTATTCTATTCATGACTATAAATCATGTCCCATCACAAGTCTCGTAATCTATTAGGATCGTAGATCTCCAAATGTACTGACGCCATACTTGGGAAAGCCATCGCTCTTTTGTCAGGCTTTGATTTCAGACTTTTCCATCTCCTAAAAAACTAATTCTTGACATATAGAAAATACATTTGATGTTTCTTGAAAAAATTATGGGGAAAAAAGCATGGAGAATAGAATACTCACAGGTCAGAATGAGGAAAAGAGACTCAGGAAAGCAAATTGTAACATACTTGAGGAGCTTGAGCAAGGGGATGGCAGAGCGGTGTTTGTGTGGAACAACAGGAGAAAGTGTGCTTAAAACCACTAGCGATAAGATGTTCGAGTCGTGATCGCCTACGTTCTGAAAAACACGGCACATAGAAGATGATGAACACTTGTAGCTACATCATGGCAACATAACCCTGTCAACACAATTATTTAACCCAAACCGATAGGAGAGAAATGGCATTAATACAAGGTTAATTGTGCAAAAGATAAACGTAACGAAGTAGACTTTTTTTTCAAACACGACGTATTGTTTGAACTTAGCCGGTTTTCCAATCCAGACAGTGTTCGAACCCGACACACGCGGACGGTATTCGAACTCAGCTCTCCAATTTTACTTTTCCAGCCACTAACCATCCATGAACCGTAATATATTAAGACCAAGCACCATATGATCTCATCTTTTTCTTACATGAATTTTTCTCCTCGTCGTTATACAATGATTTTCTATGTCTTTCATAAGTCTACTCAGTACTTTTCAAAAAGCAATTATCTCTTTTACAGTAATGCAAGTTTTACTTTCAAAACGAACCAGTGGGATTTTGCCTGATTTTGTTAGCTGCTCTGAAAATATCAACGAAATAAATTACACCATGTGTGCTGCTCAGTGCACAAGGCAGATCTGCAGTTGAAACGAAACGAATCATTCGCAGTTGCCCATAGCCCACTTATCACAACAAAACAGGAAACATTTACTTGCTCTTAGTCACCTGTAGGAAGCTTCGTTTTACTTGAAAAATCTTCCAGGTTAAAACAAAAATGGCAAACAAGGTTTTCATTGTCCTCTGTCACTGATTCTATTATATTTACACTTATCAGTTATAAGGTCATTAACACTACTAAGGAGGGAAATAAAACTTTAACGATTTGGGTTAGAATTAAAATCCCTCCAAAAACAAAAAAATATAAAATCGCGAAACCTGAAGACAGACAACCCCAACGGGAGATCATAGACTAAATTCGTTAAAAATGAATACTTTACGTAGAGCAAAATAACACAGACAACGAAGAAAGAGAAGGGAAAAAGAACGGATGACTGTGATCTCAAATCCGTTCAAATTTACAAAAAATCGGTTAGGGGAAAGGCACAGTAGTCCCTTAGAGAGTAACCCTGCTGAAATAAATGTATTTATTCAAGAAACAATGAATGATCTAAAAGGACAACTGAAACTTTTTAAAAATTCATTTCTGATAAAACATCAAGTACCATAAACGTCTTTGATTGAAGGAACCAACTTGGTTTGAAATCAATGCCGTTATAAAAGCAGCAGGGTTGGTCACTGCACCCGGTCCAAACGGAGTGCCTAGCATAGCTTATAAAATCTGTTCGAAACTTTGGCGCTTATTGTAGATGTTACTGAAAGTAATTTGGAAGAGTAAAAAAACTGAAGAATGGAGGCATTCCGAATGTGTTTGGATCTTAAATAAGAAAGAAGCTCGAAGTTTAAACCAATTCCTATGCATATCTATTTTAAACACTAGATTAATGTATTTGTCTTGAACCGATGCTTGTCAGAATCCCTTCTTAAAAATGATTCTATCAATACCTCTGCACAGAAAGAACGATACCAGGTTGCATATGATATATAGGGGTCATATTGCAACTGTTAAAAAAAGCAAAGGTAAATAAATAACCGTTTTGTGTTTTCAAAACGCCTATGGATGAATTTAACGTAAATTAATGGAGGATATACTCCAACACTAACATGTTTCGAACAAAATTACCGAATTCATTTCTGATTATTACAACAACTTTCAAATGAGAATGGTACTGGAAAATACTGCGTCAGTATAACATAAATTGGAGAGAAGTATTATAGCAGGATGTAAAATCTCAGCAACGCTTTTTTTTATCCATAAATCTGTTAATCAAGGCCACAGAAAGGGAATGCAGTGGCTGGTCACCAGATCAGGAATAAGGCAATCCTCGATAAGAGCGTACATGGATGACATGACGATAACAACTACGACTACTACCGGTGCGAGATGCTTGTTAAAAGGGACTGAAAATAATATATAGACCCTAACGAATTTCAACCCCACAAATTCAAGTTCACTCGTTTTAAGTAACGATAAAATATCGGATAGTAGTTCAGACTCTGGGCGAAAGACATACCAACAGTTAAAAACGACCATAAAGAGATCTGGAAAACGCATTGCTCATTAAGGTCAGAACCGCAATGCATTAAACTAAGGATAAAAAATAAGTCCTGGCCGATTTAAAGCATGAGTTCTTCCTAAAATACTATGGTCATTGTCTGTCTATGAATTCACGACTTCTCACATAAAACAATTAGAAATAAAAATTAACGTACAATTGCTGAGATGGTTAGGTCTACCGGAAGGTCCGTGTAGCACTGTCATATACGCTCTGCGACGTTCTTTGAAAAGCGTACAAAAAGAAATTTAGAATCACCAAATTCAGAACAACAATGTTAGTTATTTCAAGATCCAAAGGTGGCGATAACATGCATTGACGTTTACCTTTAAAAGAAATGCAAAGCAGAAAACGAATTCCTGGTAGATAAAGGAAACGTGAAAAAGGGATTTTAAGAACCGTAGCTACAAAAGACGCGCTGGCAAAGTGTATTTTCCTACTGCTCGAGTAGACAGGGCTAAAAGAAAAAAAAATAACTTTCTTATACCAGAGGAAATACGCAAGGGAAAATTGTAAAAAAGATTGGCAAAAATGGTGAGACTAAGCCAACAAGGAGCATGGCCCAAATGGGATTCATGACTTATAGAAAGATAAAATGGTTTGGCATATGCCGTAATGTTTATTTAACACTTTTATACAGGGGGGGGGAAGCAAAACAGAGGATGGTCTTCCGTAACTATCTTATACCTAGCTAATCTGGCATATGCCGTAATGACATCGGTATAAGGTTCCTAATTCTGACTATATGATATTCTTCCTACTCTTCTTAACCTCTACTTATGTTATAAAATGTAATCGCCCATATGCTTATTGTGTACGCGTTAACTTTAAAGCATATTTTAAGTAGCTGTCAATAACGAAAGGTCGATCTAGCTATAGACACTTTAAAGGATTTAGCTAGAGATAGACTGCATGCTTATTGGCACGAATAATTTAAATCCCAATTAAAAAATCTATAAAGTTTCTTAAATCTGGGAAGAACCCGACCAAAAATGAAAATTACACAGCAATTACTTTGTCATTGACTACGGATAGGGATTTAAGAATAAAACTAAAATGCCATGAGGATTTCGTTCAGATATCATTACGCCGAGATATAGTATTCTTTTTAAACAATATAAAAAAGTAATAATGTGGGAATTCACAGTACATTGGGAAAAGCATGCATAAGAAGCACAAAGAAACGGAAGAGATTAAAATATCGTTGAGTAACTTAAAAGTAGTAACAAACAATAGATGCAAAGCAACTCTCTGCCAATCAAAGAGCAAGAGTTTTCATTACAAGGTCTTTTTACAAAGCCCTACTATTGGCTCGGTAGGTACTAACAAAAAGCTAGCGATTTTAACCGTAACTGATACAACAGAAAGGAAAGAAATGTTTATGTTTTAAACAAAATAATTCTTGGGCTCGAACACAAAATAGTTTAAAAAATAATCGGAAAGGAAGAAGAGTGTAAATAATCTAAATTTTATATAAAAGTAATATAAATAGTATTTTAAATATTTAAATACTCAACTTGAAATGGACAGGAACTGTCTATGAACATAAATGTAAAATGTTATTTCGAAAGCTGTATAGTTGTATGTTATACTTAATTTTATACGCGTTATTCTTTTCTTTTATTTTAAACGCGATGTACATCGTAAAGGATTTTATAATCCTTTGTACTCATTTTCCTTTGAAACAGTTATAAGCATGAAATATTTTGAAAGTCATTTTTTATTTATTCTTTCTCGAAATTTAATTTATTTACACAATTATTTTGTATTTTTCGCTATTGTAACTTGCGTACAATGTAGTTAACTAGTATTTTCTGAACCATCATTTTACATGTCTTTTCTAGTTTTAAATTATAAACTTTTTTTAGTAAAATCAAAACCAAATTTATTGAAGTTACCAAATATTTAATTTTGGTTAAAATGTAAGAATGAGAAATTACCTCACAAGTTATCTAATAAAGCAGTTATCAAAAAACAAACAAAAAAAAAACTGTATCAGTGGGATATTTAAAGTCAGTTATTGTAGTAGATTGATAGTTATAAACATAGTTGGGTGCGCGGAAGACGTGGTCAAAGTTTGTCTAATGTATTATAAAAGCCAGAGTCTATGCTAGCATTTGATTGTGGAAGGGTAATCAGAGCTTGATCTCTGCTGATAGGGGTGGCTTGGTGATGGGGGTGTATGATTTTAAAAAATCCGAAATTCGCTGATTAACCAAGTCAAATTACATCACTTACGACCCCCTCCAGCGCCTATTTAAGAGCGTATATTCAAAAAGAAAACACGATTTCATTCGTCCTGTTTTCTTAAATGCTATGTAAAATGTATTCTGCTATATGGCAGTAAAATATTTGAAACCATTTCATCGACGAAGTAGAGACTTCTATAAAAATTAATGCTGTTCTATACGAAAAATAAATGAAAACTAGGAAATCTTTGGGAAAATATGATAAACAAGGAAACGGATAATTACAATTAGAAAGAAGCAGTTGGAATATCCTGAAAATATAAAGAGAGCCAAGATAACATATTAGTCTATACTGAAGGCAAAATGGTAGCCCTACGAGTTGTCTACCTTCAAATGAGTGAGAATAAACGGGAAAAGTGACAGAACATAGATTTTAAATAGGCACAGTTTACTTAAAGAAAAAGCCTCCATGAAGTTATAACGAACAATGATGGCCCACCTCCAGAAGGGGTACTTTCTTTTATGTACCGTCTTCATAAAGGATGTGGTTATTATGAGTCTTCACCATATTTATCCCTATTCGCTCCAAACTAAAATTGATATCTCATCATCTACATAAGCTCATTATGTATGTCACTCTGTCTTTCTTGTCTTCAAAATGTCGCATGAGTTTCACATTCTCCAAGCCCTGTTTCCTTATGCGTTGTAAAGATTTAAACCTTTAGGAACCTAGGCAGAAGTGTCCATGAATTCATATAATTCTGAATAAACATATGTCCATTGCCATAAGTCCACTCGTCTCCGGCACGTTAAACAAAATAATGAATGAATTTCGGCTAAAACGTCTGGGTGATACATTAGTTCATGCGATTTCAAATATCTTATTAACATTGAGTATAGGAAGCTTACATTAATTTAAAGCAGAAAACATCTTTTCATTAGAGAACAAGCATTATCCAATGAAAAATATTATTGTCTCTTAGGGGACTAGAACTTTTGCTCTTATTTAGTATTCAATAATTGCTGACATTTTTTTTATCGAGATTTACAAATTGCAAATTTCGTTCCATTTCTTAAACCAATCGATGAAATTTGAATAACCTGATTTATTTCGAGAAATACTTTGACAAAAACTCCACTGCGCGGTCTAATATTTTCTTTAATTTAATTTCATTTTAGAGGATTTATGAACAATTCTTTTTGTCCTTTTTCTCTTTTAACACCGAATAATTAATTCCTAGAATTTATTACTCTAGAGAATGCAACATACAACTGGTCATGCGTAAATATTTCTTCCTGGAGCCAAATTCCGATTTTCTGAAGCGTTTCTCCTTGTGATTTCTTTATAGATCTCGCAAAACAAGGCACACAGAAAACTGCATACTCGTATCTCGAAAAATTAAATATATGAAAACAAAAATAATGCATTTTTAATAAATAATTATTCGTTATTTTTATGATTAAACTTTTTCAAAGGTTGTTGTATTTTTATGTTAAAAATATAATTTTTAATTTTTTTCAACAATGTTAAATCGATTTATTTTGTTAAAGTACGCACCCTAGTAAAAGCAATTGTATTTTGTACCATCTTACCTGCATACATTTCTCCCCAAAATTGGGCTTCAATCAATCAATGTATCGTTATTTTAGAGGATGTTGCATAAAACAGACTAACAGAAGTCACAGAATATTATATATATATATATATATATATATATATATATATATATATATATATATAAACTTATTTATAAATGGAACTTTGTCTGTGTGTGTGTAACCGTTACCTTATAGACTCCGAAAGGGCTGAACCAATTTTCTTGAAAAATTGACACAGTTGTACTATAAGCGTCCGCGTGTGTTTTTTAACTACGTTTTGTGTCGAGGTACCGATAATCGAAAAAATCGGAATATAGAAGGAGTGGTCCAATTTTAATCAAATTTGATACGCTCATAGATAAAACCAAAAGAAACGATATTCAGAAGTTTCAAGGTTGCAGTTCTTACAATAGTGCAGAAAATTTGATATCGATATCAGGAAATCAAAATTTGACTTACATGCATTCATTTTTCTTTCAGTCTACGGTTTCGCTTTAACTGAAAACAACTATTGCTCTTTAGTCTTTCGTGCCAACGTTCAAAGAGTCTGATCTCCAGGACCATGGATTAGTTGTAAAGCTTTCATTACACCCGAGCAACGCCGGGCATTACTGCTAGTACATATATATATATATATATATATATATATATATATATATATATATATATATACCATCGTATCACCCCGAGCAAGGCGTTAATGTCATTGATATGCCGGGGGCTACATTAGAGTAAATTGATTAGATAAGAAAAGAGTAAAGAGAAAAACGAACAAGTTAGAAATGAGCACGAGATGGATAGGAATACTGGTGTGGTGACAGTTGCAAAGGGGGAGAGAAAATATAGGATATACAGGGTGGCCTAGAAAGAACTACATTCAAAAGATATGAGTTTTGATATATATCAGATATTTCTCTATAGATAAATAACTGCACCGTTATTCTTGGTTCATTGATTGCTCAACATGGATAGCATGGCTTCTTCGAGTGTGTCTATCTGAATTGTCGAATATATATTGAAGAAATCATGTGCATCATTTTCATTCACAGTTACACCTCTCCAATGCGTTTGTACGTTTTTGCATCTCTCTACTTCTGACGTCCGCAATGAAATCGTGACCTCCTATTTAAGTTTGCATATGATTTTAGCCCTTCTTCCATACCTATTGATTCTAAAGTGCTTAACTTTAATGGCTTCCGTAAACTATGAATATCTATATTTGTCTCTTGACCAATTCTGAATATTTTATGACGCAGATTATTTCACTTTTTTCCCCAGATTCTGTGTCGTTTTAATTATTTCTCTTACTTCTATAAAGACCAATGTTGCCAACATTCTGACCACACATCGCCATCCGCATCTGATTTAAAAGCATCGCTACAGATTAGAAATTTCTTCATTGTTATTCAAACATAATTATTCAACGCTGAATTCAGAAGGTAGCTTTATTTTTTTATTTGCCAGGTCTACCCTGACACGGGGATGTAGCAACTGTTACATCCACAACTATACGCATATTGAGAACCCCAAAGTACTATGAAAGTATAAAATTACATTTTTATGTAAAAAAGAGATGAACAATATATTTTAAAGAAAATGACAAGCAACACTTTTTAACTTTAGATAAATGCATCAAATTACATTCAAAATTGTGTTTAAATAATTTAGATTTCGGCATTAAATAACCGTAGAGATTGATGCTGCTAAACCAAATCAAACAATCAACATGAAATATCTCTTTCAAGACATTAATCCATATATCTTACAATTTCATCAATCAAACTGTATTGCAAATTATAACCTCAACAAAACTACAAAATTACACAAACATATCACTGTCTCTTGTAATGTCCACACTAACATCTATACGCAGTAAAGCTAGTGATCATCTACCATATATTCAGTTGCGTTAGAAGAATATTCTATAATATTTTTTACTTCTTCAAATAAAAAAACGAAATTTCGACATTAAATGACTCATAAAGATTTGATATGCCATTAGACAAATAAATCAACCTTCGAACATGGTTCAAAAATATTCTAGTAGATGGTGGGTTGGTTTATTTAATCAGCATATCAACCTTCATTAGGTCATTTAAAGCTGAAAATTGTTTTGATTTGTTTTATTTGTTTGTTTTTAAAGATTCATTGGGATTTGTTTTTAAGGGTAGGGTCCCCAAGTCCTACCCTTGTTATTTAACCCATAACTGAAGGGAAGGGACGGATTAATACCTTTCCCAAGTTAATGCAGGTATTCAAGTGGAATTCGCACTCGGCTCACCGATTTCTCTTTCCGAGCCGATATCCACTGCACCACAACGTAAATCGATCACTAAATGCTAACAGCACCTGATATTCCCAAGCGGACACCCATCTAAGAACTGACCAGGCTCAACGTTGCTTAACTTCGGTGATCGAGCGAGAACTGGTGCTTTCAACGTAATAGTCTGTAAGCCTATTCTAGTAGAAAAACATACAATGGAGTAATACATGAGAATATATGATTAAAGTATTTTGATAGACTGAAGTAAACATGATAATGTTAATGCTAAAAATCTTCATGAAATGATTTAAAATGAATCGCCTAATATTCAGTCTAATGTTAATATGCAAAAATTAGTTCATAATTCAACAGAAATATATTTCACCATTCACATTTTTGTCTGTGTTTAGTTTTTACAGGTGTGAGAACGCGTGTTTGCGTTATGTCTCTTTCTGAGAAGTGATCCTAGTTCTTCACAGATTTTTGTGTTGCTCTCCACACTACAGGTTTCATTACTGATCCGTTTATTTTGCTCAAACTTTCTCTTTATGTAACCTCAAACTATTCTTTTCTTATTTATATTTAGGGCTTTATGTGAATGTTAAATTCTCAGAAATTCCTTCCTTCTTTCCAAACTTATCAGCACGACACAGTTGCTTCAAATCTTTTTTCGGTACTGACAGTCATATAGATAGTTGCGAAGCACCGTTGTCCTCTCATCAATATGAAATGTTAATACAATTTCCTAATTAATAAGATTAACTATAAAGTAGCTAGGTAGGTACAATAAGTTAATTTTCTGATGTTCTAAGACATCTACGGTCTGGTACTTATTAACAAAGTAGGTACATCCTTACTTGAAAAATGTGCAGATCTAATCATTCTACATGAACTTCCATTCCACCAGTACCGTAAAAAACAAAGATAATTAAAACCCACTCAATCTCAATATCTAATTATAAAGGATAAAATAATGGTGATATTAGCTGTTTCCTTATAAGGACACATTTGCTATTCATTGATCGAGCAGTCAGTACTAATCTCGGTTGAAATTTATAAAACGTATTTATTAAAATAATTATGAATTGATTTCTAAAATCTAGTAGCTGTTATCGCTCTTTCAGGCATTGATTAAGATTCTCTTTCTAATCTGTGAGGCAGTTTCGAATGTCAACACCTTCATTCAATTAATTTCTCTTCGTGTTATATAATATATTAATTTTGCCTTTGCTGTTATTGAAAGTTCTGAAGTTATGTGGCTTCTGTTATCTAGTATATATCTTTGGTTATGATTCTATATCGTTAGTCCATATGATTAAACAAAGAAGACCGTCCTTCGTCAAGAAGCACGGTCTTCATGCGCTGAAATTTATTTTCAACAACTGATTTTAGAAAACTGTTGTATACAACTAATAGTTCAGTTATTTCTGAATGGATTTGTCACCATGCATGAAATCTATATAAAAGTTCAACTTGGTTAGATTATTTGAGAGCATAACTTTAGTTTACAGATTAATGTTTTGTTTTTAGAAACTTGTGGTTTTGGGTGAAACTATCCCTATCGCATCCCTTACTATGCTCAATTTACTTATTCTTAATATTAAATTTGTTATAACCAATCCATGTATTTGAAGTGTTAAATACTTACTGATTTCACATCGTGAATTAAAAATAGAAAACAAAAATAATTAACATCATTGTATAAAACGCTCAATCAAAAATATATTGAAAACCATCAGCGGAAAACTAGAAATAAATAAATCAAAGGTAGATACGTTATTAACCTGAATAAATTTTTGAATGCTTTTTTCTTCTTTAATGCTCCGTTTATTTTTACATGTGTCTTTCAGTGTCTGTTTGTTGTTTTTCAACAAATAATGTTGTATAATGCTATAAAAATAAAGCCTGTCATTGTTATGATCTCATTCTCTTTTTGACACATTCTACGCTACAATTCCTGACGTATCTCAGACCATATGTTTATCTTCCACATCTCTTCACATAAACAACAATAATATTATTTAATCCGAACATGATAACATTATTATCATTATTCGTTAACAACTATCAAGAGATATACGAACAAAAAATGAAGATATAGAAAATGTTTGTCATAGTTATAAATTTTCTTCTCGGAGACAATAATAAAAGAATAATGAAAATTCCAAATAAAGAATACAATAGGAGAAACAGAAAGAAACTTGACATATTAATATAAAAATAAAAGAAAGGAAAGTGTAAAACAATTCTTTGTTTTTCTGTCTAACAAATTACAATAGAATTGATCAATGTATTTCGTCATGGTGTAAAGAACAAATGTTAGAAAAAATAGCTAGGAAGCATATGATAATAAATGACGGAAGATACAAACAGGGAAATATAATGTAATTTTGTATAATTACGAAGCAGCCAGAAAACTACATTCACATGCCATTGAATTGTTTGTCAAAGAAATTATAAGAAACAATTCTCTCAATTCAGAAGCTCAGACTTTTATTTTCGTTTAAGTATCGTGCTTTTTTTAGACATGTTTAGTTTAGATATATACTAATATCACGAATTCGTAGACAAACAAGAGTTGAACGATTTTTCAGCGTAATGTGAAATCGATATTTCCCACGAACTTTAAAATAAAATTTTGCTGACTGTTACTATGTAATTTTATGTGACTAGCATTCTTCAGGGATATTTCTCAAAGAATGTATATTTTAAGGAAAATGAAAACCTCGTGAAAGTAGCTGTCTTTTATTCAAGCGTAATAAGTTGTCGATGAAAATATTTGTTTAGTTATTATATTAGATGAGAAATAACTAATTATTAACAAATGTGTATGTAATTAATTGGATTTTGACACAAATCATTAGACAAATGCTAATGCATTGTAACATAATCAATGAATACATTTCATTGAATTTGAATACATAATCAATGAATACAATTATATTAATTATGAATAGTTGAAATTAAATTTTTATACATATGAATCTACTAAGAAATAATTAAACAATTCCGTATTAAAAGGTGCATTACCTGCAAAGCGCATGAGTTAGATATCTCACATTTATACTAGCTTTGAATCTTCCAAGCAGCAACCCAAGTCCTCTTATGGGATCACTATGTGCGTTATAGTGTAATGGGTAACGGCTCGGAGTAAGAAATTGGAGAGCCGTGTTCAAATTCCAGTCGAATTCGTTGCAAATACATTTGGGAAAACTATGAATTCATGTTATCCCTCTTTGCTAGGGGTTTAATAGCAAGAGAGATTAAGTTTTATAGCCATATTTGGAAATCAGTTTATCGCAGAAATGGCAACCTAGTGCCGGAAAATCTTCTGCCTAATCAGTCATAGATCGAAAGAGACATGATCGATCAAGAGTATACCATCTACGTCATTTAATTGATTGATCGACATACTCACAGCATTCTTCTTCGTCCAATATCTACTATCGGTGATATTAGCGTAGAGGTATTCTAGAAGTAACAATGAGAAAATCGTGGACTGTATCATGATGGGGATGATAACAATCTTGAGCTATACGATGTTTTGGCGCGAAACACTGAACGAAACGTGAATAATAAGTCGTAGAATAATGTAAAAAGGGTGGATAGTTTCCAGGCCGCTCGTTCTATCCAAAAAGCTTCAGTTCCTTCTGCCGTTGTTGCTGATTACCTTTTTATCGAGAGACGCACGCATTCCGAATTTTCAACTACTCTGTGGATTAGCGACATTTGCGAATCGCTTTCAATGTATCACCAGTCAATTTCAAAACATTATTGCGAAAACGTTATACGGGCTTCTTATGTTGAATGCGCCCAGAAAGAAATCAAAACCACTTGAAAAGATTTTGCAGAATAGGGTCTCAACACAAATTACAAGCACATTCGTCAAGAAAAAAAGTAAAATAAAAATAAAATAAAAATAAACAAATATTTAAGAAATAATTACTTAGGAAGAAAATTAAACGCTATTTTTCAAACGATAATAACTTAGATTAGGTTTTTAATAGATTTTTCAATGGTCAATATTTCACAATAAAAGATGCATTAAACAACCGACGTGGAGTAACCTTTGCAGATATATTTTTGTCTGTATTTCAGAGATGTTATCTTATCCTTATTTATATTTAACGGAGGCCTAGCCCAAGGTTCAATTCTCGATTCAAGTCTTTTATTATTTTACAAAAATGATCTAAGTGTATACTCCAATCATTTCAAACTATCTATGCAGATGATATACATCGGTCTATGATTGCAATTCCCGTACTTGGCAATTCATTCTTGTCTTAGCTAACTCTAATAGGTCAGAGTGGGGATTAACTGGCCTGTGAATGTATTACCTCTAAAACCAATGACTTGGCTGTATATCATTACCCAGCGACAAGATTTTGGAGAAGATAGAAACGAAAAGGAAACATAAAAAAAACAGCTATAGTTTGAAGCTGTAATGAGGAAAAAGGTGCTCAGAAAACTGATGCTCACGAGACGGATAGTGATGGGAGAGATAGAGGAAAGAAATACGTGACATACTTTAAAGACTTGAGCAGATAGTGGGTGTATATTTATTAATACACACACATTTATACTATTTTCATTGTTCAAAGAATTGTCCTCATCTTGAAAATTTGCGTTAAAAGAAAACTGATACTGTTTTATCTGGAAGGGACATGAATTGCGGAACATTGGTAAGTACGAAAAATAGGGTTTGCTTCGAAAAACATCTGGCCATCTAACTACGAAGCTGCTATATGTGTAGGGTGCAAAACCTCTTGTAACACCAAAGATGAACTGAAGGTATAGATTGTAGCAACCTTCACTAAATTAATCAGGGAATCCGTTCAAAATGTCTGCTGGCGATACCGAAGTTGTCTGGAGGATATGGTTGAAGCCAATGGCGATTTTATTTAATAAATGTACTCTTTGGTATTTCAAGATAGTTTTTGTGCAACTTTGGTTATGTTAAAACGAGATGTCAGGTTTATTCTCATTCATAAATAATTTAGACGACAATTTATGCATCGCAACCTGCATATGCTTTGAATTATAAATAAATTGACAGGGTCTGTCTACGCAGGATATTGATTTTGTTCTTGTAAATCTGACAATATTTAAGATTTTCACTGCTGGCGATGTATGTACACAGCTTAGTATATTTCCCCTGACTATCTGCAGCAAAGAGAAAGTGATGTCTTTGTTCCTTGTGGTAAAATGCCTGTTTGGCTTCGGCTGACGGCGAGATAGCGGGTAGGGAGCTATTCTTTCTGTATTAGCTCGTTCAATGATGTATGTAAAATTTGACAGCACTACTCCTATGCCTATAAAATCAATACCGTTTAATGGGTAATCGTGTTTTTTTTTTTAAGGTTACATAGCGAAAATGAGGACAAAACTGGAAGCGGCCGAAATGTGCTACGGATATCGTGGACTGAGCATGCAAGCAACGATGATGTCTTGGAAAGAATGGCAACAAAAAGGGAATTAATGCTGAGCATCAGGAAGAGACAACTGAAGTTCCTGTGACATGCAATGAGGAAAGAAAACCTGGAGAACCTGATACTGACTGGTCAGATAGAAGAAAGGAGTGACAGAGGAAGGCTGCGGATAACATATTTGCAGGGTCTGATCAGGTGGATGACGGAACGGGAGTTGCCAGGAGCAACAGGAGCAAACATACTAAGAGCCACAAGGGATAGGGAGACGTGGAGAACCATGATCGCCTACGTCCTCAAGGGACAGGACACATAGAAAAGAAGAAGCGATGTTAAATATTAGATTGTTTGGAAAGTATTTAAAATTTACAAGAAAAGCTATAAAAATGCAAATCCAAATGTTTAGATCTCATCACGTAATAGCGTTATAATATCTTTGGTCTCTTTTAAAGTTATCCCTCTTTCAACCATTATATATTTTAAATTCCAAATTCATATATTTTAAATTGAAAATAATATACACAAATACGTCCGCTTTAATTAGTTATTTACAATATAATCCCAAATTGCATAATAATATCTCATAAAACCGGAAATTTTTATATATCTGCATATCTTTATAAGTACATATGTTTACGGATAAAATATTTTCTTTTTTTCTAAACAAAAGTTCTTAGTGTTGTTATTACGACTCAACATATAAAATCAATAATATCAATTTGGTAATATTATTTTTGGTTTTGTATTTTAACGAGATGTATTTTCTATTCTGTATTTAAATAATGTTTTTCAGAAAATTAGTAAAATAATATTTTCTGTTTCTTGTTTAATGAGTTCTGAAACTCGTGAAATGTTCTAGTGATAGAAGCCAAAGAAAATCTGTTGTTAACCAATCTCGTGATTCAGAAGAAAATAATCCATTTTATATATTTTTGTTGCGATCCGGTCTCTGACAGGATCCACACTCAACCCTACAAAGTCAGTCTTGATAGAAGTATTCATTACTCAGCTAGACGAGTCAATGCAATAGAATTATCTTCTTTTCTTACCAGACAATTACACAGGACTAATTATGAAGAATTAATCGGTCTAGGGTGCAATTGTCTTTTAAACAAAACAATTTTTTCGCCGTTTGTCTTTGTATCGGAATGCTGGAGGAAATATATATGTGCTTACCAAAGCAAGACACTTTCGACGTAATGGCTCGTTTACGCGATCAAGTTCCTTACTTTTTAATTCTTGTAATATATTGACTTAAAATAATTAATGTTCAACTCCATAAAAAGGCACTTTTCATATCTGACGACCAAAACAAATATTAGTTTTTAAACTCAGAAATGGATTCTTATTTGATTTTAACACGATTAAATTGATAACTTAAGTTCATTTTCCTACGCGTTTGTTGAATAATTACGCATCTCTTCCAGATCTAGTCCTAACTTCACTATTATATTCTCATCATGTTGTCATCCCTGCCCTCTTAGCAACTCTGATCATTGCTGTGGTGTCAGTAAATGTCTCTTTCTCCTTCTGCTCCATCCAGGAATCTTCTACCAGTAAAATATTCTACTGCTATCAGCGATCGGGTCGGGATTCGTTCCGTGATTTTCTTTGCGATGTAGCTTGGAACAAAGTTTTTAGTTGTCCTGTTTAAGACTGCGCCTCTGAAGTCACCTCCTTGATGAAAACCGGCAGTGACGTTTTTATCTCAGCTAAAAAGTTTCAAATTAAACGTCGTTTATCACTTTGGTTCTCTCCTGCTTTCTCTGCTGCTACCATACACAGTAATCATTTCTCCCGGCTTTACCGGAGGGACACGTTTGATCACATTAGGGGCCTCTTTGTCTCTGCTCATAATAAATGTGAGCGAATCCTAAATGATGCTAAGCTGTTGTTTGCTAATTAAATGAAACAGCGTATAACATCTCGCAAGTTTGGTTACAAAGATTACTGGCGTCTATGCAAGAGTGTGTCGAACAATAGAAAACATTTGATATCTTCTCTATTCAATCAATTTGAAGTCCTCACATCCACACCAAAAAATGTCAAGAGCTTTACTCGCAAATTCTCATTCAACGTCACATTAACTTTTCTGTAGTAGCCTCACTCAATTTTCAACCTAGATCTGAAACTCAACTGACTAATATATATAACTCCAACTCTGGTATCTAACATAATTTGTAAGCCTGGCTTCTATAGGGCAGCCGGTGATGATGGAATTTTAGTTATCGTCCTAAAGAAATGTGTCACTGTACTAGTTTTAGTTCTCTTTAAACTCTATAACTATTGCCTTTCTTTCTGTTTTCCTAATTGGAAGTTATCCTCTGTAGTTATTCTTTTTAAGAACTCTGAGGAGCCTTTTGACCTCTTTAATTATCGGCCGATTTGCCTCTTACCTCTTTTTGGCAAGGTATTCGATGCTATTATCAATGTTAAAATAGTTAGGTATCTCATATATCATTACTTTCTCCTTGACGAATTACATGGCTTCCGTAAAATTTAGTAAACCTTTCCTTAACATTTTTTAATTGGAATAGATAAACCCTACTATCACCCGGTTCATATTTCTCTCATTCAAGAGTAGAAGATCATTCGTTGTTTTCTGTTTGGGAAGGTGTTTCTGATTTCTTTTGCTTCCTCACATTTTTATAGAGGTCTTTTCTCAAGATTTTTTTAGTATGTATTGATGGTGGTAACGTCTTTTCATTCTGAGGTTACCCGGTTGGCAGTTTCCTGGTTGCTGCTTCTAACTGGTACGAAAGAGCCCGAACACTCGTAGTGTCTTGAGAGGCTGCTCTGATCAATGATTGAATAATATTGGGGTTTGTTGTAGAGCCATGTCACGCATGGATGTGTGTCACTGCAGGAGCTTTTGGTTCGCAAACCTGGGCTCATATTATGCTGCGATATGCCCCAGTTCAATTCCTAAACATGTTGCATGTGACAAGCAAATAATAATGCTACTCGAGGCCTCTCCTTACAAAAAGCATAATCATGAGAACACACAAAAAAAGAAATAAAACTAAGGCTAAGCAAAAAACACCTTAACCAATTAACATCTCTTTCTCGAACATCCGTGGTATCCGTACCAAATTTGGAAGCGGTAGATCCTTCCTCAATGTAAATTCTATTGACATTTTACCTATCTGTGAAACTAGCCTTGATTCTTTTATCTCTTACTCGAATTTCTATATCCATAGTTACCTTCCTCTCTTTAGGAAGGAGTGCAATGTCCATATACATAGGTGAGATAAAGATCCCCATGATTCGATTCGCTCTGTCATAAATTTTTAGACGACATGATGTAATATTTGGCATTCGAACCGAAAGATCTACTATGAATATTTCAGTGTTTATAGGTATTTCTGTCCCGATTGAAGGGAGTGGCTGCTGGAAACCCCTTTGTCTGACAGCAGACATGCATCATGCCACACAAGCAGGAAAATATAGTCATGACTGCCAGAAAATTTATGCGATTAGATCACAGCTTGATCTAGCCTCCTGCAGCACGGTTGATTACTATGTGCGGGACGGTGTTGACGAGAGACCAACAAAACTCTTTGTAACACCAAAGATACATTGAATGGAAAGATTATGGCTACATTTGCCAACTTAAACAAGGAGACATTCCAGAAGCGACACAGAAGATTCTAAACTCGTCTGGGAGCCGTGGATGAAAACAACTGTATTTTCAATGAATAAATTTACTCTTTAGGTGTTTTGCGTAATTTTAGTAAGTATATCTGTTATAACGACGTGGCAATGTTGTTTTAACTTTTTTCATAATTTAGATGAAAATTCACCCATAACAACCCTTATATGAATGTAAATATAATAGCGGACATTAAGGTGAATACCCAGCAACGGCAGTTTGTAACATGCTTGAATCCAATTTTTGGCTATATGCGTTTTGTGTTGGTTCGATTTATATTTGTTAGAGAGTAGTGCGTTATGCCGAACAAAGTCTATTTTTTTTATTGTCGTAAATAATTATTGGTTAGATGATAGTGTTTTTATTTCAAGTAGCTTTCGTGTTTATTGAGTAGAAATAATTGCCGATCTGATTACGGTGACTTATAGTTTTTACATTGTATCATATGGAAATTTTACTCTTTATAATTTATTGATTACTGAATTATTTTTGGATAATTATTATTATTATTATTACATTTTCTTTAGTTCATGTGTATATTCGTAGGTTGATATATTTATTATTCAATTATTTTTTATTTTTTCTCTATTGCCTATATTACGAGAAGAGTTATAATAATTGTTTTGTTTAAACCTACTTCTATATATTTTGAATTTGGATATTTTTTTCCCTCTCGTTTGAGGAACTCTTTCCGGAATGACTTTCTCTGTTTCGTGTCCGTCATTTCAGGGGATGTATGTACTCGCCATGCTTGGCAATAAGTGTTGACGAAAAGTATTTACCCAAAAGAATTCGACGGATTAATACCCTTTACAAGTCTATTCGCAGCGAAGTGAATGCAGCAAATTCAACTGAGAATCGAACTCGGCTGTATGATTCTAATTCGGAGTCAATGTCCGCTACACCAAAACTCTCTCTCTCTCACACACACATATATATATATATATATATATATATATATATATATATATATATATATTTACGGTCTCATACACTGATTGAGCACACTGGAAGAATGGTAGACTTTGTAAAACAGTAGCTAATCTAGCAACTAGGCATCGTTCATTCACCAACGAATTAGAACACTCCCAGTCCTATCTGGGTGTCTATAATAATAATATACACGCTAAAATGTCTGCCTTCTTCTACCGAGCGCCCATAGAATAGAGGTAGAATCGCCGACTGACGCCAATTCGGTCGGGTTTCAATCCCGGGTTAAAAAAAGCAATCGGAGTCTAACCCTACTGATGAGCTGTGATACAGCGAAACAGATCTGTCTCCGGATGACTATATATATATATATATATATATATATATATATATATATATATATAGTGTGTGTGTGTGTGTACGTGTGTGATATAAAAAGAACAAATAGGAAACGTATCGCAATACATTTAGATATCTCGGACGTGTTTTGAAAGAGGATGGAGTACGCATTTCTAATAATAGGAATGAAAGACATGAAAATCTCATTGGAAACAAAGAAAAGAGTGTGTGATGTCTCTCCTTCTGTATGGAAGTGAATGTTGGACGATCTCACTAAGGATGGAGAGAAGCTTGAGGTAGCAGAGATATGGTTTTAGAGAAGGATGCTGAGTATACCATAGACTGAGCACGTCAACAACGATGAGATGCTTGAGAGGCTACAAACGAGAAGAAAACTCATACTTAATTTCAGGAATAGAGGGATGTGATTCCTAAGACATGTAATGAAGATGGACGGCCTTGAGAATTTAATAGTCACAGGACAGAGAGAAGGGAAGAGACAGCGGAAAGTAGCGCAGGACACACTTGATAGGCCATAGCAAATGGATGGTTGAGCGGCTTTTGGGGGAGATACGAAGAGGAAAAATATTGATAGCCACAAGAGAAGAGACAAGTAGAATTCCATGATCGACTACCTCCTGAAATGAAAAGGAAACATGATAAAGAAGAAAAAATTCTCAATCCAATATGTTTATTAATATGTTCACGTTTGTTAAAAGTTCTTTACAAACCAAGTGAAAAAATCAACAAAGAGACAGTATACGGGTATGTTGTGATTTGGGGTTAGTTCCAACTTGTCAGACATGTGTCACGTGTTACAGAAATAAACATTTTTAAATGCATGTGCGGTGAATATTTTGTAGAATAAAGTGTATAAAAATCCATGTGTACATTTCAATAGAAACTTTTGTCAGATTTATCACAATCAAGCTGCGTTTCAGTAACCCACATACAAATGACTACATAATTTCCACATACGCACACAGGCACACACACATATAGGTATATATATATAAAATGTCTAACCAAATAAGAAATCGTAGCATCTCCCTACACTTAAACGATTTAATTAAAAATGATTTCTACTGATTTTTCCTGACACACATACACATACACTTATATTAACTAACGTTACCGTCCAACATTGTGCTTTGTGGTGCAGTGGATATCGGCTCAGAACGGGAAATCGAAGAGCCGAGTTCGAATTCCAGTTGAATCCAGTGCATTTACATACGTACAAATACCCTTGGGAAAGTCTCTTCCATCTAGTTTGGTTTAAATAGCAGGATAGATTGGGTTCTATACCCTTGGCTGGCAACCAATCTACCGCAGAAAGCAATGGTAACCTACTGCGAGATAATCTCTCATATTAATCCATCACTGGATTAATACCGTTCCCAAAGGTATTCGTGCGTAAGTGAATGCTAGGAAATAAATTGGAATTCGATCTCGGTTCCCCGATCTGTCGTTTCGAGTCGATATCCACTGCAACACATCGCACATCCATCAATAATTACTAACAATCACAACAACCCATTATACTGTGTCTTTGTTGTTTTTTCAATTTTTCTCCATTTGAAGAAGCGTAAATAACATGGAAACATGTTAGAGATCTGTTTCCTATTTGTTCTTTTTTTATTTTATCATCTTATCGGATTCTGATAGATTCGATTAGATTATGGCTGGCCACTCTTTTTCCAGGATACCTGTCAACTGCAGTGGGTAGCTAATCCCCATGGCAGAGGCCTGCTCAGGCACACTTGTGTTTGTTCAACACACAAAGAGTCTAAATATGATTCATACTGCAACTATGCTGAGCGGACCTTAGCTACAGTTTCCCGGCGAAAGCGCATTATTATCTAGCATGAAGAACAGTCTGAAAAAAGCCATGACGCCCAAGTGGTTAAAACGTTCACTCTCTGACCATGAAGTCTGGGTTCGAATCACACCATGGTTGATTTGTCAGAAAAGTGACTTCTTGATTTTATAGGTCTAGAGGAGGCGATCCAGTGTGCCACTCATTTGGAAAATGCCTGAAAATCTTACCATGGGTCGCCCCAAGCCTTGTGCGTCATATTGGGTCGACGGCTCTTTTAGGAATGATCGATAGATGCATACATACATATATGTATATTTGGCGGACCTGAAGGAGACTACCACCACATTTAAATTTGTAGTTTTCATTTTTTTTTTACTTTTTTTCAGCGCAGTCTTATCGATTATTATATAAAGTAGAGACTATCAAAAAAATATTGGGAAAAATTTCAATATTTAAACAATTTTGGATGGGGCTCAGTTTCTCATACAACGTTATAATAAATCAGTCCTTCATTTTGGAGCCATTCGCGTTGGGGTCAATTTGATTTGTTTTTTGGGATACGTATTATTGCTCTTGTCTTTGTCTTTTTAAAGTTCTTCAGTTCTTACGATGGCATCTTGCTTGGAACCTCCAAGAATGGCTTTATTCTAAAACTTTGCAAAGGATTTAGTTGTTGAATATGCGCAAGCAAAAAAGATAATTGCACAGTATCCATTTACTATATAAGGTTGTATGAAGAACTGAGCCCCCTCCCCCACCACCACCACCACTTAAAATTGTTTAAATTGTTGAAATTTTGACAATTAATTTTCTCTGTCAGTCGGAATGTTTAGGGTTTAATCGATAAGATTAAAAGTAAAAAAAAAGTAAAAGTAAAAAAAGTTGATAATCAACAAATTTACAGCTGGTGGTAATGTCGTACTGGCGAGTGATTCCAAAATGGAAGATCAATTTACTACAACGTTGTATGAAAAACTGAGCCTCCTCTAAAATTGTTTAAATATTGCAATTTATTCCAAATTTTTTGTCAATTGGAAAGTTTAGGATGTAATTGATAAGATTGCATTAAAAAAAAGAAAAAAAAAATGAAAACAACAAATTTAATTGTGGTGGTTGTCTCCTTCAGGTCCGCCGTATATTTAAATATTACTGGATAAAATCATTAAACGTTCAATCCAGTCATGTCCGCCTACGAAGTTTTCCGCTGTGAGAAATTATTTTCAAAAGTATTACCTTACTAATTACCTACACAAAGGAACGCAATTAATTTTAGATTTCACTTTAAATATCAACCAATTGAAGACTTTTGATTAAATACGAAAAAAGTAAAATTTTACGTTATTATCTACAATGTTTCAATTACGTAGATAATTATCTGAATATTTCAATAACCTCTCTAGAATAAAAATGTTATCACAATTATTCTGATGAATCTTTTTAATTCAGTCAAAAGAAAAGATGTATATAAAAAAACTAAACGAAAAATTTAATAGAAATTAATCAATCATTTTCTACAAAATTAATTAACTATTTTCTTTTTGAAATCGTACACCAACGTCTATTATGAATCCTAAATGAGAGATATTTTGTGTCTTCCACAATAAAGCATGGAAGCGTAGACCACCTGCCAGGTAGCAGTAATTGACTTAATGTTTGCACACCCGTCAGTCAGAGAATGTCTCATTATTGATAACAAAATCTTTGTATTTATAGCATTGCAGTACTTAACTTAGGCACGATGAGAATATGGAGAAGTGTTATAAAAATCTAAATGCATATATATATATAGTAATATTTTTATAAGATTATAATAAAAATATAGTTTACTGCAACGAAAATATTGCCATATATAATATACGTTACTAAGTATCGAGCACTTTTAATAAAGTAAATTACGAGAAACCGTCAACTGCCAACATATTAGTGTTTACTACTTATAATAATTATATATAAATATGTATATAAAAAAAGTGTGAGAAGCTGTGAACGTTTTATTTAAAGCGCAGATTTATTATTATTACTTTATAATATATTAAGTGTCCATAATGGTATTTGTCTCGCTACACGTGTTTCGTGTCCCAAATTGACTCTCTTCAGGCGAATAAACTGATGTCTTTACATATCCGTTTGTCTTTGGGACAGATTAAAATAGCGTGTATATATAGATATGTGGTCGGTAAGCAGGCCTGAAAGTTCCCATACGTGCGGGTTTGTCTGTTTCGAAGTTCTTTTTCCGCACTGGCTCCTTAAATCTCTTTCGTTTTTGGTAATCGTTCAACGTTCATTTGGCCGTGAAAACTATTTTACACTGACATACGAAATTTGATTTCATCTTTATTCTATAAAATTATTTGGAGCGATTTTGATTCAATTCAATGGGTAATATCTATTTTTGTTCTATTTGAAACACACTTTTTTCAAAGGCTCGATTTTTTAGCTCGTTTGAATTTAGTGTGAGTGTGTGTATGTGTCTTGGGTTTTTCATGTTGTTTTGTTGAAGTAAGGCTTAAAATATTTCCCAAAATAACAATACAAATGGAATGAACATATTCTTTGAAAAACTCTGGGACAAAAACCTTGAAAACAATTAAAACACCCATATGAATTTCCAACACAAGCAAAAACTGACATTAGAAAACATACGTGATAACAATGATATTATAATAAAAGAAGCACACAAAAACAATGCTGTAGTCATTATGAATAAAACTTACTACAAAAAATATTCAAGATATGCTAGGATACGAAATAAATAAGTAGTGAGTTAGATCGCCACTAGGTACTCGATTCTTTGGGCTCTGTTCCACTTCTAAGCGACGTTTAGAAAAGAAACAAACTCTACCCAGATATCGAGCAATATACGATAAAGAAACCTGCTTTTCAAAATAAATTTCGTTCATAAAACTAGTACAATAATAGACAACTGTCTTGTGGTAAACATTATGACAACTCAACCCAAGATTATATATATATATATATATATATATATGTGTGTGTGTGTGTGTGTGTGTATATATATATATATCAGTGTGTGTGTATATATATCATGAATTTGTGTTTAATCTGACATTTGTACGAATTTAAACGTCATTATATTGAATACATTGTATTTGAATTACACACCACACTTTTTTTAATTAAGAAATGTGTATAACATATATCAGTATGGGTATTCTTTACTACGATATTGAAATGATAAATGTTATACACAGTATTTAATTAAAAAAATGAGGTGACTATTAATAAGGCACGAAGATATAATAGACATATGTTATGCCAGTGCATATACACAGACATATATATATATATATATATATATATATATATATATTTAGAGAGAGAGAGAGAGAGAGAGAAATAGTATATACCAAGGGCAAGAATTAATCAATACTTTCTACCCCACGCCTGTGGATTAATTATTGCCCTTGGTATTACACAAATACCCACTTCCAACACGAACTCAATCAGCAACAGGAGGATCACAAGACAAACAATTATAATATTTCTTTTTGAAATAATATATATATATATGTATATATATATATATATAGTCCTCCGTAGACAGATTATATATACCTGAAACATTAAATTTAGAATCATATTACATGAGGAAATAATAATAAAACAGTAAAAACGGAAAGAATAATCCCCAAAAATTGTCTCAATAAAAATAGTAAATAGATTAAAATAGATAGCTGAATGGATATTATCCGGAGCCAGTGTCACAGAAAACACAACGCATAAATACAGCGTTATACATCTAGAATTTATTTCGACAGTTGTAAAAATAAAAATAAATGTGCAAATACAGGAAAAAGGCCATATACTGATAGTACACTCAAAGAGAACTTCATATTAATGAGATTAATATTAAAAGGTATGTTTTGAGATTTTACCTACATGCCATTTTGTTTTGTATATATATATATATATATATATATATATATATATATATATATATTGAGATGAAAGCAAACCCAAATAGAAATGTAGTCTAATATTTACATGTAGAATTAAATTTATAAACTGGCAATGTCTCTCCATATATGAAATCAAACACAAATTTGAAGTACGTAAACACAAGATCTAACCATCCCAGAAGCATAATCAACCACATTCACAAATAAATAGAACACAGGCATTCAAAATCTTTGTCAAACAAAACAGTGTTTGATGAAAAGAAAAGATAGTATGAAGATTCACTAAGAATATCTGGCCAAAAGAACATTTTACAATATAATACACAACTAAACAGACAAATAAAAACAATAATAGGAAACGAAACATTATCTGATTCAACCCACCATTTAACTTAGAAGTAAAAAACAAAATAGGAAACATTTTTAAAATGATCGATAAACACTTTCTGAAAAGCTCAGAACGAAAGAAAATTTTCAATAGGAATACAATCAACCTAAATTCTATCTGTACTGTTAATTTTGAAAATTTCATAAAGAAACAAAACACCAGAAATTTAGATAGCAGTGTACAAAAGAAGATCATTAATAAGGAATGTAACTGTAGGGACAAAATAAATGCATTCTTCAATTTCACTTTGTAATACAAAAGAAGATATTTACAAAGTACATAATTTAATGGTTATGACAAAACAGATTTGGGATCAATCAAAGAGACTTTTAAAACCAGATAGTTCAATCACAGGTCTACATTTAAAATAGAAAACTTAAAAAGTTGGACAAATTTGGCTAGCCACGTGTGGAAATTGAAATTAAAATACGAAAAAAAAAACCAGTCAAACTTTACAACGGTGGCAAAATATACAGACTGTGCCAGGATGAAAAGTTAGCGATTATGTTATTTCCAAACAAAAATATATTACTGAATAAAAAAAAAGAAATTGTGTCTAAGTTTAACCATACCATAAAATTACGATCATACAACCGTGGAAAATAACGTTATAAAGTCACCTAATTTTGGAAATCGGACATTTAAAAATTCCCGTTACGTGAGCGTTGTTTAAACAACGGTAAAATCAGTCATTGAAAATCGCCTGAAGACACCACGTGATACAAAGCTAGGTCGTGTAATAACTCGTTTACAAAACAACTATATATATATATATATATATATGTATATATATATATATATATATATATATATATATTACAGGAATAGTAGGAGGATTTGAATAATAAAGTAATTCATCGAACTTATATTCAACCTCAACAGAATGCAGAAAGCATTGGACGACAGTTTCGTCCAAATATAGGACGAAACGGCCGTCCAGTGCTTTCTGCATTCTGTTGAGATCGAATATACGCTCAATGAATTACTTAATTATTCAAATCCTACTATTTCTGTAATATCTGTTGCTAGAATCAGCTTCTAATGTTCTAGATTGAGCGACTTGGTGAGAATAGTTGTGGCTCTGGGAGGCACTGTCCTACGGGTAAAGAAACTTGAATAAGTTCCACCACGGAATTTGTGAACGAGCTGCGCGTCATTGAGTTTAATTCGTTACCTCTTGGTCACCAGGACCCGTGGTACAGTTGGTATGGCATCTAATTAATAACCTATCTGTTGGGTTTCAATTTCTGGTAGGGGGTGCGCACTGCTGATGGGTCCCAAATATAGGACGAAACATTTCTACATTTTGCTGAGGTCCAATATAAACTCGATGAATTACTTAACATATATATATATATGTGTGTGTGTTTGTGTGTGTAAATATGCTGGAATCCGAAAATAGTGTAGATAATGAAAAAGTATGGTTTTCGCCTATTCTTCTAAATAGTACCTCAGCTATTTTGATATTAAGCACTGTGTTTCATAGTTTATGTACCATGATATATATATATATATATATATATATATATATATATATATATATGTGTGTGTGTGTGGATACGTTAATTGGGTTTTCACGTTTAAGTTTTATTAATAAATATGTTTATTTGCTCTGATGATTGCAGAAAAAAGCAAAGATTTCACATGGTGGAAGAAGGAAAGCATTGTAATTTTAAGAAAATATATAAGTAAAGAAAGTTTTGAAAATTTTCTAATTCCAGGAATTAACAGTAGACAAACAAGTAGCCTCCGTGAATATATTGAGTGAATTCATAGTGGAGTGAGAACGAGAAATTGTAAAGCGATTAAAATTGTTAAAATTACAAACTCTTGACGAGAGCCATGATACCTGCAATTTGGAGGGACACGGTGCGTAAAAACAAAAAGTTTGTCGGTGATTCTGATATTGTATACTGTTTGTTTTCCGTATGTGTTCATCAAATTTCCGTTGGCCAGTATAATCAAATCGGAAATATTAGATTCGTAGCATGTTCTGTATTTAACTAATTACAAAATTAAAATAGTTGACTTGAGCTTCAATGTCTTTTTCTCTCCCTCTTTAACTCTCTCTCGCTCTCTCTCTCTCAATCTATCCATCCATCTATCTATCTATGTGCGTGTGTGTGTGTGTGTGGTGCAAAAGTATATAAACAGTAGTGAAAAACAAAACGTGTGCACAATGTGTATTGTATTGATTATAAAAACATAACACTAATAATATTCAATAATATACATATCAATCGCTCAAATGTTGGAAATATCATTCAAACACTCTTCTTTACAAGCTAAAATTTTATTATTATAATTGTTTTTTTTTCATTATCAGTAAAAAGATTAATATTCGGATGAGTGTATAATAATAAAAATTATGAAACTGAAAACATCAAAAATGATTTAATAATTTAAATCAGTTCTATTATTAATAGGACAAGTATTATAATAATGTTATAAAACTGTATATCTACTTATGCAGTATTATATATATATATATATATATATATATATATATATAGTCTACGAATTACATTGCGCTCAGTCAAGCATCGAAAGAAGTTTTATTAACTTCAAACTTACGCACTTATATATTTCATGCGTACATCTTGGGCTTGGAAATATTTTATTGAGAAGTGCAGTTACTTTTTAAATGCAAATTTTATAGTTTTTTTCTGATACTTATTATTATTCAAAGCATAATCAACTGTTTATCGTCTGATGCTTTTTTTCTTATTTTTACATAAGCGATGATTGCTTATGCATTCAAAAATTATCCCATTTTTTTTTATTGAACTAGCGTTTAATGGAACTCGATCAAACTGATGACATCTGAATGGAATTTTTATCTTTGATGTACCTAACTTTGAACATAGTGAATCTCAATGGCTAGGAGGCAGTGTGTAAAGAAAGTTTTTAATCGGCTTTGAACTAGATATGGTCAGACAAGCGGGAAAATATCAGGCTAAAAGTTTTCAGTAAAGGAACAATTATTTTAGTTTGAGTGTTCCGAATATTTGCACCTTGTATTCCTTAGTGAATAATGGACAGAAAGAATATGGCAAAGAATCAAATTTTCTATATATTTTAAAAATATATATCTCTTTGTATATTTGTTTTACATCTGTCTGTTTTTTCTCTGTCTGATATAGTCACTGTGAAGAGAAGTTACTGAACTAGTTACACGCATTTCATTACTTACAAATGTAATGTTGCAAGTCAACTTCTCTCTCTCACTCTGTCTCTCTCTCTCTTCTATCTATATTACAATTCAAAATAGCCTGATGATTGTTATAAGCCTGTAACTTAGAATTACCTTGTTTGTGTCTGTGTGTATCAAAATCTTCCGAAATCTGACAAATGCAACAACTAATGAAAAAGGTTTAATTTGATTATTCTAATAAAATGGCGACCAAATAGTAGCATATCATTAAAATCTTCAGTATCAGCACTTTGTTTTTTTATTGTATGTATTATGATTTGGTTATGTGTATGAGAGCGCGCGCGCACACACTCACACATATATATATATATATATATATATATATATATATATATATCGCCTCGCAAAATTTACAGCATATTACAAAAATGTTTTTTTAGGTATTTCTGCTACTGTTACATAAATTTTTATATAAAAGTTTTAAAATTTTTCAAGAATGGTTTAAATCATATATATATATATATATATATATATATATATATATATAAATTTCGATGTTCAAAACTCTTGAAAGATCACCTGTATCATGTTTTAATATTAAGATGTTAATATTAATAAAGAGCGGGTTTTTGGGATTTACCTTATACTTTTCCTTTTGGTTTAAAATTATTAATTATATATATATATATATATAATTATATATATAGTTTACAGCACAAGATAAAAAATGTTAATGTAGGTATTTCTATCACAGATTAATAAAACATTTACTCCTAATAATACATATGTTTAAGCACTTAGTCACATAATCTGTTTACGAAAAATAATTAAAGAAAATATATCAGAAAGGAAAACTAATATTTAATAACGCAAAAGTATACAATGCTTTTATTAAATCATCTAATAATTCTTCGTAATTTAACCGCTATTGCTAATGACAACATGTAGGCATTTTTAATAGTCTCTTACGAATTCCTTGCATGTTTATTGACTAATATCATTTGATTCTTCAAGAAAAATTCCCCTTGGTTCATGCAGGTTTTGTGAGATTCTTCACTGAATTTTAATTTTCAGCTCTCTCCGTATATTCTCAAATGAAATGAGATCTGGAGATTGACTTGGTTAATTGAGAAGGTGTATTCTATTTGAGCGTAACCATGATTTATTAGACTTTGTCGTATGATTAGTATCGGTGTTTTGTTGAGAGACCTATCTTGGTTTCAAGCCAGGGGAACGTGTACGCTGACGTAAGTTCCTCGCCAAAATATCATTATAATATGCTCCATCTATCCTCCCTTCTATTATGTTAATAATTTCGTACATCATGGACACTGAAATAACACCAGGTCATGATTGATCCACCTCCACATTTTACAGTTGGGATAGTATTTTTCAAGGAATATTCAATATCCTTCTTTCTTCAGATTTTCATACAGCATTTTTTTTAAATTTCAATTTTGGATTCGTCTGACCAAAGGGCATTTTCCAAAATGCTGCAGGTATGATTCAATTCTCGTTTGCAAAATCCAGTCAAATGAGAACGCGTTTTCGCCTAAGAATTGTTTGTCTTTCCTTGGAGTCATTGAAAATATGTCATATCAACGAAGGGAACGACTAATTATCTTTTATCTACTTGTACACCAAGGAAATCTAGTTCTTCCTATAAGCGTAATTTGGAGTTCCTTGCCAACTTTTCTCGCCATAATCTTGCTGTACGTTCCGTTACATTCCCATAACTACCAGAGCTCTTTTTGTAGACATATCTTCCAGTCACAAACTATCGTGTCATCCAAACTCAATGGCATATTTAACTGACTAGATATCTTTCTACAGCCAAGTCTATTTATAGGAAGGTCAACAGTACGTTTATTGATGTCTTGATTAATTATTTTGCTTTTTCTCCATTTAGTCAATATTTCAAAAACGGTTGACAGAAAAAGGTAACGCGATACTTTTAGCCATTCCTAAAAAGGATCATAAAATACATCTTAATTATTTTTCTTATATATATATATATATATATATATATATATAGGAGAAAAATGTGCAAAATGCCCTGAACGTTTTGTTTAAAGTGTAGATTTTTTGTTTATAACATTTGCTTGATGTGCTGTATTAAGTAAAAATAATGGTATTTGTGTCGTTATGCGTGTTTTGAGTCTAAAGTTGACTATCTTTAGGTGAAAAAACTTGTGACTTTGCACAACGACATCTGTTTACTTTTCTGATGGCCAAAATATCGTGTATATATAGATAAGTAGCAGGTCAGAAAGCTCATATCTGTGCGGGTTTGTTGTTTTCTCTTTTACACACACGCATGTTAAATATCCTCCGTAATATTTCGTTGTGCAAAAAGAAAAAATGTTACAGATTTGCGAAATTTGATTTCGTCTTTACGCTTCAGAAATGTCTACAACGATTTTGATTCAATTCTATTCTATAGGTCATCTAGTTCATTTTTGTTGTTTTTGGAATAATATTTTTTGAAATGACTCGGGAATTTTTTGATCGCGTTTGAATTTATTGTGCCTGTGTGTGTCTCAGGTCTTTCAGATAGTTTTATTGAGTGAAGGCTTGTGATTTTATAAATATTTCTTCCTGCATCATGAGCGTGTCATAATCTGTTTCGTGGTTGATGCACAGAGATATAATTCAGAAAGTAGTATCTCTGTGCTTCAACCACGAAACACGCTATGGATGTAGCGGCTTGGTATCGGAAGACGTTGCTCGGGGAGGCAGTATCCTATGGGCAAAGAAGCTTGGATTAGTTCAACCACGGAATTCGTGAGGAGCGGCGCACTTCATCGAGCTTAATTCGTTACCCCGTCGTTAACAGGGCCCGTGGTACAGTTGGTATAACATCAGCTTAATATCCAAGACTGTCTGGGTTCGATTCCTGGTAATGGATGCGCACTGCTGATGAGTCCTAAATATAGGACGAAACGGCCGTCCAGTCCTTTCTGCATTCTGTTGGGGTCGATTATAAAGCTCAACGATTTACTTACATATATATATATATATATATATATGCGCATCATGACAAGTAACACTATTTTTCTATGTTCTTTGTCCATTGCTAATGCTTTGTCGATCTACGTTCTTTAGTTGCACCAGTTTAGATGTTCTATGTCGGCAGTTTCTTCCACTGCTTTGTAGACCAGACACAAAAGCGTATTCTTTTCCGATCACTACAAAGTAAACGTCATTAAATCTAAAATCAGCCGATATTTTTCTTGTATATCCTCGTAATTTACGTGTATATGTGCATATATGTGTGTATGTGTGAATATATATATATATATATATATATATATATATATATATACATATGTATATATAGTTTATGTGTGTATGTGTTTTGTATGTATATATGTGTGTGTCTGCGTATATATGTATGTTTATATATATATATATACGTATATATATATTAATGTAAAAATTCATATGAGAAATGTATTTATCTTTTATGTATGCGTGTATATGAATATATATGTGTATCAATATATATATATATATATATATATATGGGTATGCATGTGTCTGTATGTATATTTTATAAATAATATTATTATTATTAGAGTTAAAAGATTTATATTTATTTTTGTTTTTGTATTATTATTATTATTATTATTATTATTCTGTGGTCGAGAGTTAAGTTTCCTCAGATACTTTTATGGAATTTCGCTGGCATATACAACAATTCAACAAACAGATATTACAAATTCAGAGCAAAGAGACCGCACAACCGAGTTAGAGAAATAAACACAGACTGAACGAAAATAACTACATAAAGAACCGGTGACGGAATGACTGATACAATTCGGAAATACACAATAACAACAACTACAAAAACATTAAAAATGCCGACTGTAGAAACAATATAGAAAAAATCCCAGCCTAATAACGGTTTTTAAAGAGAATCAAGAAATATATTGAGACGGTATGGTCTACGACCATGTGAAACCGAAGGTAATTAACACTTCGCGAAAATCGTTAACACCCACACAAGTAGACATCCTAAGTAAAGATTTTAAATTCACACCAACATCCGAGAAAACAAATGTAGTTGAAATTAATGATGATGTTTGGTAATTCTGTACAAGAAGAATGATGACAGAACAATTTTTGGAAGAAGAAAGCGATGATGAATTGCTAGAAAAAAGCCAAAAATCAAAAAGTGTAACCCACAAAGAAATTTTCTAATTACATCACCAACTTCCAATTTCGCGAACTGAAAATGCTTCAAACAAGGTGCATCTTCCCCAAATATCAATGGAACCATCTAAGCAAGCTAAAATTGGACAAAATATTGTTATAAAAACAGCCGATAAAGGAGATGCAGTTGTTTTTATGGATACAAGATAATACACAAGCATCACACAAAATATACTACAGGTCGCTATATACAATACAAAAACCAGACAATACCAACCTTATAAAGTCATGAAAACTCATAAATCTAATACATCTATATCAAGATTGTCTTCACATCAATTTTTAAGTGAAACAAACAATTTTTTTAACTACTTAAGGTACACAAAATAAACTCATCACCGAAACATGCAATATAACAACTTCGGTTAGTGTGACTATACCTGTAGCAGCCAACCTAAAATTAAGACCTACAATAGCAGGTCCAGTTTGCAAAACACACAGCCTAAGCAATTTTGAAGCCTTCTATCAAACATCTTTGGTGCTTCATTCGAGATTATTTAGATTTTCTCAATCTTCTACCAAACTATGTAAACCACAATAATTACATAGTCTCCAAATAAAGGCTATCAAATATTGCCTGAAAAGTTTTCCTTATAAGCTATTAAATCATCTCAATGGAAATGTCATTATAGAAAGCCTTTACTTGATATTAAATAATTATTTCACTTTTAATGAAACACCCTACAGACAAAAATAAGGAACAGCCATTAAGACAAAAGTAGCATCAACATATCCCAACATAATTACTGGATATATAAACAAAAATCTATTGAATAACTTCAGGAGTATATGAGAATGACTTCAGCTAATAGATAAAGTAATCTGAAAAATATATCTAGATGACTTTTGTAGAATAAAAATCTTGATAACCTGAGAGCATTCCAATCATTAATAAATAATATAAATCCTAGCCTCCAATTTACAATGTAGTAATTGTTTTAGACATATTGTAAAAATTTTAAGACAAAACTAGAAACTGGTATAAATTTTAAATCTACTGATTCTTGACAGTAGAAGTACATCTGAAGTACATTCCCCTCAACCTGGCCAAGCGTATCTGTACAAGAATCTCAAACTCAACAAGAGATTTAAAAAATAGTCATCAAGAGAAAATATCTTTAAAATTTTCTCAACTATAGCATTGACAAAATTAATATCTATGTACTCCGGGAAACAAAAAGAAAACGAAAAAATAAAACATTATTCATTTTGTTTCAACCTTCAAACCAAAGAACACAGAAATCTACAAACACATCAAAAATTTTTCAACATTCTGGCACCACTCCCCCTTGATATACAGGGGCTCGACAATATTTTTCGGACACTTTGAAAAAAGTACTTCAAGGTGGTTACTAGTGCCAAAAACTTTTGAGATTGTAAGTACGTAGTTGAGGAGTGAAAATCCACTACTAGTGTAATCATTTTTTTTTAGTTTGACTTTGATAATTTTAGTTTTTTGTGATTTTTGCGAAAACTTGCGCGACACTATTTTTCAGACATGACAAAAAATCCTATTTTATTAAGAGCTAAGTTCATGTATATATTGCTGTATGCAAATGTTCTACTTGTACACTTAGCTGTCATCATTAGAATCAATTATCTGTTCTATTTTACTGGCAAAACAATTAAGTTTAATGAGGTAAAATGCATTCAATAGAATTCTTTTGTTTGGCACGGAAGAAGCGGGATGATGGCCTCAGCATCAGAAGGATCGCCATGGATTTGAAGCTGTCGAAATCAACGGTCGAATACATGCTGAAGACAAACTCCGAGCGGAAAAAGAAGAGAGGACGGAAAAGATCAATTGGCAAGAGGACTGAAAGGAGAATGAAGAGGACTGTGACACGGCTTTTGACATCTGGAGAAAAAGTTACAGCAAGAAAAGTGAAGGAGAAATGTGAATTGGATGTAAACGTCCGAAAAGTATAAAGAACGCTGCATATGATTGGTTTGAAGTATGCAAAGGCTAAGAAAAAAATTACACAAAAAAAGAAACACAAAGGAGCAAGACTGGAGTGTGCTAAAAGGTGGTTAACAAAGCATGTTGACTTTAAGAATGTTATATTTACTGATGAGAAGCGTTTCAAGTTTGATGGTCCCGATGGATGGTGTACTTGGTCGAGAAGGGGTAAGTCTGCTGTACTGAACAAACGACAGATGGGAGGAGGAGGAGTTATGTTTTGGGGTATGATCTTTGCTAATGGAAATATATGGTTGGAGTGGCTGAAAGGACGGCAGAACAGCGAAAGCTACAAAAAGTTGCTGGACGAGAAAGCCCTACGAAGGATAAGAAGAGATATAGGGAATGATTTCGTTCTACAGCAAGACAATTGCAGCATCCATGTGTCAAAACACATGAAAGAATGGATGACTAAAGTGAATATGACTACTTTGGAATGGCCTGCAAAAAGCCCAGATCTAAATTTAATAGAAAATGTTTGGGAAATGCTTGCGCAACTTGTCTATGATGGACCTGAAATAACGAAAGAGGCTAAACTATGGGAACGGATACTAGATGCCAAAAAACAACTAATAGAAACACGTAGATATGTTTGATCATTATGAAGAGAGATTGATAAAAGTTATTGAGAAAGGTAATATTACAGACTATTAACAGTTTTTCAACGATGTCCGAAAAATAATGCCGCGCGTGTTTTGTAAAAAAATGATGAAAAATAAATAATTTTCCTTACCTAATCGATTTTCTTCCATTTTTATTACAGGTATTGTCTTTATATGTTTATGCTATTCTATTGAAGGAATTTCGCCACTCTATGGTACTCGGAAAGTCGAATACTAAAGTGTCCGAAAAATATTGTCGGGCCCCTGTAGTAGGAAAAATACAATCTGCTATACTCCAATCAAAAGACTACGAAGCATTGAAAGAAGCACTAACGGGCGCCTACGAAAAAACAAAACCGGAGATGCTGGATAAATTATTGTCCACGTCAACAGTAACGGGGCGTCCATCACTGTACCTTAATGAACTCAGGTCACTAGCAGATCAAATTGGCGTAGGGGACGATATCGTACACCACAAATTCATACAAGCCCTACCCCACTCTACCTAACCTACTAAAGAAGAAAAATGAAAAGTCTATTACAAATTATCCGAACATAGAAAGTAGACGAAAGCCAAAATCACCAAACTTTTTGCAAAACTGCAAACCTCAATTAAAGAGCCTCAGGTAAAAATGTGCAACTGACTTCACGGTGGTGTTTGCAGCTACCTTTTAGAAAGCCACGAATTTGACTTCAAAGACTGATGTAAATTAAAAAAAAATTAAATTCTCATGCAACTCAGAGAATTAAATTTAAATAACAATATTCAAAGGTCGCCAGGAAAATTGTATTAGCCAAAACGGCCGAAAACTCGGACAAATTATGACAGTTGATCACTAACAAATTAAGTTTCTACACACTAGAAACATACCCCTTAATCAACATATATAGGAATGCGGATGACGAAATCTGGAAAAATTGAATATCTTCAGTATTCTACAAATGCGATTATAATACCACCAAAAAACAGCACATCAATAAAGAAACATTTTTTATCATCATTATTAAATCGAAATTCAATTCATTGCATCAACCAGAGGAACGTCCCTCAAAATGGATTTTATTATATTTTGCTTAAAATAAGTTACGCCCCTTGAATAATTTTATGTATTCAAAACATGACCGTAAACATCTAGCAATATAGATATTTACATTTTTAAAAGCTAAAAGTAAAATCGGTTAAGTTAAAGAATTTTTTTCTGAAGACTCACATTTAGTTAAAAAATTTAAATAATTCTCCCTAAAAATACACGTAATATAAATATTATGTATAAGTACATATAAAATTTACGTATTTTTCCAAATCTAACATTTTCCATACTACAAGATTTTGTACGCACTTTTCTACAATTTTACAGTTTACAATACACATCTTGCATATATATATATATATATATATATATATATATATATATATATACAAACATATATGTATATAAAGATAGATAGATAGATATGGCAAATATTTTTCAAAACAGATGCGTTGTACCGATAATATTTAATGATGAAATTTTAATATTATAAATAGTCATTCTCAGGTAAACAAAAAATACTAACAAAAATTGTCAGTAAAAAGCACACGAAATCTGGTCCGACCTTTTCACTCTTTAATTTCATCATCAGGGTAGGTAGAGTCAATTGCTGAATCTCGAAAACATGTGATTACTGTGACGTAAGAGAGATGCAAGTTGCGTGCTATATATATATATATTAGGAAATGTATTAATTCAGGCATAGTTTCTCGAATATTCAGACCGGTATATTTAAATAAATAAATTTACATTCCAATAATAAAAATAGGAGTATATACCCAAATATGAGTATTCATTAAAAATATCGTGGAAGCAAATTTAAAAAATATGTCGGATCTAAATTATTTCCTACTTTCTCTCTCTCTCTCTCGCTCTCTCTCTCTCTTTCTCTCTCTCTCTCTCTCTTTATATATATATATATATAAAATATTACATACATTTTTTTTGTTTTTATATTTAGCGTAATTATATTTACAGCAGTGATTATATCATTACTTAAAATAGAAAGTTTATTTTATAAGTAAATATTCATGATACTTTTCAAATCCACATCAATACCAACAATAAATTTGGAAAAAAACAAAAAAAAATCTAGACACGCTGACTTTTGGAAATAATTTACACTATAACATCGTTATTGATTCGTTGCAAAAAGTCATTTGACTGTAATCGAAAACCAATTCATTATTTATTTTTCAACTTGTCTTATATTTTAGACTTAATTTTCTATATGAGAACATTCATGAATTTTAAAATCTTCTGCCATTGTTAAAAATATTTTAAGAGTTGTTCGGATATCTAGTTCCTTATCATAATAAGACGTGGTTTATCTTTCAACGTTGTCTTATTTCAGATTTTTCTCTCTTCAAAAGGTGTACTATGCAATCACTTGCAATCAAGCATCGTTTCTATTCAGTAAAACAGCAATTCAGTGGACTTATATTTTTTTCTCTTCTTGTTGTTTGTGCATTTCTTGTGCCAGTAACGTAGGATTCTTTCATCCCATCCTTTGCTCTTCAACGTGATATTTAAAAGGTGTTTGACCTTGACGCATTGAACGGAAAACATTGTAGCCCAGGGGAATACAATGGGGTTCGGTTACAACTTCCATTTTCAGCAGAAATAAAAGGAACCCAAATATATCAAAGAAATGCGAATGCGAGCTGAGTATATTCTAAGTAAATGTTTCGCTCAGCTAATGGAATGTATTTCTAGATAAACATCAGTTATATAATAGTATATGAAATGAGAAAATACATCACAAAAGCAAAAAGTACAAACATTTTAAGAATACCTATATCAATTCTTGCTTACTTGCTTCAGTAATTTTATTATTATTGCAATATTTTTATTACGAATTTCGTTTGCGGCTATGTCGTAGTAATTAATGTAAGTATTTCAGTGTTTCGTTTCCTATTGTTATTGATTTCTTTTACGGTGGAAATTTGGACATTAGTAGTTTTAACTGCAGATCAAGGGACAACAATTCGTTTCAAATCTCCTGCATTCAAAGATTTCTGGATGATTTTAGCGATGGTTTTCATGGTTCATTTTCTAAGTTTAGATATGACACAATTCGCGAATGTTTTGGTGGCATAGCTTCAGTGCTCTGTTATTCTATCTTCTTAAGTACTTATCCTATTTTTATGGAATCGTTCCAAATGTCCCATTAATCGTGACGGTTAAGAATTTTATATTGTTTCTTTATTTTCTGGAAAGTCATTATTTTTTAAATTTGTAATCTCTTAGTTTTTTTACAGCTAGCAACTGGCTTTTCGGAATCAAGTTAGAGCAAGTCTGTTTACTTGATTATCGCCTTTCTCAATTGTCATACAGTTTTACGGATGTTCAACAAATAAATAGTTTAAAATGTTCTTAGATTCCAAATCAGTGAAATGTTTTGCTTAAGAACATTAAGATCATGTTATGTCAGCATTTGTAGAGTTTTAAATGTTGTAAATATCAATGCGTAACGGGTTTCATTTTGGAAGAAGAACTGAGCGAGCCGAGTTTAAATTTAGAATGAGTCTGTTGTGTTTACTTTTACACTAATGAACTTGTTAAACGGTATGAGCCAATCTCTTTCCGTCTTAGCTATGGACCTTTTAATATATAACTAGTCCGTTTAAGAGATATTTTTATTTTGCTTTCTTGTGCTTCTCTTCGACTCACGTATTTTCATCACAATGTCAATTAGATGTACATTTTGGTGCAGTGGATATCTGCCAAGAACGATAAATAGGAGTGCCGTGTTCGAATTACAGTTCAATTCACTTGGTGTTTGAAAATGTATTATTCCGATGCTTTTTTCTGAAGCTATGGGTAAAATAGCAGGACAGATTGGGTTCTGTTGCCATTGTTGGTAATCAGTCTACCGCAGAAATTAATAGCAACCTACTGCGGGAAAATCTTATGCTAAGACGGTCATGTATCTTTTAAGATAGAATCACGAAAGCATGAGTGATATGTAGCACTTAACTGATTGATGAAATGAGTGATAGCCATGAGGAGATAAAATATTTAAGGTGTTTCCTTTTAGTTTTCTTTAAGCTACTATTGCATGGATTAAATAAATATAAGGAAGGTAATAATTTTTAAAATGAAAACATTTACACTGACGTCACGAAAGAGGATCGTGACTGTAACTTCAGTCAGTCAGTTAAGTGTCATGTGTGATACATGCTTGGAAGAACATGTAACATTTGATCCATGACTGGCTAGGCAGAAAGCTTTTTTAGTGGAAGGTCGCCATCTTTATCTGCGGTAGGCTGATTGCAACCCATCGATAAAGGACCTAATCTATCTTTGTATTTAACCCATAGCTCTTGGCAGAAGATATATATATATATATATATATTATAAATTATAATTTAGAACATGTACAAATTATTATCCACTATAAACTGTACATTTTGTTTGTCTTTGTCTTATATTTGGCGAGTTGTGTGTGAGATGTAAGTGGGGTGAGGGATAAGGTAATAAGTCTTGTAAAGTTCTCGTTAGAATTTTGAGTGAAAAGTGGTAATAGGTAGGGGATAGAGTTGATTAATGAGCGTGTCGAAATTTTTGTAGACAGATTAAACATTAAAAGATAAGGTATAGTCTAAGGGATGTACGTTGTGGTGCATCGGATATCGGCCCGGAACGAGAAATCGGGGCGCCGAGTTCGAATTCCAGCTGAATTCATTGCATTCACTTACGCGCAAATACCTTTTGGAAATGTATTAATCCGTCTATTTCTTCCAGTTATGGCTTAAATAACAGGATAGATTGGGTTCTATAGTTTTGGTCGTCAACCAGTCTACCACATAAAGCAATGGCAACCTACTGCGGGATAATCTTCTACCCAGTCAGTCATGTCTTGAAAGAGACATGATCGCCCAAGCGTGTATCACGTATGGCACATAACTGACTGATAGTCTTTAATAGCTTAATAGCTGGTTTTCTTTGGTTTAAATAAAAGTGGAAAATAAAGGAGTGCATACACGGTGGGAAGGAGTAGGAGTAGTTACGATGAAGTGTACCTATTTTTATTGTTGAATTGTACGATGATACAATATTTTTGTATTTAAACATTTTTTTTATTATTCTAGTTTTGTGTAAATAACCTTAATTTAAATTTTAAGAAATCACTCTTTTATATGAAACTTTAAATTAGATCAAAGTGTGTGGTATAAAACAAGTAACATTTGATGTAAGAGTGTGGTTAATATTATAAAGGTTTATTGTTTCTAGGGATCCTAACTTTAGCTTTTGTAGTTTTTAGCATGATTGTAAGGTTGTTCTCTCATGTTTTAGCAGTTTACTGTGGTGTCCTGCCTCTGGTTTGAGAGTATGTTGCGATTCATGTATTTAATGATTTCCATTTTTTCTTGAATACAAAAGAAACATGGTTCTTTTATTGATTTAGATGTTCTGGCTTCTTTGAGGATTTTCTATTTAACCTTACTTGTTTAATTTTCGTTTTTTTAACTTCCAAAACTATTTGGAAAGTGTTCTTATATTTTGTTTGTCCTTGTTATTGAAGAATGAGAGGTGATTATAAAAGCGCTTTTTAAATATGTTCATTGTGTTTCCGATATAAATTTTAGCATCCTTAGGATTCTCCATGGATGAAATCGAATACATATAGAGTAGAGATATTGTTAAGCATTTATTAGGAATGGGACAATGGTTTGGGTTTCTACAGTTACAAAGATTATTATTATGGGGTATACTGGTATGAGTGTTGGAGTTATTTTTGCTGTATGCTTTTAATATTTAATTGTTCTGTAATTTAATCATTTTTTTCTAAATTGTTAGACCTTCTATAATTGAGTTTTACTGTATTCCCATTTAAAACTTTTCGTAGATGGTTATTTTTTGGGAAATGTTTATCTATTAGTTTAAGAAATTTATGCCCCAGTTTAAAATTAACTAACTGATTAAATGGAGGATTATACTGTATGATTTTCATGTTTCAATTTTTTATTTACGGGTTCCTTCATTTTTCGACAATGTTAATTTTGGAGGATTGATAGCCGCTGTCTTTAAGAATTTTATCGTAAACTGCTTTGTGTTTATCGAATATTTCTTTATTTGAGGAGTGTGTGTTAATGCTGTGTTCAACTGGTGATGGAATATGTTTGATAACGGTTGGAGGGTGATTACAGTTGAGATTTATATAAATTGGGTTAGCATTATTTTTCATGTTAGGTTGGAAAGTCTTAGAAACTAAGTCTAATGTTATTTCTAGGAAGTCAACTTGTTTTATATTAGGTTAGTAACTACGCTAAGACCAAAAGATTTAAAAACTTTATGAATTAATTTTCTAATTCTATCAACAATAACTCCAGTAGAATTTATTTACATTCACGAGTTAGTTATCTCTATAGAGTCCTATATTGTTAATGTCAATTTTTTTATACGCCTTTAAGTTGTACAAGAGGAGTAATCCGACTTGATCCGAAGGTTATACAGAATCCAGGGCTCCCATCGATAAATCAAAATTATCTGTTGAAACTTTTGTCCACTGTTCGTCGTTGTGGATGGGAACTAATTTTCTGCAGTTCAAAATTATTTTAATTTGATCCTTTGAGATGTCCGAATAGAATTCAGCGAATTCCAGGGCCAAGATTGAAGAGACTCTCAGATACCGATGGGTAAAAATCTACGATGTCAAATAGTAGGAAAGTGACATTATTTTTCCACATTGTTCTCGAATGGGCCGATTACATCCATCATACATGATTTTCACTCAGTATTATAAATGTCAATTTAGAGGACTTTATCCCTCTCCCTAGCTACATCTTACACACAACTCGCCAAATGTAAGAAAAAGTCACTCCATTCCTTTCCACACTACCTAATGAAACATTGTCATTTCAATGTCGAAAGAAATTCATACTATATGGTGAATAATAATTTGTGTATCTTCTAAACTATAATTTATAATAAATATTCAGAACTCTATATTTTGAATCAAGCACTGATTTAAATTGATGTTTTGAACGTTGTAAATTATTCTTCGTTCTTTATTCACTTGTATATATATATATATATATATATATATATATATATATATATATATATATTCTAGCATTAAAAGTCCGGCGTTGCTCGGGTGTAATGAAAGATTTAAAACTAAAAACTAATCTATGGTTCTGGAGCTAAGACTCTTTGGACGTTGGCACGAAAGATTAAAAAGCAATAGTTGTTCCCCGTTAAAGCAAAACCGTAGACTGAAAGAAAAATGAATGGACGTAAGTCAAATTTTGATTTCCTGGTATCAACTAAGAACTACAATTATACATACTTAGAGCCAAACCAGAAGCAAAAACTAAAATAAAAGGACTGAAAAAATATACAGACATACAGGCAGATAAACAGGCACACACACAAACATCTTGCATATTATCGATAGTCTGCACTATTGTTACGAACTGCAACCTTGAAACTTCCGAATGTCGTTTCTTATGTCTTTGTCTATAACTGTATCAAATTTGATTAAAATCGGATCACTCATTCTATAACCAGTTTTTTTCGATTATAGATTTTCGATATTTATCGGGGGTACCTCGACACAAAACATAACTAAGAACACTCGGAGACGCTTATAGTACAACCGTGTAAATTTTCAAGAAAATCGGTTCAGCCGTTTCGAAGTCTATAGGTAAGGGACACACACACACACATGCATACACACAGAGACAAATTCCATTCATAAATAAGTTTACATAGGTACCTCCACTTTTCACGGGAAAAACAGCATAGCGTAATGCATAACGACACAAACTTAACAAAAATAGTGTTTTATATTCAAGATGTTGAAGAGGAAAGATCAAATAATTTTTAATTTATGTTTTAATTTTTTTTAATCCTTTCTAACACGTTCAAAATTTTGGTTAGAATGCTTGTTTTGTACGCATGCGTACAACCTGTCATCACCAAATCAGTCACGAATCCGTCAAACTTTCGATTAGATGAACACGACGAATCGTTAATAATTAGTATAATAATTTTTTATGCTGTAAGTAAGTAATATATTTTTAAAATCAGCTTAATGTAACTTTCAATTTTATAATTTTACTAAAATAAAGTGTCAGAAATCTTTTGAAATATTTTTAATATCGATAATTTTTTGTTTGTTTACAAATTTCTTAAAATTAAGAAAGTGGCCGTTTTTAAGAAAATTTAAGAAATCAAAATTAAATGTGATTTAAAATCTATATAATTTCTATCTGAAATACACCAGAAATTTTGACTTAATGAAAATAATAAATTTACTCATTAAGCTTTTAATTAAATCTAAAATGAAATCTTCATGAATGTATTTTCATTTTCAAACCTTCATTTTAAAATCAGGTATCTAAAATGTATACTAAAAAGGGGAGGTACCAATATATATATATATATATATATATATATATATATATATATATATATATATATATCCCAGTGGTATTTGCGCGTTAGTAAATGCAACGAATTCAACTGTGATTCGAACTTGGCTTACAGATTTCTCGCCGAGCTCAAATTTCAGTTGAATTCGTTACACAAGCCTAAAAATAATGATCATTATCTTCTTTCTAAAAGGTACTTGAAAATCAAAAATTTTGATTCAAAGTTTATTATTTATATTGCAACGTGACTTATTGTAGTTTTCATTTGTACTGAACGTTTTTTTTTTTTAGAAAACTACTTTCTTTGAAAAAATTCTATGTAGAGGAGCCAAAATTCACATCGTACAGAGAAAATTATAGCCTGGTTAGAATATATTTTCATATATATTTTCATAGCTAATTATTACTATGAGAAGTATTCTTTGGCACAAAGATTTAGGAAAATAATTTGTTTTTTAACAGGTTTATTTTTTTTAAAATATCGAATACATTCTGAAATACATTTAGTTTAATTTATTGATTATATTATTGGGCATAAAATTTAGTATTTAATCAACTGTTTGTGCATGTTGTGCTTTCACGAACGAATGTACTTGGAAGATGTGTTGACAATGTAGATTATGTATCATCTCAGGTTTTTTAAAACTTCTCTTCTGTATTTTCTCATTATCAACCTTATTTCTTTTATTTTTTTTTTAATTATTTTACCCCAGACAAGGCAATGCAAACCACCAGGACAAAAAGCGTTATTCATAATGAAAGAAATACAAAGAGCAATCAAAACAAGTTTCAAAGAGAAAAATGACGACTGACATTCCTTTTTTAATTTAGGACTTTGTGATTGCAGCCGGAACATGTTTTCACAAGTAAAAATGAAGAAAATATTAGCATCGAAATTATGATTACCACTAGTAAATTTAACAGTAAAATTATGTGATCTATCTGTCAATATTGTTACTGCGTTTAAATTCGTGAAATTGAACTAACAATAAGGAAAGCTCATATGAACAATTAACTTAATTGCTTTTAAAGTAAGAGAACAAAAAAGCCAAATGACGTCGGTGGATAATTATCATTGACTCTGTGTACTTTTTATATATTATTTCAAAAAGCAACATTGTTTTCTGAGCAATAAAGAAATAATGAATGAATATTTCTTTTGCTGCATCTTCTCTGTTACCTTTCGTTTCTTTCGTCTCTTTATCACTCAGTGTAGCATCTTACATTTTTCGGCTTCTCACATGTCTTTTCCTTTGTCAATCACTGACGTTTGATATACCGACACCGTAATAGTTTGCCTCTTTTGATCTCCAAAACATTGTTTCTTTTGTAATTTTAGGTCTTTATTAAAACGCATCCTTCGTATTCTTCCACATATTCATTAAAACAGCTTTGGTCACTCACATCCTACCACTTCTCTCCTTGCTTCTGATATATCCTCTGCTAAACTTCCTCAGAAATTACACCTATCAGGATATGAATGTTAACACCAGTTTCTTTGTATTTACATTATTCTTAATACCTGTTGTCTTTTATATCATCAATCCTATTCATTATTCTGCCTATCATACTCTCATTGTTCATGGGTAGAAGCAGGTCTTTTTTTGTTTAAAACCCCTCCAACATTTTTAACAAATAGTTCCGTTCTAATATATAATAGATGTTCCGGCTATCAGGCCAATATTACCCATTGTTCATAGGTAAAAAAAACGTGACAGTCATATATACAAACACGTAAAATAATGTTTAGGTTATATCTCTTCATAACGTAGGTACATGCCTCTTTTTATCATTGTATTATCATGAATCCTTATGATAAATAATAAAGTTTCTTTCTCTACTCTTTAGAATTCAGATATTCTTTCTTAGAAACAGACTGCTACCCAAAAAGGAAAGAACTCATTCTACCCTGAATTTAACTTTTATCTTATTGGTGCAAAAGTTAATGCAACCTTAAAGGTAAGATTTTGAAATCTACTTTTCGATGATACTCGTTACGCTAGATGCAAAATATTAAAATACATATTTAGATATGAATTATTAGAATACATAATTACAGATACAATCAACTTAAATAAATATATTCACTTAATACTAGAAATTTTAATGATCATATTCTGTAAATAATTCCGCATTCCTAAAATGCAGTGAACATTAAAACAGAATGCGATATAACTAATTAATGTGCAGGTATATTACAAGAAACCTTATGTATTTCATACTTGAGTAACATATATAGTAATGCTAATAATAGTATTTTTCATATAAGAATTATGCAGCATTTAATCAACCAACAGATAGTATTAGTACCAGCCTAACTTTATAAAGTTTTGGGTGAAAATTTTTTTCAGAGAAATAAGTTTCTCAAATCCATTAGCTGTTATCGCTATTTCTCGTTTGGCATTGGTATTGTTTTTATTGTGGGGACCTACCTACAAATGGATTCTTCCACACCTTGATAATATGGCTACCAACACTGTGAAGTCACTGGGTAGTAGACTTGCCTCTGCTACTATTGACATTGTCAGCTCGCTGCCTTCGGGTGGAGAGCACTAACCCAGTTGTTGTTCCGCCGAAGGGTAGAATCACGACTAGAGAAAGATAGACAAATATTTTTGGCCGGGCTATATGGCCTGTAAGACCCACATTAAAAAAGACCTAGTGTCACATTTTGCCTTAAGCGGGGAGGTGATTAAATACTGTCCCTGAGTATTAGCCACAGAGTGAGTGAATAAGTGAGTCAGGATGCTGCAGGAGGAAGTCTCCAGTCCACGTTTACCTTTGTACTACGTTTTCCGAAAATATACTATTCAACCTTATGTCCGAGCCCTTGATATCTTTCTATGGCCCTTCGGTCATAATACTGACGACAACGAATACTAAAACCACAAAGGGAAACCTCTACCTAAATAATTCCACAAAAATGGTTACGACATCACACTGGCGACGAAAAATATTCAAACCTCAAAGAAAAACATTTACCTAAACAATTCCACAAAAATGGTTACGCCATAACACTGGCAACGTAGAATACTCGAAAGACAAAAAGAAATCTCAAATTTGTACAAAAAAACGGATACACCAACCGAACAAACAGGCAAAGTAAATACGAATGCGTACGTCGGATATATTAGAAAGAAGGGAAAAGCATTGAAAAATTATTAACTCAAGCCAATCTTTTGGTGAAACCAACAACTCAAAAATACTTACTATGGAAAACTGTAAGTAAATTTTTCCTTCCCCCTCGATTCTATATGCAAAAGCATTTCATTGTTCTTTGTTTCCTTCGCCTACACAGGAAAAAAATGAAGAAAAAATATATTTTCTGTTTTGAAGCGTGGTTGTTTATGCAATTTCTTTCTCGTTTTTAGAGGAAAAATTGTAGCAGCCAGACTGTACTGGAAAAAAAATTATCACCAGCCAGAGCTGAAAATTATTAGGGAAAATAATCACTTTTCATTTTCTCCCCCCACCACTTATACAAGAAAAATTGTCTAAATTCCGTTTGTTTTCTCTAAATACACGTATTTGAAGATATTATGGAGGTCTTTAAAGCAATCATTGTTTAGATGATGGAGGCACAACTTAACTATCAATAGAATACTAAGCAAGGTATGTTACAATAGCAACAGAAAATGGAAGAAAGACAACAGCAACAAGCTATGGAAGAAAAATTGCTCCTACATGAAAAGAGAACAACAACTGCAGAGAGAGAGAGAGAGAGAGAGAGTAAGTAACAACAGCTTTTCCTTGAATTCCAAAAACAAGAAAATTACTTCTAAAAAAATTAAGTAAAAAAGAATTTATTAAAAACAACACTGCATTTTTTCATAACACAATTTGGAATTCGATAGAGACATTCAATTATCTTCCTGACGAAGGTAAAACATTTGAAGCTTTCTATAGAAGATATGAATATATATTTTACGGTAGACTGTAAGGATTGGTCAAACGCTAAAAAAGTTCGCTTTCTTTTGAGAAAGTTGGAAACAGCTAAACATAGTATGTTCGTCGATCACATTCTTCCGAAAAAAACAAATGAATTAGGGTTCGATGAAGCAATAAAACTTTTGTCTGAGTTACTTAGCCCTAATACAAAACTATTTCACAAAAGATGAAAGTGTTTCAACTTGTCAAAACGGGATGACGAAGATTATCTTATATTTGCGTCCTTTGTAAATGAGCACTGTGACGATTTTTGTTTGGCCTATTTCTCAGCCGACTATTTCAAATGATTAATATTTGCCCAAGGTTTAGACCCCGAAAAATCTCGGAGATAAGACGGAGAGTTTTTTTCAAGATTCGAAAGCGAACCAGGTCTCGCACTGCAAAAACCGGTTGAAGATTGCCAGCGATTAATCAGTGTTAAAAGCAATTCCAAAAACATGGAGGAATCAGACACATCCTATGTCAAAAGAATTAAATACAAGCCAAAAAATTGCTCCCATGGAAAAGGTAGAAAAAGCAAAGAGTATGCCCATTCACAAGCTAAATGTAGACGACCTTTTAGAAACAAAAATTACTCACAAGTCCATGCGGACGTTGTAGTGGACAACATTGGGCTGTAGACTACTTCTACCGAAACAAGACATGTATTAATTATGGCAAAACGGCCACAAATGGGCGCACTGTAGAAACAAAAGGAACAACAGAAACAGACAAACTAGATCAAAAGAAAAAGTAGGTGAGAATCTACAAAAATACGTTGTAATCAACATTCTAAACAAAATAGTTAAGCTGCAACTAGGCTCAGGCTCGGATCTCTCAATTATTAATATTCACAATTGAAGAAAATTAAAACAAACAACGATGAAAAAGGCAAACAAAATAGCTCGTGCAGTAACAGGAAACAAAATAAAATTTGAAGGTGAGCTAACGCTACCGCTAACACTAAATGGCATCAAAAAGGAACTGCAAGTTTTCGTTAAAAAAAACTCTTAGAATTTATTTGGAACTGATTGGATGGAGCGGTTTAAGTTGTGGGATCAACCAATCAACATTTTGTACCAAAAGGTAGAAAATATGACAACAGATGCCCAAGACCTGAAATTAAAAGAAAAATTTCCCGAAGTTTTCTCGGCGGGATTAGATGTACTAAGACAAAAGACAGATTCGTGCGGAATGAAAATGTTCAACCCGTTTTCAAAAGAAAATAAACGTCCCATTTGCGTCAGTAGAAAAGATAAACGAAGAATTAAACCGACAAGAGAATTCTGGTATACTGTACAAAGTGAGTTTTAGTGAGTGGCTGCCCTCGTTCTATATGTAAGAAAACAGTCCAACGAAATTCGCGTTTGTGCGCATTTCCCAACGAGCCACAAGGCGGCTCTAAAAGTTTACCATTACCACCTCCCCACACCGGAGGAGATATTTAATAAATTGAATTTTGGGGAAATATTCTACAAATTGGAATTAAGCGATGCATACCTGCAAATCCGTGTTGAGGAGGAGTACGCAAAACGTCTATGTATCAACATCAACAGGGATTTATACAATTTCGATAGATTGGCATTCGGGGTCAAGGTTGCCCCTTGCTATATCCAGCACGTAATGGATACGATGCAGGGCGGTCTTGACTTCGCATGTGCCTACCAAGATAGCATTGTATAGCAAGCAAATCTACCGATGAAGATCTAAAACAGATCCATAAGGTTTTTGAGAAAATTTAGGATTTCGGGTTCAAGATAAAAGAATCGAAATGTGAGTTTTATATGAATGTAATAAGGTATCTCGGGCATATCATTGACAAGAATGGAAGACGGTGTGACCCACAGCGGGCAGAAGCTAACAAAAAATATGACTTCTCCAAAAAATCTCAACTAAATCCAACATTTTCTTGAACTTGCCAACTATTAACAAGTATTCTTAAAAAACATGCACGATCTACGTGCTCCACTTAATAAATTGTTAAAAATAAATAAAATTGGAACTGTACAACCGAGTGTCAGTCAACTTTTGAGAAAATAAAAACGATATTAACATGAGAACTATTTCTGACTCAGTTCAACCCCCAATTAGATATAATTGTGGCCTGCGATGCTAGTTTGTACGGTATCGGAGCGTGTATCCTACATCTTATGCCAGACAGCGCAAAGAAACCTATAGCACACGCATGTAGAACGTTGCTACCCGCAGAAAAAGCGTACAGCCAAATTGAAAAAGAAGCACACATTATCATTTTAGCGGCAACAAAATTTCACAGATATCTGCATGGATGGTTGTTCAATTTACAGACAGATCATACCCATTATTAACGATATTTGGCTCAAAAAAAGGGTTACCGGTTAATACGGCAAACAGACTTTTGAGATCAGGTACCATGCTTCTCAACTATAATTTTAAATTAGATTACTTGACATCTAGTAAAATTGGACATGAAGATTGTCTATCCAGACTAATCGCTAATCAAAGTCAACCACTTGAAGACTCAGTTCTAGCAGCTCTTCGTTCAGACTGGGAAATAAAATCAATAATAGTGAATAATAATATAATAACAATCCGGGATCTACCTGCCTGTAACATTGTCGAAAATAAAAAACGAAGCCCCAGAAGATGATTTTATTTGCTAGATAAAACGTAAAATTTCAACAAAATATAATAGCGTATCAGACTTCTACTCACTATTTGACAATGTCTTATACAGCAAAAGAATAGTAATTCCAAAAAAATTACAGAAGCAAATTTTAAAAGACTTCCATGGGGGACACCCCGTAGTATGAAGAGTCTCATGCGGAGTTATCTCTACTGGCCTGCGATGGACAAGGACACAATTTGGCTGTACCAACGCTACATATGCAGCTAGTACGTATAAATCTATCTAAACAATTTTCACACACAAATTTTCTAGGCTAGAATATATCACCCAATCTTCCCATAAAATAAGATATAAATTATCGAATCCAGAATTAAATAGTAATTGTTACTATAATTCAGGCATTGTCACGCATCAACAGCAATTTCTTATTTGCATCCCACAACCGTCTTTTTTATTCCAATTACATGGGCTTCTCATTAAAATGCTGAACTTCTGGATACCGGTTGATTTCTGTCAATCAACACCTTATTACTTTTGAATTAGTTCCGATCAGCCATTGTCAGAAGATGGTAAACCGTGATCATCATATAACAGTCTAGAAAACCCTCCTTTATACTAACAGTTAAGACTTGTAAAACTTTTTAGGTAAGTATAATTTTCAGTAATTTATTATATATCTAATTTGTGAAGTAGGTTAGCCCCAGTCAAATTTCTAGGATTAGTTTGGGTTAGGCTAGATTTATCCGGGTATAATCTAAACTTATTTATAAATGGAACTTTGTCTATTGGTGTGTGTGTGTGTGTGTGTGTGTGTGTGTGTCTGTATGTGTGTGTCCGTTACCTATAGACTCCAAAACAGCTGAACCAATTTTCTTGAAAATTTACACAGCTGTACTATAATCGTCTGCGGGTGTTCTTAGCTAGGTTTTGTGTCCAGGTACCCCCGATAAATATCGAAAATCGATAGTCGAAAACATCGGGTTATAGAATGAGTGGTCCGATTTTAATCAAATTTGATACACTCATAGACAAACACATGAGAAACGATATTCAGAAGTTTCAAGGTTGCAGTTCTTACAATAGTGCAGAAAATTGATAATGCATATATATATATATATATAAAAGGCAAGATGTTTGTGTGTGTGTGTCTGTTTATCTTCCTGTATATCTGTAGTTTTTGTCAGACGTTCCATTTTAGTTTTTGCTTCGGGTTTGGCTCTAGTATAATTGTAGTTCTTAGTCTCACCCATGATACCATTTCCTCAGAGGATTTATTTAGCCTTAAAATTTCAGTTTACAACGAAAAGAACTTATTTGATATCGATACCAAGAAATCAAAATTTGACATACATCTATTCATTTTTCTTTCCGTCTACGGTTTCGCGTTAACTGGAAACAACTATTGCTGTTTAGTCTTTCGTGCCAACGTCCAAAGAGTCTGAGCTCCAGGACCATGCATTAGTTTTAAAACTTTCATTACACTCGAGCAACGCCGGGTTATATTTCTAGTCAGGGATAAGTTTAATCTAAGCAACACACTAGGTTTGAAGTGGAAGCCTCGTGCGTGCTTGGAACTAGAGGCAAAATTGCTCAAAACCCCTCGTTACATTCCGTTTGGAAACACCTCATGCTTGTCTGCAGCTAGAAGAGATATAGTAATCGTGGGAACAGTTCGCTGGATCATGTGCAATTTATTCTCTATTTTCATCATGATGGGACTTTGACTGGAGGCTTCCCAGAAATTGTGGCGTACGGGTCGACCTTGCGTACAACTTTACATCAATATTTTTAGTTCTATATTGTGAGTTAAGCGTATATAGGCTATCTATGACCCAAAATATAATTTTAAGCTTAAACTCTCAACTTGTTTGCCGCAATTTGCAGTAAGTCTAATTTGATAGATTGTGTGTGTACTTATATGTACAAAGAAAGTATAGAAAGAATATATGGAACAAATATTTGTACTTATAGTTTCCGATATAAAGTTAAACACATTATACGGATTTTGACTTTAGCTGTCATTCTGAAAATCTTTTGCAGCAGAGCCGATTAATAACTAAAATAAAATTATACTTTGAAAGCGGTTTATTTTATAGAGTTAGAAGCAAACAACTATATTTTGTCGCTAAGAAATTATTTATTAAGCCTTTCAAATGATACATCTTGTGAAATATTGAAGGGAAAAATCTCTTCCCACGCGATCAGAAAACTTGATAAATTCATTATCATATAATCAGTGATCAAAAAAATAAAAATTCAAAATTGTCATGACATTCAAACTGATTTTTCTATTTGATTAAGTGTCTAAATAATAAATATTCCTTAAACCAAGATCATTTAAAAGTCAGTATATATTGAAAACCCACGAGACCAAAGCGATGGCAATTTCCAACATTGCCCACAGCCGAATTTATGCCATTATTAAATGAAACGTAATTAAATATTGCTGGCAGAGCCAAGCGTAAAAAACTTCTGTATATAGCCAGTCGTTTCCTATCGCATATGAAAAATGTATTGCAAACCAAAAACTCGTTTTATAGCAATGAATCGATTCTATAGCTGGAGGCAAAAAGAACCCATTATAATTAATGTGTTACTTTCAAGAAATTAGTGATTATTTTAATGCATGAGTACCTTCATATGTAATGGGATCATAGTACGCACTAAGATAAAAATCAATAAGTAAAACACAAAAAGCAACTTTCATACATATATATATATATATATATATATATATATATATATATATATATATATATATATATTCGTCATCTAAATACAAGCCCGTTTCACTATATCACAGCTCATCAGTGTGGATAGACATCCACTTGCTTCTGGCTGGGATCGAAATTCATTCAAGTTATTTCCTCCACCTAGGTTATAATCTTTCGGTTTCTTCTGGTGATTTATAAATTATTATTATAAATCGTCTGAGATTGCCGAAAGGTTGAAACCTAGGTTGCGGAAATAACTAATTTCCAAATGAATAATATTTTAAGTTCTACAATATAAATGTATTTAACACTTTTTAATACAAATCTGTACTTGTTAAATTTGATTATGACAAACATTAACTAATTATATATATATATATATATATATATATATATATATATATATATAATGTGTGTGTGCGCGCGCGCGTGTGTGTGTGTGTGTGTGCGATTCACATTAATCAAGTGTGTCTGTTATTCACATTGATCGAGGTTCACGCAAAATGAAGTATTTCCTGAAAGATTAAAATGACAGCAGTCAGAATTGCTTCTCAAATTATGACCAATATACATAATCTTATGTAAAGTTGTGAACGGTCGAGCTGAGATTTTCAGCACCTATCGTAGTTTAGCTATGCTATTATATAAAGATGATAATGATAGATCTTCTTTATCTTCTGGTTTACTTTGTTGAACACTCAATTCATGTTATGTTCTTTGCCTTTCAACCCTCTAACAAGACAAATGCAGTCTAGCGTTATCAAAATAGAATATTACACTATTTCCTTTTAGCTAATTACATTTTTTCCGAATGGTTTTCATCAAATACTTTGAATCCGACACTTCCTTTGCCGGAAGAAATTATGAAGAGTACCTTCCCACATGTACAGAATTAAATTATTTAGTTTAAGACCAGGCGTAACATGACAGCTGTCTTAATTTGTTTACAAGGGATCATTTGTAATTAGATTATTTAAAACATGATTCTTTGAAAGACCTCCAATAAAAGAAGCTGAAGAACTATTTAAGGAACCCTCATAATATATCAAAACTGAATAAAATGACATAAAATAATATAAAACTTTTCTTTGTTTTCTGGATTATTATTTTTTTTATAGATTTTATATTGAAAACTGACTTCTTAGCATCCAGAATAGCCTTTATTATACAATACACACACACACATATATATATATAAGAAAGAAATACGCTTTCCGTCTCATTCTTTTTCTAAAGGTTTCTATTTATTCTATTTTTCTTTATAGTTGGATGTCCCAACGGTTGAATTTAAGCATAAAGCAAATTGTCGCCTTTGACATCAATGAACACTTTTACATTTGCACATGCTCTATCCCTGATATGCAGCCGTAAATATAGCATAACTTAAAACTTTATTTTCATCATATACAATTTGCTCACCAACATTAAATACAATTCTCACATTTATTAGTATGACAATCGTCAAGCACAAATTAAAAAATTACCGTTTATAATTTTATTACTAATATTCGTAAAAACCACTGTTAAAACAGTCGCGAATTATCATTCATTTATGAAATGTTCTATATGCATATATATATACATACATATATATATATATATATATATATATATATATATATGGATGAATGCATATATATTAAAATATTGAATACGTTTTAGCTACTTTTATTGAATCGTAATGTTTTATTGACAAAAATCAGTAGGAAACTTGTCACTGAATGATTGTTCATCGCTATCTACTACTTTGTAGCATTAAATTCCACGTCGAAAACATGATACGTAATTTGAGGCTAACAAGATGATCCATTGTTTAGCATCTTCAAAAGAATAAAAGTACTACTCAGCCAGGCCATGTGCCATCGATCAGAACAGATGATAATAGGGAGGGGCAATGTCTAGTAAATGCAGCGGGTCGAGTAAGACTGCCCATTTAAGTGTTTCGAAGTAGTTTTTGTAACTTGCCCTGTCATGCTGCAAAATCATTTTGTCGTGTCTTTTCTCGTATAACGGCTGTTTTTCTTCAACAGTCGGTTAAACTACATCAGTTTTAGCGATCTCCCGTGTTGGTTTCGCTTGGTTTGTGCAGCTCATAATGAACTATACTTACCTGATCTCACCAAATGCAGAGCAGAAGCTTCAAACTATGGATATTCGGCTTTGTCGCCGATGTTGATGCATGGTTGGGCTTGCCCCACGAAATTCTGCATTTAGGATCATCGTAATGCAAAGAACCTTTCCTTGTCTAACTTTGAATCATATTTTCTCACCTGACAAAACGTCATTCGACATCTCGGAGTCAACTCGTACGACACCCAGTGTCCTTGCATTTAAAATATTTCTAACGCATTCAAGCGTTTCTAAACTGTTGACTCCAAATTACGTCATGAAGACTCATGACAGGCGCAAGCATGACATGTTTTTATGAATTAATGCCTCTAATTATTCGTCTTTAAACTTTTTTGGTGCGCTATGACGTTCTTTATATTCAACATCAAAATCATTATTTTTGAAGCGTCTAAACCAATCTCTTCACGTTGTTTCCGAAAGAGCATGATAGCCGTAAGTCTCAACAAGAGTTCTGTGTGCTTCAACTTGAATAAAGTAGTGCAGTAAAGTTCTTGGAAAATACACCTTTTTTAGAACGAAATTCGATATTTTTAATGCTAAGAAAAACAATGCTGTTTACATTTCGGCGTAATGACATGCATGTAATTTTATGATTGCTTTTACTACTTCTTATAGATTCGTTACCATTTAAAACTTCATGCACGAAGTTCTGGGAACTCCATCCTTTAGAAGACAGCGAGAATGTATTAAAGATCCTTATATATATATATATATATATATATATATATATATATATATATATATATAGTTAAAAACCAAAAGCTGGAAACTAATAAGAGACTTATCTTCCAAAGATTTAATGATTGTTTTCTAGGATTGGTGCCATAGAAAATATTGTAATACAGACCGTAAGAAAGATGGATGCGGTTAAAACTAATAGCAGAAGAATGTCTAACGTCAATAGACAGATCAGTAATAAAACCTGAGTGATTAGAATGCAATAGAGCATATGGAGCAAAATTGCTTCTTCTTTCTAGTGATATTCCTTTCTTTTTTGTGGTCGACGTAAACCTAGTGTGTGACATCTTCTAGATCCTATCTGCCTACAAATCAGAAACCAACCATTCGACTCATGGTGTGGGATTCCACAACTTATGTCTTCCACTCGCGTTTGCTTTTTCTTTAGCGTTATGTGCGTCTCAGACATTTTTAGCACATTCTGCATCCATTTCTACTAACAGGATGATAATACAGGGTTTCAGCCTGTTAATGCCCTCTCATAAATTGTCCGTGCTACTCAAAAAGAGTCAAAATAATTTCGATACAAAAATCTCAGACTGGTGCGATCGTCAGTCATGATTCCCTTTTGGAAATATAGGGAAATGAATGCGAACATACACGTGTATAGCATCAACCTGTATAAGACGCTTGGAATATATTGCAATTTGTTATTCATCATCTATCGGTTGTAATTAGGGGACATTACAAGCCGGTTTAACATACAATTTACGCCTTGTCGGCGCACTTTATTCACTATCAGAAAGAGTATCACTTCTTTATGTCATGTAAAGACTTAAACATTCATGTTCACTTACGATATTATGTCAATTTTAATATGTGTTTCTGATCAAATTTGGTTTTCATTCATGATTGGATATCTGATATATTTAATGTTTCCTCTCTTTAAATTTTACTTGAAATCTTTTTCTAAAACTGTTGTAAATTATATCTCTATTTATTTGGTCACTTAGTTTTGTTTTAATTTGCCGCATAAACGTTTCTGTCTTCAATACAAGGAATGATGGAAAATTTTACTCGGCACAAGACTCCCACCTTTTGACAACTTCTGATGTTTAAAGAACATTACTTGAGAAGTAAACTTCTGGTTCTAATAGAATTCCTTCTGTTGCATAGTCAATTACACGATTCACATAACTAATGATCAAAAGCATACATAGTTCTCGTCCTTAGTTAGCGGTGATACGACATTACAACAAACAGACTTGGCCTCATGGAGAAAGAACTTTTCGCGGAGCAAATATATTTACACAACGGGTCCAGTACTCTGCATTGGATGAAGTGATCCAGTATCTCCATCGATTCACCTCAGCGAAAAGCAGTTTAGAGATATTTCTAACAAGGCTTGGCAGTCTCTTGCCAATCCAGAGGCCTCTTCTCAACACCAGACATGTGTGTGATGCTTCATCATTAGTTAGGTATTTCAACCCAAGCGCCAAATGCCTTATAGATCAAGCCTTCTGCTTGGATAAACTGTTCTCGCCTATCAGATCATGCTTACAAGAGTCCCTAATTATCACATGCTATATTGCCTTATAGAAAACGCCTGGAATTTGAAGAAACACTTTGATGGCCGTTAGAAGAACTTGGGAGCAATCCAACATGTACGATAGAACGAACACTCGCCTCTGAGTAAATGGATGAGCTTTCTCTTCGGGCGATTACACACTTCTCATGAATAGGAATTACTTACAGTCGTATTTTTCTACAATTAGCCATTTTCATTTTAAACACATCCGGTCTAGGAAAAAGATGCAAAGCTTATGTTGACAAAACTAAAGAACATAGAGTAAAAGCGAGAACGGACAACTTGACGTATGAAGGAAAACAATATGAATGTTCCCGTTTTACTTCATTCACTTCTACCAGCACAAGGGAATAGGCATACAGAATCGGATCAAGGTTCAAAATTACTGCTCAAAGTCTGCGGTAGAAAGGAAAGCTGGCAGAAATCGATGGTCAATTCTATCAAATATTTTCAACTGATTTAAATTGACCAGAGCGGCTTCACTCCCAATTTGTTCGATGATCAGGCGCACCAAATGAATGTTTTCCTTAATAGTCTCACCTTTCACAAGAGTCTTTGTAAATCAGTGCCAGCAAAAGAACAAACGGGCGACTCCTTGTAGTACAGATTTTAAGGATAACCAACTAATTTCAGAGTTTTCACAGCCAACCCGATTCAGCCTTTCCAAGATTTCAGACTCTAAGATAGAACCCTACCACTCAGTCGCTTTAGCCGTATCGATGTGGGAAATCTCGGCTATATAGGAGTCGAAATGATCTAGGCTCAGACTCACACCGTGGCAAGCATATCCTGAATATAATCATGAAAAGCATACACTATTCCCACGTTTGTCGTCACGGTCAGCTTGTCTGGCAGTACGATACTCGTGGTATGTCGGCTAGAAGCACTTCGAGCTTCCTCTGCACGTAATGCATCGAAAAGAATTACATTTTAACATAGCTCTAACGATTAGATTTTGATCATTCTTGATAATCAATGTTGCCAGCTTCGCCCTAACCAAAATTTCTTCCCCACTATCACGGGATTTAATCGCCTAATCAACTTTATCTTTACATGCTGCTTGCACTGCTAATCCAGCTAGATTTTGTCAGTAAATATAATCAACATTTTGTTATTTCATTTTTTTTCTTTAGAATTTACAGAAGGGATTCTCTGTTTATTTAAGGTGGGAGCATTTTAAGGATTTTTTGTTGTTGTTGTTTTTAACAAAAACTAGAATTAGATATAGTGTGTGAAATAATCTTTTTCTGAAGTGAGTAAGATCTCTATGGAACTAGATATTTTTGTGCAAGTGAGTGATTGTGTGAAGGAAAGATTTTCTGAAGATTACACAGTAGAGTGGGGGCGGGGTACATGTCGAGGGGTGTGCTGCAATTTTTTTGACGAATATTTTTGTTTAGTCTCTTTGAGAAGCTTTATTTTTTTCGTCTTTTCATATATAGGTTCATACATATTTTGTAGTTCTTAAAATTGTATGGTTTTTAGATCAGAGCATCGCCATTAACAAAGGCATATAGAGTGGCTTAATCATTACCATTAGTTTTGCGGGTCTCGGGAGAATGATGTACAGCTGTCTGGTGCTTCCATCTTACCTTACCGTCAGCCAGCAATTTCCTTTTTTCCTTCTCTACAACTGCACAAGCAGCGGGAAAAGGCTTTTATGGATAATATTTGCTGTGAATAAAACCCAATAATGAATTTGATCACTTCGGTACTTGCTGATGTCATGCCACCACAAGCCGGAATTAACAGACACAGAAAGATTTTGGTCGATTGGGGCCTAAATTTCAAAGAATTTTTCTCTGGGAATCAAGACGAAAGTAGACCAGGCTCTCTATACCACTAGTACGTCGGTATGCTGCTGGTCATGATGATCGGTATTTTCCGGGGCTCCTAGATCTAAACTGTTGGAGATAATGAACAACGCTTGATGATGCAACATGATTCCCAAAATTCATCTCCCAGTCGAGTTAAGGCAGGTTACACTCAGTATCTGGCTTACTGTAACAGGGATGCGGCTAAATGCTTTTCAGAAACAAGAAGCGCCTGGATTATTGCTACTATTGTCTATATAAAAGGTTCTTAATATCAAATATTTCCTGACTGTCTACTGTTATGTATTCTTCTGGAGTGGGTTGTAATATGTCTCACACGAAAACCAGAATTAATCTCTGTGACTTAAACCTCTAGGTCTCTCGGTTGTTGAAAGACTATTATTGCACGTGCGCTTATTCCACCGCGAAGCTTAGCAACTTTTTCCAATTTTTTTTTTTTTTTCATCAGGTGAGCGCAAATTTTGACTCCCTTTAAAAACATCAAAATATTGATAAGTTACGGGTTGGAATTTGTTCTTAGTAATTTTTTAGCATGGCTCCGCTTTCTTTTTCTTTGCTCATAATCAGGAAATTATTCACCACCATAATGTTGTTTCCCTCCTCATCAATGTTGCTAGTTTGCTGCAGGGTGAAACACCGACTCTCATTTATTAGGAGTGTCAGCTTTAGAGGAAGACACGACATACTTTTTTCGACTATATTGAGATTGTAACAGAGCAGGAATGTATTTTATTCTTTGTGGAAAAGTAGAGAGATATAAGGAAAGGAGTGTGTGGGGAAAAGCATGGAGATAAAACAAACAAAAAATTAACAATAGAAAATAAAGAATACAAAATTCAAATCTATGAAATACAATAGACTGGTTTAAACAGAAAAAATGGTGTTTTTAATTTCATAGAAATAAAGTTCATAAAATAAATTAAAACGACATTACAAAATTAACACTACAAAATTCAAATTATAAAATACAATAAAGAATCTAGATTAACCGGTAAGTCAAAAGAAGCTGGTTTTCAATAGGTATAAACAAAATAAAATTTATGTAAATCTAAAGTTTGCTCGAAATACTAAGAATTGCCCCTAAGGTTTTAAATAAATAAAAACTAGAAAAGGGAACGATGTAATATAAAATTTAATAAAAATATCAGAATTCGCCAAAAGACGGTAAACGAATATAGACAAATATAAGTTAAGAAATAAACTTGGAATATAATCAGAAAACACTAACCTGGAAAAACTGACAGTTACCTAAAATATAAAATAAAAAGTCGAAGGAAGAGGAGATGAAGAAAAAACCAATGAGAAAAAAATTCAAAATCCTATGGAAAACAAACACATTCGAGTTCAAATTAATGGTTTCACCCAAAAATATCTTATAAAAAAGTAAACTCTAAATAAACTAAGAATTAAATAAACAAACTATAGCTTGGTGTACTTTTGTTACACCAAGAAAATAAAATTAAAAATGGCGACTTAAAAAAGAAAAAGCCGATAGAAAAAAAAACACTTAAATAAAAAATCAATCTCTTCAACAATAAAGGGTAAAGAAAATTTAGAGCAAAGTCAACTTAACGAAAGGATTTCGAGTTAAAAGATCTTAATGGGCTTCAAAAATACTCCCGCTCAAAATTTCTATTTGGTGTAATTCAAAGTTCTTGAAAAAAAATCAAAAGGAAATTATCACAATTCACGTCCAAAATGGGATTTGCGTAAAATACATCTGGTCTGTAATACAATGAGGAAGACTTATAACAACGCACTTTTTGCCTCACTTGCATTTCTTTACTTTAGGTCTCCAACCTAGTTTATTTTCTTTGCCGAAGTTGTATTATGTACACCACAACAAGAAATGTTTCGCTGCCTATTGTTTGTTGGTAATCCTTGTTTGTTGTTCTTGTCATTATAATTTCATGTGAAATCGTCAAGCCTTTTCCACTATAAGATTAGATTCACTAGCCTTCTACCGCTTTTTCGTAAAATAATAGAAAATCTAATCAACAATTATTTAAATAAGCATCTATCATCTCAACGCCTTCTTTCAGACAAGCGGTATGGCAATATAGCTTTCCTTTCTTTAAGCTTTCCTAGCTTTAAGGCCTCGCTTCGTATGAAATACTCGTTCAATGGCATTTTTATGAAATCGAGAGCAACGTCTTTGATTGTCATTAGATTTTAACACTACAATTCTATTTTTCGTGCCTGCAATATTTTCTTCCGTGATACTTTCAATGTTGGCACTCTCTTGTAAACATTGTATTTGTGCTAAATAAACAATTTTGGAATTTTTTCACTCAGTGTGAATCACGTTTAATCGAGATCAGTTGAGGCTGCCGTCGAGGTAGATGCCAAAAAATTAAGGAGCATATAGATTATTACTAGTATCTTGTGGACGGTATAAGAATGCACATCGTCTTCATGTTGTGTGTATATCAGCAGAATTAATTTGTGGCCGTATATATCGAAGTTTATTTTTTTACTTAAACACTAAAAGCAAGTGAGTCTTTTATCTTATCATACACGACATCAGAATGACATTAGGCAAAGCTACGTATCGTGAAAAATGTCACTCCACCAGATGATTATGTGAACGTAACACTGCATTACTTGACTTTGTTTAATTTTTGAACAGTACAGAACGTCATCAAATTTCATATTTGAACATCTCATAAAACTAATATAGAGAACAAAATGTCGAGCTGAAGCATTCCTGCTCATAGTTTTAATGCAAGTAAAAGGTTTCCAACTTACCTTGTTGATCGACTTGTGGCTACATTTTCTTATATTTGCTGTAACGAATTCATATAGGTTGGCATTGAGGCCATTACAAGTTGACCGTTCTACTTTGCAACCCAAAACCTGTTGTGCTGTTTTAGAAATTATCATATCCTACCGTAGCTGCATTGATTTATCACGTTCAACATGCGCGGCCATTCTAGAAATTTATCATTAAGCATCTCGAATGCTAGTCACCGAATCGGAGTTAGCAGCTTGACTTGAACAATGCTAATCATGTGCCCTGACATCTGCTTACAACAGAATTTCACCACACTGAATCTTATAACAGCAAGAACCTCTATTTGAAACTCAGAAAAAAATATGAATATTATATCTTTAAAATACACTTGTTCTAAACAGTTCTATACTAGTATCTTACTTTAGTATAAAGGTATTTTAATTTCTCTCGTATATATTAATAATAAATATTGACATTCACAAATTTAAATGAGGGATTCATAAAAATGAAAAATTACAGACTTGTATATAAGTGGATTAAATACAGTCATAAAATTAATTTTGTTTATACTGTTGATTCTTCAATAAAATTAGAATAACAAATGGTTCTTCTCCATATTATTATTTGGAAATAATAATGTTAATATAGCCGTTTCCCTACAAGGAACAATCTGGCATTCATTGAGCAAGCAGCCAGTAGTGCTTTCGGTTGAACGCTACAAAATATTTCTCTTAAAATATTTTTTTCAAAACTGGTATCTCAAGTCCAGTAGTTGTTATCTCTGTTTTCAGTACTGATGGGATTCCTTCGCCTCCTAATATTTTATTTAAACTAATATAGAATGTAAACATCTTGATTAATTCATAAGGATCTCTTCGGGGGATATGTGCCATAAATTTCGGCTGTTGCTGCTTTTGGTAGTCCTCCATTGATGCGGTTTTTGCTATTTGGCACTGATCAGTTTTTGGGGTTTTTTTTTTTCATTTTTTTAATCATATGACCACAAGCAAGACAATCTACTGCCACTGGTATGCAGGGGGTTACATAGGAGAAAGGTTATGAGAAAGGTGACAGGGGGTGTCAGGAAGTGAGTAGGACGAGGATGAGAATACTGATGAGTTTGGAGTGGACGGAGGGATTTAGTGAGATAGAAGACGACTACTGACTTTATATTTAAACTCCTGGAGATTGTAGCTGCCTGGAAAGCATGTAGAATAAAAAGTGGTACTCTTTACCATGAGAGAAATATACTTAAAAGTCAAATGAGAACTGAATGCATAAGGTTTTTTAATCGTTTCTACTCCATGCAACGGATGAAAGCCACTAAGTCACAAAAAATTACTGTGTTTGGAAAAATTTAGTACAGAAACATTAATAATGAGCGGGAAGAGAAAATAACAACAATGTAAGTAGATATAGATTTACATTTTATTTTGCTGAAAATCATGGAGCCGGAAGAGAGTTCCACACGGTAAAAGTGCGCGAAATGTAACTGTTGGCATAGAATATACAGTTACATATAGCGAGCTCAAACGTAAATTGATGAGATATCGACACCAGACTAGTAATGCGTTCAAATTCAAAGACACTTGGCGCTATGACGATGAGCTTAACTGAAAAGATACCGTGAAAAGATTCGGAAAGGGAAACTTAAGGAGGTGGAAACCTGAACAATGACGAGCTGCCAGATGAGGACTGATAATATTCCTGATTCTTCTTTGTAATTTATCAAGAAGCTCAAATAGTAGGGGTGACGGATCATATGTAGAATAAAATGAGAAAGGCCAGCTTCATTTTCGTTTGTATAATGAGCACTCTCTTCGTTAAAGAGAGAGACAAGTGTCTCTGTTAATATGTGAGCCAACGCTTCAAAAAGTTGAGAATTATAGTCCTCCGAAACTTTCTGTTCCTATTTTCTATAAATTGTTTCCATCGTTTGCAACAGATTTAACCAAAATCGCTAGGTAGATTGCTAAATCCTACATGAATTATTCTCAATAGAAAAAAAGTGTGCATATATATATATATATATATATATACACAACTTTTTTCTATTGACAATAATTCATATATATATATATATATATATATATATATATATATGTGTGTGTGTGTGTGTGTGTGTGTGTGTGCTTATTCTTGCTAAAACCGCTTCCACATTGTTGTATGTCGCTATACGTATGTGCGCATTTATATAAATTACAAGTGTTTTTGTGGTCGAACGTTGTTTGCTACTGAACTAGGGCACGTTTGTTGACAGTCAAAAAAGAAGTGATAAATATTATCGTCTCTCAACTTGTGTAAAATAATCTTTTGAATATTTTATGACAGACTTTGCTAAATGCTTGCACACAAAAGCGAAATAACTATTTCCAAAGTCAAACAAGGGAAAACGAGTATAAATGATATAGAAATGAAGAGAATCAAAACCCTAAAGTAGAACAGCTGTATTATGTATTACATTATAACCGCTCTACTTTATGCTTAAAGAGAAAGGAAACACCGGTATTTAATTATATATATTTTTAATCATTTCACACCAAGCAAAGAGGCAATATCATTAGTACGCAGACGGTTACGGGGAATGACAGTGTGAGAAACGACTGTCATTGTGAGGATTGAAGAAATGACGTAAGATGAACGAGATTCAAGAAGAGAGAATATAGTGATTGATAGAAGATGATTTGGCATTTTTTATTTTATTTTAAGCAGCATTAAGTGCGCTGTGGTGCATAGATATTGGATCGGTATTGAAACCGGAAAGCCAATTTCGAATTACAATTGAATTCATTGGATTCACTTATGCGCAAATACACGTCTTGTCTCCCTCCAGCTATTGGTTGAATAGCGGATGTGGTTTAAATATAGCCTTGGTTGGCAAACAGTCTATCACAGAAAGTAATGGCAACCTACTGCGGCAAATGTAGAATGTAAACATCTTAATTAATTCATAAGGTTCTCTTCGGGTGACATGTGCTATAAATTTTAGCTGTTGCTGCTTGTGATAGTCCTCAATTGATGCGTTTTTTACTATATGGCACTGACCACTCTGTTTTCATATTTTAATCATATGGCCACAAGCAAGATAGTCTACTGCAACTGATGGGCAGGGGATTACATAGGAGGAAAGTTATGAGAATGATGACGGGGAGTGTCAGGAAGTGGGTAGGACAAGGATGAAAATACTGATGAGTGGAGTGGACGGAGAAAGTTAGTGAGTTAGGAGATGACTATTGACTTTGTATTTAAACTAAAAGTAATGGCAACCTACTCCGGTGCCCAGTTAGTCATGTCTCTTTTGAAACATGATGGCCCAAGTGTGTATCAATTATGGCACTTAACTAACTGACCGATTTATCAGAGAAGGAAGTAAACATAAGGGAGTTCACGGGACAGAATTAAACGAAAAAAAATTTTTTGAGTAGAAATGGCGATTGCATTTACATATTTCAGTAATAATCGGATGAGACCTAGATGCCAATCTAGCAGTACGTTTAATTTAATATAGTCGGCATTCCAGGAAAAAAGCCCGTTAGTGCAGTTGTCATTTAAATATTTGTAGAAACGACATATAGAAACCTCGTTGCGTCGTTGGGATCCATATCAGGATCGATTACATTACAGATCGTTCTTTGAATTTTGTCAACGACCTTGAGATGAGTATCAGGAGCACCAGATATGATATGGCAGCAATGCACAGATGAATGAGAAATTTGTAAATGTGCATCTAATATTCGACCGTGCATTGAATACTGCTGCCATATCTGGTCTGGCATGATTAAATTGGATTAGATAAATCCTAGAATTTTGTAGTAAAATAGAAAAAAATGAACGCTACGAAATAATAGTTTCAAAAGTTACAAATTTCATAACAGATAAAAATAAAACACTCCTCCGATTTAGAAGGCCTGTGCCTTATCCATTGGTCCAGGCTGCCTAGTACTGCTTCCTTTTTAAAACACCATATGTTCCTGACTGCATTATGTCCCAAGTGGGAAAATAATTATTCTTGGTGACAAACATAACTGTCATTATTCATTAAAACATATATTATCCCATAAACTGTTCCACCAAGGAGGAATACCCCATAATTTAGCAAGAAAATATAATTCTTCTGGAGTATGTCTGTGTCATGCTACAAAACCAGTAAAACGAAAAATCAGAAGAGCAAAAGTTATCTATATCACAACAAAATAGGAACCGCCTCCGACGGATGTCGAAACAACATCCCCCAGCTTAGGAGACCGGTGACTTATCCATTTGGCAACAGAGTTAAAATAAAGAAGGGAATGTTTTAATGTCGGCTTTTGCACCAACATCACTTTAAGAGAATTGACAAGAAACACCGATTGGGAACATTTTTAGATTCAGCAAAAGAGGCTGATTGGAATTACCCTCTCATTAATAGGAGCTCATTGATTTTTATAAGGGCAATTGCATCGATTTCAGTCGAATGGCACTCAGAAGCAATGTTTGGGAAGTTTGATAAACAGGAAATTAGTGTTAACAGAAATAGCAACGGGCGTCAAAGCCACACTCCACGTAGTCCCTTCTCTTAACCTTCGTCTTAACTCAGGAATTATTTTGCTTTCTTTAAAGAAGTGTGAAATTATCCACTTTTGGCTGACACACCTGGGTGTTTTTAACACGTCCCTTTCATTTATATGTACCTTTGATGTCACTTCAAAATTAAATTTTATTACTTGAACACTTTCAAATCTCTTTTCTCATCAAAAAATCACGTGCTAATTCGCATCATCAAAATTGCATGGAACAGCTTGCGGTGTTTAAGGAAAGGATTTAACACACAAACTACATAAAGAAAGAAAGAGTATGGGATAAGATGCTTTATATAAACATACTCAGATAGATAGATAGATAGATAGATAGATAGATAGATAGATAGATAGATAGGAAAAACTGATATAGAATATTATATACAAACAAATCAAATAGAAAGAAAGAATGAAAGAAGTGCTTATATAGGATTATGTATACGAACAGACATAGATAGATAGATAGATAGATAGATAGATAGATAGATAGATAGATAGATAGTTAGAAAAAAGAAAGAATAAAGAAGCTGATAGTGGATTATATATAGGGAAAGAAAGAAAGAAAGAAAGAGCAGTGATAGGATTATATATATATATATATATATATATATATATATGAAAAGATTAGATTTTTGCTTCCCGTAACAGTGTGTCAAGATAAGTAGAAACAAATATAAAGTACTTGTTGGTCATAAAATTCTAACAATTTTTCCATAAAGCTGTTTTGAAAATCAACATAAATATATCTGAATAATGCTATGGATTCATAGAAATTTTTAAAGTTTCTGTTGATAACATTCATGAAAACTTTTCACTACCCATCCGTTTGATTACAGCTTGGAGTCAGTATATTCTTTTATAGGCAGCTATAATGATTCAAGTGTATATATGTTACATACAGATTTAACTCGTTTGTATTTAATGAAATACACTCCGAAGTTTGCTTCAAACTTCTGTGAATTTCATCTTAATTCAGGAGAGCTAAACACATTTAATAATGAGTTATCTAACATTGTATTCAGTCACGAAGGTTCAAAGTTCTATAATAGTTATCAGCACGAAATCAGTGAAGTAAGCTGGAATTTTGATTGGTTGTGTCCATTTGGCATTAATAATCATGGGAAATTATGAATCTTCGTCTCTGGCATTACACGATGATCAACGATTTTCCGAGTAGGACAGAGATCACTTGGTCAGACAATAAATATTTATCTGCTAAGGCAATAGTATAAAGCTGTAACACCCACTGTCAGACTTGACAATCTCCATTTCAGAAGTTTGTACTTGTGTTTAGATGTAAGTAATGGGGATGTGCGTTGTAGTGCAGTGGATATCTACTCGGAACGAGAAATTGGGGAGCCGAGTTCGAATTCCAGTTGAATTTATTGCATTCACTTACGCACAAATACTCTTGGGAAAGGTATTAATCCGTCTCTTCCTTCCAGTTATGGGTTAAATAACAGGACAGATTGGGTTCTATACACTTGGCTGGCAACCAATCTACCGCAGAAAGCAATGGCAACCTACTGCGGGATAATCTTCTGCCCAGTCAGTCATGTCTCTTTCGAAACATGATCGCCTAAGCGTGTTTCACGTATGACCCTTAACTGACTGAATGGGTACGTGCTCGTACAGTTAGTGTTAGGGTTAACGGCAATGGAAGAAAATTCAGAAAGCTGATTTCGATTCCCAAACCGGGTTTTTCTGTTCAAATTGACAAAAGTAAATTTTGTAAAGGCGTCGATTCACTTCTTTTTTCACTTAGCATTTGATTAAATAGAAATGTGCTCTGGATTCTTGGTTGTCGACCGGTCTCAAAATCGATTGTATTTTTATTAAACAACCTTACTTTGAAACCTGTTGCTGTTTTAATAGGCAGATAGAGGTTTTTCAATGTTGGTTGTTTTTCAGAATGCGACTCTATCTTAGAGCACGTTTTTGTTTTATTTTTAATATTTTTATCAATCCATGCGAAACAGTAAAACACAAGGATTTACAGAGCATGGAAAAACACGAAAAAATTGACAAATTAGAAAGCAAAAACGATATCATAGTAATAAAAAAACTGACATTGCATCAAATCAAAGTTGTCTTGGAAAGCATGAAACCGGAGAAGACTTCCACAAAAATAAGTCCGAGAACAGAAACTGTTAGCATAAAACTTAAGGCTACATCTGTGATTTAATGAGACCTTGCTGCTTATCTTGTACTGTATTTAAATTCATAACGCTTAGGTACCATAGCAAAGATTCCGTCCGGAAAATTGTCATCATATATATATAGTAAAAGCACAGAAATGCTACATTTCGGCAATGGGAAAATGATTGAATTCGATATGTTAGATCAGGACAGAGAATATTGCTAATTCTTCTTGGGATTTTATCAAGAATCTCCAAATATACGGCGGGGCCACCGGGCTAGATGTGGCAGCAATATTCAAAACATATAAATATGCAAGACAGATTCTGAAAAAAAAGTGTGACTAACACGACAAAATGAATTGATTACTTAGCAGCAAACCTAGCAATAGATTTAATATAGTCTTTCTATTTCATATTAGCCTAAAATGTTAAACCAAAAGGGCACAACGAGTCTCTTTCATGGAGTTTAAAATGAGGCATGTTGGTTAGAGTCAAGAAGTGTTTTTTCCAGTTGATTAAAAAAGAAAAGTTTGTTTTTGGAGGTGCTAAAATTAGTAAATCATTCGTTGCTTCAGTTAACAAGAAACTCTATGTCATTTTTTATCCACTAAGAATTCTAACTTATCGATGTGATCAGCCTTATTATTGGGACAGAAATCCATGTTTGTAGCATTTGCATAGATACAAAGTTCAGAACATATTGATGAATATTAAGAACGAATTAGTTTCAACTCTAAAATTTTAATAACACTTTAATTAGTACGAAAATATGTAGAAGCGTTGCCATTTAGGAAAATTTTCATTTCACGATTGAATAAGAACAACTGACTCAGTTACAAAATCCTGCCGGAAATACTAAAACCTTTCAATTTGGGGAGAAAACTTGTACGCCAAAACCTATTTAACGAATTCGAGATGTCCAAAGTAACAGATCAAGCTTTAGAGTGCCCCACTAAAATTTGATATACTCTTTCAGCAAAAATCGTTTATAACATCTGCAGCTGACCTAGAGAAAAAACCATATTGCTTGTATAAAGAAGGTCCTGCTATGTGAGATATTTAATATTTTTGGAATTGCTTAGAACCTCGATTAGTTAAATAAAATGAGGTAGAAGTTTAATAGGTAGAGAGATCTTAGATGCAGATCATATAGCAATTGAAAGATTTATCTTCGTCTAACCCTTAAGTGCAATACAAATGCAAAATTCTGTTCACTTATGTTTTAATGATTACGCAAATGCATTTGACAATGCGCGTTACAAAGATCTATTTCATATTCTTGAAAATTTAGATCTACTTGAAAAAGATGTTAGAATAATCTAAAACTCATATTCGTGGTAACCCAACTGCATACGGATAAAAATTAATTGAATGGCTGCACAAAAAGAAGGATCGTGAGATGTAAAGAAGGAGGTATCTTCTCTCAATATATATTCAATCTTTAAAGCGATTCTATGATATGAGAACTGGAAAACCTACCAGACTTGATTAACAGAAAGCGTACTGTGTTTCTTCATCAGAATACTAAAAATTCAATAGACAAAGCGAGTAAACAATACTGAAGTTTAAAGAAAATGGCAACAGAAACAACACTCATGATAAAACTAAGTAAAAGACAGTTGGAATTTCGATCTTCAGCAAGAGAAAAAGCACACGAAACAAGTTAGAAATTGGAGATATCAACATCAGGCAGGTGTAAAAGTTTAAATGTCTGGGAAGTTTTTTAAAGAGAGATGGAAAGTGCGACACAGAGCTCTGAACATGTAATCCAAAAGAATTAATCATTCTAAAAGCTCAGCAATTTACTGGGAAAAGAAACATCTCCAATAGAAACAAAAAATATCCCTATATATTATCCATTCATTTATGTAGCAGTGAATGCAAGGCAATTGTTGTATTTAAACGAAGCATGGTTGGTAGAAAATGAATGTCCGCTCCAATCTGTTGTCGCTGTTTGCTAATGCAGAAACCGGAAAAATGCTTCACTCGGTACTCTGTTCCCTGGACACCGTAAATAATAGTACTTTCGTTTTCTCTTTCTCTCGAACTCCAGTGTGGGCTTCACGAGTCTCAAAAACTAACTCGCCTAAATCCAAAAGTCGGCTCTTTTATTCGTCTTCGATCTTGGGCAAGGAACCGAGTGCTCTAACTTGTGTCATCATTGCTCTCGCCGGTAACGCATGCACCACGCCTTTTCAACACCGTCTTGCCGCTGGTCTACAAGTCTACAAACGCATGTACAAAAATCCGCTTTTTTTTTTTTTTGCTTCGGCGAGATATGTCTACTCTACAACAATTTTAGCAGAGAGTAGAAAACTAAAAGCAGCTTAAATGTAGTTCTGCAAAATAATACTTAAAATCTCCATGGACGGATCTAGAAAACAGTAAGTATTTCTTAAAGTAAGTAGCAACCGAAAGAACACATATTCAAAATCAGAGAAGAAATCTAAAAATTCTTAGACTCATAATGAGAAAAATGTCTTGATACATGTAAAGCAGAAGGGGCGGCTTGAGCACAAAATAGATAGGGAATGGCAGTATGCCAATTACCCGAAGAGCTTGTGTGAAACCTATAGCGAAACGGAAGCGTGAATATAAAAAATGCAGATCTTAGAGAGAGGAAGTTGTGGAGAGTTGTGATTATCTATATCCTGAACGGACGCTGCACATAGAAAAATCTCATTTATTATAGACAATGTTGTATTTAACATTCAAACGTGTACATGGTACACAAAGCAGTATTAGCCAGTAATAATTTTAAAAACGTTTCTCATACTCAGCACATTGATTATTTATAAGAAAATATAACAGCATTTATTTTAGTCATTAACATCACATTTTTCAATTTCTTATTTTGAAATATTTTGATCAATCCAGAAAAAAAAGGTATTACACTTACTGTTTATCAAAAACTGCTGATAACCATTTATATTTTAGCAAATAATACAAACCTATCATTTTTTTTTCTATAGTTGTTTACTGATTTATTTAAATTAGCTACGGAAAGATTTCCAAATAGTAATTTTAACAAAAACGAAAAGACACGCAAACAAGGATTCATATGTAGTCACATAAAATCAATAACTTTCACGCTTCATATATTTAAGTTATTTATTAGATTTTACCACTTACAAGAACAGACAGGATATAGAATGCTATGAAAAATGAACCAAATTTCAAGTCATTGTTTGCTTAATAAATAAGTATTGAGCTCCTATGTGCTGTGATATTAAACAGTGAGTACAAACTTTTCGTTTTGAGCTTTGAAAGAGACAGCATACTTACAAAATATGTTAAATTGATAAATAACATTTCAATTACAAAGCGTTAGTCCTAAATTAGATGTTTAGATTAATGTTCATTGCTTAAATTAGAATAAACAATAACATCGACTATGTAGATAATATATATATATATATATATATACATATATATATATATATATATATATATATATATATATATATAATTATTAACAAGTTATTGGTCAGAATTAAGTAAGACCATTGTAAACTTATATTAGCAAGTGCTCAATACATGTAGGATGTAGAGCTTTTAAATATTTTTATTTGAAAGTCAGTCGATTACGCAACATTGGACAGGAAAAATGTACTTGAGATGTACTAGCTACTTTTTCGATTTTATCTATTGTTCGTTATTGTGGATGAGGACAGTGATATTGAAACTGCACAACTAGAATAATTAACCCTAAATAAAATGATATCTTTCGCATCATATTTAAAAACAGACTTAAATTGCTGTTAGTTCTATTATTTATAAGCTTTAAGTATGAGAAAGCTTATAAATATAATTAAGCTAACTGAAATGAATATTAGTTAATATTTTTGTTGTTGCTGAATCTTTTGTAATGTAAATATGATTTATTTTCGTTTCGTTACAGAATTGCAATAGACGTCTTGTAGTTTAACCATTTTCTTTTCTTTTAAAAAAATACCAGCATCATAGCCGGGCGTTGCCCGTGCAACTCAGAACATTTTTAATTAGATGATTTATGCAGCGTGTTACGATTTCCGAGCACTTCTCGCCACCTCACTTTAAAACTCATTTACATAAAAAATGTATTATATAAAAAATTGTTGTTTAAAAATTGTTCAAAACTTTTATTAAAAAATCTATTTTCTTTTGTTTTGCCTAAACGGGAGTTGATGTTTATGTGACATTGTAAACAATATTGCCGTTGCATTTGTTTCAAAATTACGGGGTAAAATCTTTACATTTTTTCTTAACTAAATAAATTTCAGGAATTTTTGAAAAATATTTTATAATGTAGACCTTTAATTGTAAAGGAAAACGTTACATTAACGCCACACGTATTACAGACAGTTGATTTCCTGTGTGAAATATTTAGCGAAAACAAAGTTTTATTTTTTTGGTTTTATTGTCTGAAGTATGAAATAATAAATCTGAAAAAAAAGACTTAAATAATAAAATTAACCATTGGCACATTTTTGCATGTTTTGTTTTTTTTTTGAAAAACACTTTTTTTAAAAATATTTCTTTTGTTTCAAAATTACTGGAAAAATATTCACATTTTTTGTTGACCAAATGCATTTTTAAAACGTTGGAATAAAAATGAAATATAAAGGCACATTTTTTTAGTCGCGTTTGACACGTGTGATGTGATTTCTGTGACGTAATATAGCAACCGTCTTAGATCTTAGACGTTTTACGGAGCAAATGTAAAAAATGAGCACCGTTGTCCAAAAAGTGTGAAAGGGAAAATTGCTGAACTTAAACTCAAAACGTATGTGTCGACCTGGCTTCCCTGTTGATATGTGTCCCTAGAAAGTTTGAATGGCATAGCTTAAAAAGTGTAGGCGTGCATAGATTACAGTCACACACAGATTCAAATATTGCCTTTTATATATTTAGATAGTCTTCTATGATAGCGGGGGAAAAGAGATATTTACATAATTTGGCCACGGTTCTGTAGCAGCACTATCAATAATTTTCTGTTCAAGTAAGTTACTTTAATTTAAAGGAGGAGGAGGAGGAAATGACTTAGACAGCAGAAGCCGCCGTCTATTTGAAAATGGCACATGATACAGGCAAAATCTGCTAATAATGACCAAGCGAACAACAACATTCTTCATCAATGATACATGCATTAAACGATAGATAGATAGATAGATAGATAGATAGATAGATAGATAGATAGACATTTTGTACCTCGGAATCAGAAAATAAGGCAACACTGTTTCAAGCATCAACCGATATATAGACCATGTTTGACTAATGAGAATTGATTGAAACGTGTAGTTGACAGAAAGCAGTACAGTTCTGTTAATATATCAACACTTTCTATAACTACAACGTGTCCAATAATGAGAAGTTTTCCTCCATAAATATAGCATAACTTAAACACTACATCTATATTTGTGTGTACTTTATGTGTTCCTGTGAGTTTGCGCGCGCATGCGCGTGCATAATGTAGAGAGAGGAAAAGTGAGAAACTAAAAGAGTTTAAATTTAGATAAGAATCCGAAATTGCTTAATATATTTTCGTCGGACTTATCACTTATCCAAGAATTCTAATTATTCTTTGTTCATTGTTCCCTTTATGATGATGATGTCGTTAACTAAGTAGACCAATCATTGCATGGAAGAACCGATGGCATAGACAACATGATAATATTGGTGAAAGATAAGGTCGATTTCGTCAAGCTTTTCTCTCCTTTCTTTGACTTCTTTTCCTCTTCTGTTAAATTCAAGTTTTTGGTCTCTAGCTGATTGAACACCTCAGCTTTTACGACCTTTGGGTTGAGTTCTCAAAGCTCAGTGTTGTTTTGAGGCTGTTCATTGTATATTCTATAAGGGCAACCTCCCTGCTTTATTTGTTCCTATGAACCCAGAGAATATGGTGTGACATGGAGAACTTGACCCTTCAATACGTGCTACATGTGCTGAGCATCGAATATTGTGTTTCAGGTTCAGCGATTTTATGCTTTGACAGTTCCTTTATTGCAGGACTTTGGTGGTGGTGACATAGTACTTTAATTTGATGTTTAAGACTGAACTAAGCTTTGCTGATGAATATGTTCTAATTTATGAATGCAGCGACGATATAGAGTTCAGTTTTCGCATGTATATAACAAATGTAAATATAATATTATTCAAGAATATTTCACTGATTTGTATCAGTAACAAATATACATAAGCAAGCCTCCGGAATGAGACGAAAAAAACAAACGATGCTGACAACGTCTATAAGAGTTGTAAGAATATGTTTGCTTGAAAAAAAAAAATGAAATATATTATTCCTTTGATACCAAAAAAATAACATGTATGATATATTTTTGTGCAGGTTAATATTTTGAGCAAAAATGTGGGATTAATAAATTGATATTAGGTAATATAGATTTTATATTCATTCTAACATGTGAATTTAGATTTACTACTGTTTATAATATATATAATAACCTATTTAAAATGTAGCAATCTGTTGTGTCGTGGCACGTACCATGTGACATCCGGTCGCCCGCATGTATAAAAGACAATGTGCACTTAGGACGGGGTTGTTATTATCACGGACTTCAAGAAGTAACACCTACTACTATTTTGTTGCACAATATTTCTCCATTTAATCTGCAGCTTAAAAATTCCGTCTTTAAGGAATTTCGGTAGGTTCTTGGCAAAGAACTCATTAAGATATTTATTTTATATTATCGAAATAATTAAAATTTTTGTCATATAATTTTTTTTTTAAAGAAACAAATAAAAATTAGAAAGAGCAAAGCAGCAACAATTTTTGCCGGGGGGTGAGGTCTGGCATTAACCTATTGGAAAGCATCAGCTTTCTACTCGCTAATTCCTGGGTTTATCTGAAATTGCTGCCCCTAATTTGTCCAGAGAGAGAGAGAGAGAGAGAGAGAGAGAGAGTTGTGATGATGGTTAGTGCCCAGATTGTTAGGTTTTATGTTTTAGTAGTTTACTGATAAAAATATATTTTGGTAAGCAGGTTTTTCGTTGTAAAACGCTAAATATTGAGATAGAGATAGAGCGTTAGAAGGATTAATGTGAAGATGTTTGTCACTTAAATAAACAGAGTAATGCTGACTCCAAAATTCTGTAAAGGTACCATTATGATGTCCTCCTAAGGGCTTATCTTTCAACTGCTATTGTGTTCCGGTTTTATTCTTATTTATGTGGAGCTTGGCAAATATACGCGAGCCTGTCGGTCAACATCTCGGGTGTTATCAGCAAATTACTACTAGACCGGTTAAAAAAATTTTAGAAATAAATTTCGGACAAATTTATAAAAATAGTGGCAATTGAATGATATATTTACTATATTTTAGTTTCATGACCAAATTGATGCGCGAAGAGAAAGATTTTAATGTAGCAAATAGTTTTCTAGCCATACGAGAAATAACAAAGAAATGGGATTTAATCTTCCGATGAATGTAGATGTTGTTCGTATTTCTTGCTGTGAAAATTATACCCTCTTGTAAATCCTTCTTTTTTAATCCCACAATTTTATCATAATCATAATATTACAAATCCATCTGTTTAATTCCACAATGTTATCAATATCAAAATATTATAAACCGTAGAACATGTTTTGTTTTAATCATATCTGTACATACAAACAACTTGAAAGCAAATAAGAAAGCGAATATTCGGAAATATAGATGTAAATTCCTACGTACCTCTGAAGAGTTGACAAAAAAGTATCCACTTAAGAAACGCCGATGTCCGGATGATGAAAGTATAATAAATTAGCTAAGTGAGAATCTCTTATTTATTTTTATTCTATTAAAACTCTATCTGATATCGAGCATTTTATTGTAATGTCTACTTACCTTAAATTTTTATCATTATCCCTGTAGCAGCAATTTTGGCGTTACACACTCTTCCACATTGCTACAACATATATATATATATATATATATATATATATATATATATATCCAAGTGAATGAGGAACGAAGAAAAATTGACAACGTTCAAAACATTAATTTAAAACAGTGCTCGATATGAAATAGAGATATGAATATTTATTATAAATTATAGATTAGAACATGTACAAATTATTATCTACTACAAAGTGTACATTTTGTTTCGACATTAAAAGGTCAAAGTCTCATCAGGTAGTGAAAAAAGAAATGGAAATTCTATTTTCTTATATTTAGTGAAATGTGTGGGAGGTAGATTGGGTGGGACATGGGAAATAAGAGTTCTTGATTTCGTTCAAATTCTAACTGACAACTTAAAACTATGATTTCTCATTTCCCACCCAGCTTATGTCTCACACACATTTCGACAAATATAAGAAAAATAATTTCCATTTCTTTTCACACTACCCGATGAGACATTGTCCTTTCAATGTCGAAACAAAGTGTACACTTTGTAATAGATGATAACTTGGACATGTTCTAAAGTATGATATATATATATATATATATATATATATATATATATAATTTTTTTTCGATGTATTTATTTGGAGTATCTTTACACAGATCCTACATTTCAGTCTATATATATTCTCTCCAACATTATTTTGTGTATTTAGGTGATTTGCTGTAAGTATTCTTTACCCCGTTTGCCTGTATTGTGTATATGTGCGATTTGATATATGTATTCTCAAATGTCTGACACTTCCGGTTAAAATGATACAATGCTTATTTCATCTAAACCATTTCACTTCTGTTAAAACAGTTTTAAGAATATTCTGAGTGAAATCAACATTTATTTATTTATTTTTCCACAGTCGGAAAGAAGTAGATTGTAATTCTTTTTTTAATTGCCGAAATAAATTCTGGATTTATAACCTTTTAGTAATGTGTTGAGTTTTGAGCTTTCCTCTCAATAATATATATATATATATATATATATATATATATATATATATATATATATATCTACTTGATTCATTCAGTAAAATTTGAATGCAGCCATCGTGGTCTTTCAAAGAATATATATATATATATATATATATATATATATATATATATATATAACTGAAATGTAGCGATTATTTAATATATGAACTGATTTTACGTGTTTTTCAAAATTTACTAGTTCTAGTTAATATTGACATAAGAACACAGTGGTAATCAGAAAAATTGTATTTTTCTCATCAGTTTTCCCATCGGAGTGACCGGCGTTCACCAGGGGCGACATCGAGAAGAATCAATAAAGCGAAGTAATAAATAGCTAATAATTACAAATAGAGATCATCTTTGTGTGTTAATGAACAATTGACAAAGTGCTGCAGACGGTATGAGTCAGAGTCAACCGACGGCGTTTTTAATCCATCGTGGGCATTCATGTAATCACTTGTAATCTTCCAAAATCAGCTTTTACGGATTAATTTCTATAAGATAGCGTTTCTTTCTCAGCCTTAATCCTGTGTACAATTTAAGAATTTCAGTCTATGAATTTTCGCATAACTAATTGTTCTTCGATCATGTGCCGAAACATTTCTCGTCTCTTTCAGGTTGTGCTGATTTTATTGTTAAACAATCAAAATGAGAAATTGGAGAACTGAGATCGAATTCCAGTCGAGTTATTTCTATTTACCTCCGCGCAAATACACTAAAGAAAGGTATGAAACCACATCATCTCTTCTGCAATAGTTAAATAGCAGGAATGCTATCAGAAAAAAATCATTATTAATTTAAAAAAGATGGTTTATTCACTTAAATGTTATTCTTATGAAGCAAATTTTTAACTTAAATATCCTTTAAATATGTTGAATATTTGTTAATTTAAAGATAACCTAAATTTAATTTTTTATGCTGTTTGAATTTTTCTGGCTTGAACACTCTTCACATTGATGAGGTCCTGAACTGAATAAACATATTTCTGTATATGTTTTCAGTTTTTAAATTAAATAATTTTTCCAATCCTTACTATTTCGTTCAAAGCATCTTTTTTGGACGTTCATAAAATATTTGATTTTCGTCATCTAACGAAAGGACATTCATTAGTTTCTACTGATTAGTTAATCTCCATTGCAAACGATTGCTTAGGTATACTTGTGATTATTCAACCCCCACAGAGCCACTTGTGGTTTATATTGCAGCTATGCTGACCGAATATTAGTGACAGTGCGTTATTCGGCGTGAACAACAATCTGAACAATACCAGGACACTCAAACCCTCTGTCAAGGTAACTTAGAATTTCGGGCTAACGCAACCATCGATGGCTCCTCAAAAGGAACTGGCTACCCATTTTCATTCACAAGGCTTGTGTCAACGCCTGATATGGTTTTCAAAGATTTTCCAAACATAGCGCACGCTAGTATCCACTTCTCCAGACCGACAACATCAAAAAGTTAGCTTCCTGACAAATCGATCATAGTGAGATTCAAACCAAGGCTTCATGGTACGAAACATTATAGCGAACATTATAACCACTCCGCCATGTTGATATCAAATAAGAAAAACACTATTCATACTCATCCCAAGGGTATCCATACGAGGTTTATCAGTCAGAATCTAAAATAAGCTTGTTGTATTAGTTGCTCTATTATTCCAATGAATAGAAGTAGAAAATGGACATGATTTGTTAGAATTTTATTTATCTAAATTTCTTAAAAAAGTAAAAAGGCAGAGTTAAAAATAATTTTAATCGGTAATATGCAATCACCGTATCAACAGTTTCAGAAATACTAGAACTCACTCAGACCAATATTTCTAATCTAACAAATCAATTATAATAGAATAGTTATAGGATCGCTTATAAATGAATAGAACACTTGCTACTTTCAAATATAATTAGTTTACATGTAACCCTAATATTTATTATTTCTAGTGTATAATGATGCTACTAAAACAACCCATTTACTAAAGGGCATTAAAACCGTTTTGACAGATGTAAAAATAAGCTGCTCCCCTCTTCTACGAAAAAAGCAATGTCTGATTATATAAATTATCACAACATACGTTTACTCATAGCGGATATATACCAATCAATAGTTGAAATTTTAAATAATACATATAAGGTCATAGTTTGCTCTCTGCTAACTTTAGCACAGTTAGAAATTCCTCTAAATGAGAAGTTGCATTCGATTTGAAGAAAAGTGTTATTTCTTCTCACAAACAGAACAACGATTACAAGACTGAAGTTGAGCAAACTATTGTTACCATAATTGTACAAAAGCACAATAAATGTGGAAGTATTGACGGTATAGAGAAGTGACCAGGTCGGCCATTTAAGCTGACACAAAGTCTATTCGTTTTATCAGATAAATAGGCAATGAAGACCCGAGGAAATCGACAACGGATGTTGTTAATGAGATCAAAGAAATGTGCACCTTTAATGTTTTTACTACAACAATCAAACTTATTCTGAATAAGAATTGCTTACATGGCGGAGAACTGCGTAGGAAAATGCTTTGAAATCGAGGTAAAAATAGAGTAAAATTGCGTAGAACTGTTACCAGAAAAAACATCATTTTTGGACTGTGTATTGTGGTGAGATGAAAGAAAAAGTAGTCAACTAATTAGGTATTTGATTATATCCAATAAGTTTAGCGTAATCATGGAATGCATCATCGAAGAATCATATAAAATTGTGGTCTTGGAGTTCGATTACCACCAATAGATGTTGCAAGTTGTCTTTTACCAACAGAATCAAGAATGCTATATGTTACTGAAATATATTGAAAATATGCTGGTTTCATTGTCTTGAAGAAAAAAAAACAGCCTTTACCTTTAAAATGATCCGAACAATTCGGCTAAAGAAATCAATTTGATAAGAAACAAAATTTAAGATTATTCGAATGCTAGATTTAAATTCAAAATGATAATTTAAGTAACAGAAAAAATTGGAAAATAAATGAATATAGTAACTATCTCACTAGTCAAAGATTTCCTCAAATTAAGTCAAAAGTCAATCCTTTCATGTTAAAATTGGAGTGATCCCTCCAGGCGGCAAGTTAAGTCTGTGCGTTGGTTTATGAACTCGGTGAGTTCCCCAGACTACTTGTCACCTCGCCCTTGACCGGACCAACAAGATCCAAGTTAACAAAGGGCATTACTTGGGTGAAGGAGCTGCCAGAATGTTGTCAATGCTGACAGCCAACTGCTTTCGAGGCTTTACTGCAAGTTTTCGGTCTGGATTTACGCCCAGAGCCTTTTCTTTTCCACATTTGGATACAAAGCAGCGATTTTTAAAATCAAAGTTTGCTTTCCCCAACATACACTGCATTGATCAGCTGTTAAACGGCATCAGCCTGAATTATATATATATATATAAACACCAACCTTTTTTAAAAGCACCTTTTATTGAATACGTCCGACAAAAATGATTTAATCAATCATTTTCTGAGTTTTTCCGTCATTTTAACATTCTTTCCGATTCTCATGAGTTAAAGCAGATTAAAATTGCCCATCATTTGTATTGTTTCGGGCGATTTCGGTTCGTGCTTTAGCCAGTTCTATGGGTGTCGCATTAAGGATATACATTCTCTGTGTGTTCTACTACCTAGTATATTTTACTGTAACCATTCTTGTAGAAGGGTGACTGATTTGAGAAGCTGAACGGCTGAATAGATGTGAGTGTCACTTATATTTTTAGAAAACAACTTCTGCTGGACAATGTCAGACCGATAGCAGAGGAATGCCACTTAATTTTTTCGCTAATAATAAGGTTTCGAAATTGGTGTGATTAAAAAAAGAAAAAAATGTTTTTTGTTTTTGTTTAATCATATCACCCCGAGCAAGGCGGTAACGCCACTGATGTGCAGGCGGCTACGTAAGAGTGAAAAGTGAAAGCCGGAAACCACATCCTAGACAAGGAACATGGGGTGAGCCTCTTCACCTGTTCAATAGACGTGGGTGGAGTATGAACCGGGCGATAGTTTCGTCTATCTACTCCAATTGGAAAAATAAAAAAGAGAAGAGCGAAAAGATTGGAAGAGAGAAAGCTGGAAACCACATCCTAAACAGGAAACAAGGGATGAGCCTCTTCGCCTAGGGTTCTGTTAAAATATGGTTTAATAATGTTTTCTAATAGCACTTTGATTCGACCGCAAATACGTAATATATCAACTTAATGAAATGGTATTATTTCATATATATATATATATATATATATATATATATATATATATTGTGTGTGTATTTTGGCAGCATTTTTCCATTAATGCAGGTTTCATTGAATAATATAGACACGTTTTGTCTATTAATTTTGTGTAGGATCCGTTCATACCGTCTGATATACTTGATGGTGATGTCGTTAAAAGACAACAAAAAATCACAGTATTTGTTGAATTTTTATCGGGTCTAAGCTTTCGGCTCACATAATGTGTTAATATTTACTCTTTGATAATGGCTTATGTGAGCCGAAAGCTTAGACCCGATAAAAAATTCAACAAATACTGTGATTTTTTGTTGTCTTTTAACGACATCACCATCAAGTATATCAGACGGTATGAACGGATCCTACACAAAATTAATAGACAAAACTTGTCTATATTATTCAATGAAACCTGCATTAATATATATATATATATATATATATATACATACAAAACAAACATTGCCTGTAAGAAAAATACCAAAAATGATCCTATTAATAATAATCTTATTAATATTAAAATGATCTAGGTAGAGGGCACAATGTTGGCATTTGGTTTAAATTAACGACAAGACAATCATAGAATTGTCATAATCATTAAATTTCTTTATATGGCAAAAGCTAGCTCATCTGAAAACTGGTATTAACAATTTGAAGAAAAAGCTGTTATTAAAAATATATCGGTTTCTCTATTATTGGACTTACGGCTATGTAACATCGAAATGCCGGTTCTCATATGACCACTAGAGGTGTGCATGGTCAGTACCTAAATAAATAACCATTTTGAGAATATACGGTACTGTAAGCTTAATGTGTCTTGTGGTGCAGTGGGTAACGTCTTGTAACGAGAAATCGGCGAAACGAGTTCGAAATCCAATTGAACTATTTGCATTTATTTACGCACAAATACACTAGAGAAAGGTATTAATTTGTCTCTTCCCTCCATTTATGGGTTAAATAACAGGATAGATTGGATTCTATAGCCTTAGTGGTCAACCAGTCTACAGCAGAAAGTAATGGCCACCTACAGCGGGATAATCTTCTGCCCATTTAATCATGTCTCTTTCAAGACATGATTGTCCAATCGTGTATTACGTATAGCACGTAAATACCAGACTGTAAGCTTATAGCTTATTTTAACATGTGTTTGAATTTATTTAATCTTCATCAAGCTTAAATAAAAGCGAAACATTAAATTTATAAACGTTTCTTATTTGTTTTTATTTGTTTTTTTATTTGTTTTTGTATTTGTTTTATATATATATATATATATATATATATCTGTGTGTGTATTTATATACATCGCAATTTTAATGAGCAAAAGGTACTGTTTACTGTCTGCTTACACATATGTCTACCTAATAATCATTAAATAATTTTTTTCTGGTTAATGTTTGCAGTTTTACTGTCAAGATTTTAAATAAAACTAAACATTTCTGTGGGCGGTTGTCCTAAATTTAACTTTTACTCTTGCATATTTCTTTACTGTTTGCCTCATACAAAAGCTCCACATATAAAGTTAATATTCATTTATTATTATCTCTGTGCTTGTGGACGATTTGGACGCCTTCACGCATGCTCATTTTTTAACCATTGCCAGACGTAAATTTATTGACGAATCAGTTAGCAAGACGAAACAAAATCTCCAGTTTTGCTGACAATAATTACACACTATTTATTCATCTTTCTTAATGACGCGATTCATAACAGCCGAAACCCATAGTGGGTGACTAATTAATTCTATACAAATGAAGTAGTAGTTTCGCAACGGGATGCAAAACTACAGCTTGTGTCTGTTCGTTTTAATTCTCGAATGTGATATTTGCACTCCTTCTAACATTATAAGACTGTTCGTCTTTTGTTGACATATAAAATAAATACACATTCGAAAGCAAAGTTTTATATGATGAATACAGTTATGAAACAGCTCACAGTGTACAGGGTGCGATGGATGAATTGTCGTTTATCTTACACAAAAAGAAAAATAACACTGACATCTTATTTTAACAGATGAAAATTTCCAATGAAAACCATTCGTTTCAGCCAAGGCTTCCAGACAACTTCGGAATCTCTTGTAGCTCTTCGGGATAGACTCGCTATTATAGTTCGTGAATGATATTATAGTATTCCTTGCTTTCAGTGTTCATTTGTGTGTGTGTGTGTGTGTGTGTGTGTGTGTGTGTGTGTGTGTGTGTGTGTGTGCGCGCGCGTGTGTGTGTGTGTGTGTGTGTGTGTGTGTGTGTGTGCGCGCGGTGTGTGTGTGTGTGTGTGTGTGCGCGTGTGTGTGTGTTTTACTAGGAGTTTTGTGGATCAGCCGTGCAACTGCGCCAAACACAGTCTGGGGAGTTAGGTTGATAGATACAAGAGACCTGTTGCATGATGCAGAGTCATAATGCGTGATATGCGGTCTTCCACGAGTCATCCTCATGACACAGAGCAGCACTACCTTCTCAAGGCACTTGGTGTTGGCCTCTGTGTTGATTATAATATTAATAGGAAGATTAATATAGGCATAACGTCTCATCACTAGGGATAACTGGAAACACCTTCGTAATCAAATTAGATTCATACGATTCTTTTCGAATGCTCTATGCCATCTTCAGACTGACACCTATAAACTCAGAAATATTCATATTGAAACTTCCTGTACAAATACAAATCAGTAAATCATGCCCTTTCAAAATTTTTTAGCAAATTGAATTGTGTCACTGTGATCTTTCTTCTGACAGAAAGTGCCCAAATAACGCTACTAGACTGTGCAGGCAATAAAATCAAAAAGGAAACCTCATGAACAAAATTTAAAAACAAACATAGCAAATATCGACGCATTGCACTCTGTACACATGCAAGTGTCACTGACGACGATTGACAAGACCTTGGGAGTAACTTTTTGTTAATTTTTCCTGCCTCCGTACAAGTTCTGGACATAGAGTTTGTAAGTATTTTCCAAATAAACGGTGTCTCCAAGCGCGTTCATTTTCTCTTGCAGTGGCAGACGCGGGTTCTTTGTACTGTGTTTAGATGCATTTTCTTTAATAAAACTTCTCGAATGTTCCAAGTCAGTATATGAAAAAAAATACTGTTTAAAAAATAAACGGAGCATTTATTCAAATATGAGTTTCCATTAAGAAGATTTTAAACGTATGTCCGATTAATGATAGCCATTATCAAGTATGTTTTACTAGATTTATAGATTTCTTTTAGTATATTCATATATATGAATATGAACGAAAATGTATTTAATACCTGAACACAATCAGCACGTTGTGATCTTGTTGATAATAGATATTATTGACATTTCCTGAATGTTTAAATATCTAATAACAGCAATTTCAGAAAATACACTTGCAAATAGATTAATCCAACCAAAAGCACAAGAAACCAAACATCTTCAATAATGGCTAACGATAGCGTAAATATTTAGAAATTTTATGCTCCCAACTGTAAAAACAAACAATGAAAAAAATTAAAATTCTTCTCAATTAGAGAAATTTCTCAACCCTGTAACAATATCTTATGTGACACGCTTGAGACACGCTTTGGGCGATCATGTCTTCTACCATGATTAGGAATAACTTCTTAACCGTGTGGTCAAAAGAAGGTTTGATCAAGCGCCGATTTCTAATGTAGAGGTGGACGTGATATGTTAGTCTTCCTCTTGGTGCATTCATTTTAATACGATATATCAAATGTTAAAGCCGGTAAATGAAAAAATATATTGTTTAAAATTATAGAATATCTATTCAGATATGTTTATACGCTTAAAATAGCGTATAAACTAATAAAAATGTGTCTCATTAACAAACTATATATATATATATATATATATATATATATATATATATACTACCAACCAAAATTATTAGGCAACTAATTTTTTTAAAGTATGTATTTCATACTATTTTTAGTCTTTATCGCGAAGTGGATAATTCTAAATGAAAGTAGAATGGTTCTTTTGTTATTATTACGTGGCAAATTTTACAAGGCAGTCAGGCAGCCTTTGCTTTGGCCAGCCAATAAGAAAAAGAGACGAGAATGGGGAAGAGAGCACAAACACTAGACACCAGAACAGTTCATTTGATGCATATTTTATTTGCAGTATTAACAAAAGAACCACTCTATTTTCATTTTTAATCTTAAAATTTGGGGAGTATAAGCATCAAACTGAAAGGAATGACGTAAAATATCTCATTAAGTTGAAGTGTTTTGAAGAAAGTAGACGACTGAGGCACCGTGATCAGCGTCGTCATGCTCTGAAACAAAGATGCCATCAATATATATATATATATATATATATATATATATATGAATGAAATTGTATATTTTTTCAAGAGTTATAATATTATTAAAAAGTATAGAAAAACAATAGAAAAAAGTTACTGTAATATTTTATGAAAGCTTATTCTTCTCATGTAGAAAGAGAATATTCAATAGATGTTATATTCTTTGTGTTCAGGTGTTGCATTTAATGATATCTGAGGTCTTCAAATAAACTGGCTAATTTTACATTATACATTATTATTGTACGAACGCTTAATATAAATTTACGTCTGATTTTATAAGTACACAGAAAAAAATATAACTCCCATGCATACTGTGTTCGCAATCTGATTCTTAATCAATGAAAAACAAATGAAGAAATCACATGTCGTTTCCAATCATTTTTTCTCTGGAGTTTGACGTGGGCAATAATGAGAAACATGATACCAGCATTTACAATTATTACCAGAAACATGGCATACGGTTTCACTAAAGAATTATTCTACATTTTGCTAATGCCGTATTGTGTAACTGAGAATTAATCCCATCACTTATTGAACATATAATGGATAAATTCACTTACTAAACTTGAAATCCTGGGGACAAAAGAAGTATAAAATTATTTTACAATGTTTTTGTTTCCATTTCGTCGCATAAGTATCAAATATTATCAAATACAATGTTTTTAAGTGAAAATTTTCAAAAATGTGTCAGATAAGTTCATAAGTACTTCAATTGTAGTTGGAACTTTCAGGATGATTGAAAAAGATTCCGATCGGCTCCTTGAAGGTATTCCTGGTTGTTTAAGTGTTAAAGAAATACAAAAGATTTTACTCACAGTACACATTGCGTTAACTACGTTAAATGTGTGTGATCTTTGCAAAAAAAAATATAAAAAATAAAAATAAAATTATCCGTAGAAGCCATTTTTGACTTCACGCCTCTGGTTAGAACCCAGAAGAAAATGTGCATAAAACAGAAATCAAAGGAAATAATAATAATAATAATAATAACAATAATAACAATAATAATAATAATAATAATAATAATAATAATAAAAAAATATAAAGATGATGATGATGAGGAGGATAATAATGAAACCGTAGATTCTCCGAGAGAGGTTCAAGAAAGATGTCCTAATACTAAAGATCTTGAAGAAGAAATAAATATATAGGTGTTGATGCATTATAGAGTTACGTATTTTGCAACGATTCCCGCATTCAGTTATTCAAACAGGCAAAAGGCTATGATGGTGATTTATGCTATTCAAGTGGGAGAAGAAGTCTGTCCACCGATATGATGGGGATAATAGTGTCCTTCAATTCATTAGCTTTTCTCCTTCGGTTTTACTCAGCCTATCTTTGAATAAAGAGATGTAAAGAAAGGAGATTTAACAGTGTATTAGACAAAGAAAAAATAGTTAGTTAGATAGATAGATAGATAGATAGATAGATAGATAGATAGATAGATAGATAGATAGATAGATAGATAGAAAAACGAAAGAAAAATAGAAGGAAAAAAGGTTATGAAATGAAGAACTAAATATTAGACGCAAGAAAGAAACAAGCAAATAATGACATAAATCAATGAAATAAACATGAAATGAGAACGAGAAACAACAAATGCAAGAGCCGAACGATTTTCTATAAACTATTCAATGAATAGACCTCGAGGATATATTGACCTTTCTTGCTAGAAAATCGGAAAACTCCAACCCTAAAGAACGCATAAATCAATCGAAATACGTTATAAATACACTCACTGGATGTAATGAATAGATTTTGATTTTGACTGGGACCTATGGCCACAGAGCGTGCATTTCTCTCTTGTGGAAGGCTTTCTGAGCTTATTTAAAGCAATCTTCGTGTCCACATTTTGAAGGTAATAATTTATTCTTTTTTTTCATCTGGCATTAATATTATGCTATGTGGAATTTTAAAAGAACTATATACTGGTCGGAATATACTCTTTAAGTTATTTCATATTCTCTTTAAATTTGATATTGTCTTTATATTGACACATTTAGTTGCCGTTAACTATGTCAAACATATGGTATAAAATCTTTGCATTATTTCTTCTTTACTAGTAATTTCCTGAATATCTAGTGTTTTTGAATTACTTAAAACACTTATAGTATAGTGAAAAATAAAATTGTTGCCATAATAACTTTATTTTTGTACAAAATAGAAGAGAAAATAGATTATAATATTATTTTTGATATTATTAAAAATGTTTTTACTTAACGTTATGCCATCTTTTTCGTTCTTTTTTTATTTCTACAGATGTATTTCGTGCGATGGGTAAATTGTCGTTACATTATTATTTTTAAATTTTGCACTTGCGCGTTGTTATTTTTTTTTTTTTTAATTTTAGACTCCACACAGAGGCCTATGTTAAGGATCTTGAGGTGCTAGTACTGCCCTGGGTCAAGAATGGCTGTTATTAGATCTTGTGTATAGCAACATGTCTTTGAAACATGCCACACAAGCAGACGAAACAAGTTCTGGTAGTTAGACAATTTCTGGAACCACATTACCTCTTACATCTGTCACCTAATACTCCAGGCTGAAAACTCCTGGATGTTTTGCTTGGAGTGCAGTTGTTCGAGAGATCAACAGAACTTCTTGTAACACCAAAGAAAAAATGAAAAGCAAGTATTATGGTAACATGCTCCAATTAAAACAAGGAGACCGTCCATAAGAGACGCAGGAGATTGCGAAGTTGTCTGGAGGCCTTGGTTGAAGACAATGGCTATTTTATTGAATAAATTTACTCTTTAATATTTCAAGATATTTGTATGTAATTTTGATAAATATATATGTTAAACTAACATGTCAGTGTTATTTTCATTATTGCGTAATTAAGACTACAGTTTATCCAACGCAACTTAGTGTAGTTTTCGAGTCCATAGAATTTTAGACTGAAATAACAGCCATCCATTAACTCTTCGTTTTTTCTTCTTGTAAATTGTTCTTTTAGAACGCAGTAGATCAAGGCTTCCCACAACATTCTATCATTTGTAGCTTGTTAGTAAAATTTGTCTTTCCACCAACCTTCCTAATCTTTTTTGCCAACTATTTAAAGAAGCCCTTTTCGGTAGGTTATTCGCTGCTTTCCACTGTCTCTCTTACCGACAGTATGTTCTGTGAGTGTCAAATTCTCTCAGTGAACGAGAACTTTAAACTGTTTCATTTGTACTCCGAGAAATGTAAACTTTCTCTTTTGTATTCAAAGTATAAATGTGCATTATGTTTGTTGACATGTCTGGACCTATGTATTCACAATATCCTTGCGCATAACCACATTTCTTCTGCCTCAGGTCGTTTATTCATGGGAGAATATTGTCCATCCTTCACTGTCACAACTTACATAATATTTCTGTGCTATTGTCTTTGTTTATACCGGAAACCTTCTGTTCCTAACATTTATATATGCTTATATTTCGGTGGGTATTTTAGGGGCGTCGGGGAGGCTTGTCAAATTAGCCTTGTGCCAAACATGACAGAAGTCTCCAAAATTTGGAATATATGAAGGTCGAAGTTTGGATGTTGAAATGTGGAAGAATAGAGTATTTCGTTTGTGTAAATTTTTTATTAACAGAATAACAAAATTGTAAAAAGAAGAATAAAATGTTCATAGAGAAAATTCATGTAGTTATTTAATTCGTATGAATGAGATGTTCAAACAGAAAAATGCATGTGGTTTAATGTTTCAGAGTAATAATATTAAAGAGTTCAGAATGTAGTGTTGATATTAGCAGAATGTATGCAAGTAAAACGATTTTAAAATGTTGCTAATAAACGTATATGTTCTTTTCCTTTTTATACCTAAAGAAAAAGTCAGAAGGTAAGTCAATGACATGAAGGAGATTGTACTTAAGTCCGTTGAAGTATAGTGTTTTTTGGGGGGTGCAGCGTGGAGTGAAGAGGAAGAAAGGAAAATTGGAAGAAGAGTTAAAATGAATGTATGTCGGCGAGACGTGACCGAGTCAGCTTGAAGTTTCTTCCTTACATTGTGACGAGATGCTATCAGATACCGCTCCCATTCTGACTCATTTTGACCAGTCGTTTAAGTAGTGAATTTTAGTCATGTGACCTGTTCTAGGAGTATTTTTATTTTTTCAGGTGTGAAAAAAATTGACTGGCGTTAATTATCAATTTTCTATTTCTTATCCAATCAGAATCCAGAATTTTACTTTTTACACTGACTTGTGAAATTTGCCTTGGTCTGGGTTTTGCCAAAATGTTTTTACTTGTTAAGATCTAATATTGCGAGTCAGCAATTATATTTAGTGTGTTTTAGTTAACTGTTGGATGATATAAGATTTGTATCCTATAGTATCATTTCGGTTTTAGTGTCACATTTATTCGTCATCTATTAAAACAATTCCTTGATATTAAAATATTCGTTGATTTTAGTCTTTCAATTTATATTTCACCTATTGGGCTGTTCATTTGGCTGACAACTACATGTTTTGTTTCTCACTGTCGAGGTGTAGTTCTTGTATGGAATGATTATTCCTACCATTAATAAATACTGTTAGGACATATAGGTCTTATAATCTTCACAATGTAAACGCCAGATAAGTTCGGTGACTCGTCATATCCTTGATTTTCACTCGTTTCTGCATTAACTCAATATTGTCAACTTATTATCTTATAATATTTTCAATTCATTATCCCATAATATTATCGAACAGTGAACGTAATTTCTTTTTCAGTTGGAAGTTTTCAAAGTTTTTTTTTAATAATTTTACCCCATATAAACAAGATTAGAAAAATAATACATTATTAAGGAGAGAAAAAAATAAATTAGCCGGAATAAAGAAACTGAAGATAACAATGCACAATGTAATTAAATTTTGGAAGATCAAAGTTCACTGGTAAGCAAGGGCATTTGTATGACATTTTTAATGTCGAGAGGCGGAAATGTAAGCATTTTTCGTGTGTCTTGCGGAAATAGCGTGCCAAAAAGTATTTATCGCCAAGAAAATTGTAAATTTATTTTCATTTTCGGTTGAAAGTTTTCAAAATAGTTTTGAAATACCTTACGAACTATTCACATATTTCAGCTTATTTTTTTTTATTTCTGATCAAAGTTCACTGGTAAGCAAGAGCATTTATTCGAAATTTCAATTTCGAGAGTCAAAAATGTAAACTTTTTTCGTATGTCTTGCGGAAATAATGTGCCTAAAAAGTATTTATCCCCAACAAAATTGTAAATTTATTTTCATTTTCGATTGTCAGTTTTCATAATAATTTTGAAATACCTTACAAACTATTCACATATTTCTTCTTTTTCTTTTATGCACCATGTCCTTTCAGGACGTAGGCGATCATCGTTTTCCATATCTCCCTCTCCACGGTGGCTCTTAACATGCTTTCTCCTGCTGCACCATACAAACCTCGTTCCGTCATGCACCTGATAAGTTCCTTCAAATATGTTATCCGCTGCTTTCCCCTATCTCTTTTTCCCTCTATCTGGCCTGTTAGTAACATGTTCTCCAAGTCCTCTTTCCTCATTGCATGTCCCAGGATTTTTAGTTGTCCCTTCCTGATGCTCAGTATTAATTTCCTTTTCGTTTCCTGCCTTTCCAAAACCTCATCATTGTTCACATGCTTGGTCCATGATGAAGCCACCTTTTGTGAAACCACATTTCAGCTGCTTCATGTTTTTCCTTCATCTTCGAAGATATTTTCCAACATTCACTGCCATATTGGAGAACCGACATCACATAGCAATCAAGTACTTTCCTCTTTGTTTCTAGCGAAATTGTCCTGTTTCTTAATACTTTACTGAACTTCTGGAATACCACTTTTGCCATGTCAATTCACCTTCGGATCTCAGTGTCAAACTTTCCGTCTTCTGTTAGAACACTTCCTAGGTATTTAAATTTCTGTACCTGCTTGATTTTAGAGTCTCTCACCTGTACTTGGTGATTGGGCCTACTCTTTTTGTTGATGACCAAGCATTCGCTTTTCTTGCTGTTTATTTGTAGTCCTCTCTTCGGCTACCTTCAGTAGAAGGACATGTAGTTTTTTTTCTGTGTCTGCTATCAGCAATGTATCATCTGCGTACCTTATATTGTTTAAATTGTAGACTCCGAAGACGAATGCTGGCATAACCTCTAGAGTTCTCAGAATAGTCTCGCTGTATAAGTTGAATAGATCCGGTAAAAAGACGCATATTTCAGATTTCTTTTTTTTTATTTCTGATTATATTTATGGCAGAAATACAGATATATAACATTGCGTTTGTGTTTAAGGTGATTTTTCAGTCAGAATGAGAAATTAAAGAGCCAAGTTCGAATTCTAGTCCGGTAGCATTCCCTTAACCGCAAACAACATTCTCCAAGAATCTACAGATAAATTGCAAGACAGAGGCTTATAGCCTTTGTTGGTAATCAGTCTATTGCTTAATGAGGGTATTCTTCTCTCAAAGAGATCATGAATAGAAAAAAAAAACCTCATCACCTAAACAATCATCTTGCATGCCATAGAAGAAAAGGAATTAATACATATATTAAACTTCTGTACAAAATAATCTTACCCGTTAAAAATTTTCCCTGAATTACTAAAATAAGTTGGAATATGAAGAAAACACAATAGTTTGGATGTAACAATATAACATAACCTTTCTAAATTTCGCTCACATTTCTTACTAACTAGCAGCGAATAGAGATTACTACTTCTTTCTGACAAAACTCGTCCATTAAAACCGTCCGTATCAAAACGCTGACAACGATCATTATGAGGGTGTAGATATAAAATTGTAATCTATACTAGATATTGATGAACTTACATTTAATACTAAATTTCATAAACATAAAATTAATACTTGATTTACAGGATGTATTAATACGTAACATATGGTGTATATTTATATCTTGTCTGAAATAAAATATATTTCTTTGTTCAAATATACAATTAATATCACAAAAGAAAGATGCAAACAGATAAAAGCATACTATACATTGAACAGCGTCACATGCTAAAAATATATTTAAAAAGTTCAGCACTTATTTGTTTTTCTAAGAATTTATACGCAAAAATATATCGCTTTTTAATTTTTGACAAGTTTGAAATTATTTGTATTATTATTACTTTGTTCAAGATATAAATAGCGGGTGTAAAAAATAATGGGTTCCAAAGAAGAAATCTCGTCTCATATAACTAAGAGCACGTTGTCATGAATTAAGCCTCAAGAATATGGATAAATAAATTCTAGCAAGATAGATACATACATTTTCAGATATAATTCCTTACGCAATATTGTTTGTTTGCTAAATAGTAAAGGTAGCGCTATTCTGTTATAAGTATCTATTGCGGATATTTGAGTAGTGTAGCGATTGTTGTCAGGGAAAGTGGAGTTGACGTACCAAGTTCAAATTTATATGCAAGTCTATTGCACTTTCGGGTAAATTTACTTATCTGTGACATAAATCTGTCATTTATTTCCCCACCTTAGTTATGGGTCAGATAACAGCGTAGGATTTGCTCTCAATAACTGAGTTACATTTTGTCAATGAGAATAACAAATTTGTATAAAAACAAAATGTTTAAAGAACAACGCGAAACCATTCAGTCGACACACATGATAGCTTGGTGTCTGAAGTGATATGAACTGAAACATTTGCTCATGTAATGTGTTTTTTCGTTTCTTATTAGTGCAGAACTTTTTAAACAGCCAGGTTTTGGGAATGAATTTACAAATATTATAAAATAGTAAAAAGTGACAATTAAATACGTGAATCATAATGCATAAATATACATCACACTTACTCGTAGACTTATTAGCTTTTCTTTTTTTTCTTTGGCAACATTTAGAGAAATTGTTATACATATAGATCAACATAACACAAATAAAGAAAATAATAAAAATAGAAGACGAATGTTAATATATAACACCAAAATTTGATATCAGTTTCAATGTAAAAAAAAGACTTAGAATTCTGAAATTATGGTCTTTCGGATTTTTTCATGTTTTGGGGGAAAATGGCAACTCCAACACAAACAACAAAGAACAATCATTTCTAAGATCATTCATATAAACCACACTCCATCGTAGGTTAACTTGTCATTTGATATATTTAGTATAATCCCTCCACATATAGAAAACTATATAAAACAAATTTAACGAGATGACACCAATATCTATCTATCTATCTATATATATATATATATATATATATATATATAGTATATCGAGGCAGCAAATAATCTTCTAAACATATGCGGTTAAGCATAAGAGACAATGAATGTCTATTATGTTTAATCATAAACACAATAGACATTCATTTTCCTTTCTTCCTCTTCACTCCATGCTGCACCTCACCCAAAAAATCATTTAACAATACATATATATATATATATATATATATATATATATATATATATATATATATGAGTTGGTTCTAAGCCGAAAGCTTAGAACCAACTTAATAAAAAATAATCCAATGTTGAAGAATTTTTGTCTTTATTTTTAACTGAAATTAAAGCCAAAATACGACGTTTAGAACGGCTCATGATTAAACATAATAGCCATTCATTGTCTCTTATATTTAACAGTATATGTTTAGAAAAAAGAATATATATACAGAGAGATAGATAGATAGATAGATAGATAGTATATCAAAAATACTATTACAAATTTAAGGGCGTGTTCGTGCTACGAGTTCAAGGTAAAATATCGATATAAACATAAGTCCAAAATGCCATCGCTGTATGCCAGGGTAGCAACTCATAGTATGTTTCCAAAATGTCCTCTGTTTGCTTCTTCTTATGCATGCACTTGTCGGATAGTCGATTGCCGGGCTTCTTCAAATATTTACACACGGTTTTGAATGGTTTTGAATGACCCCATAACACGCTGATAAGGCGTTTATGCATGAATAATGTCTGCTGCATAAACCGTATTTTTTAAATTTTTTTTTCACAGATAAAAATCATCCCTTACTTATTCATTACTCCTAATAAATGCTAGCAACTACATTGCAAACAATGTTACTAAAATGTACTTGAACCTCCTTATGCAGGAATCATATATTAGCAAGTGTGCATCCTCTAGAGGTGTCTCCAAAATTAATCCCTGTAGACAGCTCCTATAAGACGTTCTGGAAATACCAGAATGTCACCTACAATTACAGCTCACAGATAAATCGTAAACCCGGATGTTGCCTGTATTTTAAAATGGGGATTCCGATCTGGCCACAAATGTTGATTGTGCAAATTCATTATTCCAACTTTTCCAAATACTGCCTTATCATTAAACAAGACTGAAGAGACTAAGATCGGATCGGTATATTGTGCAATAAAACTCCGGGAAATGTTTTCCATCGTGGGTTATCTGAGAGGGAAAACCCTGCACACGTTACAAATGATACGGATAAGGGGCTGCTCTTAAAGTACTCTCTACGCAGTAATATGAGATGTACAACATGCTATCGCTACTCGACCTGTGCTGATGCCTGTATTATATCTGAGATTCTGTGTCCTTCGTGGTCAGGCGTACGAGCGGATCTATAAGAGAGGCATTATCTTTCTAATCATCAGTTACTTTATTTGACAGTGGAAATGAAGTGTTGAATGTTTATTTTTTTTAAATAGACGCTTGCGTGATAACCAATCATGGGCATCTCGTTACAGCTTTAAAGAACTTTCCTTTAAAAAAACATTAAATCACAAATATTACATTACATTCAAACATGAAGACATAAAAATAACACCGGAAAAATACCTTTTTGATACTGGTCCGTGCAGAGTCTGAAAGAGCTTAAAAAGTCGAAAATTATGGATCATTTTACGTACCTTATCTCCAGCAAAACGATTACGTAAGAATACTGGAAAGATTATATCAAAATAAATAGAATTTTGCTTTTCGCTCGTATCCAACGAAACATATCAATATGAAAGACTGCTGGCTAAATACACACACACACACACACACACACACACACACACACACACACACATATATATATATATATATATATATATACAGAGGGAGGAGATAGTGGAGAGATAGGCGAGGTCAAATTTTAGCTGAGGTAACATACCTTCGCTTCGAACGAAGACATTTGATTTTATGCAGAGCATTTGTCACACCGTTAAACTTGAAAAAATATCTCACTAGCAGCATGCCACAACTCTCGACAGTATACAATCTTGATGAGTAAGTAACTGAAGAGATCTTTTACACGTCGTAACTTTACGCATATAATGCCTATCAATAAAATTAATTAATACCATGGGCCATTAAGAAATATATCGAGAAATACATGGAAGCAGAATGATTATTATTACCACATAAATTTCAATCACGATGTCATTACTGACAGTCTAAAATGCATTTAATGTTATTAGCGTATAGATTAAACTAAATTTCCCATGCGCAAATATATTACTTATTTAATATAATTATATTATAATTATATAATATATTTATCTAATCTCAACTTCATTTAATATCAGCGTGTAGGTGTGTAGATTTGTGGTTTTTTCCGAACGTGCATACTTCTTGATAGGATGTACCGAACTCTCTTTTCTTTTCCTTCTCGTGTAGGTACTAATATATATTTGTCATTGTTTGTAGCATGTATAAAAATCCTAAATGCAACTGGGTTGACCAGATGTTTATATGACAGGGACAGCTATTGACTTTCAGCGAATGAGCAGATATGCATCTGGTGACTACAAATTCATCTTCAATGTTCATCCGCTGGTACACGTATGTATCTTTAACGATATGATGTGTCAGTGAGGGCAAAAAAATTTTGATATAACCGAGAGAGAAAATTTAGTACATATTAGTGTCATTGCAAAGGAAGATCTCTTAGAATAATGATTTCTTATTAACACTAATTTATGTTCCTATGTATGCAAATTTTAAACGCAGCTATCACGATAAGATTCTTACATTTCGGAGGCACCAGCTGTACCTTGGGGTTTAAGAGATCATCTAATTCCAACCGCTAATGCATCTGGTTTCTCCGATGATCTAAAGTTATGCCAAATTCAAAATATTTCTTTTTTTGCGTTATCTAGTCTCGTACATATAGTTTTATTTGTTTTATTGCTTTTAACTTTAAGCTGTGTACCCATTATAATATTTTATTTTATTATCCGTTATAACATTTAATTAATTACCATAGGTGATAAACGCTTGAACGATCAATTTTTCTTTTAATTCATAACTGATTAGGCAGAAGATTTTAATGCAGTATGTTGCCATTTCTATCTAAGTACACCTGTTGCCAACAAAGGTTATAGAACCCAATCGGCCTTGCTTTTCAACCCATAGCTGAAGGAAAAAGAGATAGATTAATACCTTTCCAAATAGTATTTGCGCATAATTCAATGCCCCGAATTCAACTAGAAGTCGAACTTGGCTCTCTGATTACTTACCCGAGCCTAGAATGAGTTCTATAATAAGCATGAAGATATCTGTATGTTAAAATTTATTGAATTTTCTTTTACTTTTACAAATGATGACAACCTGCAATTCACATATGAAATGTTGGTTACTACTACTTTTGGTTGAATTAAAATCAACATCGACAAAAGCGACAATTTTTAATAGTGTTTCAGGCATCAATATCTAAAGAAAAACAATAATCGCCTCATGCTTAGCAGGTCTGGTTGAAAATGTCGGCATGAATGTGAACTACACGAAAAGAAACACATTCTTCCGGTTAAATCTAAAAGCGGAAACACTCTAATGGGTTTACTTTTGGTTAATAATGAAATAACAATGAATAACAAAGCATAAAGAAACAACAAATTTTCGAAAGAACAAACATAGAATTCATCCGTTAATGTTGATCTTATAACCGGAGCTACTGTGTTGTTTTTGGCAAATATTAAAATTCCATACTACAAACTTAAAAAACGGTAAAGACGATACATAACACTTCACACTGTACCGCTGGCCACTTTAGCGATTGTTTGTTTTTTCATTATTTTGTACATTCGAAAAAATAGAAAATCTCTCCATCATTAGCATAGACAAGGCAAGTATTTTGAAAATCGGTAACTAGTTAAAGTTACGAAAATAAAATGTTATCATATAGATCGACAGATAAAGAAAAATCTTTATTTATTCAGGTAAGCATTTAATGTATTTAAATTGATGCTAATTTTTGTTTTTTACAACGATCTTCACAATGTACAAGGCCCAAAGAGCCACTCGATGAAGGGGGTTACAAAGTATGTCAAAGTTACTATGCCACAATGAGGCAAGAAGGCTACCGGAAGTGAATGTACAGCCATTAGAGGGAGCTAGAAACTGAACCCTACTAAGGAATCAATGGCTAAACATAGACTGTTGAAAGATCAGAGTATTTTCCGCATTTATTTATTTATTGCGTTTGTATTCACTCTCATTTTCTTTTTAATTTTATTTATAAATTTTACTTCACTTTTGTATATTTTTAAAAACAAATTGGTAGTTTGAAAGTTAAAATATAAACCAAATATATGTAACATTTTCTTCTTCTTTTCCTGTATTTATTTTCTTCTTCTATCCCTTCTTTCCTGTTTAGGATGTGGTCCCCGGCTTTCTTTTTTTAATTTTTTTAATTTTTAATTTTTTTATTTATTTTTTTTTATTTTTTTATTTTTTTTTTCACATTTTGTTTTTTGCTTTTCTCTTATTTTTTTTTCTTCTCAATTGGAGTAGATAGACTTAACTATCGCCCGGTTTCACACTCCACCGACGTCTTTTGAACAGGTGAAATGGTTCATACTTTGTTTCCTGTTTAGGATGTGGTTCCCGGCTTTCTCTTTTCCAATTATTTTACTCTTAAGTAGCCCCATGCACATCAGTGGCGTCACCGCCTTACTTGGGGTGACATGATTAAAAAAAAAACTTGTATATCCCTTTCCTGAGTTTAGTAGCGCTTAATAAATTTTGTATTTGTGTTATCTTAACTAACCCCTCATCCATCATCAATATACGGAATTTTGCTAGATAGTTTATATACCCTGATGCAAGGGTATATAAACAACGATTAATGTCTTCCTAGGATCTTTCACACTTTTAATAATTACGTATACGGCGTCTCTTGTCGTTTTTCTCTTCCGACTGCATTTTCTTTTACGTTTTGGAGTGATAGATCCAGTTTGTTTCTTCGCCTTGATGACACGACTGACAGTTGAAAGGCTGAAAACAAAAATATTTTGACCTCTCTGTAAGGCATGTCAGTGTCTTCATTCAGTGTTAGAGCTTTCGTACGCTTTCTTGGAGTAACGTCCATCGCAGACAATGGCCATAGGACAACTCATAAACAATCGAAACAGTAGAGGCTGGGCGGGATAAAAATATGATGCAATCACAGATGACACAATATTTTTCAGTTTCAATTAAATTTCACCATACACCCGAAAAATACTTTAATATTACTGCACACCATTGCAAATGAGCTAATCCGAGGAAAACACTTGGATTGCACCCAGTTACACCAGTGGACCTAAAACTGGCATTTGGTGAAAGAAAGGAAACTAAAGTAGTTCTTTCAATTAGTTTGTTTTTTTCTGTCTCTTGCATTCAATTTTTGAAGTCTTACTTTCTCTTGTAATTTATTTGTAATTTGCCTGAAGTACTGTTCCTCTTGTTCACAACCATACAGTGTGTCATTTTGCAATTGATGTTTAGCCCTTTCTTCTCATTTTCTTTTACCAATTTCTGTAGGATTTAATTAGGTTTAAATTTTGCTTATGCTCTCAACATTGTAATATCTAAATACCTTATGTGGGTAAAGTAATGGCCATCAACAATTCATCAGTATTTTTTCCTTGTTAAAGCATCTGTTGTGTACATCAAATAAAATTACTTTAATTAAATTGTTTATTTTCTATCAATATGCCACATAAAATATAAAATAGTTCTTGTACTAATACTTTTGCATAGTACTGTATGTTTTATCCGTATACAGACTGTAATATCTAATATGTTCATACAGTACATGTTCTGCACTATTTAGGATTTATACTGCGTGCAAATGCCTTAATGACACTATGTTTTATTTTTTTAAATAAATGAAAATTATTTTAATTATTAAAATTGCTTCCCTGAATAAAATGTTGATAGCTGGTATACGCTATGTAGATTATTGTATTCTGTTACAATTCGTTTAGTCGCCAAACTACAAGAAAGAAATTTTTCCGTGTTTTTTACTGAAGAAATTCTGAATATAGTATTTACATATTTATCATTTAAAATTTATAATAAAAGAATCTGAAATATATTGCACTTTTTATATACCAATATCAAATCCAAATAAATGTATTTAGTCAGAAGACTGAAGCTTAATTTTACATCTCATTTGACTTTGTCTTTAAGGAAAACGAAAAGAGGAAAAATAGCAATAAGAAAAACAGAAACTCACTTTAAATATTCATAATTGGCGATCGAAAGTTTTATTTCTATAAATCCTTTAAGGCATTTTTCTTTGCTTTCTCCTTTTTTTCGCCTTCTCTCTCTCTCTCTCTCTCTCACTCTCTCTCTCTATCAATCTCTTTTCCTCTGAGACTCTTCACAGTTCTTTATTATTGACTCTCATTCTCTTTTTATATTTCCTTCCTATTTTATTTCTTTGTTTTACCATCTCTTCGATGATTTTTATTACATTTCACTCTCTCCTATTTTTATTCCTATTTACTCATTTCCTTTCTTTTTATTCATTCATCTATAATTCTCAAGCTTACTGTTTTCGTTTTCTAGTCTTATCTGCTATTTATTTTTCCTTACATTTTTTCATTCTTTCATTTCTTTCTTTTTATCAAAATTTATTCAAATTATATTTCATATTTTCCACTTTTTCTTATTTTACAGACTTTTCTCCTTAGTTTCTACATTTCTTTCCTTCTTTTTAATTTGTAATTTAATTTGCATTATATATTTATCAGTAAATATCTGCTACTGATAATATCGACTTGTATATTTAATTAAGAATATCATAAAGATTATTTATATACACTCTATCTAGAAATTATATGAACTCAGTAAAGATTCTGATAACTCATTGAATGAGTTATTTTGTGCTCAAAAAATTAAAATATATGTATAAATATTTTGATGTTATACTCCGAAATGTTCTAGTAAATAAATAATAATTAAATGCGTCTAATTTTGAAATTTCATTCTCAGTGTCCTGGATTTACAAAAGGAACAGTTTTAAAATTGTTGTTTCTCAGTAAATATAAGAAGCTTTGCCCATGTCATAAGAAAGAAAATTCGTACTTTGTGCTATATTGTCTAACGAAGAACACTCCGGTTACTGCAAAGTAAATTATATTCTACTAAATTTAGGGAATTATCATATATAGTTCTGATAGTTAAATTTTAAGGCACCTGGCGCATATGGTGAATCACGGATAGAAACTGGCATTAAAATAATTTTTTTTCCTTTGATAAATGTTCCATTTTTTAGGGTCGGTATAGAAAATCCATCAAAATATGTTTATAAATCTAGCTTGTGTGAGATAAGCTAAATTTGAGTAAACGCCTCAAAGTAACCTGATGCTAGTTGATAAAGAAGCAACTGAAATACAGTGTGATGTCTAGAATGGTATCTCGACACAAAATGTTTCACTGGACGTCTATACCAGTTTTGTAGTACAAGGTTCCCTAAAAAGAAAAAAAGATGAAATTTTACATTTACTATATAAGGAAATATTGTTGTGAAAGTTCATGAATATCACAAGAATTTGAACATAAAGCTTGAAAAACCTGAACGCATGGTCATCAACAAAAAGAGAAGCCCAGTATGCCAACTGCAAGTCAGAGAATCTAAAATAAAAGAAGCGAAAAATTCAAATACCTGGAAAGTGTTTTCACAGAGGATGGAAAGTGCAACATGGATATCAAAAGACACATTGGCATGGCCACAGACGCATTTCAGAATTTAACCAAAATAATGAAAGACAGGAAAATCTCATTAGAAACAAAGAAAAGAGTTCTGGATTTCTATGTGATATCTGTCACACGATACAGAAATGAATGCTGGACAATCGCATCAAAAATAAAGGAGAGGCTTTAGGCAGCAGAAATATGGTTTTACAGAAGGATGCTGAGAATATGATTGACGGAGAAAGTGTGCAACAATGAGGTGTTGAAAACGTGTTAGATTTGAAGAACAGACCATAGAGGGAAGGGTAACAAGTGGCTGCTGATACCTTGGCCAGGATAGCTTTGCATAACAGAATAAATAAATAAAAACCCGAATTTTTTTCCCAAGTGAAGCATGAACGCCAAATACTGGAAGAAAAAAAGAAAAAATTGTATATATTAGTGTGTGTGTGCGTGTCTCTCTCTCTCTCTCTGTGTGTGTGTGTGTGTGTGTGTGTGTGTGTGTACCTATGGCTTATGGGTTAGCGACTGCGACTGAAAGCGTTCGAGTTTCGATCCCAGCCAGAAGCAAGTGGATGTCTAGCAATACTGGTGAACTATGATGCAGTGAAACACGCTTTTATTATATATAATATATTATGCTTGTATTATATATAATATATTATACTCGTATTGGAATTGAGCACTTTGGAGAGGAAAATTAAAAAAAACAGTTACCACTTCCGCAATTTATGCATTACTCTCTATAAATGAATTGATTTCTTTCGGTGACTGGCGTGTGTATACCCCGCTTATATACAACACGCTAAAATTCCCCTTCTCTGATTCTATTCTGGGGAGTTAGCGACTCCTTCTGACACCGAATCAGCCTAGTTTCGATCGCGGCCAGAAGCAAGTTGATATCTAGCCACACTGATGAGCTGTGATACAGCGAAACAGGATTGTATGTGGAAGACGAATATATATACAAATTTATAAATATATTGAAATACAAACAGAAAGTAGCATTTAGGTAAAATTGTAAATAAGATCCTATTAATATGGTTGTTATTACTAACAAAAGTTATCCAGGTTTTTCCTTCTTTTCACGTGAATTTCCGGTGTATGATATTTTTCTTGAATTTTCTATATTAAAATTTTCGCCGCTGACGAAGCGAGTATTCCTCGCGGAAATGTTCATGCCACACATGTGATTTTCGAAGTTTTGTTTGAACACACACACACACACACACACACACACACACACACACACACACACACACACATATATATATATATGATGGACTCTCCCGTCGATCACGACTTATGAGGTAGACAACCGTTTAATTTGATCTAGCATGCCCGCACTTACTCAATCGTAAATGGCATTTGAGTCCTGCAAGAGATTTACAAACAATTCCACAATGTAGGCAAGAATGGAGATTGCACTAATGATCGGCTTGGACACTTGCAGATGCTTTGGTTCTCTCACGTCTTATGCGCAGTTGGTCAACCTCAGTCTCAGAGAACTGCTTGATGCCCCTCTGGCAGGCAGATCTCCATTCAATTCGTTGAGAGGCAATTCCTTCAAAGTCACGGTGAGGAATATTTGTACATGTCAAATTCATTTTCAGCTTATCCTTAAAGCGAAGCAGAGGTCTGCCCACATTCCGCCGTCCACCGCTAAGCTCGCCGTACAACGCTTGCGTTGGTATCCGGTTATCTTCCATACGTAAGACATGTCCTGCTCAACGCAGCTGTGATTGCATCAAAAAGCTCTCAATTCTGCTAATACTGAAGCGCGTGAATAGGTCCGCATTAGATATCCGATTGTTTAGGGTGAAACCACAAATTGTTCTATGGCAATTTTTGTGGAAGACATCAAGCTTCTGGATGTGATTATGATAGACTGTGCATGATTCCGACCCATAAAGCAGCGTAGTTAGCACAACTGCTTAATACACAAGTACTTTAGTCCTTAGGCTAATCCCCCTATCTTCCCACAACCGATGGCGCAGTTTCCCAATATCACTAGTTGGAGTACTTATTCTCATTCCAGATTTTGTGAGCCTTGTGCATCTCGTTGATCAAATCCCGTGCCTCAACATTTTGATCATCAAACCAGTCCTGATTCTTACGAATAGGTAAGCCCAGAACTTCCAATTTTTTTTTTTAATCACATCACCCCAAGCAAGGTGTATGTGGTGTATGAGGTGTATGTGGTGTACGTAAGAGTGAATAGATTGGAAGAGAGAAAGCCGGAAACCACATATTAAACAAGGAACAAGGGATGAGCCTCTACACCTGTTCAATAGACGTAGGTGGAGTGTGAACCGAGCGATGGATAGATCTATCTACTCTAATTGAAAAAAAAAGAAAAAAGAAAAGTGAAAAGTTTGCAAGAGAGAAAGCCGTAAACCACATCCTAAACAGGGAACAAGGGATGAGCCTCTACACCTGTTCAATAGACGTAGGTGGAGTGTGAACCGGGCGATAGATAGATCTATCTAAACTAATTGGAAAAAAAAAGAAAAAAGAAAAGTGAAAAGATTGGAAAAGAGAAAGCCGGAAACCACATCCTAAACAGGGAACAAGGGATGAGCCTCTACACCTGTTCAATAGACGTGGGTGGAGTGTGAACCGGACGATAGTTCAGTCTATCTACTCCAAGTGAAAAAAATGAAAAGAAAAAAGAAAAGAAAAGTGAAAAGATTGGAAAAGAGAAAGCCGGAAACCACATCCTAAACAGGGAACAAGGGATGAGCCTCTACACCCGTTCAATAGACGTGGGTGGAGTGTGAACCGGGCAACAGTTCAGTCTATCTACTCCAACTGAAAAAAAAGAAAAAAGAAAAGTGAAAAGATTGGAAAAGAGAAAGCCGGAAACCTCATACTAAAAAGGGAACAAGGGATGAGCCTCTACACCTGTTCAATAGACGTGGGTGGAGTGTGAACCGGATGATAGTTCAGTCTATCTACTCCAATTGAAAAAAAAAAGAAAAGAAAAGGGAAAAGATTGGAAAATAGAAAGCCAGAAACCACATCCTAAACAGGGAACAAGGGATGAGCCTCTACTCATCAATGCTGATGTATGGATTGCGTCACGTAATGATTTCCATGAATATTCAATATCATCAGTTATTTCAACAGAATCTAATGAATGATGAAGGTGCGCCGACAGTGCCGCTTGTTGACCGGTGCTTTTTAATGGAAGGACGTTAATTTGTTTAGGGACAGAGGAGCGTTTCATTCGTCTGTGTTGCAAATCCAACGTTGTTTTCCTTCCGAGCAATGCATGGTCGGAAAGATAGAAACTTGTATGGAATGAACGAGTGATATTAAAGTCTTTAATGTCACGTCTTTTGGTGATGATTTAGTCAATCAAGTGCCAATCCCTTCAGCGAGGGTGCATCCATGTAATCTTGTGGGAGGTTTTCTGTTGGAATACCGTGTTGGTAATACACAGGTTAAACTCCCTACTATATATATATAGTGATAAATATGTTTTGTTTCTTCTAGGGCTGTTTTACAATTTTTGCTTTTAAGCAATTAAGCATCCATACGCTTAAGCAAAAAAGAGTTCAAAACATTAAAAAACATAAACTGTTTACAAATTGTACATTCCTTTAGAAAAAAAATCATCAAGCAAAAAGAAGCATTCACACAGGAAGATAAAATTTACACCAAACTTCATATGAAAGCGAAAAAATGGGAAACAATACCAGATCAGGGAAAAGGCCTTGAAGAATGAAAACCTTGTCGTAATGCGTTGGCAAAACGTCTGGTATCACTGAAATAACTTCACTACATTAATTCTGATTATATATATATATATATATGTGTGTGTGTGTGTGTGTTATATATATATATATATATATATATATATATGTGTGTGTGTGTGTGTGTATATATATATATATATATATATATATATAGATGTGTGTGTGTCTGTGTGTGTATGTGTGTACGTATGTATATATATATATATATATATATATATATATTTAGTCATCAGTACTTACAAAAATTTTCAAATTGCCAATAATTGGCAAACTCTACATATCTTGAACGTAATTTCCCATGCTCTCATGATAAATGTTTTCTAGGAATGTTTGTTATTATTTTTCATTAGCGAAACATTTCCCCATCAAAATTTTTTGAGCAATTGAATAAATAATAATCGTTTAGTGCAAAGCTAAATGTATAGATTGTGAAAAAAACTTGGCTCCTAATAATTTATTTGTTTTATTCTTTTTGTACGTCTTCTTGTGTTGCCATGAAATTTAAAATTTTCACTATCGCGTAGACGAGAAAGATCTTCTACTAGTCTTTTGTGAACTCGTTGCATCTGCTAGACATACAAAGGTGCATTTTAAGTTTTAAGAACTCTTAATATACCAACATTCAAAAACGTTTTACGAGCTCTAATTATACCAACAACTTAAACATTCGCCCAACTTTACCTTTTAGCTGTTGGGTCGAGTCATGGGACTATACCTTAGTAACTCCGCTCAGTTTTACGTTAAACAATGTTATATATAATTCATCTCCCCTCATCTTTATGATAGAATTTCGTAAGTTTTGGGCAGGATCTTACTCTCGAAATGTTCTGGAAAGCGTTTAAATCTACTCATATGACTCAATGAATGAAAATGCTGAAATAGGATATATTTATGTGAATAAATGATAACATTTCTGAATGCCTTTACTTTTGTGATAAGTCAAGTGAATGATTCCTATGTAAAGAAATCAACTATTTTTACCAGAATTGCTATTTTTCTAAAAGAGGAATAATCCATTCTGTTTTTAATAACTTTGAGAATTTACAACAGTTAAATTGTGATGAATAATACACGATACTAAGAAACGCTCTAACAAAAATGTAATTAAAATTCGAGGTATGAAATAATAAGTCTGACTGATTAATTCGTTTTTTACAGCTTATTAACGCGTATGAAATAATAAGCAAATTAAGTAAATATATTTCTTATACATTTATCTATATAAATCTATATGAAGAGAGAAGCTAGCAGACAGATAGGGAGACGTGGAATTCCATGATCGCCTATTTCCTGAAAGGACAAGACACATAGAAAAGAATTTAAATAACAGTTCACTAATCTCTTTTTTTTTCTTTTCTTTTTTGTTCTCGTGTCATTTTCATGGTTCTTAAAACTTTTGATTACATTTTGGGAGAATTCTTTCACTATTCCATGTCACTTTCGAATTTTGTGTGCCTGTTTTTTCTATACCCTGTTAAAACTCTTCTGGAAATTTAGGCCGTTTTACTTGATGGATTTTGGTGGCGACAAATTCTGGTACGCATCTTGGGGGCTGTTCATATTGCGGACAACCATACATTGTTTTCTTACAATTGACATGTATACTTTACAAAATATTCATTATAAAACAATAAAAGAATACTGAACTGTTACGAAATATCAGTACTCAAATATGGCTGCGAATGCTGACCAATCATCAGACAGATGATAAAGAAACCCGAAGGAACAAAAATGTAGTTCTACAGAAGGATTCTGAAAATTCTATAGAAAGGAAGAACTTCTAGATGAAATTGAAACAAAAATATACTCATGATCAGCATAATGAGAAAATAGGCTTTGAAAAATTATCTTCACAAATCATATTGAATCGATCATGGAGAGAGAAAACGAATATTTTACTTTTCAAGATTGTGTAAATAGATGACAAAACAAGGTTTGAGAGAGAAAACAGATGAACAAAATTTATCAAGTGCTACAAAGGACAGAACATTTTGGAGAGACATGATCGACCACATCCCGATAGAACATGGAAAAGCAGAAGAATTTTGTCATTCTTAAAATTTGAATATGTCAGCCGCTGGCATAAATTGTTGAAAGCAGATTGTTAATGGGAAAAGTTTTATAGATTGATTTGAGCCATTATCTGCAAAGACGTACGCAGGTTCAAACCATACTGAAGGGTACGTATATTTTATTAATTTTTCTTGATTGCACAAGCCGGTAAACTAAATAAACAAGGATTAAATTTAATGCTACATTTACTAAAAAGAGGTACTCTCTAAAATGTCGTTTGAGGTAATATGTATATATATATATATATATATATATATATATTACGGAAATTAACGAATTTGGTTATAAGCAACCGACAATTTGTAATGAATTATTTTGAACATTATTTTTACTGATGCTCGTATTTAAGTAGATATTCTGTTTTTTAATTAAACAGTATTTTATATTTATATCTACCGGCCTGATTATTCACGATAAATTTTTATGACGAAAATGTGTGCTATCCAGCAGGATTCGAACCTGCGACCCCTATTTGCATAGGGGAAGCTACCATTTGATCTGGTACTGTCTTAACCACTCGACCAAGAATAGCCTCTTGATCAGACGAGGTTTTTATCATGCTTATATAACACAATTTTCGATCTATCGTAAACAAACCATATCCATGTTACGGAAATAATTCATTACAAATTGTCGGTTACTTATAACCAAGTTTCGTTAAAATTCGTTAATTTCTGTAACATATGCAGTGCTAAATCATTTTCACAACCAACATCCAACATTGCCCGATGACGAGAGACTACCTGGAAACATAGAAATTTCAGTGTCGCAATGTACATTTAATTCATAATCATATGATTATATATATATATATATATATATATATATATATATAGTAAGATTAATAAACTGTAGTACAAATTACGCAAAAATGAAAATAACACTGTCATCTCATTTTAACAGAGGATATTACAAAAAATATTATAAATTAGTAAAAAGTAATTTTCTTCAATTAAATCGCCATTGGCTTAAAAAAAACTGTCTCCAAGTTACTTCAGAATTTCCTGCATCTCTTTTGGGTGATCTTCCTGTTTATGTAGATAATGCTGCCATAGTCCTTGCTTTCGAATTCCATTTAGTGTTAAAAGAAGTTTTATTTGTTTCTAGCAAAACTGCCACCTGACGCTTAATAATCAATGTGGTTGCAGGCTTGATGTTTATTTGGCCAGGTTTTGTGGTCGTAGAAATTGTCTGACAGCCATCACTGTATTCTTCTGCGTTTGTAGCATGTTGCACAGACCACGTACCAAACATAAGGTCTTCAAGCAGCCAACACTATTAACCAGAGCAGCACTACCGTCTCAAGCTACTTGATGTGGGCCTTCACGGTGACTAGTGAAACACGCATTTCAAAACTAAGCAAAAATCTGAGAAACTGAATCTTTTGTTAGAAACAAAAAAAGATAGTGTTGAATTTCTACGTGATATCTATCCTATCGATATGTAGAAAGAACCAGATACAGCAGAAATGTTGTTATGTAGAAATAAACTGACAATTTGTATTAACGGAATCAGTAAAAACAAGCACGTCTTAAAGAAACTGGAAACAGAAAGAACAGTTATAGTCAAAATATGGCAAAAAATAACTGAAATTACTTGGACATATAATCAGAAAGATAGGAAGGCTTGGAAAACCTAATCCTCAGGGGAACGAATAGAGAGCTGGAGAGATAAAAAAGTAGTGAATATGTGAGAATGGATGGCGGCACATTTGAAGAAAAAGAGACGCGGCGCATAGAAGAAGAATGTCAAGAAGCAAATGTTTAACAAATTAGCCAAGGAATAAATAGTAGACACTAAGCATAAAACCTAACATTGCATGTTGCTGCCAAATGTGGTCTGGATTTTCTGATATGTATTTAGAGATTTGAGATAAAAAGACAAAGAATATGCTGTAAAGTTCTTTGTCCTGGAATGTCATCTCGGCTTTAATCATTTTTTCCAACGTCGTAACACGTTAAAATAGAAGTTTCCAAAATTGTTTTACATATTTGCTTTAACGTTGGATTCTCATACCACCTTACTTCACATAGTCTAAAAGCAAATATGAATCTCAAATTATATTAAAGTTTACGAATTGGAAATTTTGCAAAAGAAATATCAAACAATGCAATATTCTTAACACAACACAGCAGAGCATGCTTAAATCTAATTTCTCTAAACTTCTGTTCCTGATACGCACAAAGTCTTAACATTGTATATAATGTAGATTGAAGGAAGCAAATGTCGAAACGTTGTGATAACGACTACAAAAATGAGGACCCTAGTTCGAACGTAAAATTATAAATAATAAATGTCCATTCAAAAAAAGAAAAACAGACAGTATTCATATATGTTCCCAATGGATTAGCGGTGGTGTTTATACAACGAATGAAGCAATGTCAGTTTAAACATATATTTCTCAGAGAAATAAAGATCAATTTTTACACTTTCACAACTTTATTCTTCAAAGTATTACAACATAATTATTCCAAATTTAATAAACACTGCACTCACTGGAATTATATAACAACGAGTTATAACCAAATATTCATTAAAAATTGGCCTTACGTGTCAATATTTTTCTGGAATATCAGGGCGTTTGTATATATTTTATTTTTGTGTTTTACAACCAATTTGCCTTACTTATAGTTCTTTGATCTAAAATTATTTCTGAAACTAGAGTGTAACAAAATATTCGTGCAACGAACAAGTTATCGCTTAAACTGTTTTGAGTAAAGCAAAATTGATCTTGATCGTCGGGGAGGAAATTATATATGTCACATCAAACGGATGACTAATAGATATCGGGAAGATGTGAGCAGAAATTTGTATAAAGTTTGCGTTGTTGACAAGCCTATGAATAATTCAAATTTATATATATATATATATATATATATATATATATATATATATATATATATATATATATATATACTCTGTGTGTATCAGTCCTCAGGTAAAATAATATATTATTTTAAAAAGTATAAAGAGCAGAAGCCAGATTAAATATTTAATAGAAATTAATGAATATAAAACAAACCAAAGAAATATATATATATATATATATATATATATATATATATATATATATAATTACCTAGTTTTAATATAGTAATTAAATTATTTACTGCGGAAGAGTTTTCGATATCGAAAACTAGGTGTGTTTATGTATAAGCGTTCCATATATAAGAAACCACACTGCATTTAGACTAGCAAAACTTACGCCTTAACCGATTGCCTGATCATATAACTTTCCATATTTTGTACGCTAAATATATAAACTTCTTTTCTGCTGTCTTAACATTTCTCCTCTTGATATTTCACCCAAACCCAGTTTCGGCAGCCACATGTTCACACCCACCATGTACATCGTGCTGGTTTCCCTGTTTCTCTTTCTTTTCTGTGAGTATTATATTCTCCAAGCCCTCACTTCACATTATGTGTTCCAGAAACCACAGCTTTCTCTTCCTGATGCCAAGTATATGTTTCCTTTTCGTTTGCATCCGCTCCAAAGTATTGCCGTTGCTCAAATATTTGTTCCATAGTGTCCCTATCATCCTTCCGTCGAACAATATTTCTTCTGCCTCGAGAGTGGCAAGACACAGAGCCAAGAGGAAGTCCATGATCTCCGACCTCCTGAAGGGCCACGGCACATGAAGGAGAAGATTTATGTTGTGTTCTATGTTATTTGTTGTAGTTTATATAAATTGGTGATTTCATTTTTAACTACTGTTTTGAGGATGCTTGTGTTCATTTTTTGTAGATTTTTCTAGATTGATCTCTTTGCACAGTTAGCTTTTATTGTTTTTTTTATCATTTTGAGTATTTTTAGTTGTGTTTGGAATGTGTTGATTGTTTATCTTGATTCTAGTTTATTTATAATGTATGTTATATCGTTTTCGAATACGATAAATTTGTTCTGTTGTAGTGGGCATTTTGCAGATGAGAATAAAAAAATGTCGTTTTTGTAGGTTTCTTCTTCTTCTTCTTCTTCTTCTTCTTCTACTTCTTCTTCTTCTATGTACTCTGTCCTTTCAGGACGTAAGCGATCATGGACTTCTATATCTCCCTATCCCTCGTGGCTCTTAGCACGCTTATCTCCTGTTACACCACGCAAACCTCGGTTCCACCTGATCCACCTGATCCGTCCTTCAAATATGTTATCCGCTGCTTTTCTCTGTCTCCTTTCCCTCTATTTGGCCTGTTAGTATCAGGTTTTCTAAGCCCTCTTTCCTTTTTCATTGGAGAACTGACATCACATAGCGATCCAGTAATCTCTTCTTTGATTCTAATGAAATTGTCCTGTTTCTTAATATTTTACTCATCTTCTGGAATGGTTCCTTCGCCATGACAATTTGTCTTCGGATCACTGTGTCACCTGTTAGAACAATTCCCAGGTACCTAAATTTTTTTACCTGCTTGATTTTTCCTATCGTCCACCTGTATTTTGCATTTTGTGCTGCCCTTTTTTTTTAGTAAAAAAAATCTTCCTATCTTATGCGTTTTATGAAGTATTCTATTTTTTCAGTGAGTCTGATTTTGTCATTGCGCATGTTCAGTGTGGATATGTTTTTAGTAAATAATCAAATTGTATTTGCGTCACATTTGAGTGCAGTAAGTTTTATATGATCATAAGCACAGATTTTGGTCACATGTCGTGAGAAAGTGGCTATATAAAGACAAGCTTCTGCGAAACTAGTCGACTGGTAGTATTTTTCTTCCCTCCTTGAGCTTGAATAGAGTTGAGGTTTGATAATTTTGGTACAAAGTTTGTTGGTTTTCTCTGTAGATTTACTAATGAAATATATTTTAGCAAGCAGGTTTTTGTCATAAAGTGTTCGATATGGGGTGACGATAGAGAGCTGACAGATTTTAGTGCTAAGAATTTGTCATTTTAAATGAGTAAGTCCGTGCGGACTTCGAAGTAATGTCAAGATTATCAATCATCGGAGCTTATATATATATATCGGAGTCTAACCGTACTGATAAGCTGTGATACAGCGAAACAGATCTGTCTGCGGATGACTATATACATATATATATATATATATATATATATATATATGTATGTATGTATTAGTCATCCACATACAAGCCTGTTTCGCTGTGTATCAGTGTGGCTGGACGCATTCACTTGTTTATGGCCGGGATCGAAATTCGGCCAATTTGGTGGCAGTCGGAATCGCCACTCCCTAAGCCATCGACGTATGGAATCATAGAATGGAAATTCTAACGTGTTGTATATAAGCAGTGTATACACACGCCAGTCACAGAGAGAACTCTATTCATTTCGGAAGAGTCACGTATATAGCTGAAGTGGAAACTATTTTTAAAATTTTCTTCTCCAGAGAGCTCAATCGTAATGAGAGCATATGTCATCCACATACAAGCCTGTTTAGTTGTATCACAGCTCATGAGTGTGGCAGACGCATCCACTTGCTTCTGGCCGGGATCGAAACACGACCGATTTGGTGTCAGTCGGAGTCACTACTCCATAAGCCATCGACGCATGGAATATAATCCCCGATAATTGAAGATATATATATATATGTGTGTGTGTGTGTGTGTGTGTGTGTGTGTGTGTGTGTGTGTGTGTGTGTGTGTGTGGGGTGTGTGTGTGTGTGTGTGTGTGTCTGTATGCGTGCACGTGTATGAATATGCAGAGACACTCATGTATACACATATATAAACCATGACTTAAGTGTCAATAATGGTATTAGTGTCGCTACACGTGTTTCGAATCCAAATTTGATTATTTTAGGCGAAGGCTAATAAATTTGTGAATTTACATATCAAGATCCGTTTGTTTTTCTGGTGGCTGAAAGATCTTTTATATATAGATAAATGGTCAGTGCGTAAGACAGAAATTTAATATGCGGTCGTGTTACTTTGTTCTTGTTTTTTTTTTTTTTCACATTCGCACGTTACATCACCTTTCGTTAACCAGAAATGTTTTATACTCTGAATTGCAAAATTTGATTTCGTCTTCAAAATTGTTTTCAGCGATTTCTACTCTACGATCGTTTAGTGCTTTTTGTGTTTTTGGAATACTATTTTTTTTGCAATAGTTTGCGATTTTTTAAGCGCGTTTGAATTTATTGTGTCTCTATTTGTCGTAGGTTTTTCATGTTTTGTTGAGGAAGGGCTTATCTTTTCTTTAAATATTTCTTCATGGATCATGAGAGTTTTATCATCTGGATTATATTAGATAGGCATTACTTTGAATTTACCTCTACTACATTCCTGCAAATGTTGGGAATCGTACAATTTCCTGTTATTAACTAGATGAATGTTAAATCTGTGTAGAGCTACTCATTTATTCAAGCCTTGTGTCGGCCTCACGTAAATCTTTGCGCATTAATCGCATTTTAGAGCATATATAACTTTTTAGATTTGCAGCTCAGATTTGTTTTTATTTCGAATGTATATATATTTTCGAACTTGTACTGGGTTTATTCTATTATTATATTGCATAATTAATGTCATCTTTAACGGGAAAGCTTCCTATCCTTTTACACGAATGCGGCTTTCACTCAAGGCTTTATGTTAGGTCTGACACTGTTTTTGAATTCATCTTACCCATTCATAAATATTCATTTTGCCCGTGCATTGAATATTTTTACCATATCTGGTTGGGTGCCCCTGCTATTCTTCTAGAGGTTATTGACAAATTCTAACGAATATTTTGCAATGTAATCGATTCTGACTTAGCATCTTGACGTTGAGTCACATTCTAGCGGACGTTAAGTTCCTTCCCTCTGTCTTTCTACGTCATCTGGTCTGACAAAATTTTATTCTCCAGTATCTATACCACTTTAATTAATCGTTCTACTAGAATGGCATGTTACTACTATAATAAAAGCTTGTTTCCTCATAATTCTCGCCTGTGAAAATACCTTCTGTTTATTTGTTTCCCTGATAGCTAAATTCTCTAAAAATGTAAATGCCATTTTCTATCTTTTTGAAGCCTTTTGATCTTTTAAACTTTCTTCAATACACTTTGTACCAAGTCTTTTCTTTTATTCTGCCTCCCTACGTACTAATAGTCGTCTCGCCATCTTTGGAGTCAAAGGATTAAGAAAAATACATTCTTTACTGTTCATAATGCTTCTCACTTATATATTTAGAAATTATGTATTGCTTTAATACACGTGATGCGTATCTGACTAATAAGAAATATTGTAAAATCATCATATCATACCAGTATAAATGTTTCTTTGTTTTGTTTTGTTTTTTGTTTTTTCATTTTTGTTTTGATCACGAAGAATCTTTAAAAAATGAAATCTGTTAGATTGACATACATTTCGTATATGTTGCGTTTTTTTCATATTGACATACATGTATTCAATTTATATATATATATATATATATAATTTATATATATATATATATATATATATATACATATATATATATATATATTTATATATATATATATTTAATCTGACTGTTAACACCAAAGAGATTTCTTAGAAAAAAGCAAATTCCAAAATAGAGAAAAAATTCAGCCAGAAGTCATTATATCTTTACATTATGAACAGTAGTGACTACGTATTTTCACCAGCGTTTAACAAGTGCTTGCATGCAGCGCTCATGAAAAACCTACCTCAGTAGGAGCAACACAGACTTTGACCCACTTGCTGAATGCCTTCGCCAACTCCGAACCATACAGACAGCAACTCTTTTGTCTGCATAAACGTTGTATAAGCATCGAGCTGTATTCATTTAAAATGGAATTGAAAACACACCTCTGATACTTGTACAATTTCTTGTAAGACGTCACTTTGACCACCTGTCACTAAAATGCTTTCTGTAACAAAGCTAAAAAAATTATATTTGCTGGTAGTCTATATATCATACACCAATAGCCACCTCAGAAAACAATGAGAAACGAATAAAATGGGAGACATAGCAGATGATACAGTTATATACAGCCTGTTAACAAAATTTTCTTAAGTAAATTAAGTACGAGATATTGTAATAGTTTAACGACTACAACATTTGTTGTCACTTAACAAAAATTGTCTACTTATATGCAACTTCCAATAAGGATGTCAAACTTTCTTGATTAATTCCCCTTAAATCTATCTATCTAGTTAGGTAGCTATTCTCTACATATATATCTATCTAAATATTTTCAAATCCATCTATAGATAGATAGATAGATAGATAGATAGATAGATAGATAGATAGATAGATAGATAGATAGATTTAGAAATATTTAGATCGATATATATGTCGAGAATAGATAGATAGATAGATAGATAGATAGATAGATAGATAGATAGATAGATAGATAGAGTTGGAAATATTAGGTCCGTACAGATAGCATCTATCTAGCTATCTGTACGTATTTATGTATGAGCTTTAAATCGTACAAAATGGTGTCACTTTATAAGGAATGGATGAAATACCTTTGAGAATGAATGTCTTAAACATACTTTGATCAAGCCTGAGCTACGAAAAACACACTCTGATTTTCTAATTCATATGCAGTCTTAGAAATATGGTTTGTGTGCAAGTGCATGCTGTTGTCGAGTGTTTATTTAAATATCTGAAACCAAAAACATGCGAACAATGTTATCTTACCTTACCATCCTGCCAAAACCACCTGTGTTGTTTGCAATAGGTTTTGCAGATCAACTTGATTGATAAAGCACTTGGTGGTACACAGGATTCCAAGCAATCTAGTGAACTTTTATCCAAATTCGTCAAGGCCTCATGTGTGTAACTGGATCATATTTGTGTTTATACTGATGCATTAATTCTTAGTTTCACCACAACGAAGCATCTTTTTTCGCAATGTAACAAATCGCTACGCTTTGGTTTAAACCTGTATCAAGGATTAGGTTGCTATATAATTTAAACGTACATATCAGAAATGCTTTAATCATTTTATCCCAAGGAAGGCAGTTTTACTGCGACTGGTGCGCAAGATGTTAAATAGGGAGAAGCGATGAGTAAGAGGGGCAGGTTATATGAGGAGTCAGGAGAGAGTAATAGAATGATGAGAATATTGTTGTAATGGGGGTAGAAGGGGTGGAGAAAAGAGCATGAGAGAAAGAATGCGAGTCAGTGAGATATGAAATGATTATTGACCTTACATTTAAATTCTTGGGGATTTTAGCTGTTGGGGAACAAGTATACGGAAGAGAATTTCACAAGCAAGAAGTGCGAGAAAAGAAGCTGTTTAGTAGAGATTTCGGTTACATTTTTCGGTTGGAAAAGATTTCAACACAATTATAAAAGGGTTTAAACACAAACTAGTACTTAACTTCAAAGAAGGCATTTAAACTATTATAATGTTTTTTGTTCTGTGTTTTTCAGTAACATAGTTATTTCTTTGTTAATGCTCATTTTGTATTAAAATTAATATAAAACAGTACATATACCATCATATACGATTAGTTCTGACTATTCGTTTCTAAATATGCCTGTCTAATAAGCATCTGGTTAATTCTTTTTCCAGATTCGTATTTTTTTCAATACAAAAAGAATCAATCCATGATTTATACTGTAAATATTCTGAGAATATTTTAGTTACAGTTTATTTTGGAGAGAGCGTAATCAATATTTGAACAAGCTCAGCAGTTCAAGCTTCCGGTCAGGAAAACTAGCATTGACCAAAATCAGTCAAACCGTTCTATACTTTCTAGGTCCTTGAAAGTCGAGTGCTGTACTTAAATAGTCTCGTGAGATCAAGATTTTCATATGAATGTCATACATAGCGTCAAATACTTTCAGAAAAATCTTGAATGTCAGCTGTATACAACTGCATTCTCAGATCAATGATTAAAAATATCTTTGAGCAAATGAAACTTTCAGGTTTCTGATAGGATAACACGCCTTCAAACCTCATGGATTGGGATCACAAACAGAGCATTGTACCAAAATAGCAGAATACATCTACCTTCATTCACATTTGGCAGCGACGTTTGTGCACAGAAAATATATATTTCTAAACGACAGAGAGCATCACACAGATTGTTTCTCAAATTTCATTTATTTACCTAAAAGGGTTAATTATATAACTTTGTAATTTTAAAATTAATTCGATGAGAAAAAGTGTATATATTTAAACACATTAATTTATGATAAATTAATTTATGATAAAATTTATGCATTTCGTATGTTAGATATTAATGTTGATCTTTGAAGCATAATTATGAAAAGTTTTTTCGCTTACTTGAAAATATTTTTTATAAATATCGCAGTGGATTCAGTTTTTCAACCTATAAAAATGTCGTAAATTGTTTTGAATAACTGCGGAAGTTGAAGTTGGCGCTTTATTCCTAGTCTAAATTATTCCTGTCTGTAAAGTTATGACAGAGGGTTTTCTCATATTCTCGCTTCTCTCTCGTCTATGAACAGAAAATATATCCCCAGGTAGATTTCTTTATGTTGGATAGAAAACACAATGATATATATATATATATATATAATGAAAACTTCTGCTATATAATTGAACATATCTCTAATACAACTGTGTACTGAAGTAATTTCATTCAGACAAAAAACAAATATTTACAAAATTATATGCTTTTTTTTTAAATCATTTCATCCCGAGCAAGGCAGAAATGCCACTGATGAGCGGGGGGTTACATAACTGTAAAAAGATTAATTAGAAAAGAGTGAGGAATACAAACTAGTTAGAAAGGAGCAATAGAAAGCTGAGAATGCAGGTGCGATGACAGATACATAGTTGGATAGAAAGTGAAGGATATAGGGGGAAGAGAGCTAGAGTACAGTGGTTAATAGATGAGTATTGACATTGCATTTAAATTTATGGAGGTTGTAGCCGTCAGGAAAGCAAGAATATAGGACAGAGTTCCACAGGCGGGAAGTGCGAGAGAAGAAGCTGCAGGAGTAGAATTGTCGTCTGCATTTGACTAACCTGACTGTGAATGGGTGGGACCCAGTTGCCAGTCTGGTTGCACGAGTAAACACCTGTTGAGGAGGCACCAGTGACTTAATTTCGTCCGAGCAGAAGCCATGAAAGTATTTATAGAACAAAGGGAGGCCACATTTCGACGGTGGGGAATTGGCTGCAGTCGAGCCACCAGATCAGTACATATCACATTACAGACTCTCCTTTGGAGCCTATCAAGAATACTGAGGAGAACAGCAGGTACGACTGACCATAAATGGCAGCAGTACTCCATTCACGGACGGATGGTTGATTTGTATATATGCAGGATAGGTTCAGGAGGAAAAAACATCCTCGGCATAGTGACCCAACCTTCTTAGCAGTAGATTTATCTACGGAATCAATATAGTGGTTCCATTTGAGGTATGAGGAGAGGGTAAGGCCGAGGAGGCGTAGTATATTGCTCTCAGGGATAATCGCTTAGTCCATGCTTATGGGAGGCAGGAGAGGTTGCCTGTGATGGTTGACATACAACAGCTTGGTCTTAGACGCATTAAAGTTGACAAGCCACTTCTTGCCCCTATTCACCACAAAGTACAGATCCCGTTCAATGTCAGCAGCGAGATTATGTCTGTCCGCCACGACAGGTTTCTTACTGGTGCGGGAGTATATTGTGGTGTCGTCTGCGTAGATGCCTACTTGGGAACTGATCTCATCTGGAGGTCGTTGATGAAAATAAGGAAGAGCGTCGGGCCCAGGATAGAGCCCTGTGGGACACCAGCATTCTTTCTGTAGGATAAAGAGGCATGCCCATTCAAAACGACCTTCATTTTGCGGTTATTTAAAAAAGGCTGGATTAGGTCAAGCAACTGACCGGTAATACCATAACCCCGTAGCTTGCATAGGAGTGCCGCCCCCTGTTAAAAGCCTTGGAGATGTCCAGAGCAACCGAGCGAGCCTCGTCCGACTCATCAAGGGCCTGGAGCATGTACTCCGTTACGGTTGTTAGTAAATCAGCCCTGGACTTGGCAAAGCGAAAGCCGTATAGCCTATCAAAGAAGAGTTTGTGGGCAGTAAGATGTTGGACTATTTCAGTACTGATTATGGCCTCGAATGCTTTCCAGAATATCGGTAGAAGACTGATAGGACGTAGTTGGATGGGTCCGATGGTTCACCACATTTCTTAAATACAGGAACGACCGTGGAGAACTTCCAGCATGCAGGAAAGCAGTAAGCAGAAAGGCAGCAGTTAAACAGTTTAGAGAGGACAGGGGAAAGTTCAGGAGCACACCTCTTAAGGACTATCACCGGGATTCCATCGTCTCCACTCACCTTATGGGGTTCGAGTTTGAGATTACTCGGGATACTACTGTCGGAGTAATATATACGTCTTGCAGTTTGGCCTCAGTTCTAATAATGAAGTCGGGTGGGTGTACTCCAGATGAGTCAAATGTGGAGTTGGATGAGAATCTGCAGGCGAAGCATTCAGCTTTGTAAGCAGATGACGTGAGAACCTCAAATTCATAGATTAAAGGAGGTATTGAGGATTTGCTGTTGTTCAGCACCCGTTTGCAAATCCTCCAATAGCCCTTGGAGCCGAACTTGCGGTCAGCTATGAGCTGTCGCATTCTCTCAACAAACAATCGTTTGGCTTCATTTAGGGTTCTCTTGCACTCATTGAGAGCAGACGTGAACAGGCGCCTATTGTGATCAGATGACTGTCTCCGGAATAGACGGAAGTAATGGTTCCTGTGGGCAATGGCGGCTGAGCAGGCCGGAGAGAACCACGGAGAGGAATGAGGTGTTAGGCAATACTTCCTGGTGGGTATGAAGGCATCAATGCCAACTTTCACCCATGAGGAGACCTCAGAGGCACAGTCATCAACTGATAGATCGAACACTTTTCCCCAAGGGACGTCGCAGAGGAAATGGCGAAAGGCATCCCAGTCAGCTTTTTGGTGTATATATATATATATATATATATATATATATATATATATATATATATGTGTGTGTGTGTGTGTGTGTGTGTCACTGAATTATATAGTCATATTTTGCTAATTATCAATATACTGATCCTTTCCAGTTGCCTCATATGCATATTGATGTTAAGATTAAATACATCAAGTAAGACGGCGTAGTTTTTTTAATTTTAATCAAGACACTTTTGGCTTATTCTTCAAGTAAGAATTACGTATTATAACTGCAATAGAAACAATTTACTAAATGAAATTTGTTTGAATGGACACATGCTTCCTAAATAATATAAATACATATATATGTCACCCTAATTTTAGAGAGCTTGTCTTATTTTTTTATTGACCTAAAAAATATGAAGAAATTTATTTGTCGGTTTAACTGAGTAGATTTATGCTAAGTTCGAAATTTCATGAAAACGCCGTCATAAATTATTCATTATATATATATATATATATATATATATATATATATATATATATATATAAGGGAATAAAGAACGAAGAAATTATTAACAACTTTCAAAACATAAATTTAAAACAGTGCACAATATAGAAATAGAGCAATGAATATTTATTATAAGTTATAGTTTAGAAAATATACAACTTATAATTTTCTACAAAAGTGTACATTTTGTTTCGACATCGAAAAAACAATGTCTTATCAGGTAGTTAATAATGATGGTACTGAACGTTATTTTTGAAAAGGAGGATTAAAAAATCTCACTTCCCTTTCATTTTTGGAAAATTGTACGAGATAAAGAGGACAGAAAAGAATGGAAAGCAAAAATGAAAATCGAAAATAGAGGATAAAACAGAAAAAAAGAGAGATACTTGGAAAATAAAGAGCGTAAAGAGTGAAAGAAAGAGCTAAGAGGAAAGAGCCGATGATAACGGCTCAGAGAGAAATAGAACCAAAATTTGGTAGGAGGTAAAATATAGGTGGATACACATAAGAGTCACGTGACGTCTGGGCTTAACAAAAAGGGAGAAATGAGAAAATGCATGGACTGAAGAAAGTGTGGAAGAGAGGAATGACAATAGAAGACGTACAAATAGTTATGTCAAACAGTTGGCAGGAAGTGGATTGCAGTTAGATACATTCGTTGTTACATAATATACACCGAAATCACATTCGCAACCATATGAGATATTTAAAAAGCGCAGATCTGTTGTTATTTAGAAGAATCACTCGAAAATATAAACTCATTAATGCTAATGTAATAAATGGGTGCAGTTAATTAAACATTTTTTAAAAATTAAAAATTAATTCATATAAAAATTGAGAAGTAAAATATACTAGGAGAGATACCATACAGTTAGAAAAAAAATTCGTGATACTAAGATTAATACTATAAAAGTTTATCGTTTCTAGAGATCCGAACTTTAAATTTAGTAATTTGAGCAACATAGTAAGGTTAGTTCTTTAAATTGTTTGCAATTTACTGTGGTTTCATACCTCTAGTTTAGTAGTATGTCTCTCTTCTTGTATTTAATGATTTTCATTTTTTCATGTAGACAAAGGATACATGATTTTTTACCGATCTAGATGTTCTAGCCTGTTGAGGATTTTCGATTTAACTTTAGATGTCTTATTTTTGTTTTTTAACTTCCAAAAATATTTATAAAGTGATGTCATATTTTGTTTGTCCTTGTTGTTAAAGAAATAAAGGTGATTGTAAAAGCGCTTTTGAAAAAGTTCATAGTATGTCTGATATAAATTTAATCATACTTAGGATTCTCCACGGATGAAATCGAACACATATATACTACGGATTTTGTTAAGCATTTATTAGGGAGTGGACATCGATTCGGGTTTCTACAGTTACATGAATTTTATTATGAGACAAACTGACACGTGTGTTATAGTTGTTTTTGTTGCATGAATTGAACATGTTTTTTTTATGTAATTTAATTATTATTCTAAGTTGTTAGAGCAACTATAACTGAGTTTTATTGTATTCCTATAGAACATTTTGCTTAAAGTGTGATTTTTAGGGAAATGTTTATTTATTGGTTTAAAAAGTTTATTTCCCAGTTAAAAAGTAAATAATTGAGTAAATGGAGGGTTATACCATATTATTTTTTCTGCTTCTGTTCTTCCTTTTTGAGCTACTAACTTTTTCCATAAAATTGATTTCGAAACATCGATAGCCGTTGTTATCCATTGAGTTTTTAGTCTATAGTTCGTTGTCATGGATAAGGACTGATTTCCTGCAGTTTTTTTTTTTTTTTTTTTTTTATAAGCGTTTCACCCCGAGCAAGGCATGTCACTGCCACTACTGCGCAGGGGGCTACGTAGAGTGGAGAAAGGCTGATTAAATATAGGAAATGTCAGAGGGTGGGTGATAGGCGGGTAAGGATACCGATAATGACGGTTGGGTAGATGAGAGTGTTCTGAGAATAGTTGGGAGTTAGTATGATAGGAGGTGTCTATTGACCCTACATTTAAACACCTGGAGATTGTAACTGTCGGGAAAGCAGACTTGTGTAAGGGAGTTCCACAGGCGGGAAGCGCAAGAAAAGAAGCTGTTGGAGTAGAATTTACGGTTACATCTCGTGTAGATTCCTGCTTAGGCGGCACCAGTGATCTAAGCTCATCGGAGAAGAAGCCATGAAAGTACTTGTAGAAGAGGCACTGGGAAGCCACATCACGCCGGTGAGAGAGCGGCTGCAGCCGGTCTGCCAAGTCAGTATCAACCACGTTACAGATCCTCCTTTGTATTTTGTCAAGAAGCCCAAGAAGAACAGCAGGGGCACCCGACCAGATATGGCAGCAATATTCAATACACGGGCGGATGGTAGATTTGTATATGTGCAGAAAAGATTCAGGTGGGAAAAATTTCCGGGCCCTGCACAGGGAGCCCACTTTCATAGCAGCAGATTTGGCAATGGATTCAATATAGTCATTCCATTTGAGGTCCGCCGAGAGTGTAAGGCCAAGGAGGCGTAGTATTTTACTCTCTGGGAGGCTAGCCTGTCCCATGCTAATGGGAGGTAGATGCGATTGTCTATGGTGGTTAGTTGACAAGAGCTTTGTTTTAGAGGCATTGAAATTTACCAACCATTTTCTACCCCAGGCCACTACGGAATGGAGGTTCCTTTCAAGTACGGCAGCGAGGTTCACTTTGTCGTCCAGACCTGGTTTCTGATCGATGCGAGAGTAGATTGTTGTGTCGTCGGCATAAATGCCAACTTGGGATCTAATGGTGTCGGGGACATCATTAATGTAGATCAGAAAGATTGTGGGACCTAGGATGGAACCTTGAGGGACGCCCGCGTTCGTATGGTAGTTTTGGGAGGCATGCCCATTTAATACCACCATCAATGTGCGGTTAGAGAGGAAAGACTGGATGAGGTCAAACAGATGTCCAGTTATCCCATAGCTCCGCAGTTTGCACAAGAGGCCAGCATGCCAGGCCCTGTTGAATGCTTTGGAGATATCCAAGGCAACGGTTCGGGCTTCACCATTCTTGTCGAGTGCCTGGTATATGTACTCGGTAATGGTCGTTAGCATATCAGCAGTAGACCTGGTGAAGCCAAACCCGTACTGTTTGTCAGAGAGAAGCCCGTTGGCCATAAGATGCTGAATCACCTCGGCGTTGATAATGGCTTCGAAAACTTTGCCAAAGATTGGAAGGAGACTAATAGGACGGTAATTGGCGGGGTCTGAGGGTTCGCCAGAATTCTTAAATATAGGAACTACGCAGGAGGACTTCCAACAGGCAGGAAAGCAGGAAGCAGATAGGCAGAGGTTATAGAGTTTAGAGAGGACAGAGGAGAGTTCTGGGGCACATTTCTTCAGTACTATGACTGGGATTCCGTCACCGCCGCTCGCTTTTAAAAGAATCAGCATATGATTGGTCCTGATCTGGCGTCTCACTTTTACATTGTCATGATGTATCTTCCCTGTGCCTTGTCTACAATACTTTCATGGCAAATGTTCAGTTAAATTGATCACTGTGGTACCTAGAATTTATGAATATAAGCGCAGTACTAGTGCCTTGTGGTGCAGTGAATATCAACACCTTGTGGTGCAGGGGCTATCAACATGGAACGAGGGTTCTGTGTGCCGGGTTCGATTTCCAATTGAATTCCTTGCATTTCCTTGCACAAATACCTTGGGAAAGGTATTAATTCGTCTCTTCCCTCCAGTTATGTGTTAAATAATAGGACAGATTGGATTCTATAGCCTTGGCTGGCATCCAGTGTACTGCAGAAAGCAATGGCAATCTACTGCGTGATAATCATCTGCCCAGTTAGTCATGTTTCATTCGAGATATAATCGCCCAAAGCGTGTATCACGCATAACACTTAACTGACTGACTAGCGTGTAGTACCTTCAATTACTAGTATCTTTTGTATTGTAGTTCAGTTTCGAATTAATTTATATTTATTACTTTGTTTTTTATTGCTACCGATGATAGAGTAGAAAATAAGAAGCAATAAACAGAGACAATTTGTAGTATATAAATTCCATATATTTTATATTCCAGAATGTATACCAGAGCGACCTATGCTGTATTAACTGGAAACCAAAATGAAGAACGTGTTATTTAACCTAAAGCCAAGGATGACGAAAATTAAACTGCAATGAAAACGACATATATGTTGCATATTTTTCGATGTAACAACGTTATATACTTTCTTATAAAATTGCTTGCTCTTTACATGCTGATAAAATGACGATATTCACACTTAATAAAATGACGACCAGAACACGACATATATGTTGTATACTTCTGGATAAAACGACGTTTATTAATTCGACGACATGTTCCCTGATCGTGTTATGTTCTCTCTTATTAAATTGCTTGATTTTTAAACGTTAATAAAATGACGATATTTTCACTTAATAAGATGACGTCCGTAACCAGTCTATATAAACAAATGCAGACAGCATATCATTTATTCACTCCTATTAATTCGACGACATGGTCCGAAATCTTGTTATGCTCTCTCTTATAAAATTGGTTGCTTTTTATACGCCGATAAAATGACGATATTCTCACTTAATAAGATGACGTCCGTAACACGATGTATATGACTTATTTTTTTGATGGAACGGCGTACATGGTCTCAAATCTTGTTATCTTTTCTCTTATAAAATTGCTTGCTTTTTACGCGCTGATAAAATGACGATATTCTCACTTAATAAGATGACGTCCGTAACACGTCTATATAAGCAAATACAGACAGCATATCATTTATTCATTCTTCACATGACTTGGCGTAGAGTAGGAGGTGGGTTCGGAGGTGTCATTACACAAGCATCCAGTAAACGCGATCGCCTGCAGTTTTCCCTGTGTCTTACTCTGGGATTTAAAATCAACTTTCAACAGACTCCTTACTACTACTAGCAAATTTGTCTCATATATAGGCGAATGCTTTATATTTTGACTCATTGTTTACATAATTTTATGACCTATCTGGTCTTGGCTACGCTGGTTTCAAAACAATCAATTTTCCTGTCATGGAGAATTTTATCTGCATTTATAAACTTTGACAACTATCACATATTTATCAAAACCAGGTCAGTTTTTCTTTCGCTCTCCAGTTTGCGTATTTTTAGCTGTTTTATGAAAATAGACTTCATTATAAAAAAATTATATACCATCTCAGACAATCTACAACATTTGGAGAGTGTAGTTATTTCTAACACACACGAGCTCACGCGCACGCACACACATGCACACACACAAACACACACACACACACACACACACACACACACACACACACACACACACACACGCGCGCGCGCGCGCGTAAATGCACACACACGCACGCACGCACACACGCACACACACAAACACACACACATACACACACACACACACACACACACACATATATATATATATATATATACTACTAGGATGTATATTATAATATACATACATAATTATAATGAAAAACAAATGGCTATATACATGTAGATATTTCAGTAAAAATTATTTTAGCAGTTTCATATGTTACATATATATCACTATTCTTTATATATCACTATTCTTTATATATAAATAATTATTATAATATATCTCTGTATATATATGGCTGTGTTTGTGTGTGCGTGTTTCTCCAGTGATTTTCAATCTTTACGAAGCCCATGAGGTACCTGAGGTATAGGGTTACAGAATATGAGGCAAAGTTTTTGGGGGGTAAGTGGATGCGGTAACAGTTGACTCTCTTCTTGAGCAGGTTAAGACTGTAATGATCGACAAAACATCTTAATATTCGGTTCCACAAAGTGATAATTCGCAAGAAAAATCTAGTTTAGTTGAATTTACTTTTCATCAATGCAATGCGAAAGGAATAGGCGTGATTTACTACAATGTGCAGATCTTGGTCGTGAACGTTAGTACTAGTGCGCATTAGTCATATGGTGCGTGTGGTGTGTTTGCATGTGTTACGGCTTTCGAATCAGTTCCGTCTACCCAGTATCCTTCACCAAACTTTGGTCAAATCGTGAAATGATTTTCACGCATTTCACGACTGAGTCATACGCCGGGGTCGTCAGTCCAAGTGATTTATTCAAGATAATACCTCGTTGATACGTAGAAATTTGTAAGCGTCGAACTTTGATGAAATCGACGGAACGCTAAGCTCAACAGCGTTAGAAAACTACCTGTAGAGATTGCCATATTTAATCGTTAAATATTTGAGCTTGACAATCCTTTCTAGCTATTACATAGTTAATATTAAATAATGAAATGTCGAACATTGACGTAATGTATTGTCATGTAATGGTAAAAGATTTTTGATTGCTAGATGAGTTATGACTGAGTAGTGTGTTCGATACTCATTAGGTGCTTCTATCATTTGACATTTGCTACATAAAGATACGCTTAACAATCATTCATCACTCTGACGAGGTGTAACAAGTAAGATTATCTTGATGGATCAATTATGACTGAGTATTAAATTCGATCATCACTACATTTTTGGCCCTATGCCACATCTAAGCTAAGCTTCGAATATCACTATAAATAATCGCAAGCAATAATGCTTAAACAAGTAAGGGGATACAAATGAAGTTTCAAAATTGGCTTAGTTTACATTTCATTAAAGCAGACATAAGTACATGGTATTCATATTGATTATTTTTTTTCTCTCTCTCTTTCCATTTTTCTGTCGCAATGAACTACTTTATTATTTGAAATAATCTCACGTCATGAGATCAGTAAGTACTCATCATTTGTCTCCAGTGAGAGTTAATGACTGTGATATCTTGTGAGACTAGCGACAGGGACTTACTATGCCCACTCCTTCTATGCTTTTGTTTGGTAGGGAAAATGCAAGCTATTACAGGGTGTAACGCAGATGCTATCTAAATTACAAGCCAACACAGCAACAAGCAGAAATATATTATGGTTTAAAAGATTTCAAATGGAGATTAATTACAGGAAACCATTGAACAAGTAAAATTCCTAATTAGATGTTTTTGTGCATGAAATCTCAATATATCGAGTGGAAGCACTTAAAATCTTTCAAGAATAGTTTTAAAAATGCAACTACTCGTTAATCTGTTTAAACTGAAGTACATAAGGAACAAATCAGATGAAGCAAGTTACATTAATCGTTAACGATATTACATGAATAAAATTGGTATGGAGTAAACACAAGTTTTAAGCCAATGCCAAAATGTATCATCCTAAGTTTGAGTAATTTCACAGTAGTCATGATTTTCTCAGTTCAATCCCAGGTTTCCCCTTACTTTGAGTGAGCTATAGAATGGCATGTGCATACCAATATTTGTTACTGACAATAATAACAGAAAATATTGACAAAAGCAAAAACATAAAATACAAGCATTCATATCTAGGCTTAAGTGATGAGTATGTGATGGCAAAAGAATAACTTAAGACATCTCAAATAAATCCAGTATATTAATTAATGAATTAAGTTGAGATTAATTAATTTCTGTTTTGCTGAATAAATCATATCAAATGTTAAAAATCATCTACTTATTCGCCATAACATATCTTAAGTTTTTTTTCCCAATGCTTTCCTTTCAAGCATGCTTTTATTGATACATTTGTGGTCCTGTCTTCAACATTTCAGCTTGGTCACAGCAGTTTCTTTGCTATCGTTACCGAATGAATATAACCGTTCAGCTAGATGTAACAAAGTATAGTGATCCAATTTCACTGTTCGGATGGTGTACTAGGGGCTGAAATCTATCAGAGGCTTTTCGCACAGTACGGCTACAGTACATTACCGCGAGTTCAGTATAAATGAATCGAAAAGATTAAAAGTGTCCGGACAGGGATGACGAACGAAGAAGTAAGACGCCTGTCAACCTCCAATATGGACGAAAAGATTTACTAAGCTCTGCAGATGTTAATGGCAAATTGGGAAGTTATGATCTATGAGAGTTCATGTCCTTTATGAATTCCTATCATTGTTCTTTGTTTTTATTTAATGCACACTGCTAGTGCAGCGACAATGTTTAGACTGTATCAACAGAAAGACAATTCAATCTTCGATCACGTAACCAGAATAGTAGCAACTCAAAGAAGACATGAGCAAAATACAGTGTTACGAGTTTAAAGATATGCTATCACGGATAATTTTCTACTAAACCTAGTATCATGCAAAATAAGCAATCATTAATGATATAACAGGTAATGAAAAATGGGTTACATACTACAATGTTCAACGCCAAAGGATATGTATTGCCAAGTAATAAACTGAACAACTGTCCGCAAGAGCATAACTGCATAGTAACATATTTTAAATGTGCGTGTGGTGGGATCAATATTCTTAAAAATCAAACAAAGACTGCAGGTAAATTTCTCATAGAATGTTAGCCGAAAAGTACTCAAAACAGGCGGTTAAAGACTCATAGAGTATAAATATCACTTTTTAAATTCGATTAGACTGCTCTATTAACCCGTCATATTCATTTGATTTTGCCCCAACTGATTCTTTTTCAAGTGCAAAAATCAACGGAAAAAAAAATGTCGAAAAATCAACACATACGGAATTTTACACAAAGAATTAAAAAACTGATTGATCATCATCAATTGCTTGCTTCGTATACTGCAGACTGTGCATCAACATGTGATATTCTCCATAAAGATCGAACGAAAACAGCCGAGTTAAATTGTTAATGAAAAAACCATCTACAGAAGTAAATATTGTCTAGTTAACGTTTTGGTGATTGACATCTGTTTTTTTTTTTGCCTACTATTTTCCCCTCCACACATATCCTACTGACACTAAAGGTTGATCTCTTGATTTGACCAAACAGAATACGTACATCCGATTTGACAATTGATATGAATAGCTCAAGTTTGGTTGCATTCAATAGTTCATTGATGGTAACGTGATCCCAGAGGCGTTCATTTGTCATCCCTATTGTTTTGAAAGGTTGATTTTTGCAATGTCCTTACTGCCCAGTTCACACCTTCCAGTCCATAAAGTACAATAGGTAATATGTGTTATAAATCTTTGCTTTCAGGTCGTAAGAAACACGCTGAGTGTCAGTAAATCTTCATTTTTTCAGAAAACCAACCAACCAACGAAAGGTAATGCGATGTTGTATTGTAGCTAAGGCATTATTGTTTGATGATAGCTTCTGGCCAAACTATACAAACTCTAACTTGTCCAAATTACTGCTTGTAAATTCTGAGTGGAAGATGGATGCTTGTGCTGTTTATTGTCATGCACTTAAAAATTTCAATGAGTAGTTGACATGGATCAGCCCGTTTTATTGAAATAAGCATGAAAATGTATTTTAACAGAGCTGGCTGATAGGTGCCAACTTCTCATTACAAGCAATAGTGAATATATATAACTGAATAAAATAAAATTGTAAATTTTTTCAAGGAAAAAGTTCATAAACAAAAACGGAAATTATTTATGATTATTTATAATCGACTAGCATCATAACCCGGCGTTGCCCGTGCAACTCAGAATATTTTAGTAGTAGGAGAAGATGCCAATGAGAGGAGTAGATGGAAATCATTTACAGACAGTTGATTTCCTGCATGAAATATTTAACGAAGAAAAAACTTTATTTTTCTAATTTTATATTTACAAATATATCTTTTGTTGACCAAATGAATTTTTAAAAACCTCACAATAAAAATTAAATATAAAAGCTCATTTTCTATTTTAGTCGCGTTTGACACGTGTGATTTTATTTCTGTGACGTACTTTAGCAACCATCTTAAATGTTAAATGTTTTACGGAGCAAATGTAAACAATTGGCTCCATTGGTTAAAAAGTGCGAAAGGAAAAATTGCTGAAGTTAAACTCAAACATTATGTGTCGACCTGGATTCCTGTAGAAATGTGTCCTTAGAAAATTTGAATGGCGTATCTCAAAAAATATAAGCGTGCGTAGTGAACAGTCACACACAGACTCACAGATTGCCTTTTATATATATAGATCATCTTGAAATGTTGGTAGTGATATCATTTCTAAACTATCCATTAAGACTATAATGGCCAACGTTTCACAATATTTAAAGTTACCATTTCCATCGCTCTAGAAAAATTATATTTACGAAAAGCATCTTCTTCATGTCCTGTATCTTTTCAAGACATAGGCGATCATAGACTTCCACTTGACTCAGTCATTTATCGCTCTCAAATACCAATTTGATAAAAATAAATGTTCTACTAAAGTTAATTTTCAAAACGTTTTATGACACGCCTTTATAGATATGATTAACAGTTAACAATTTTTTAAACGTCAATTGCTAGACCTGCTGCTAGGAAAGTTTGTTCACTGTGTCCTGTTTGGCATTTTGTCTTGCTCATATCTTACATATTTATAACCCTACCATGCTTTGAATATTGCTGCCACATACTGTCTGCTGCTTCTAACCTTTATGTAGAAAACCTTAAAAAAAAACTAGAATCTGCAAAGTAAGTCTTTCTTCTCTGATATCTCGGCTTCAGTCAAATTCTCACACCCGTAATGTATATTTGTTGTTTCTTCTTTATAAATACTTTCATGCTAATTGTCCTTATCAAGATACATCTTTGGCACCTAGATTCTATTAATTTAATTTCAGTACAAGATTAGCTAATAAATCCCATCATTTTACATTTGGACTCGTTAAATATAACCGTTATTTCTGTGCCAAAACTTTTATTTTTTTCTTTGCAATCTTCGCTTCTAGAAAATTGTGCCGGCTTATTTCTTTTTAGTCAACTGTGATTTTCAAAATTTTAAGTGCACAGTCAAACGCTTTCTTGTTTTTCACTTTCCTTTGTTAAGTCTACATAGATACACACAAAACAAGCAAGCATTCAGTTGAAAAATAAACTTTAGTTTGCATGAATATATACTACAATACACTAATCATTACAATAAAATAAATATAATAAAGCTGTATAGGTGATGTAATGCCTATCCAGGACAGATATTAAAATCGGAGAATCAAGTTCAATTTCAGGCTGTATTAGATTGATTAAACAATGAAAATGCTTGCTATAAACTATACATACACTGAATGTGAGCATGAGTTTGATCTTACACGAACCAACCCCATGATCCAGAGTTTGGATCTGGGTACTGTCGATGAATACACTCTAAAGTACGCGGCTTTCTAGACCTACGATGCACTGACCACTATAGTGATTCGATACGACAGGATATCTCATTCTAGAGTTGATCGACTATGTGATGGTTCATGTTGGTTCATGGTATCAAACATGCGTATACTTAGTCTTACAATGGGTAGGTGGTTTCCTACATTCCTAAGGGGCCATTTCTCTCTGACTGTTCAATAGCCCACAATCTGACTTATGACATGGTAGCTGATTGCGCTGAATATTTTTGCCGGACTTCTTTCTAGACCACAGACAGTAAATGTACTGCTCTGATTTTTTTGCTCTATTGCATTATGACTAACGACAAAATCCTATATCAAAATATCTGATATTTATCATGCATATGCAGTAAGTGAAAATCAGTATCAGCACTGAAATGTTCACAATGTTGTTTTACGTTAAAGCACAATCACATACAGTGACATTCCTTCACATACATACAAACACACACACACACACACACACACACGCGCGCGCGCGTGTGTGTGTGTGTGTGTGTGTGTGTGTGTGTGTGTGTGTGCGATTGACACTGTGTAACGACAGTCTGTTCTCCAGTTGGTACAACAGTGTTTGTGCTTTTAGGTGTTGCGTAAAACCCACCATTTATAGGCCTGTTCTGCTTTCCGTGAAGGTCGTTTCATAAAATAAAATAAATAAGCAATCAAAATTAATGTATCATTTTAAAGGTTAACCACAAACACAATACAATAGCTAAAAATAACCAATTTTTCACTTACCATTAGTTTTACGAAGAATTCTTTTAAATAAATTGAATGTAATAGTTGCCGTCTACCCAATAACCGTTGATATAGTGCCATAAACCTGTCCTTGCTGTCTATAATATATATATATATAAGAAAAATTAAGACAGACACGTTATTTGATGGTGAATCTCTCTCTCTCTCTCTCTCTCTCTCTCTCTCTCTCTCTCTCTCTCTCTCTCTCTCACCATTTTTTCTCTCACTATACCTTTCTCACATAACCAACTTTCTTTACATTTTAAATCCACGAGTCTGCAACCTAAATGTTAGACGAATGTATCTTCGAACTTTTGTTGACATTGGCCGCTATGCGTGTCATCTGTTTTTTGTCATATGTTGCGTGTCATCGTGTTTGTGTCAAATGTTGCGTGTATATATGATTGTGTATGAATATGTGTATACGTTTGCCAAATTGATGTATTTTTCTTAATTTTTAATTTTTTCTTTTAACGAAACGACCGTTATTTTTATTCGATTTTTAAGGTTACTTCCAATTCACCATTAAATAACGTGCCTGTCTTAATTTTTCTTATATTTGCTCTATATGTATTTATATGCATATGTGTTTAGAGCTCTCTTAGGGAGTTTTCCTGCAAAGGTTACCCATTTGGATTCTTCTATGCCCACACTGCATGCTGATATATGTGTGTATATATATCAGCATGTGTGTGTTTGTGTGTGTGTGTGTGTGTGTGTCACTGTGTGTATGCGTTTCTGCTTGGAAATATGACTTGGTAAATTCAGCCGAGAATGTTCGTCTATTTTATTATGACTTGTATTATTACAAGTTTCGAATAATATATTGTACCACTAACTGAAATTTTACATAGAATATCTAAAGTTTGCTTTTGGTTGTGTTTTTCACATAACTTTCGCGTATTCAAATGATCATCAATAAATAAATTGTGTCAGTATTATAAAACTATCCGAAAAAGTCGATCTACAGTTGGGTCAATAAGGTAGTATTGAGCAGGTTCACAATCTTTCAAAAAACAGTGTCATCATTGAACATAAAGTTTCATCTGTATACAACCATTTTCTAAGACATCTTATTTAAAGATGCTTCGAGCTTATAAAAACTGTATAGAAAATTCTTCTTAGAACCTGGTCTCTAGAATCAGATGTAATTTTTACTATATAAAAAAAGAAAGCATTAATAGCGAACTTTCCACAACCGCAACAACTAAAATGAATTACAGGTGTAATTCGGAGATAAAAAATGATTTACTCAAGATGTATATATACCAAACTGCTTCGAAGAACAGTTTGGATAGACCTCTTATCAACACTGGAAAATAAGCAATAACAGTTACTAGAATTGAGGAATGTTTTTATAGAAAGCTTGTTAGTAGATGCTAGTGTGTCTAGGTGCAAATATATTGTCTGGGATATTTATCCCACAACAATTGCGGAATAATATGAGTCCAAGTAAAAAAGAGTTACACAAACCAATATAAAACAAATGAAAACTAATTGCACGTAGCGACAAATAGATTTACTTGAATATCTTCTTCTTCTTCTTCTTCTTCTTCTTCTTCTTCTTCTTCTTCTTCTTCCATGTCCAGTGTTCCTTCAAGACGTAATCGACCATAGCCTTCCACATCTCCCTATTTCCTGTTTCTCTCAACACTCTTTTCCGATTATCTCACTCAATCCATGCGGCTCCATTCATTTGCTTAATTCTATCAAGTATTTCATGCATTGCTTTCTCTTTGTCTTCCTTCCGTTCTGTCCGTCTCGTGAGCATCAAGTTCTCCAAGCCTTTCTTCCTCATTACATGCCCCAGAAATTTAAGCTGATTTTTCCTGGTGTTAAGTGTCAGTTTCTTTCTTGTGTCCATCTTCTCTAAAACCTCGTCGTTTATCGCGTGTTCCGTTCATTCTAACCTCAGCATCCGTCTGTAGAACCACATTTCATTTGCTTCAAATATCTCCTTCATCTTCGATGAGATTGTCCAGCATCACATACCAATCCAGTACTCTCTTCTCTATCTCTAGTGAAATGTTCATGTCTCTAAATAATCTACTCAGCGTCTGGAATGAATTCTTGGCCGTACCAATAAAACCTCCAGATCTCCCTATCACACTTTCGTCCTCTGTTAGAACGCTTCACAGGTATTTATATTGCCGCACCTGTTTGATTTTAGTATCACCAACTAGTAGTTTGCATTTTACGCTCCTCTTCTTACTGATTATCATCCATTCAGTTACTTTGTAGAATATATGCAGTCCTTTCTTTCCGCTTTCTTTAACTACTTCCTTACGAAGTCTTGTTTTTTTTTTTGTAAGTAATATCAACACCGTTTTAGCAGCTTATCTTATATTGTTCAGATTGCAACTGATAATGACGAATCCTGGCAGGGCATTCAGTACTCTTAGAATTGTTTCCTTGTACAGGTTGAACAGAATAGACATCTTTATTTTACACTCGTTTCTTTCCTTATATACCTCCTGAACTCGTTTTATGTCTACATGCAGAGTTTACTGCCAGTACAGTTTTTTTTAATACGCTAAAGTATTTCCCGAATATGTCAATGTTTGCCGAACGTCTCTATTACGCGCTTGTCTATAAATACTTTCACGGCTTCTGCTCCGATGAACTTAGATCACTAGTGCCCCCTAAATACGAATTTGAACGAGATACTAGATTAGCAAATAGATCCCACCATTTTACAGTGAAACCGATAAAATGCAGCCGTAACTTCTACTCCAACAGTTTCTTTCCTCGCACTTCCCGACTGTGGAATTCTCTTCCAAACAATTGCTTCCGCGACAGCTACAATCTCCAGGAGTTTAAATGTAAGGTCAATAGACACCTCCTAACACACTAACCTGCTCCCAGTCTATCAAACACTCTTCCCATCTGCCCAACCCTCATCCTCGCTATCCTTACTCATCTGTCATTCCCTGACATTCCCTATGTCTAACCACTCATTCTCTTTACCTTCCCCTATGTAGCCCCATGCGCAATAGTGGCAGTGGAATGCCTTGCTTGGGGTAAGATGATTAAAAAAAAAACTTGTCGTATGCATTTACGTAGTCGATGTAGCCCACGTACCCGTATTTCTGCATTTCTATTTCCCTTTCTGATAGCATTCTAAGCATAAACATCGCGTTCCTTGTTAGAGTGTCTTTCGCACTGTTCTTGTCCTATTTCCGATTTGATAGTGCTACGCACTGTAGTTAACAGAATTTGGATGATAAGTTTTGTTACGTGACTTCTTAAGATGATCGTTCGATGGTGTTCACATTTATTTGTACTAGGCGTCTTAGACAATGTTAGGAAAATCAGTCTAATTAGGTCTTGCGGGATTTCGGTGCTGTCGTTGATTTCATTTATAATTTCTGTGATTTTGACAACGCTGAGATCATCTAAGGCTGCCAACATCTTTTCCTTTTAGAATAGGAATCAAAATAGTCTGATTCGGCTGCTTTCTGTTCAGTTTGGTCAGTGCAGCTTCTACTTCGGATTTTAATATTTTCGGCATTTCTGTATGTTGTCCGTTGTTCTCACCTGTCTTAGAAGAGATCTCCTATGTATTCTCTCTAACTTTGAAGTATTTCCACTTTCTATAATATGAGTGTTCCATCCTTGAATTTTATCCATCCTACTGAGAAGCATGTTATTTGTCTTATTAGTTTTCTTAATTCTTTTACCCATGTCTCCTTTATTGGTCACGTTTTGTCTCTCTATTTCTGTGTATTCGTCGTAGAGCCATTCCTCGTTCGCCTTTTAGCATTTGCTTCTTATTTTCTTGTGTAATTTCCTTTAACCGGTCTCATTTCTTTGCATAATTTTTTGTCTCCTTTGCATCATGTCGAGTATATAATCTGTGATCCACATATTTTATTCCATCTACGTCTGTTTTCCTTTGAAATGATGTCGTTGGCTGATGTCAGTAATGTATCTTCAGTGCGTTTCCAATTTGTCATTCATATATTTTTTCACGCTGTCCATGTACGATTCCTACAGATTTTATTTTTCATGAGTGTGCTCTATTGCAGTCTGAATGCTGCACTAAGCTTCTCCATTTTCCGAAGTTTCACCCTTAGTTTGCATATAACCGGCAGATGGTCGTTTCCACTGTCGGCACTTGGATAAATTTTACATGGAGCAACTGCATTTCTGAATATATAATTACGATAAAAGAAGAAAATATTCAAACTAGCTTTTATTATTCAATGTGGCGTATCCATTCAAATCATTGGAGATCATAGCTTTTCACATCTCTTCATCCCAAGTCGATCATAACATGCTTTCTCCTCACTTCTAAATCCCACTCTACCAATCATTTGCTCAATCGCATTAAATAGCTTAAATGTTGCTTTCCTCTATCTGTTTCCCTCTATCTGACCTGTGAGCATCAGATTCTCCAAGTCTTTCTCCCTCATTACCTGCCCCAGGAACTTCAACTGCTTTTTTTCTGATAGTAAGTATTCGCTTCCTTTTTGTTTTCATTCTCTCCAAATTCTAGTCGTTGCTCATATGATCAGTTCATGGTATTCTCAGCATTCTTCTGTAGAACATTTAGGTTGCTTCAAGACTTTCATCTTTGGTAAGATTATCCAGCAGTCATTGCCATACTGAATCACAGACATACCATAATAATCCACCGATTTCTTATTTGATTCAACCTAAATTTTCGTCTCCCTCAATGCTTTACTATATTCTTACAATGCATCTTTGTGGAAAATTCGCCTTCGTATCTCACTCTCGTTAAAAAAACATCAGAGGTATTTAAATTTCTGTACCTGTTTGATTTTGGTATCCCCAGTCTGGCATTTTGGTATCCCCTAGTTGGCATTTTGGACTCTTCATTTTACTAATGAGCATGCCTTCATTTTTTGTAGTTTATATGTAATCCTTTCTTTCTACTTTATTCAGTTACTTTCTTTAGTCTCATAGTTTCCTTTCCATGTCTGCTATCAGCACTGTATCTTCTGCGTATATGTAAAAAAAAACGTTTTAACAGGCTTAAAAGGATGTGCGTTTTTATGTATGTGCAAATTGAGTGCGTGATAAACACGTGTGTATATGTGAGTGTGTCAGAAATAAATGGGTACGATAGCCATGTTTGTAAAGGAGTTCCACATAAACAACACAAAAAAAGGTTATTTAAATTTCAACTGACTGTCTGCATGGTCAGTTAATTAGTTTCAGTGATTTGACCAAAAGAGATATGAATTAAATACCCGGCTACAGCAGTGGTAAACAAATAACTTAGAGAGTTGAGTTGAAGGGAAATAACTATATGGCATCTGGATGTGGCATTGCACATGGAATGATCATGATATACCCCAGTGATTGAAATAAAGGGTTCGGTTGAAAATTTCTAGCCCCTGAAGAAGACGGGAGCGTAAAAACATGACAGTAAGGATGAGGACAACAGTCTGAACAATGTAAATAATGTAAATTCTACCTCATCTCAGACGTATAGACAGATAGTTTATAGTCACTGATTGCGATATAAAGAAAACAATTCATGTTTCATTTAGTATTATATTATATTGATGTGATTATTCAAAGGATTTATGCTATATTTGTGATCTGTTGTTGTAAGCAAATTTTAATTTTAATATTTAAATTACATTTGTTTATTTATTTATCTCATTCTAGACCTAATATAATTATATATAAATATTTATCCATGCTGCGTTATTATTTAATTACATACTTAATATTTTAACTTCCCCTTTGTGGTGCAGTGGATATCGCCTCGAAACGAGAAATCGGGGAACCGAGTTCAAATTCCAGTTGAATCCACTGCATTAACTTACGCACAAATACCCTTGGGAAAAGTATTAATCTGTCTCTTCCCTCCAGTATGGGTTAAATAGCAGACCAGATTGGCTTCTATAGCCTTGGCTGGCAACCAATCTACCTCAGAAAGCAATGGCAACCTACTGCGGGATAATCTTCTGCCCAGTCAGTCATGTCTCTTTCGAGACATGATCGTCCAAGCGTGTTTCACGTATGGCACTTAACTATCTGACTTTAATTCTTGTAAATTTTGTAATGCAGATCTAAACCAACCAACCACTTCAGATTTAATTTAAATATCTTTACGTTTCTACTTTTGATTCATACTCTTTGACTTGTTCGAATTTTTTCCTCTTTTTATCCTGGCTACAACATTTCTGTGGAAGCAACTTGTTGTTTGCCTACCAATTTAGCAACCGTCAATGAATCTTTGATATAGCTTTTGCCCCTTACGCCACACATCTCAACTATTGTCTTTATCTGTCCCTAAATGAATATCACTGGCAGCTGAGATTAGATTTTTCCCCATTCGTATCTTATCGATCAGAGAAAACAATAACAAATAGCCGCGTAATCAAAGTACGTCAGCGCTAAAGCAGTGCCACCTTCACCTCTACCTCGTCTGCAAAGAAGTGACAAGACGCTTGTATGCCGTTCTAACTGTTTATTAGAATAATAGACAATGACTGCCAAAAAGTCTGAAAATTAGGTTATTGTAGTAGTATGAGACGAGTGGACAAAGGAGACGACAGGCGTAATTTTAAACTATAGAATATCTATTTGATTTATTTCTTTGAAAAATTTAAAAGAAAACAGTCAGATATATACGAGACTATCATTGATAATGATTCGCGTCTAATAAGTTTTTCCTTTTCTTACAAGTTTTAAGCCATTGTATTTGAAAATCAAAAATGAAAAAGAAAATGTGTATTGTTTGTCTTTTTATTTTCAAGGAAATATCTGCTTTGTATTAGATTTGAAGAAATAGTAAACAAAAGATTTTTTCTCAAAATAATCATCTGGCACTAATATCACCAGAGGCAGATTACGAACTAACGTAAATTTTTTTTGAAGAATTGTGTGTTTTTGCGGACTATACATACCCGCAAATGGTGAGGCTGATGGATGCTTTTACCGAGGCACCATCTGATAATTTCCAACCAAAATGAATGAGCTCTTAACTGCCGACCCGTTGAAAAGATGGCTCTTAATATGAGCACCAACAGAAATATTCTAAACATTTTCACAAATTTACCCAATTTTTGCTCACAAGACTTGGTTCAATCCATATTATTTTCATGAGTCAAGTCCCACTCGTCTCGAATTGTCTATTAGAACTAAAGCGCACTCCAGACCTCGAGTGGAAGTTGCGTATTCGTAACATTGCTTAAAATGGCCGGAAGAATAGTTGGTGCCTTTTAGCACTTTAAAAAGTAACTCACTATATCTGCCATGCTATATCTTTATAAGAATCGGATCAGTTGAAGAATTGAACACTGCTTCCGAATCTGTAATAGATATATCCATTCTCCGTTATCCAGCCTTCAATATTTCAAAATTCCACCTTGAAACCCATTTTCTCAGATATTGAATACTGCTTGATTCTCTCTATTCTATCGCTTTCTTCATGGTTAATTTTTAGTTAAGCAACATTTTCACTAGTCCTACCAATGTGGGACTCGTTCCGATATGTACATGACTTTAAATAAACTTTATTTTCTGCATATTTCGTTGATAAACTGGTAGCTCGAGTTAGAAAGCTTTCCCACGATTCCAAAAATAAACACTTCAAGTCTAGCGTTCACCGATATCTATCCTACATATCCTTATAGTATATATTTGTTTCACCTTATGTTCTGAACATACGATATTCTTTTTCAATAACCCTCCAACTTAAAACTATAACTATTCGCTCATTCGTAAATATAAAATATGAGTTTAGAAGCTAATTTTTTTTTTTTTATGAAAGAGGAGTTTTATGTTGGTCGTTGTTTCTAAATTTTTAGTGCCACCTAGTTTCCCTAGGATGAATGTCTGATTCGGAATAGAAGTTGAAGTTGAAATACATGAAATGAAGAAGAATATTTTAACAATTAATTGTTAAGATGATAAAGGAATAAATGAATCTATGACCTTCGCAGAAAAAACGTCAAAAATGTGTCTAAATTTGACAGATATTGAAAGATGCATAACAATGAATGATATTTTATAGAAAATCAATGAGGTACTTAGTGATCTTTTTGTGCTCAGTCTATTTCTCTACATGGCGATGAAAGCTGAATACTTTCGTCGGAATTGAAAAAGAAAACATAATATACCGACGAATTTTGTGAATACAGTGGAAAGATTATAATATGAATAAAGAATTTCTACGATAAATATTTCGATGTGGTGTGATGGTTAACACGCTCAGTTCACAACTCATTACGACTGAGTAATGAAATCGATACACAGTGGAAAATCTATATTATGCCATATTTAACTGATTCTAAGTAAATCAGATTAAAAGATGTGTCCCAAGAATACGAGATATGCTTAAATATATTGAACTCCTACTCAGGAAAGATGGCTTAGACAATCTAACATACACATTGCTCATCGAAAACAAAAATGAAATAGAGAAATAGGGAACGTGAAAAGTGTGTGTAATTGGTTGATGGAGGAACCAGCCCAGATAGGAATGATGATGTAGAAAATATTGCTGAGAGAAAAATAGGAATATATAAAGAATCATATCCGGAAATTATACAGAGAGAGAGAGAGAGAGAGAGAGAGAGAGAGAGAGAGAGAGAGAGAGACAGACAGACAGACAGACAGACAGACAGAGAGATAGAGAAAGAGAGAGACAGAGAAATGCAAAAACCAATGAATATACTTCGATTATTACAGCTGAATCGATATTTGAACTTTAACTGCCTAGTCAAAATATAAACATAAAATATTTTGTACCACACACACACACACACACATACATACATACACACAAACACCACACACACACACACACATATATATATATATACAATGGGAAAATAAGCTGGTTACGCTACCATTTGTACCTGAACAGATACGGACAGATTCTGATATTCTCTTTCTTGACAATCAGACCAGAAAAATTATTTATTCTCTTATCGCATACATAGGGTTCTCTACCCTCGCATCTGTCACGCCGTCCGATCTGGTATCTTCTTTACACATTTTTTTTCATAATAGTTTCACCCTAGGCAAAGCTTTACTGCCACTGTGAGAGGAGAGAGAAAACAGACAAAGAAAAAAAACGGTACAGTGGATGTTGAAGAAAAAGTAAGGGTGAGGTGAGTATGAAGGAGATAGAAAATGGCAATTGACATTGCATTTAAACTTTTAAAGATTGCACCTATCAAGGAAGCAAGTATGACAAAGAAAGTTCTACGAGCAGGAAGTGCAAGAAAAGAAAGTATTAGAGAAAAAGTGGTGGTTACATTTGCCTATTTCGATTGTAAAAGTGTACGACATAGTTGCCCATCCAGTGGCACGCATAAATTCATGAGTGCGCGGCAAAAGACAGAAGGAAGCCACATTCAGAAAATGGCTGAATGCGAACCGCCAAATCAGGGCCGATACCATTGCAGATACTTCTTTGGATTTTTTCGACAACCCAGAGATAAACAGAAGGAGTAACCGACCAGATATGGCAAAATATTCAATGCACGACTGAATGATAAATTTATAAACGTGAAAAATAAATTCTGACTAGGCCCAGCAAACCAGCTGTTGGCAAAACTGAAGTGAAAGGAACAGTGAATGAATACCATGTTTTGCGTGAGAATTGATAAAATGATAGTGAAATATTACCACTCTTAAAATTGGCTTAAACTGAATGCGATTTTTAGAAACAGGTTGCTTTGGGGTGAAACTGGCGGTTTAGCTTAAAGCCAGAAGATGTGAACGATGACGTGCCCGCTAGTAGGTGGCATAACAAAAAAAAATTATCTTACTTTGTGCATATTTTGAAAGTGACATTCGCAAACAATGAACAGGTAAGCATAATTTGCATTCAGCCAGCCATTCCCGAAATTAAATTTTCTCACCTCGTATATTGTGGCGTCTATTTTTGTTGCCAATAAGAACTTCCAGCCGATATTACATTTATTTAAAATTATGACTTTGGCCTCGATTTTAGCACCAGTTATTGACAAAGCTTGATTTTCTATTATTGCTGCAGCTAAAGACATTTTTATTATGCATATTTTCACCCTAAGCAAGGTGATAAAACCACTATGACGCAAATGTTTATTTACCAATATTCAAGATATACAAATTACAAGTGTTGTTCAAGTTATATTTCCAGTAAAGATTTTTTTTCTATGATCGGTAAAATTAAGAGGCACATTTTACGAGAGTATGTTAGAAAGTTAATGGTTAAACCTAGACTTGATCAATTTAAGATTGTAATGGTCGGGAAAGCATCCCCTTGGTCGTGGGTTACACAATGGTATGCGATGAAAGAAACGGTTTGAGTGGATATTTCTTTCTTAATAATGGAATATGAAGTGTATGTGGCATATCCAGTCTTGGATGTCAGAATAAAAATTCGTGAGAGCTTTGCAGGAAGTCTCTGACCTTTAAAAAATATGTTTTACAAAATACATGGAAAAATTTGTATAATTATCTAATACTTTATTTAATATTTAATCTAATGCAATAAAACATGGCAGTACCCATTTATTCATTGAAAATTAAAAATGTAGAAATATTAATTAACCTGAATTCTAAAATTGTTTATGCAGCATTAATTTTATTTAAAGAAAAAGTTATTAGATTAGTAGCAAAATCATCATGTGGGTTGCAGAAAAATGATAATTTCTCAGAATGTCCAACATAATGTTCGAACCATTACGACTAAGAACCGCCATTGTAGCGAACTACCCTCACCCTACTGGGGAGATGCAAGTTCTATTCAATCACCTTCTTCCAACAGCTCGCTGCCTTGTGAAAACGAGTCATAAGTGGCTGCGTTCCCGATCCCTACAAACTTAACTACTTCATATCTAGAGTAAACGACTATCTTCTGCACATATCCGGATGGGCTGTACCTCTTACTCTATAATCCTTTACTTCCAGTGACCCCAGGGACTTGTACAAAATAGACATCACTGTAAAAAAAATAAAAATCGAACGAAACTGAACATTGTTTTTATAATTTCACCTTAATTAAGGCGATAATTTCACTAGCACGGGGTTTATGAAAGTGAAATTGAAAGACAATACTGAAAATAAAGTTTCAAGTAAACAGATGTAGACGGATGTTGCATTAAAGTTAATACTGTTAGTATCAGGTAAGCAGTAAAGCGAAGTGAGTTTCCAATGTGCGAAGTACGTGTAAAGAAACTGTAGAAATGGTAGATGCATTTAGCTATTTCAACATTAATACCAATCTAGTTAGTCTGTTAAGCGTCACACGTGATACACGCTTTGGGCGATCATGTCTCGAAAGAAACATGACTGACTGGGCAGAAGATTATTCCGCAGTAGATTACCATTACTTTCTACAGTAGCTGCGGTACATGTATAGCAAGAGTACCGGCTCTGATATTGCAACAGTATTAGGTTCATGAATGGTAGATTTGTAAATGTACAAGAAGGATTCTGACTAGAAAAAGTTTCTAGTACGACACTTTCCTTGCAGTAGATTCACCTATGGATTCGGTGTAGGCGCTGTACCGAAAACCAGTTGTAAACCTGAAAGCAAGAAGGTGCAGTGAGTTATTCACCTGAAGTCTAGCCAGTCATGCCAGAAAACAGCTTCTTGTTTCTCGCAATTGTCTCCTGATGAAATCACTTGTCATTTAGTCGCAAGGACAAAAGCTTCATTATTTACAAGTATAATTAGTAAAAATCGAACCAATATATTTTATATATAGACAAAAATCTGAAAACGCCTCAGGAATTACCATTGCATTGCGACAAGTTTTCCACCTACGTAGATAGCAATCTTGGAATGTGGATACCTTTTTCGAATCTGGCCGTTAAATAACTATCCAAGAAAATATTAGAGTTGGGTGCAAGTGCTGAATTTATATGTGATTTGAACGAACGTCTGATGTGTGAACGTTTATAGGCGCAATAGAAAGCAATCGAAATAGCATGAAAATAGTAGCAATGAAAATCAGATTTTATATAAAAGTCTTTAACACTGCAACGTTTAAACGAAACAGAACGAAAGAAAATTGGGTAGGGCAAACACACTAACACAAACCACGTGATGTTTTTTACAAGCTAGTGATAGTCAACTGCTTCTAGAATTATTACTTCCTCTTCTACTGAGGAAACCTCGGTTTTGCTTGTATACTGAGTTAAATTATTAACAAACGGAAGCTATCAATAATATAAATTTTAATTATACTTAATAATGATTATATATATTTTGTCTTAAAAGAAATAATGACAATATTAATTACGAAACACATATTCATAACATCTAAGTTTATTCTATTATAATAGAAATTAACTTCAGATAACTGGTGTAAGGTAATTTTGTAGATGTAAATCAAATAAGTTTTACTAGCTTATTTTTAAAACACAGCTTCGATATATTAGTCTTTAGAGCCAAATGGAACCGGTAGAAAATATCTATGAATTTAATCTCTGAAACGGTTCAATGCAAAGTAAATATTTGTGTAGTTTATTGCTAAGGCCTATTCATTTAACACCCAGTGACGATCAAGCTTACTTTACTTTAATGAATTGGTAAACATTTTTTATATTGCAAAAAATGACAAAATGTAGGTTCTCTCACGTTATTTATCATATTTAAGCGAATTCACCATCGTGTAGCAGACAGTGACGTTGAATCCCTTACAGAGTGCTAGCATGTTTGTGTTATAATTAATCGACACTATACTGCTAGAATCAACATTGTAAATAGTAAATATGTACGAGATCCTGGAACATTTATCTCACAAATTAGTATGCGCAATACTAGATTGGAAAAAAGACGCTAGATATAACCGTAAGTTCTTTACTTATAATTTTTTCTCACACTTCTTGCCTGTGTAAAGCTCTACTTATTTAACTTTGATTAGAAACTTAAATGCAATGTCAATCATTATATTCTGTCATCTTAGTTCATGTACTTCCATTGTTCTCGCTTTTTAAAAATGATTTAGTGGTTTTGTTGTTGTGTTTAGTTTGAAATGATTAAAATAGGAAATAAAAAAATGATGATTTTTCAGATTTATAAAATGAGAAATATGCATTCTGTGAAATTCATGGAAGAAAACGTCGAAATCATTTTGACATTTGTTTGCGTAAGTTACGTACATATAGGAGAGATTTCTTTTTGCGAGCCCAAGTAAAAAATAAGTAACACAAAGGAATATATATAATGCATTTATGTACAAAAGAAATTACATGTGATGAAAAGAAAATTGTATGAAAACAGCTATAATAAGAACGTGTGTGTGTGTGTCTGTGTGTGTTAGAAGTGTGTGAGAGTAAAATAACAATAGAGAAAAACATAGAAAAACATGGAAATATACGTGTACCAATGAGGCATACTTTGCCCACGTATAAACTACATCTTAAAACCAAGAGTTAAAAAATCTGTAAAAATTGTCAAGGGAAATAAATGCAGGCCTTTTAAAGGCTTAGGGAGAGCCTCTAGCGACTTTTTTAAACAATGTCTTTTAGGATGTCTCAAAATGTCTTAACAATGTTAAATGTGGAAAAAGTAACGTTGGTATGTATATAAATTCACAAATGGGTACTAAGAAGTGGTTAAAATATTAGCAAACTTTCTTTTCTTGATCAATTCGGACTGAATAGTGATATTAATTATCACTGGGTGCTCCATACTTTCAGACTAGTATCATATCTACGCTTTGAAAACCAGTACCCGGAGACTTTGACATGTTTAAATAGTTACATTGTTACCGGAATTCCGACCTAGTAGAATGTTCGAATTTGACTTGGTGCTCCACACATCTAGCCTGGTGCTAAAGGCTAAACTAGGCTTAGAAAATTGACAACGACACTTAGACTTGGTGTATAATTATTAAGCACATCTTGGTAAAAGAATTACGACGAAATAATGTGTTCAATTCTTTTTGCTCTTACCATATATTTGGCCTCGTGTCATATTCATACCTCGTTTAAAAATCACCATATAACTTCACAAAGAAAGGAAATAGCATAGATCTATCTTCTGCAGCAGCCATTCAAAGAACTTATTTGATAAACAATATTTTACATCGGAAAACACTTTTTACTAAAATGTATTTTTAACAAGATCGTGAACAAGAATTTATTTATTTGCCAATTCAAATAAAAGGATTTACTTTTCATACAAAGAATCGTTCTCACTTCAAATATAATAATATGTGATAACTATGGCTGCAAGGTAAGTTACCTTTTATATTAATCTTAGTTCATAATGTCACTACCTATAATATTTTTACTTTAGAATTATGAGGTATTTGATAATAAGATAGATAGACCAAATCCTTCTTACTGATAAATGAAATAACCAACAGATTTTTATGAGCAACATATAAAATCTTCTAGTCTTAATCGTCTTAAGAATGAATAAAATAAATCAGATATGATTTACTAATTTTCTGAAACTTATCAAATAAACTGCTTCAAATGATTCCTATGAAATTGCTGCAAGGCCATACATACCATATTTGTTCAGTACACAAATAAATGTCACAGGATTTACTTTCTAGATCAACAGTGGGTTAAATTATTTTGATATAATTTGCTTGTTCGAATTTAACTACATTGAAAGCCTTGTTATAAAATTGTGTTAAGTGTGCTTATCTCTAGACCTTTCTCTTAATCAGAAATCAATGAATATAGCCTTTTCCCAGCTTGGGTAACATTAAACATAATTTCAATTTTATATTTCCAGATGGTCTGTGACAGTATATCTGTTTTGGCTTCATGAGTGAAAGAGTACACAAAAGTAACTCTCATATAATTTTTAGATTTTAATGTAAATAAACAAACATTATAACTGTTTGTTTGTCTTCTTCGTTGAGAACCAATGATTAATCAATTAGAAGAGTTTTGTTTGTATTATTATTGCAATTATTAAAATTATTTCGCCAAACCATTAACTGTTTAACTTTCACATTAATAAAATCAAAGAAAATCAAACAAATATACGTTTTGTTTTAACTTTACAGAACTAAAATAAAAGAAGAAAGCTATTTGGTAAGCAAAAAAATGGTGCGTAAATTGTTGAAATTTATACATTCAGTGCAGGTCGGTCGGTACAAGAACATGTTAAAAAAATTTAAACAGGCGTGTTGTATAGAAAGACGATCGGCCATTTCTTCACCTATTGTTGAACATGAATTCATCCATCTGCTGTGAGTCACAGGAACGGTCGTAGTAAAGTGGGTTGCAAAGCGTTTGATTCGCAGGCATTGCCGTACTAAACTGCGGTATTCTCTGTTAGTGTATTATTGAGCCATGCCTTTCATGGGATTAAACCTGTTCTTCATAAATCTTTTTTCCAATCTTTCTTCACAGTATTATTAAACATATCTATCTGCGTTATACTAACATTTTAACACTTATGTAGTTAGACAATGTCTAATAATCATTGTCTAACTACATAATATTCTGAGTTGCACGGGCAACGCCGGGGTATGATGCTATCATGCCCGTGCAACTCAGAATATTTCAGTAGTAGGCCTCGGTTATATTAAAAAATTGTTGTTTAAAAAAGTGTTAAAAAATTCCATTAAAAATCTATTTTATTTTGTTATTCGTAAACGGGACTCAATGTTTTGTGTGACATTGTAAACAATATTGCGTTTGTTTTTGTTTCAAAATTACGTGGGAAAATATTTAAATATTTGTTGACTAAATGAATTTAACACAAAAACAAAAATTATTTATTTTGTTTTACTGAAATTAGAAATATACAAACTATTATGCTCTCAGTTCAGACATTTTCGAAGAATATTAAAAATGTAGAACTATAAAATCTTTTACGCTCTCAGTTCAGAAACATTTTTAAAAAAATATTTTTTTTGTCTCAAAATTACGGGGGAAAATATTCACATTTTTTTGTTGACCAAATAAATTTTTAAAATGTCGAAATACAAATTAAATATAAAGGTTCAATTTTTTAGTCGCGTTTGACACGTGTGATTTGTTTTCTGTGACATAATCTATCAACCATCTTAGATCTTGGCTAAAATGTGCGAAACGAAAAGTTGCTGAACTTAAGCTCAAAAAGTATGTTTTGCCCTGGCTTCCCTGTAGATATGTGTCCCTAGAAAGTTTGAATGGCGTAGTTTAAAAAATGTAGGCGTGCATAGGGAACAGTCACACACAGACTCACAGATTGCCTTTATATATATAGATTACAATAAGACATTAATTCTCTCAGAGAAGACTGTTCAAGTTATGTTCTTTTAAAACCAATTTTGTTTACGTTTCTCTCAATCTTTCATCAGACACAAGTATGATCAGGTAATTAACACGACAATTTACAATATGGCCCTATTGATTTATGTTTTTATTTCTAGGATGACGTATCATTAAAATCTATACTAATTATATTCAGACTATTGTCCTTATCTTCGTTCTAGCCGTTGTACTTTCTCGGCTTGTCCCCGAAACAAATTTATGAATATAGACCCAAATATAATTGATAACTATTTATCTATTCCCGGCCCATGTAAATGATTTCAGACGCAAATTAGAACACTCAGTATTTACTTGTTTTTAAAACAAGAGGATCATATATCAGCGAAAGCTATTTACAATACTAGGAGCAAGTTAATGATTATAGACTCAAATATAAGCGATCAAAATTTACTTAATCATAAACAAAGTAAAAACTCACAGACTCAGAAAACGAACAATATTACGTATTTTCTCTTATAAAATAAAACTTCTGTAATTTAGATATATTAAATCTTGAACTAGGAATAAGTGAAAACTGAAATATCAATGATCATTATTTACGTGTTGGCGTTGCAAGTAAAGGCATACATACGCAAATATAATTGGGCACCTCAAAGTGGGGTAATGGTTAGCAAGTTTTTACTCTCTCGAACCTTTACAATTGTGTAGTGAGTTCGGTCCTGACTGTGGGTCCCATATTTTTGGTCTTGTGCCACATCTGAGCTGCGCTCATAAAATCATCATACTCCAATATAATTGACATCTTTTATCCGACGATCCTTTTAATGTCTGTAGATTTATGCAGAAAACCACTGTTTATCTATCTAATGAACCGAATAAATATAAGGATTATAATGAAAAAATCATATTTGAACGTTAAACACTGAATTGACATATCTTTAAATCAACCAAGAGTCATCTAACCAAGCTGCTTAATCAGAGGATTAAAAGTGATCAGCCAATTAACTGTTTGCATGTGCAAATGAACGCAGAACCAAGATAGATGTAATAAAGTGTTGGAATAAATTGAGAACTGTATGATATTAACTGGACACTCAAGACTGACTGGTGTTTATTTTCAACAATTCATACAATATTTTTCCCAACTAATAGTAAGAGGAATGTTGAGATTAGCCTATTTCTATTCAAAGATATTTTGTATATATTAACAAACAAGTTTACAGCTACTTGAAATTTATAAATTCCTTGTTATTGAAAGAGTTTCCCAGAAAAATACATTCAGCACAACATTATTACTGTTACACATTACCTTCTAGTTCATGGTAATATCAAATAAAGATGTCTTCTGCAATTTTCGAAGTGCCTATGTAATTAATTAACTAATATGAATTAATAACCAATTTCGTAATAGCTCAAATAATGTAGTATATGACTCACATCATCTGATACCCCAAAATATTTTCGTTTAATGTCACATCATTCCTGCAGAGTGGATGATGGTTTTTGTGTAGTCGGGGATTCAAACTCCTGCTTTGCATGATATCTGTGTCTAACTCTTTAAAGTAAACTCAACTGTGCTTGCAATAATTTGCGTGATAAAAAGGTGTCACGGATATATATAAACACTCAACTTAGAGGAGAGAAGTCGTTATATCAGTTGACATTGTTGGCGGCTATTGACGCAGTCGAGATGTGAATATATTTTTTATTACTCCATCAACAGCCTGACAATAATGTCATTAAGACAAGGGGTACCTAGGTGTGAGATAATACGAGGAAAGAAAAAAAGTAATGCGAAGAAAGAACAATAAAACATCAAGAATTAAGAACACATAAAATAACATTTAATAACTTTTTGAAGATCACAGTTGACTGGAAGGAAAATGCCTGCAAGAGAATTCTACAAGCTGGAAGAGCAAGAAATTAAAATGTTAGCTTAGAATTTACGGTTACATCTAACAATTTCAACTGAAAGATGGTGAAATACAGCTGTTAAATTTAGTACTGTTCTTACGTTGGTAAATTCTCCGTACCAAAGAGAAAAGTTTAACAGAAAAATTGCCATGAAAACTTCAAAAAACACGCAGGAGGAAGCTACATTCTGACTATACAAAAGTGACTGAAACCAAAATACCAGGTCAAATCTAATAAAATTAAAAATACTACTTTCCATATGATTAAAAATCTATAAATACACAGAATAAGCCTCAGAACAGATGTGAGCAATGGTTTTATCTCGAAATATATAACAGGAGCACCAGACTATATGTTGTAGCAATTTAAATAAATAGAAGAATGGTAGATTATGCAAGATAGATTATGACGAGAACATTTTTCTAGCAAGACACTGTAAATCAACATTTCCAGCAAAAGACCTAGCAGTTAATTCCATATAATCTTTCTAATTCATATCAGCGTTAAAAGTTGACTGGAGATTGGCATCAGCCATAACTGGAAGGTAAGAAGTTTTTCGCTGAAGATAAAAATCTATAAATAAAATGCAAAATTACGAATGAAATATTAAATCTTCTGTTTTCATTATTCATTAATAGACAATAAAATTACAATTTATACATATCTGGTAAAATTAAAAAAATTAATTTAGATAAAATATTTCAAAGCATTATAGTTTAATATTGTAATTATTTCGTTGTCGAAATCCAAATGGAAAAAGTATATCTTTAAAAAGCCTTAAGTAATTCTTTTAATATATCTTAAACAGAAGTGCAACATTTGCTCTTAGAACGAGTTTAGAAATGACAACGATTTGTTGTTTTTTAATCTAACGAAATTACAAAACAGATAGAAGAAAATGAAATAAAATTAAACAGAAAAGACTCAACGACTTTATTGTCCTTTTTCAATTACTCGCTGCGTATGCTTTATTTGATATTTGGATTATCAAGATTTTTACTATAGTCGTACTGAAACTGACCAAACTAGATATTATTTAATATAACGTTAAAAATTAGTCTTGCATAAATGCTAATACCAACCTTATTCAGGCTCACATAATTATTCGTTTCATTCGTTGTGATCGACAATTTCTTGGAAAACAATTGCGTAAATACCTGTTGTATTTGTGGGCTTATTCTTTGCTTAGGTTTTATTTCTGGCATATAAACTGATTAAAGTGATTTATATTTTTTCGAATTTGCTTGAAGCATTAATACAAAACAGAATTTTCAATTGAGGAGGAGTGCTAAAATTGGCATATTTCAAGATGATGATTATAGACCGTATCAGATATTAACGAAATCAATTGAAAAAGAAACGATTCTTCTAAATTATGAAGAGGGAAAATAGCATTTTTAGAAATTTCCCACTATATATATATATATATATATATATATATGTGTGTGTGTGTGTGTGTGTGTGTGTGTGTGTGTGAATATGATGAAAGAATAAGAATTAAAATGGAAGATGAGGAGGAAGAAACTGAAAATCAAGACAAGTTTAGTGAAAATATACATAAAACAAAAGAGCAAAAATAATAGCAGATGGCATGGCAGATTATACAAATTTCGGAACAAAATGCGTGGAAAAAGACAAAATAGACAGAAGAAGATGAAAAAGAAGGGAAGAATAACACAAAAATAATACGAACAAGAAAAAGAATAGGACAGGAAAAACGAAGAAGAAAACGAGAAAATAAATTACGAAGAAGAATAAAAAAAAGAAGAATATAAAAAAGAAGAAGAAGAATGGAAAGAAGAAGGAGAATACAAAGAAGAAAAACAAAGATAAATACAAAGAATAAGTACATGACGACGAATATGAGAAGAATACGATGAAGAATACTAGAAAGAAAAAGAATGAGATTACATAGCAGAAGGGGAAGATGAATTCAAAGAAGACGAATTGGAATAAAAAATATGATGAATACGAAGAAGAATACGAATAATACAAAAAGAAAATGAAACTTCATGAGGAAAATACATGTCAAAACACCATATAAAATCACAATCATTTCCCTTTTGACAGCAGACTGGAAACTTTTAAAATGTTGTGAATTATATAGAATGGAAGCATGAAATAAAGACATCAAAAATATTCGAGCAATAATAAATTACTAACTGCCATTTCTGATATACATTGGGAAGGAATGAGACAACAGCTTATTATGAAATGCTATAAACTGTCTGAGAAATCATCGACAATATCATATCTAAGAATCATATTCTTTGCATGAGATGGAAAATGATTGAATAATATCAAATAAGAAAATAATGAAATAAAGTCAAAGTAACATTGATGAAAAAAACGGAATACAGTTTTAGATCTTAGATTATTAGACTTGCAACTCAACTAAAAAAAACAATTTTTTAAAAATATCAACATAAACTCTATAACAGTACATGAATTTGGAATATATTATACAAGTCAGTTTTCCCCCATGTTGATAAAATTACACAAACACAGAAACACACACACACACACACACACAATTATATATATATATATATATATATATATATATCAGCATTCCCTGACGATACATTGAGGCAAAACCTAGGTAGGTCTGTCTGGCTCACTAGGTATTTTTAATTATTCTGCTCTACCTAATATATATATATATATATATATATATATATATATATATATATAAGTGTGTGTGTGTCTGTGTGTGTGTGTGTGTTTGTGTGTGTGTGTATAGTTCATATATATTGTTATATATATCAAGAGCAGTATTAAAACAAAATATAAAACGTTGAATTGTGACTCGTTTCATTTATTAAGAATTCTTAGGACTGGGTCTGTTGACGTTGCTGTAAATGCCCTTACACACGACCATGAGAAACTAATATTTTCAAATTCCTCTTAAATATTTTTTTAAATAATTTTTGAAAACTCGCATAATTCATCTATATTCTTATTTTTCTCTTTTTCTTATCATTGTTATAACATAAAATCTACCAAGAATAGTAAAACGCTGTAAGAACCTGGATGTAAATTTACTATGGCTTACTAATCGATTGAAGCAATTACTAGATTTTTTCCTTATAATTTTCTTTTATTTGAAAATTGTTGTCAGTTCCGAAACCGTGAACGACTAATACGCTTTGTATGATGTTACAAAATGACTCTTTTGTTTTCATATAGTATTTTGTTCAAACTTCTTGGGATTTCTCCATGACTTTTTTTTTTTTTTGTCAAATCCTTGCGGTTGACAAAGTAAATTGACGTTATTTTTAGTAGTGATGCTTGTTTCTTATCCGAACCTGTTATGATAATATAGAAAGTAAACATGTTTAGTTTTTCATTATTTCTCCTCTCTTGAAATTTTGTAATGACAGTCAATAAGCTGTGCTGAATGATTGCCTTCTTGAAAACCTAAATAATTAATTCTCTTCAAGTCATCTTTAATGATTGATTTGAGAAATCGGTTTTAAATCAATGATAGTTGAGACATTGTTGAACGAAGTGGATGTCATTCATTATCCTCATCTGAAAGTCGAGAATGATTGAGGAACAGGAATCGAGTTTTCAGGTGAATTTATTTGTGTTGTAACATCTTATGTTGTTGAACTAATTTACTTCTACCGCAATATAACATCTGTTCATTACGAAGTTTATTTAACTGAAGCATATGTGTAATAGTAGAATCACCGACAGATATCAATTCGGACGGTTTTCAATCCTGGCTAGAATCAATCGGATGTCTAATCGTACTGATGAGCTAGATACAGTGAAACAGATCTGTCTGTGGATATATATATATATATATATATATATATATATATATATATATAAGTGGTAATCTTGGTAATTTGTACGGTAAATACTACAGTGGATCGACGAGAACATAATGTTAAAATTTAAAAGAGTATTATGATGAAAACAAATTGGAAGAATTTACAAATCCATTGGTGATAATTTATTTCGAGAATATTTTAAAGAGATGATCATCTTATATATTTTTATAATAGTCATTTTTTTTAAAAATAAAACTCTCGTTAGACCAAATGTTTTTAGTTCCCCCTTCAAATTTATCCAAAATAACATTATTTCTGTGCAAATGTATATGCTGAATTCAAATCAACAATTATTTATTGAAGAAACCTACCTTTATTGATCTGAACGCTTAAAAAAATTCGAACTACATCTCGCTCATTTTGTCTCCCGTAGCTCTAACGCAAATGTAATACGCGATTTTTTTCTACGCGTATTACAGGAAGTAAATAGGCGGGTATTTCAGTAAAGTAGATCCCATCCCTTGTTTCAAGTTTAGCAAAGTGTTCCTCTAACAGGTCTTATTAGTAGTGCTAACGCAAGCTTCTCGTAACGTGTGGATGGTAGCAAAGTCTCTTCATTATAAAGATACAGTGATTTCTGGTTGCGACTTCAGAATTGTAGTTACTTGCATAGCGTCTTGAGAGGCTGCAATGATCAAGAGTTGAATAATATTGGTATTTCTTTTAGTGCACATGGATGGGGTGTCCGATGAGAAAACTTGAACCAACATTATGCTGCAGTCTGCGCCAGTTTGCTTCCTATACAGGTTGTATTTGACGACCGACTGATACAACTACTCTTGGCCTCTCCTTACAAAAAAAAATCTCTAATTATGAAATTACACAAAGTAAAAATTACAAGTAAACCAGCTAAACAAAATAATTTAAACCTGTTAACATCTCTTTCTCTTACATCCATGCAATCCGTACCAACTTTTGCAGTGTTGAATCCTTCCGGCAAGTAAACTCAGCTGATTCTTAGCTCTCGATGAAACTAACCGTGACCCTTTTATCCCTTCCTCTGATCTCTATATCCCTGGTTACCTTCCCTTCTTTAAAAAAGAGGTCAAATTTCCATATTTATACAATTGGCGATTATGTCAGAAAACATCTCCATTAACTAGGGTGATTTTTCTTGATTCTCCAGACCATTCCTACATGTTTCTCCGTCTCTCCCGAAGTTTGGTTAGCTATCTTTTCTTTCTCTACCGCTCTCCGTACTCTCTTGACCGTTTCAAACTTGACAGCATCTCGAACAATATAGATAAGGCCATTTCCTACCATCCGTTTGCTTATATATGTTTTTGAAGAACTTAATGCCTCCCACTCCAAGTGGTTAGAAAACTCCATCACAGATCTTTCTAGTGTCCATACCTTAATTTTCCATCACCAAATCCCTCGTGCAAGCGACGGATTTCCTTACGAGTTTCTCTAATAATTCTAATAAAGCTGACTATCTGCTAAATCTTTGTTTTACTTCCATCCTTGACTCTTGCCATGTCATGTAGCTTTGTTTTTTTTGGGTGGGGGCAACTCAGATCATGTTATGTTTTCCCTTCCTCCACTTCCCCTCCCCGTGGAATCTCCGACTAGTAGAATATCTGGCAGTTTTTCGAAATTTTCTGTGTCACATCACTTGGAACAAATTTTTTAGTCTTCCCGTTAAAAACAGTGCAACGTGGTCTCCTCTTGGATTAAAGCTGGCGTCAATGCTTTCATCCCATCCAGTAAATTACGACTTAAACCTCATTCGTTCCACTGGTTCTACCATGCTTGCTGGGGCGCTATTGCCCACAGGAATCCTACGACTTTGACCATAATAGGTGCGTTTTTGCTTCTGCTTGTAATGAGTGCAATAGGATCCTAAATGATGCTAAGTTGTTGTTTGCGAAAAGAATGATGCAGCGTATAGCATCCCGCATGTTCAGCTCCAAAGATTACTGGTGGCTTTTTAAAAATATCTTAAACAACAGCAAGTCTTCAACCCTTTTTTTAATCAATAAATTTGCGCTCCTTAAGTTAAGCTCCTTAAGCTCCTTTGAGTCGTTGCAAATGAGTGAGTTGGATATACTAGATTTAGAGTAGTATATGATTAACTTAATTTTATTTGGTAGGATCTGTTGTAGATATATTGGTATTTATTAATTTTCCTAGTATATTTTCATCTTGTTTATAGTTAGTATGCATTGGATTGCGATATAGGAGATTAATGTTTGTGCAACACCAGAATATTAATCGATCGATACACAAGAGACTTAATTGTTATCAAAAAATTCTCACCTCTGGAAATCAATATCGAATAATTGTTTGTAAAAATAAATTAATAAGAAAAATGATTCTTCAGTTCCGGATCATAGGAAACAGGTGTCATAAATAAAGTTTAATAATTGTTATATAATTCAAGAAAAGGATAAAATCAGCGAATAATCCCACGAATCAAAAATAGAAAATATTAAGAAATAATGGGAAAAACATATCGTAGACGTGGACACGGTTAAACCTGTGAAATTGAAACGGGAAAGAATTACTGATGAACGCCATCAATAGTAAATCTATAAAAACAATTATGCCAAATAACAGTCCGAGTAAATAGAATAGTCATCAGTGACAATATGGAGAAAGAGATGAAGAGATAGACCGTAAAATAAGGTCACTGTTGTAATATTAATGAAAACGAAAAGAGCGATATTTTGAATCTCATGGAGTTGTGCATTCGACCTGAATACGAAAAGAAATTATAAGTGTACAAACATCTTCGTGTATTTGAAAGTAACGTAGATGGTAACAGTAATGGTGACATTAGACGTCTCTTTTGAAAGAAACATTCAGCGTTTATTCGCTAAAAGTGTATCTGCGCTGAATGTATATAAATCTTCTTTAAAAGGCTTTTGCACGAAAATAATCTTCTCATGCACATTTACACTCTTTCTTGTATACATAGATGTTTTCTTCCTAACCTTTTTTACGCTAATTACGTCATCATTTTGTTTAAACCGTTATTTTCCTTTTGAGTTACAGTTGATATCCATTTTAATTTTTACTGTTGTCAAAAGTCTTCAAATAACGTGATTTTATATTTAGTGAAGTGTGTGCATTGTGGTACAGTGGATATCGACTCGGAACGTGAAATCGGGGACCCGAGTTCGAATTCCAGTTGAATTTATTGCATTCACTTACGCGCAAATACCCTTGGGAAAGGTATTAATCCGTTTCTTCCCTCTAGTTGTGGGTTAAATAACAGGACAGATTGGGTTTATAGCCTTGGCTGGCAACCAGTCTACCGCAGAAAGCAATGGCAACCTACTGCGGGATAATCTTCTGCCCAGTCAGTCATGTCTCGAGAGAGACATGATCGCCCAAGCGTGTTTCACGTATGGCAGTAAACTGACTGAAGTATTTTGTTCTTAGATCAGATTAATGTCAGTCCTCTACAAGACCCACTTAGTTCGTTCGCTTGGATCAATTTTTAATAATTTATCTGAAAAACGATTTTCTACAGATGAGTTGAGCCGACAGAAATAGCTCAGATATTTGGGTTCAATGAAATTACCATTTAGTAAAATTGCATAGGCTAAAATAATAAACGAGAAACTGTCGGAATATGTGTAAAGATTCTTCAACAAAAATATATAAACGTAAATATTTCGAAATAAACAGTTTGTATGCACAAACGGAACGACTTTCAATGAATTCACAACATAGAACAGGGACGAATTTATTTGACATGTGTATTAATTTGACGTATATATTTATTTGACACAGACCGAAGTAATTCTACGAGTATTAGAAAGCTGACCATGATTTAATATCGGCAAAGGTAAACTCACCATGACAGGCGAAGCTGAAAACTGTACTGGTAGCAAGTAAAGACTAAAACTAAAAGAATTAAGAGAGAAGTTAGTCAAAATGTGTCAGATGATAAGGCCTAACTCTAAGAAGGGTGAAAGCAACAAACTTATTAATAAATTGTCGGCGCCGTCTGTATCTGGCAGGAATGTAAATTTATTTACCTGGATAATTTAGGAATAATGACAGATGTGTTTTAAAAACTAAGGGAAAATAGTAAGGGACCGGACGATATTTTAGAAACAAAGAAACGAATAGTTTGTAGCTACGCGATATTTAATCATCTGTATGGCGAAGAATGCGAATAGTTTTCAAATTTAAATTCATACAAAATGAATTTCCATAAAGTAAAATAATAATGATTTGGCCAATTTAGAATTCGAAATATTTTTTTTCTCCGAACTCTATCTTCCGTATTTATAAGTCTACCATTCGACTATACTTTGATCATTAATAGCATTTATGGTCTGGTGCTCCTGCTATATGTTTAAATATTTTTATTTTTATTTTTTGCAATGTTATTGGTCCTAATCTGGCATCTTGACATCAATTCCTTTCACACTGCCGTACAGTAGCTTCGCTTTTGTTCCAGCTATGGGTTGAATAGCAAGACAGATTGGGTTCTAAAGACTTAGTTTAGTCTACTGCAGAAAGAAACGACGATCTGCTGACCGAAAATCCTCTACCTAGTTATTCATGAATCTACAGAGGCAAAATTGCTCAATCTTATATCACGTATAGCAGTTAACTGACTAACTAGCTGACTAGATTGGCAGCAAAGTATCATATTTTTACTGTTTAAATATCTAGATGGAACAGCAATTTCTATGCTAACATTTTTCTCTCACTTCTTGCTTGTGTAACACTCCTCCAGCTTTTTGCTTTCCAGTCAAGTTTCATCTTTAAAAATTTAAATGCAATGTCAATCAGTAATTTTTGTTAATCTATTGTTCTCTTATCTTAAGAGTATTCTTTTATATTATCTAATACGTAGTAACCCCCATGCATTTTAGAGGCTTTATAATACTGCTTGAGGTAAAATAATTTTAAAAATGTCGCGTTTTTATTTTTCAGATTAAACCGATTTAACGTACGATTGCTTGAAACTCATAAATAATTAATTTATTCATACTGCATTCAAAAGAGATGCATTTATTTTAATATATTCATTTTTCCGAAATGATTTAACATAAAGAATAGGTGATTGTAAAAGAAAATTTCTTTGAGAATGTCTGAAATAACAAACGTTCAAATATCTATATATAACCATACAAGATAGGAAAATAAATTTCTTAAAGAGTAAAGGAAACTAGGTTTAATCATGGATGACCCAGAGTTATTCGGTAACAGCGCCAAACTAAAGATAAGTAAAACTATGAAAATTTGTCAGTATTTCTATTGACTTTGCCAAATATGCAAATAAAGTGAAAATATGTAGAAGATATAGAGACGTTTATGAACATGACATTGAGGAAGTGACAGAATACATTGAAGAGTTGGAAGCGTAATGCAGCTTTTCTATGCATTTTCTATAAACACTTTCCTAGTAATTGGTCTAATGTACCTTCCTTTTAGAACCTGATACTAACAGGCCAGATAGAGGGGAAAAGAGATAGAGGAAAGCAGCGGATAACGTATTTGAAGGGCCTGAGCACGTGGATGACAGAACAGGGGTTGTGAGATGTTAAGAAGAAAGCAGGCTAAGAGCCACTAGGGATAGGGAGACGTAGAAGGCAATGATCGCCTACGTCCTGAAAAGACAAAGCACATAGAAGAAGACGACGAAGAAGACGACGAAGAAGAAGAAAACTACACTGGCTGCAAGGTCACGTCATTTTACAGTTAAAATGGCTAGAATCCACCATAAATTCTATACTAACAGCTTCTATCGAACATCGCTTTTGGAGTTTTTTTTAGCTTATTGCTTTCTCGTCAAATTTGATCTTCAAAGAATAAAATACAATGGCAAACATTACTTTGTCTTCTTAATTGCATTTCTTTATTTTTCTCTCTCCGTAATACTTTTTCTTAAAATATCTAGCACCCACCTCATCAACTTTATTGCCAGGCTTGGGAAAAATGATTAAAACAAAATGTCCTCATTTCGATACAATTACTCGTAACGCGTATATTTCGTCTCCGACTTTGAAAACAGCTATTTTATTGACAGCACAAACAACAGAAAGAGATGTGAGATAAGGATGTTCCTTCTCAATGGATTCAACGTATATTCAAACAATTATTCCGAGAAAATTGGATATCCTCCCACATTCATCATTGGCAGTCTGAATCATAAGAAAATTAAAGACGCAGATGATACAGTGTTAATAGCAGACCCAGAAAGGAAACTGCAAGAAATCCTACGGAAGTCAGCAAAAAAAAAAGCAAAGAATCGATTTAACATGAATTGCATGTGGAATCAATATTTATTTGTTAGCGAAGGGAAGAGCCCAACATGATAATTAACAATTGAAGTCTCCGAAATCAAACATATATAACAATTTAAGAATACGGGAAGTGTTATAATAAGAAACGGAAAATGAGACACTGAAAAGAAAAGTATTGATAAACAATAAAATCTCATTAGTATCAAAGAAAAAAAGTACTGAAATCTTATGCCATATCAGCTCTTATATACGGTATATTTTAGCATGTCTCCTCATAAAATAAAAATAAACTTCAAACGTTAGAAATGCGTTTCTACTAAAGCATCTTTAGCATCTCATGGACTACATATGTGAGCAACGAGGAAGTTGTTAGAGAAATAAAAGCAAAGACAGTACTTATAATTAATATCAGAAAGAGACAGTTAAAATGTCTTAACGATATAACGGAGACAGACGACTTAGAAAATTTGACACTCACAGGACATACGAAAAGCAAGAGAGACAAAAGAAACTGCTCAAAACCTACCTAAGAAGATTGTATAAACACATTGCAGAAGAGTGATTAGGAAAGACAATAAAAAAATGAATTAAGACAGTTACAAAAGACAGGTATTTCTTGTGAGACCTGATCGCCAAAGTTGTGGTGGACGATAGCATATAGTAATATGAAGACTTATAGTTGCATGGATCAGACATTTGAGTAAATACACAATGTTTCAGTATTTACAAGACATGCTATAGCTTCATCACTGGAATGAAAGCTCGAAAAATATGATTATTTTGAAGATAGTAACATCAATAAAGAAATGATAATCGCACACAAAAGGTGTATAAAATTACATTGATTTTGGAAACAAATACAATAATATCAGCTTCTCATAGACTAATTAAATATAATTAATTTATAGAAAATGTTAACACAGAGATATAAATAACAATAAAAATAAGAAAACATTTGCACTATCAGCAGTATATTTTTTGTTTTCTAATAATTATTACAGTATGTTCGTTAGGGTGTAATGGATATCGTCTCGGAATGAGACAACTGGTAGATATGAGTTCGAATTCCAGTAGAGTTTGTTGCATTAACTTCCGCACAAATACCCTTTGGAAAATTATAAATTCATCTCTTCTACTAGATATGGGTTGAATAGCAGGAAAAACTAAGTTTTATAACATTTGTTGGAAACCAGTCGACCGCAAAAATACTTTTTCAATTTCTTGACTAAGAGCTGCCAGTATATTCATATTTCTGCGATACGCAACATTCTTTAGGCTCTAAAAACTGCAAAAGATATGTTTTCCTTTCCTGTAATCTGTATACATTTTTGACAGATCTCTATCTCACTATATCTCTCACTATCTATCTAAATATCTATCACTCTATTATTTTCTGTGTATATATATATATATGTGTGTAATTTTTTCTCAGCTGGTGAGGAAAAATGTATATTTACAAAAGTATAATTTACAGCAATGTTATATTACATCGACCATTATTTTTTTAACACCAATCAACGTGCGATATATATATTATATATATTATACTTTTATAAATATACATTTTTCCTCATCAGCTGAGAGAAAATTACATCTACACCCCCACACACACAGGCACACACACACACACACACACATATATATATATATATATATATATATATATATATATATATATATATCTTATTATTATTATTATTATTATTATTATTATTATTATTATTATTATTACCATGGAATGTGATATTTTACATGAGATTTAATTTGAACACATATAGCTGAAAATAAAAAGGACACGTGAATCGATACCTTCCTACCCCGACAAAAAAAATGAATGGAAAAGAGAAATGTCTATTTAAGAAAAAAACACTCCAAAATGTTACAAATTTCCTCGAATATAAATTTGAGGAATGTTTAAATTTAACAACGGGAATATATATATAAAAAAAATATAGGTAAAATTAAATAACATCAGACTGTTTAAAGCAGAGGACGAAAGAAAATGAAAGAAACGACAGTATTTTAAATTTATAAGAAACGACCATACTTTTAAAAAAAGTGGCGAACGTGTATAAAATAAAGTGAAAACATCGCTTCAAATGACGTAAAGTGGCTTTGAGAATGTCGAGTCTATAGAAATTATAGAATGTATATGAATGAGGAAAAAAGAAATATGTAACGCTAAAAAAACAACTGCATTAAACAAAAGCACTCTAAAATCCTTTGGTAAATAAAAGATATATTTTTTCCGAAATGTAAGTAAAGAGGGAAGGACAAAAATAAAAAGTGGACATATAATGAGTGATAAGAAAACGAATGAATTATCGTAGCTATTTTAAAATATTCAAATATGGAAAATTCTTTTAAGAATATAAGATATAAGAATACTTCAGTTTACGGACACATTTAATATTCTTATTCCCAAAGCCTACACGAATTCAGTAAAGTAAAATTAGACAATATCTAACGTCGCCTCTGTGTTCCTGGACTAAAACGTATATGTATCTACAAATGTATGAAATTGAAATTAAAGCATCAATATTTGTTCGAAGAATATTTTTGACGTCGATTTTACTAGCCTGGGTTCAAGAAGTTATGCCTGATCAGTTAAAATCCCTTTTTAACTAATTTTCATTGTACAGAAATCTTGATGGGTAGCCTGACATTAAAGAAGTCTAAACATTGCAATTTATATTACAATATAAATGAAACTATTGTTTCTTTTTTCTTCTATTATCACTTTCCTTTTTCTAAAATTCTAGAATTACAAGCGGCTCCCAGCGCATATTGCACATTAATACGCCTTGGAACCCGAAATACAGTCCTCAAGTCCCTCACAGTTTCCAAGGTTACACATTTCAATCGATTTTGGTGAAGATACTAATAAATATTGTATTAATGATCCTCTTACCATGAAAGTCAGCTCTTAAATTTCGAAGATAGTTTTTGTTCTAGTAAGAAATCAATATTTTATGAAAATGAAAATATTCCCAAAATGTTATTCCTTATATATTGACCACACAGCAGTATATGATCATATCAATAGAATTCACCCTCTCATACATTAGACAATGTGTTTCAAACGCTAACGTCATTTAATATATAGATTTGGTTCACAATGTCGTACAATTCTGGTGAGGACTGCAAATCTGATACTTTTCTAACTTCATCATGATGACCTAAAGTAGAAAATAAATCTCTGCAATATATTTAATCAATTATAGACTATGTGTTCCGCATATACAACGACAAAATACTAAATTAATCTAAGAGAAACCAACGTATTTTCTTTTCTTTTTCTTTTCAAGAATCTTGTCCTGATAATGAATGAGACGGTGCTGATAAACTTCGTTATGCATAGATTAAATAAGAATGCTAACATGTGTTTCAATAAAAACACAAAAGTAAACGTTTAAAAATAGAAAATATAATCTATAACTTTTCAACTTGAAAATGATAATAATCAACTTCAAAATGGACTTATTTTCAGATAAAACTTTAATCAAACTCCAAAATAGATTAATCAATTTCAAAATGGATTAATAAACTTCAAAATGGATCATTCAACTTCAAATTAGAGAACACTTCAAAATGAGAAATAATCAACTTCAAAAAGGATTAATCAACTTCAAATTGAATCAATGAACTTCAAAATAAATTAATCAACTTCAAATTGAGAAAATGTCAAAAACCTAAAAACAATCAACTTCAAAATGAGAATAAACGACTTAAATTGGAATAAACAACTTCAAATTAAGATATTTTGTCGGGTAAATTGAAAATTATTTTTTTCAATTAATTTCACCATTAGTAAGGAAATTGACTGTTGTTCTTCATTATATAGATGAATAAAAAACCAAAATACAAACAATTTAGAGGCCAAGAATGCATTGGGTGAGCCTACAGTAAAAGTAGGAGGAGAAAGTCCTGTAAGATAAGATTTTTATGGCCGAATTAATTGAAAACTCTCCTAGGGTCACTCTTCAAGACATTGTAAATAAGTTGGTCGAAAATTATGAGGTTCGTGTGACTAAAGAAAGCATTTAAACTCCATGGCCTTTACTTTAAAAGCGGTTCATTATGAACCAGAAGATGTCACTGATAATGTCAGTAAGGCAAAACGTAAGAAGAGAAGGTCGCTCTAGAAAATACACGAGGTGAACCACAGTAGCGGCCGGATCAAGGGGAAATAACCTCGTTGTTATTGGATGTATTAGTAATAATGAATTAATTCATCATAAAATTAAAAGCGGGTCTTTCAAAAAAGAGGATGCGAAAGAATGGACCAGGGAGTGCCTTAGAAGGACAACTGATATTTATGAAAGGGGAGTTGGCGTAGTTATTCATAACGCTCCTTGCCATACTTCAATTGAAGAAGTTGTGAAGGAGGATGAATTTAGGCAACACCAAATTTTCAAACTTACCCCCTATAGTCCGATGTTAAATCTCATTGAAAAGGTTTGGTCAGTCATTAAAGCTGACGGAAAAAGAAGTATGGCAGACTCAATTCTTGGGATTTTAAGAGGTGATAGCCATGGATCTTTAACTACTAAAGAATTCCGCCTCAGCAAGATAGAAGCGATGCTATCCGAGGCAATTAGTAATATTTCCCCTGAGACTTACACTTACTTTGTACGTGGAATATAGAGATTACTTCCCTCTGTAATTAACTTGGATGATGTAATCTTTTAAGTAAATTTCTTAGGAACCTTTATATTTTTTAATATCCCTTTTTAGTAAAAATAAAATAATAAATATTTAATTTATTAGTATTATATTATTTCTCAATTTGAATTTATTAATTCAATTAAAAGTTGATTATTTCTCATTCTGAAGTTAATTAATCCATTTTGGAGTTGATTATTTTTTTACCTGGAAATATGTCTATTTTGAAGTTGACTATTATTATTTTAAAGTTGAAAAGTTTTAGAATTGAAATGAAAACATATACCCATAAAAACTCAGGACCTAAATTAATAAAAACTAAACACGGATATATATATATATATACTGGTGTATTGTTCAGTTAAAACTCACTTATTATAGCAAATAAAGTAAGTGAATAGAAAATAGACCGTACAAGTAAAACGTTTTCTTCAAAACAAAAAGATACGAAAAGTTTAAAACATTAACGTAAGAACTCGATTGCTGTTTTTAAATAGCATCGTCAACTCGAGACTTCCATATAGATGTCATGCAGGATGTCCAGTCATTTGTTAGATCTTTAAACAGCCAACTGGATACAACCACTTTCTTAATGCGTAGCAAACTGAAAGAATGTAAGGCGAATATATTTTCAAATTTTAGAATTCATAAAAATATATTTAACAATTTTTACAAGCATGTATGACGTATAGCACTGTGAAGAGTATGGAACTAACTCTGTTGTTCTCAGGATCACCCGGACCCGGAGTGGTAGCAACTGTTAGAGTCACATGAACAAATAGTTAACCACCAAATTGGCGTCAAAATCCTATAAAAGTATAAAATTAGACTTTTATAGAAAAATATATATTTTTAAAGAAAAAATTATTACCATAACACATTTTTAAAGAAAATTATAAAATCATTATCATTTACAGCACCATAATCACCATCATTATTATTATGTTATTTTTCATTATAAATCGATTTCTACTATGGTCGACCTACCTACCAAGTCTGCAGGAAGACTTAAGGTAGGTAGTGGAGTGTTGATATGATTCATGATTTTCCTATCTCCCTAACATCCTTAGCGTTACATAGACAATGATCTCTTTAGTGTGTGGGCTGTACGTAACAAAACAATTTTTTGTATCTATTAAGCTGGGGTTTCCAGGGAACCTTTCAATGTGTTTTTTTGTTCCTTTTTTTACCATTCCAAGTGCACTTACTATCACTGGTATGATACTTGTTTTTAATTTCTACATTTTTTTATTTCAATTTCCAGGTTTTTATATTTTGACAGTTTTTCGAATTTCTTGGTTGCTATGTTACAATCCGTTGGACAAGCCATATCAATTAATAAGCAAGTTTTTTTTCATTTTGGTTTTTAACAATCATTTCCGACCTATTTGCTTCAATTTTTCTGTTTGTCTAGATGCTGTAATCCCATGGAATGGTGACATCTTCTATTTCTGTAACCGGTGTTGGGTGATGTTCATACCAGTGTTTGCTTACATATTTTCTATAGTGTTTGCACATTGTCCAGTGTAAATATTGCTCTACTCTACCGTGACGATTTTTATATTCATTTGTGGCAAGTACAGAACATCCTGAGATTAGATGGTCTATTGCCTCTTGGTATTTGTCACAGAACCTGCATTTTGGATCTACATTATTATGTACAATATTTGCCTCAAAATTCTTAGTGAAAAGACTTTGGTCTTGCGCTGCAAGAATAACGCTTTCCGTCTCAGACTTTAATCGAGATGCACGCAACCATCAATGAGTATTAACTTTATCAACATTGGGTTTATTAGCACGTTCAGGATATTGGCCATGCAAAGACGTCTTGCCAGCGTTGTTTCATCTGATCAAGAGCTTTTTCATTGGCTTTCTTTTTCATATTTTTTCCGCAATAGTTGGTTCTTGGCTTTTGTTTGCTTTTCTACAGTATCTACTAAATGTAAATCTTATTTGTATTTACTACCTTCTTATATTATTGAATATTTTTTATTTCTGTTTTTAATTTGTTTAACTAATTGTATCATCCAGTCCTCTTTTGTTTCTATGTATGTTAGTAAGACAATAGTTATTGTATTGTATGACAATTCTAGCTTAATACGACATTTCCATCTTCTGTACAGGGTATGTCTAGACGGTCTACATCAGTCTTTGAATGATGCATCTTATGTTTAGAAAGAATCCATTTGTTTGATGTCGTTTAGTGTCTAGTTCAATATGTTAAAAAATATTGGACCACTGGGATGGCAAGGTTATTAATGGCCATAATTTCGTTCTGAGAATTCAATTCAGTTTTTAATATTAGTCATAGCCTTCTTTAGTACTCTTTACACGTTATTTCTTTAATTTCTATGGTGAATTCTTTCACTCTCATTTACAGCTAGGTACTTAAAAGCTTCTTCTCGCTCTAAATCTTTTATTGTTAAAGTAGGTTCTAAGCTAATGGAGGATGTTTGTTGTAGCGATCCTCGCAAAACTGTAGCTTTAGCACATTTATTCAAATTGAATTTCATTCCAATATCTTCACCGAAGTATTTTACAGTTTGCAGAAAACCTTTCATCTCATTGTCATTATTAGCATACAATATTAAGTAATTCATTTAACATAGATGGATTATTTTCTTTTGAGATATTTTATAACCGCATTGTTTTGTTAAGTTGACTGGTTAATGCTATTACTGATATGCAAAATATTAAGAAAGACATAGAGACACCTTAAAATATACCGCTGTTGATGTTTATTTCACTAGACTTATAGGTTCTTTTTATATGGTTAAGATAAAGGTTTGCTTTTCATATCCATAAATATTGTTTGATGAAATTGTTGAAGACGGGTGATACCCTGTAAATATTTAGTCTTTAAGATACAATAATGTGGTACACTATCGAGTGCCTTACGATAATCTATCCAGGCATTACTTATATTTTTCTTTGCAATGAAGCAGTTTTCCAGAATCATCCAATTAATAAGTAATTGGTCTTTACACCCGTATCAGCTACGTTTGCACTCTCCTAGATCAAGCGGTAGTATGTCATTTCTTTCCAAGAAGAAATTCGTGTTTTCTTAATAGTTTGTATGTTGTGGCAAAGCATGTAATTGACCTGTAGTTTTTCGTGTTATTTTTATCACTATTCTTGGGTAGAAGAACGGTAATTCCTTTGGTCTTCCATGCAGGAATTTTAATAGAATCATTAACCATTTCTTGAAATTATTTAACTTTTGTGAATCAATCCCCTGTCCGTTCTGGTTTATATTTTTATTCGTTCTATTTCTTGCGCAATCCAGTTTGCTTTCTTTAAGGCAAGCTCATATTTTTCACTGAACTGTATAACCTCTTCCATTTTTGTTTTTTTGTTTTTTTGGTGTGGAAAATCACTTCAATTGTTCTCTGACCTATTTTCCTGTAAATTTTCTTTTCATCAGTTTGAAAAATCTTGTTTTATCTGTAGAATCTTGATTTTTTTACAGCGTCTTATTCTTTGAGCCTTCAGTTGTATTATTTGCATTACTTTTCCTTTAGTTGATAGGACTTCCTTTTCATTTCTAATATTATATTTTGTTTTTACTCTTCTGCCTTTTCTAGTGCTTACATTAATTACTCTTGTCAGTTCATTGAGTACTGCTAATCCACCTCTCTTGGTCCGATTTCTTTTTTATTTCTATTTTCCAAGGCAGATTTTCATGTCTGCGAGACTGCCTTTTTTAATTTTATTTTTTTTAATTTGATGTCTAATTGTTTTGTTGCTGCTATTGCTGATGCATACATTGCTTCATTGAGATTTATATGAATGTCTTCTTCATCTAAAATTAATTTGAGCGCTGCATTGTAGAGCTTAATTGTTTCGAGGTTATGCTTTATTTGTTGTAATTTTTGGAGTTGTTCTCGTTCCACCATCGCAATATTTTGTTTCCGACTTATATGTCTCTTGATTTCTGCTTTGGCTTCTTGTATACTGTTCTTGTATTTCGTAAAATAATTCTGTTCAATGTGTTTTGAACTTGTTTTATAATAGTTTTTTAAATGAGTCAGATCACACTTTTCCAACACATCTAAACTTGCAGCATTTTCTTCACAGTGATTTATGTGTATCTCGGTTTCCTCCTTATGACCCGTGGCTGTGTGATGTTACATTTTTTTTCTGATTTCGGTTCACATTCAGTTTTTGTTTAATCGTCTATTCTGGTCGCAATTCTTTTTATCTCATTAATTTCAGCCTCTGTCAATCAGTTTTTTTGTTTTTTGCATGATGTACCTTCGTACATTGGCTAATTTATTTTCGTCAGTGTACTTTCTATTTGTTTGCCCAACCCTTTCTCTCCAAATGTCATAATTTTGGCAAGTGATTTTTTTCAGGTTTCAGTAACGCTTCATGAAATGCATTCATAATGGCTTTTTAATCCTCACGCGACCATTTTATTTTCTTTCTTTAAATGTAGGTGAGGGATCTAGATGAAGAATTTTCAGGGCCATCATTAGAATTATCCTGGTTGTGGGGACCTGAAAATTCATTATTTGTGGAAAAGCTTGTTTCTATGGCAGATTTTTTAACCTCAGTAGGTTCCCGACTGAAGGACGGGTTCCTGGTTTATCCAAAGCAATACTAGACTTTTTATTTCTATTGGCAATTCTCAGATTATTCCCCCTAGTGACGCATGGGTCCAAAAGTCCGCCCAAAGCTGCCCGGCACGTTGTGTATCGGTCTTTTACCAAGCAATAGTTGACAGAGTCACGATTGGATTTCAAAGAAACAGCCGCTCACCGAAACAAAATATCACTACACTAGAGTATTATGTTAAAAGATGTTGCTACCATCACTAGTACTTGTAACAAAAATATTTATTAAGAAAATAAAATTATTTGAAAAAAAAGTTGACATACGTTTAAGTTTAGTACTGCTGTGAAATTTAAAAATAACAAATTGTTCGCCCACTGTATATTTAGCTATTTTTTCATGAAAGTCGTCGAAAATAGGGTTATCAAAAGAATTTTAAATAAATAAAAAGAAAAAATTAGAAACATATTCTTTTTAAGAAAGAATATCGTAGAAATTATATGGAACTTTTTTCATCGTATGGTCTTTTCATGATGTTTGGTTTCTGTATTTGTTTTTAAGAAAGATTATCATAATTAAAAAAAAATTAATTCAAAATATTGACAACTAAGAGAATTATGAATAATAAGAAAACTAGTTGATGAATCTATCCGGATCATTTAAAGAAAAAACAGATAAATTAAATAATATACGAAGAAACTTTCATGTTTACGTTAAAATAGTAAAAACGAAATTCATGTAGAAAAAACAAAACAAAATAACATTACGTTTTCAAGCGCCTCAGTAAAACGCGTGATTTTCCTTGTAATTCCAACCGCGTTCTTCTTCTTCTTCTTATTATTATTATTATTATTATTAATATTATTATTATTATTATTATTATTATTATCATTATTACTATATCATTTTTCATCATATTTCGGTTTCTGCTTTGGTCTCACTACCAACCAAGTCTGCGGGGAGACCTAAGGCAGGTAGTGGCGTGTTGTTATGGCCCCATTTCATGTTTTTCTATCTTCCCTATCATCCCCAGCATTACATAGATAAAGTTTTCCTTAGTGTGTAGGCTGTACTTAATAAGACAATATTTTGTATATCTCTTAAGCTGGGTTTTCCAGGGATTCTTTCAATGTGTTGTTTTGTTCTATTTTTTATCATTCCAAGTGCACCTACTATCACTGGCACAACTCTTGTTTTCAATTTCCACATTTTTTCTATTTCAATTTCCAGGTCTTTATATTTTGACAGTTTTTCAAATTCCTTGATTGCTATGTTACAATCCGCTGGACAAGCCATATCAATTAATAGACAAGTTTTCTCCTTCTGGTTTTTAACAATAATGTCTGGCCTGTTTGCTTCAATTTTTCTGTCTGTGTAGATGGTTTAATCCAATAGAATGGTTACATCTTCTATTTCTGTAACCGGTGCTGGGTGATGTTCATACCAGTGTTTGTTTACAGCTTTTCCATAATGTTTGCACATTGCCCAATGTAAATATTGCCCAACTCTATCGTGGCGATTTTTATATTCATTTGGGGCAAGCACAGAACAGTCTGAGATTAGGTGGTCTATTGTTTCTTGGTGTTTATCACAAAACCTGCATTTTGGATCCATATTATTATGCATAATATTTGCCTGAAAGTTTCTAGTGAAAAGACTTTGGTCTTGTGCTGCAAGAATAAGGCCTTCAGTTTCAGGCTTTAATCGAGATGCACGTAACCATCGATGAGTATTAACTTTGTCAACATTGGATTTATTGGCACGTTCTGGATATTGGCAATGCAGAGGTTTGTCTTGCCAGCGCTGCTTCATCTGTTCAAGAGCTTTATCTTTGGCTTTCATTTTCATATTTTTTGCCGCAATAGTTGGTTCTTGGCTTCTGTTTTGCTTTTCTACAGAATCTACTAACTGTAAATCTTGTTTGTATTTACTGCCTTCTTTTATTATTGAATATATTTTCTTTCTTTCTTCATGTTGTCTTACTAATTGTATCATCCAATCCTTTGTTGTTTCTATGTATGTTAGTAAGCCAATAGTTGTTGTCTTGTATGACAATTCCAGCTGAATAAGACCTCTTCCACCTTATTTACGGGGTATGTATAGACGGTCTACATCAGCCTTTGGATGATGCATCTTATGCTTAGAAAGAAGCTTTCTTGTTTTAGCATCCATTCGCCTGATGTCATTTAGAGTCCAGTTTAAGATGTTAAAGCTATATTGGACAACTGGGCTGCAGGGCTATTAATGGCCATAACTCTGTTCTGTGTATTTAATTCAGTTTTTAATATCATTCGTAGCCTTCTATAGTACTCTTTACGCACTATTTCTTTCATTTTTTTATGGTGAATGTTTTCGCTCTCATTTACACCTAGGTATTTATAAGCTTCTTCTGGTTTCAATTCTTTTATTGTTACAGCAGGGTCTAAGCTAATTGAGGATGTTTCTTGTATTGATCCACGTAAAACTGTAGCTTTAGCACATTTATTCAAATTAAATTTCATTCCAATGTCTTCGCTGAAGCATTTTACAGTTTGCAGAAGACCTTCCAGCTCATTATCATTCTTAGCATATAACTTTAAGTCATCCATGTAAAATAGATGGCTTATTTTCTTTTGGCCTATTTTATAACCACATTCTGTCTTATTAAGTTGACTGGTTAGTGCTATTAATGATATGCAGGATAGTAAGGGAGATAAAGAATCACCTTGAAATATACCTCTTTTGATGTTTATTTCATCAGACTGATAGGTTCCATTTATATGATTGAGGTAAAGGGTTGTTTTCCATATAGACATGCACTGTTTGATGAAATTGATGATGACGGGCGATATCTTGTATATATTTAAGTCTTTAAAATCCAGGAATGTGGCGCACTATCGAATCCCTTTCGATAATCTATCCAGGCAGTACTAAGATTTTTCTTTGTACTGTAGCAGTTTTCCAGGATCATTTTGTTAATTAGCAATTGGTCTTTACAACCATAACAGCCACGTTTGCACCCTTTTTGTTCAAGCGGTATCATGTCATTTCTTTCTAAGAATAAATATGTCTGTTTTGTTAAAATAGATGTTAATAGTTTATATGTTGTCGGAAGACATGTAATTGGACTGTAGTTTTTCGGGTTGTTTGTATCACCATTCTTGGGTAGAAGAAATGTAATTCCTTTGGTCATCCATGCAGGAATTTTAGTGGGATCGTCAACCATTTCTTGAAGTTCTTTGGCTAGTTTTTTTATGTGCTGCATTTAAATAATATAGCCAAAAGTTAGGAATTTTATCTATACCTGGGAATTTCCAATTGTGTGCTTTTTTTAGTGCAAATTTAACATCATCTTCTGTAATTCCAGACCATGTCTGGTCTGGTTTATTTTTCATTCGTTCTATCTCTTGCGCAATCCAATGTACTTCCTTGCTATGTTCTTTAGGGCAAGCCCATATCTTTTCCCAGAACTGTGTGACTTCTTCCATTCTGGGGGGGACTGTCACTTCAATTCTTTTTTTACCTATTTCCCTGTAAAATCTCTTTGTATCAGTCTGAAAAATCTTGTTTTGTCTGTAAAATCTTGCTCTTTTTTCATAGCGTCTTATTCTTTGAGCCTTCAGTTGGATTTTTTGCTTTATTTTTTCTTTATTTGATAAGACTTCATTTTCATTCCTAATGTTATATTTTCTTTCGGCTCTTCTGCTTTTCCTAGTTCTTACATTTATTCTTCTACTCAGTTCATCCCGTACTGATAGTTCACTTCTAAGTTGTTCGATTTCTTTTTCTATTTTTCTTTTCCAAGGTGGATCTTCACGTCTACGAGACTTATTATTATTATTATTATTATTATTATTATTATTATTAATATAAATGTTATATTTCGTGAACACACACGTTTGACTACATATCCCCGTTGTTATAGCGTAAACGTAATAGCTATCAGCCTAGAAATAGGGACATGGTTAATAAAATGATGCACACCAACAAAAACAAACATGCAGTGACTAATTTAGACGCTTATGTAATAATGATTTTGATGTTAAATGTAAAAAATGCTTTGGTGCACCGAACATGTTTGAAGATTAGAAATTTTAGGCATTATTTTATGAAGATTCGTGTCAGTGCAAGCTGATTTTTCAGAGTCATTAGCAGTTGATCAGGAAATATTTTCAAAACGTCTGAAAGGATTAGAAATGAGACGAAAGCAAGCGCATTGTGCGCCGTATGAGTTGAGGCCGAGAGACGTTGAACAGCGTGTTATCACGAGTGAACAGCAGCTGCTTCACCGACTGAAAGAAAAAAGTTATTCGTATTGTATGATGAGCGGCGATGAAATGTGGATACACTACGTTAATCCTAAGCGTAGAAGATTGTGGGATATACCCGGCCTGACATCACCATCGGCGGCAAAGACGAATATATTTGGTTCGAATATTCTGCTCTGCATTCGGTAGGATTTGCTGGGTGTAGTTTATTATGAGCTGCTCAAACCAAACGAAATCACCATTGAAGATCTCTGTCGATTACAGTTGATGCGTTTCAAGGAAGGATTGAAAATAAAATGACCGCCATGCACGCAAACAGACAACAGAGTGTTTTTGCAACATGCCAACGCTAGGCCACATGTTGCAGAACGGGTAAAAATTTACTTAGAAATGCTTACATGGGAAGTCCTACCGCAATCGCCGTATTCGCTGGGCATTGCCCCGCCCGATTATTAACTGTTCCATATGGCAAGGCTGAGCAGCACTTTCATAATTATGATGTCAAAAAATAGTTCAACTCGTGCTTAGCATCAAAACTTATTTTTTTCGACGGGGAATTTAAAAGCTGATAGAAAAAATGAGGAAAGGTAGTAGCTAGAGATTGACAATAGGTTCAGTCACATGTTTTTTACTAATTTTCATGAGTAAAAAAAAATTACATTTCATGAAAAATAAGCGAGAAGCTATTTTTATGCTCATGATAACCACCCTGCAATAAAAACAAATAAGTTTATAAACTGTTGAAAGAATTTACGTTCTTCTTTTTTTATGTGCCATGTCCTTTCAAGACGATCATGGCTTTTCACATCTCCCTGTCCCTGCTGGCTCTTAGCACGCTTTCTCCTGTTGCACCACGCAACCCTTGGTCCCTCATCTACCTGATCAGGTCCTTGAAATATGTTATCCGCTGCTTTCCCCTGTCTCTTTTACTCTCTATCTGGCATGTTAGTAACAGGTTCTTCAATCCCTCCTTCCTCACTGCGTGTCCCAGGAACTTTAGTTGTTTCTTCCTGATGATCAGTATTAATTTCCTTTTTGTCTCTATCCTTTCCAAAACCTCGTCATTGCTCGCATGTTCGGTCCATGATATCAGCAACATCCTTCTGTGGAACCAAGTTTCCCATTCATCTTTGAAGATAGTGTCCAACATTCACTACCATATTCAAGAAATATACATTGTAACATAAAACATAGGCTGAAATTGTAACATAAAATATAGGCTGAAATATACATTGTAACATAAAACATAGGCTGAATAGTTTAAATTCTGGGTGAGTCATTGGAATTTGGATGTTTTATTTTCTGAATAATTCACGAAAAATATCGCTTAATCATTATCTTCACCAACTTTATCCAATGAAAATATTTACGTTAGTTTTTTACAGGGTTTGGTCAACGGAAATTGTGACCCTGTTGAGAAGGATGTATATAAATATCCCGATCACAAATCCCCTAATTTCGTAGGGACATCACATATAATGCATCTACAGCAATGTTCTCTGGAGCCCAGCCCTTTTTAGCGTGATTTAAAATCAGTTTTCTTTCGCCTAGAGTAGTTGTTAACTAAGGATAAAGCTCCCATTTATCAGATGCTGAGGGAAGAAGTAGTGAACTCGACAGGAATCCAAACTCAGTTTTCTGATATCCCAATGCAAACCGCTAACCGAAAGTACAATATTCAGAAGAGTAATATTATCTCACCCTATGGATTGAATTTTTACCGCTTAGTATCTTAAGAATGTCGTTATAGCAAAAAACACGTTTCTTACTTGAAAGCCTTTGAATTGTTGAGAATAAGTCAATAAAGTAATATCTTATATAACATTCAAACTAATATCTTTATATTGTTGTCATTATCAAAACTCTCGGCTGTTTTGCTATCCGGTCTTCTTCGGATAACTATCAATATTGATAACCGTCAAAGAATTTCGAAATGAACACTTAATTTAGGGTAAAGATAAATTTTCTTGTTCTTAGTTAGTACGCTATATATACCTCGTCTCCCCACTGAGACTTGGATGTCACACAATTTCGCGTTTATTGTGAGGAACCCGAAAACGTATGCATGGGCCAGGGACAAAAATTGCTCAATCTCTAAATACCCCTGCCGACAACTGACCCACTCCTCTAGTGCAATGGTGTGATTTTTGTTTCATGCATTCTATTCCTCAGGACACTTCAGATTATTTTTCTCAGAACCGTATCTGTCAGATAGACACAACTGAGAGTTAATAATCCCCACCTGCCAAAAGGCATGCATTTTAGTTACTACTACTAAGATAGAGCCTGTTTTTTAAGGAAATCTTTGTCTCTAATCAACGAAGAAATGAGATAGCAGATTCTAAAATAGGCATAACAACGCCTAAATACTGAACCTAGAACTTGGAAATAAAAACATTATGCACTGTTTACCTACCTACTGCCGGATGGGGTTATGTAGTAGAAAGTGAGAGTGAAAACAAAATATACAGCATTTTAATAAACATCAATTTCCTAATAAAATTAGGCATGGCAATAAGAAAGCTGAATGGGCGGCAGCTTGCCCATTATTGCTTTATACCTATAAACCGTCTACTTTCGATATTGCTATTATTCCGCTATATATATATATATATATATATATATATATATTTAGCATTTTTTCTCTTTCATCCTTACATTTTTTACAAGAAATTATTTTCAATCGTCTTCCTCTCTTCTTCTCTGTTTTATCCATGATCAACTTTCTTTATGTCAATGAACTTTGCCAACGGTACATTCTGAAAAATGTTACTCAAAAGGATCCTAAAGTTAAGAAAAAATCTTTCTTATCTATTCAAATCAGCATTCATGCTCTGGCGTATACCCTTCTTACATATATATATATATATATATATATATATATATATATATAATTTTATTACTAACACTCAGAACTTTATCAAATAATATGTGATGGTGGCTATTAATCTCGGAGCTGAGACTATCCTTTTGAGAGTCGAACTCAAACAAGCGATTTTTTTCAATATTTCTAATTCAAGAACTTATATTTTTATCAGAGGGATTCTAAAACCTCACTCAAAGCAAGTTCTGGCTATGAATAACTCGCTACTAATGTATCTCGTTCTCCCTTCGTGAGTGATTAACTTTCACGTATACTGTCCAGTTTGCCCCTTAGCAACTGATCATGAGTCTGTCGAGAGCAACTGTCCTAAGTGGAAAGCTTTCACAGCTGCTCTCGCCTTCAGCCGCCTGTTATGTACGCCTTGATGCTTCACTATTGCTTATAATCCGGAAGAAACAAATTGGAAATTCTAAAATAGAATTGAAGGTGGATGAAACACGGGAGGAAGTAAAGCGAAACGTGAATCACATGAACGTGTAAGAAGAATAAAAAACGAACATTTTCGAAGAATATTAAACCCAGGATTTTTAAAACGAACACACGTACATCAAATGATGTCATTTATGATTTTTCTTATATTAACGCCTTTACCTTTTTCTTTGTCATTGCAACAAACTGAACCTTCTCATTTCCTACCTATCAAGGGCCAACTGTTAACTTCCTCCGGCTTAAAACACCTTACCTCTTGCTCATCTATCTATCTATCTATCTATATATCTATCTATCTATCTATCTAACAGGATTATATTAATTTTGTATATGAGATTGAAAATCATAGCAATAAATTTGAGATTGAAATTATCATGAGCTAGAAATCATAGCAATAATTTTGACGAGTAAGAGAAACTTGTTAAAAGCTATTCAAAACACATACACTTTAAAGGAAGCGTAGTATAGACGCAAATCTGTAAGTAGTGGTATTGAGCGATGTTTTATGTTTATTGATAAAAAACTTCTTTGTTCGACTTATATTAAGCTCATATAAATAAAGAAAACTGTTGGTTAAATATCAGTGCAGACAGCTCTCCAGATTTGGACGGTAGCCATTCGAAGAGAAGAAATACGCTAATTTCAAAAAATGCAAATAAAAGAAGCCCTGGATTAGTGATTAGCGATCACAATTTTAACAATATAAAATAAGCAGATGATACAGTGTTGATAGCTGACACGGAAAGAAAACTAAAAAACCTTCTACCAAATGTAGCTAAGTAAAGCGAGACGAAAAGACTAAACATAAACTATAAGAAAACTGAATGTGTTCCCATAAGCAAAAAGAGAAGCCCTAAGTACCAATTGCATATTGGGGGTACCAAAATCAAACAGGCACAGAAATTTCAATAACTGGAAAGTGTTCTAATAGAGGACGGAAAGTTGAACACTGAGATCCGAAGGCGTATTGGCAGAGACAAGGACGCATACAAATATTTATAAAACAGTAGGTTTATTTAATTTTAGACATCTCATTTGAGAAAAAAATGAGTTCTCCGGCTTATTTCTTGTTAATAAGATTTCTCAAATATTTAGGACGGCAGAAGTAAATAAATAAATACATTTTAAATTAATAAACACAGCATCTACTCAAATACGCGTAAACACTAAAAATAACGTTTAAGTAACAAAAATATTTCGGACTAAAACATAAATAAATTATTGAATAAAAGAACAGAAATTATGACTAGGTGTAATCATACCAAAAAATATCTATTAGGTTCATACAAACATAGATGAAAACGTTATAATTTTTTGTAATTTTAAAAATTGCGCGATCAAAATGCTCCGTTAATCGAGCGCTCAAAAAATCAGCGTTACGTTCTTGAAAAAACGGTAAACGGTAAAATCAGTTATTGAAAGAAGATACCTCTTATGGTAGAAACCTAGTTTGCGTCATAACTCGTCTACAAATGAAGAATAAGGGCCATAGCCAAGAGGTAGAATCGCCGACTGACGCCAATTCAGTCGGACAATCCTGATTAAAAAGCAATCGGAGTCTAACCGTACTGATGTTCTACGAAACAGATCTGTCTGGGGATGACTATATATATACACGGCTGACAATGATGATTTAATCAATGTATATTTTAGTTTTCGCAGCATTCTGATATGTCCATAGTTTTCATTGATCCGAGAGCTTTCGGCCAGTCATTTAGCCATTCTGAAGAGTATTGCTTTCGGGATATTTATTCTCTGTGCGTTGTACTACATAGTAGGTTTTCCTCTGTGGAGATTATTGTGGAAGAGTAATCGTTTCAGCAGTGACATTCCATACGCTGCTGGGTTGGCGTGAAGGTCATTTTAATTTTTAGAAAACGCTTAACTTATCTTCGCTACTGAACTGTGTTATATTGATTAGGGGAAAAGGATATTTAATCAACAGAGATTATTTAATAGTAAGACGTCGACCATTTTGTGATTTAAAAAAGGATTTTTATGTTATCAACTAGAATTTCTCTCGTGAATTCTTGTCAATTATTTTAATAAGGTTTTTTTAATAGCACTTTGATTTTACGAGTGACATGTAAGCCGTCAAAATAATGACGTGGTAGTATGCCTTATATAGGTGTTGTTTTGTGACAAAAACACTGTCTTGTACTCGGAATTGAAATTGGTACACTATATTAGTCATGGCTAGTTTTGATTTGTGGAGTTATTTGGGTTACTATCAACAAAGTGAGCTTTCATTTTCTGTAATATAATCCAAACACGTTTTCAGAGTTTATAGCAGAAATATAGTGTTTAATAATTTTCCTCATGGCACATTTGTTCACCATATAATTGTTATGCATTCAGTTGGAATCAAAAATGTTTTGTTGTTTTATATTTTTAATCCTGTTGTGGTGTATTTTATGTAAGAATAATTTTAATTGTATGATATAATTAGGGAAATTATTGTTGACTAGTGTAAGTTACATATTTCAGTTTGCTTAGAAATATTTTTGGGAAGAGGAATTTTAGTGTGTTCTATTTAAAAATTTGTTATCACTGTTACTTTATATATTTTCTGGTATTGTCTTACTTTATAAAACAATAGTTCGTATTGATAAATTTTCTAAATGAGTAGTTGGTAAACGCATTGCATTTGCATTGCAGTTCTTTTCCAAAGCCGAATGACAGGATTTTGTTATGAACGATAATTTCATACGTAAATTTTAGCTTTGTGTTTTCTTTTCAAAAATTGATATAGATTGATAATTATATCTTTATTTTTTTTATCAAAACAAACGTAAATTTCTAAATTGTGGGTTGTTTTATACACATTCTTTTCAATATATGTCATGTTATAGTAAACGAAATGAGGACCTAAATGCTTTCTCATGGTAACACCGTTTGCTTGTATATATGCGATCTCATTATGGACCTAAAATAGAGCTTTCGTGGTACAGGCAAGGAGTAGTTTCCAGAGAACAGCTGGTCGGATTTTTGGAGGAGGTATTTCCGGATGTTTATAAACACAGTCATTAATGATGTTGATTTTTTTCTTCAACTGGGACGTTGGTAGAAAATCTTTCGATGATGTCGAGAGAAGTTACATTAACATCGATGTGATTTACTACTTTTAAGTTATGGAGGAAATCGTTACATGACGCTATGCTGTTAATATTCCGTGTGTATGGAGAAATTAGTAGGCGGGTTCTTTGGTATTTGGTATACAGGTGTGCGTTTTAAGAAAATTATAGGTAGAAGAAGAAAAACCTGGTATATGGGTTGTTTATATTACCTTATAAACATGCCGAATGGAAGCCGCCAACTATTTTCGTAATTTCAAGCTCTCAATTTCATATATATCGAATCCTACAGAATGACGTACATTTTCGTACAAAATTTATCGTAAATAATCAAGCCAGTAGAAATAAATATATAAATATACTGTTTGATTAAAAACAGAATATCTACTCAAATATGAGTATCGATTAAAAATAATGTTCAAACAAATTATTTCAATATGTCGGTTGTTAAAATCATTTCGTTAATATTCGGGATTTTCCGTAACATTGGATGTTTACATATATATATATATATATATATATATATATATATAGAGAGAGAGAGAGAGAGAGACAGAGAGAGACAGAGAGAGAGACAGAGAGAGAGAGACAGAGAGAAAGAGAGAAAGACAGAGTGAAAGGGAGAGAGTAATAAATGCAAAGATAAAGAAAATGACATTTTGAAAATTGCTACTTTTGCCTGATTCAGCAATGATATGATTTTTCCTAAGAATTTGGATGGGTCTAAATTAATAGAATCAAATAATATATGCGAACAATCTGACAGTTCGATTCAAAATAACCAATTTTCTGTCGTCTCATACGCCGAAAACAACTGAAGAGTCCAGTGAACACACACACACACACACACACACACACACACACACACACACACACACACAAACTTTTATATATGTCTATACATATAAATATATTATGGACAATTTTTTATATTCCTTATGTCTAACAAAAAGGAAAATTGTTACAACGCTCGAAAAAAATTGGTAAAAATTAATTAAATCCTCTTTGATGGCCGTATTCAATGAAAGATATTTAAAAGGAAGGTTACTGCCTAACTATATATTAATATAAACATTTATATATGTCAGTTCTATAATTGAGGTAAACATTGTAGAATTTTAGAATTCATAAATACGTAATAATCTGGGAGGCACCTATATATATATATATATATATATATATATATGCGTGTGTGTGCGTGTGCTTCATTCTTGAATGCAATATTCAGGTCGTATGCACATACACAGACACAAACACAACATGTATATGTGTGTATGCGCGCGTGTGTGTGTGTGTCAGAGAGAGAGCCTGTATCTTTGTGTACGCGTGCGTATGATTATTGACAAATCTGTTACTTTGTTATTGAAAAATGTACACAATTTTTTTCGTAGTTTAGCGTAAGTTTTTATATTTATTTTCATCATAGCAAAATATATTTATAATGAAATTCTAAAACTATCGTACACCAGTTCTACGTAAGTTAAAGTACACCAATTTTACCACTGTTCATCCTAATTTTAAAAGATTATCTGCTAATGGCTGAGCTGGATCAGTTTGTTGTCATACGTGATACACGCATGGGCGAAAGAATCTCTGAAAAGATATGACAGACTGTATATAGATTTTTGCCGCAGTAGGTTGCCATTACTTTCTACGGTAGACTGGTTGCCAACCAAGGTTATAAAATCCAAACTTTTCTACTATTTAACCCATATCTAGAGGAAGAAGAGACAGACTGATGCATTCTAATGGTATTTTAACGTAAGTGAATGCAATGAATTTAACTGGAATTCTAACTCGGCTTTCCGATTTCTCATTCCGAGCTTATATCCACTGCTCTACAATGCACATCCGCTCATTATACAGCTGTATTATTATAGTATTTTATCATTATTATCATAAATCTGTATTATTATATATTTGGTGTATAAAGCTCCCAATACGCTCCTTCATAATTCTCTTGTGAAAGCTTTCGTGTTATCTATTTTGTAACTGGGAAGAATGTTGCAGGGCGATGCAAATATAGTTTAGAATAAAGTATTTAAAGTATTGGATTAGCTCGCATGGAACAAACCTTAGATTTTGTTAATATCTTCAGATATTTTCCTTTTTCTTCTCATTTATCTGCAACCCTCAAAAAACGTATTTTTCACTATTACTTATTCTTTTATCATCAAATTTTTCCAGACGATTTTTTCTTTGATCCAGTAACATATCTTTCTCTTATGGTACCAAATAATATTTTGTACATTTTAATTTTCAAGTAGTATAAAATATTTGTGTTTAAGTACAATTTTGCGAACTCTGCCTTGGTTTTATTTTATTGTCACCCATTTTATTTGGAGCTTCCTTTTTATTATACAATATTATCTCAGCATATCTTTTCGAATCCCAAGATTCTAATCAACACTTTCAACTATTAAACACAAGTGCATTTCTTCTTCGATATTTATTCTCAGACATTTCCTAATGTCCGGAAGTCCTACAAATTTTGCCCCCCAGAGACTTTCTGATATTTGCCAAAGCGACCTGCGCGACATTCCCTTTCGGATTCGACTAAGTTTTCAATTCTTTGATGAGGTGTTGGTGTATTTTTCATTCATTTCTGCTATCTTCATCATTGCCCTCTGGTCTGATCGCAGGCATAATACTTTTCATTGATCACAAAAGTTAGGTAATCTTATTTTGTAGCAATCGCTCTCTAGATATCAATATTTTACATATTTTTTGTATTTTTAAGGAGAATCATCGCATATTTATTTGCATAAGATAACTAAAGTCATTTGTACAATTGCGAGCAAATTGTTTTTTCTTTTTTTAAAGTATATTTATATTATTATTATTATTATTATTGTTGCTGTTGTTGTTATTATTATTATCATTATTATTATTATTATTATTATTAATAATTTATTTCGATTTCTACTGTACTTACAGTACCTAACAAGTTTTTGAAAGACCTAAGGCAGATGTTTTGTTATGGCTACATTTCAATTTTTTTTTCTAACTTCCATAACACCAAACACGTTATATGGACACAGTTCTTCAGAGTGTGTGGGCTATACTATCAAGGCAATTTTTGTTTATCTCTCAAGCTTTCAAGGGATTATTTTAATGTGGTGTTTCTTTCCTTTTTTCATCATGTGCACCTACTAGCACTGATATTATTTTTGTTTTTAATTTCTACGCTTTTTCAATGAGCTTCTAGGGGATTCTTCAATAAGGCTAACAAAACTTCTACATTCAAACCGTGGGCTTCCATTCTAACTGGAAACATTGATATCGTTCTTCTTCTTCTTCTTCTTCTTCTTCTCATTATTATTATTATTATTATTATTATTATTATTATTATTATTATTATTATTATTCTGCTTAACATTTTTTTCCTTTACAAACGCAGATATTGCATTAAGGGTGTTCTTCATCAAGTCATAAGACAGATTGCAATTTCACAGAATATTTTCAGAGCCAAACAACGCAGACTTCTCTATCGATTAGATACAAGCAGCCTTTATCCTGATTTTCTTTCTGTATGACTTTATGTTCTCGGAAGCGGACCCCAACACCACAATGATAACTGAAACAATAATTGTCTGAAATTCTCACAATAGAGCAACCTAAATTTCTTTTTAATGATTTTAACCACAGTATTGTGATCATCGTCAGCATCATCATCATCAACATCATCATCAGTCAGGAGCAGCCATATCGATATTTTTTCTTAGATTTTGTTTGTTCGATCTTTTTGTTTATTCAAAGGTGCTGATGTTTGGTCCGCTGATCTCAAAGATGCGGTCTGTTTGGATATCAAAATTCAATCTTTGATTCGTTTTCGATCTATGCTTTGTTACAGCAGTATTTATGCTACTTTTTTTTTCTAATTTGCGAAATGATTAAATCCTCTAACAATTTTTTTTTACAAGACAGACCTATTTTTTCTAATCGTTTCACCCAAGCAAGGCGGTTCCGCTACTGGTTCGCAGGTGGCTACATACGAGGAGAGTGAAAGTTTAATTAAGAAAAGAGTAAAGAAAAAGACTAACCTGTTAGAAGGGGTATCATAAAAAGGGCAAGAGAAGGATGAGAATAGCGGTGTGAAGACAGTTGCGTGGGTAGAGTGAGAAAGGAAAAGAAAAAGATACACGGAATGATGGAGAAAGGACTGGAATCAAGTGGATAAGAGATGGGAGTTGCATTTAAATTCTTAGAGATTAGCAAGTATACAGGCAGGATGTGCGAGAGAAGAAGCTACTGGAGTAAAAGTGGTGCTGTATTTGCTTGTTTTTAACTATAAAAGAGTGGTACCTTGTTGCTAGTCCGGTTGCTGGTGTAAATTCTTGCAGAGTTTGCACCATTGAGCTATACTTGTGAATAAAATTTTTATTTTATCAGTATTTAGCATAATATAAATGAAGATTCAGTGAATGTATGAATGCCTGCTGTTAAAAATGACGGGAGAATATTTGAGAGAATTATTAGCTGACTCCTCACAGGTTATACTCCCGAGGGGTACAGAAGTGAATATACATACATACATACATACACACATACATACATACATGAGCGTGATAGGAGGAATATATATATATATATATATATATATATATATATAATTATTGCAAAACATATAATAATAAAGCACTGTTATAGAGACAACACGTTGCAAATGCTTTTTAACTAGTAATAAAATTTTAAGTTTAAAGAGAATGAAATTCATTCTCGTTATTGTCTCTTTCTCCATGAGCGTTACAGAACACTGCTTATATACAACACGTTAAAACTTGCCTTCTCTAATTCAATGTGGCCTAGGGAGTAGCGACTCCGATTGACACCAAATCGGTCGAGTTTCGATCCCGGCCAGAAGCAAGTGGATGTTTTTAGCCACACTGATGACCTGTGATACAGCGAAACAGGCTTGTATGTGGTTGACTAATATATTAGGCAGTCTCGAGAGAAGAAAATTTAAAAAACAGGTTCTGCTTCTGCTATATGCGTGACTCGTCAGACATAAATTGAGTCCTTTCGGTGACTGGCGTGTGTATACACTGCGCATATACAACACGTTAAAATTTCCCTTCTGTGATTCCATGTGTCGATGGCCTAGGGAGTAGCGACTCCGACTGACACCCAATCGGTCGAGTTTTGATCCCGGCCAGAAGCAAGTGCATGTGTCTAGCCACACTGATGAGCTGTGATTCAGCGAAACAGGCTTATGTGGATGACATATATATATATGCTATCATTATAATAGCATATTGCAACTTAATAACTGTAACACTTCGAAGTTGAATACACCATCATTTCCAAATTTTACTGCCTGATGATGCTGTATTAAACATCGAAATTTTATACCTATTAAGTTGCAGTATGTTATAATAATAATAATAATAATAATAATAATAATAATAATAATAATAACCTGTAAATTGAAATAAAAAAAATGTGGAAATTGAAAACAAGAATCGTGCCAGTGATACCTCGTGCACTTGGAATAAATAAAAAGAAGGAACAAAACAACCCATTGAAAGAATCCCTGGAAACCCCAGCTTAAGATATATACAAAATATTGTCTTGTACAGCCCATACACTAAGGAGATCTTTGTCTATGTAACGCTAGTGATGATAGGGGAGATAGAAAAACATGAAATTGAACCATAATGACACACCACGACCAGCCTTAGGTCTTCCCGCAGACTTGGTAGGTAGTGCGATTATAGCAGAATTCAAATATGATGCAAAATAACAACATAATAATAACTACATATTTATGCTCTACTTTTGTATTGAGGACTTTTTAATAGAAAATATTTCACTCTGGAATATACTTCTATTAATATTAACTATTTATTTCGGTCGGGTTTCAATCCTGGGTAAAAAATCAATCGGAGTCTAACTGTACTGATGATCTGTGATACGGCGAAACAGAATTGTCTGCGGATGACAATATATATATATATATATATATATATATATATATATATATACAAACGGTCTTTATAATTAATAGTGATGATCTCTCATGTTTTCCAACTGTAGTATCTCATAGACTGATGAATATTTTGTATATTTCTACATATAGAGAGTCATATTAATTTTTAATAATTCCTACTGCTTTTATTAATACTTAAATGGTTTTGTATTTAATTGATACATTTAAGCAATATTCACTTTGATATAAAATTTGAAATTTGTTAAATTATTCGGTGAACATTTTCTCATATGAAATGAAATGAATATATAAAATTAATTAAAATGAAGTAAATAAATTGAATAAAAATCAAAAATTAACAAACAAGATACGTATATATATATGTATAAGAAAATATAATAATAACAACCAATAATAAAATTAATAATGAATAAATTTAATAGACAGTAATATAAATAACCAATAAGTTAATCAGGATCTACAACTATTTCCACCCAAAACATCTGGAGTAGCTGTAATCTTTGAGAAGATTAAAAAAATTCAAAGAAATTTCAAACTTCTGTTTACGGATAATGTAATCTATAGCTTTGGAACCACTAGTCTCCCTGTTAGACTAATTTTGAAATAAGAAGGGAAAAATGATCTCTGTTTTTTCGCCATATTCTTTGCTTTGGTTTAATATTTCCCTTTCAGATTTAGTGAGTTGTTATTATAATTATTATTATTATTATTAGTAGTAGTAGTATTTGTCACAGTTTATAATATGCGTAATTTAAAATTTGTGTTTTGAAATATAATATCTCAGAAATGTAATTCTATCCCTATCCCACCTTCCTGTGAAACCATGTGTTAACTTTTATTCTCTGACCGGTGTCTTTCTAAAGCATAGACGAATCAGGAATTATCCAAGTGAAACCGGAAGTCCAGTCTTTGAGAAGCTCAAAAAATTCAAAGAAATGTCAATGTTCTGTTTACGGGTAATGTAATCTATAGCTTTAGAACAACTAGTCTCCCTGTTAGGCTAATTTTGAAATATGAAGGAGAAAAAATGATCTCTGTTTCTTTGCCATATTTTTGCTTTGTTTTAATATTTTACTTTCAGATTTAGTTAGTTGGAATTTGTTACTGTTTTTAATATATTATCTGTAATTTAATTTAATATTGCAGGTAGTGTCAACTAAGTTGAATTTTTTTTTTAAATTGGAGTAGATAGACACTTCTATTGCCCGGTTCACACTCCATCCACGTCCATTGAACAGATGTAGAGGCTCATCTCTTGTTCCTTGTTTAGAAAGTGGTCTACGGCTCTCTTTTTCTACTCAGACCTCAGTAATGGTGCTTATGCAATTTTCTTGTGATGTGTGCGGTCGGTGCCAACGTCTCTTCATTGTGAGGGTACCGGGTTGGCATTTTTCTTCCGACTTGTAGTTAGGAGCCCTACCTCTTGAGTAGAGTCAAGAGCGGTCGCTCTGATCGACAGTTGCATAATATCGGGGTTCTTGCAGTGCCATGATGCGCATGGATCGGTGCCCCTGCAGTTGCTTTCGGTGGACAACCCCGAGACCACACTTTGCTGCAGTCCTCGCCCGTTCCTTTCTAGTGCATGTCGCAGCAAATGACCGTTTTCCTCCTCTACTCGAGGTCTCTCTACAACAACATTAAACATGAACACCCATGTCTCCGCTAAAAAAGCTAAACCAGGCAAATTAAAATCACCTAAAGCGCTTAAAATTTCCTTTACTGACATCCGCGGTATCCGCGGTATAGCGATGAATCTTTTCTCCCATCCTAGCTTTGTGTGAGACTAATCTCAGCTCCTCAATATCCTCTTAAGACTTCTCTATCCATGGCTACCTTCCACTCTTTAGAAAGAACTCCGATTTCCACATGGATGGGCTTGGTATTTACGTCAGTGAACGCCTTCCTCTAGCCAGGATGATTTCACTTGAAACCCTTACATCGTTCTTATATGTGTTTCCGTCTCTCCCTTCTAAGCTCAGTTAGCTAACTCTTCCTTCTCTACCGCTCTCCATCATCTCCCGACTGCTCCGTTCTTGACAGCATTTCCAACAATATCGACAAGTCCATTTCCTCCCACCCGTTTGCCCATATAATTGTGTTTGGCGACTTTAACGCCCATCATGCTGAGTGGCTAGATAACTACGTCACAGTTCTTGCTAGTGTGCACGCCATGAATCTTTCAATAACCCAGTCCCTTATGCAGGTGGTGGAGTTCCCCACGCGTTTCTGTAATAACTCTAACGGACAAGATTCACTACTAGATATGTGTTTTACCTTCACCCTGACTCTTACAATGTCGAGCAACTCTGCCTTCTTGGAAAATCTGACCATTAGTTTCCGTCAATACCTCCTTCCACCTCCACTCCACCCAAGTACCTCAGACCAGCAAAATATATTACTGCTACAAAAGAGCCAACTGGGACTCGTTCCCCGACTTTCTGAGTTACGTCCCTTGGAATAAAGTATTTAGCCTTCCTGTTGAAGACTTCCAGGCTGAGATCTCCTTTTGGGTTAAGGCTGGCATCGATGCTTTCATCCCTGCCAGAAAGTTGAAACTTAAATCCCACTCATCCCTCTAATTCTCCCCTGCCTGCTCAGCTGCCATCGCCCACCGAAATTACGTCAGATCATAACAGGCACATTTTGCCTCGGCTCGCAATAAATGCAAGAAAGTACTTAAATGAGCTAAACTGATGAATCCAGAATGAAGCAGAGCAGAGCATCCCCAAAATTCGGCTCCAAAGACTAATGGAGGCTCTGTAAAAGCGCGCTGAACAACAGTAAGCCCTCAATCCCTCCTCTAATAAACGAATTTGAGATCCTCACCACTTCAACAGACAAGGCTGAGTCCTTCGCTCGCAAATTTTTCACTAACTCGACACTAGACTCGTCTGGGGTATCTGTACCCGACGTCCGTCTCCGAAGCCAGGCCCAACCGACTGACATACTCCCACGGTGGTTTCCAAAACAATTTCTAAGCTTGACCCCCATAAGACAAGCTGTGGGGACGGAATACCCATCATTTTCCTAAATAAATGTGCTCCTGAACTCTCCTCTTTTCTCTCTAAACTCTATAGCTTCTGCCTTTTGGCTTCCTGCTTTCCTGCCTGCTGAAAATCCTCCTCCGTGGTTCCTATATATAAAGGTATTAGAGGACACTCTGACTCCGTTAATTATGGCCCTATCAGCCTCCTACCGATCATCATCAACGTCGGGGTGGTACAACATCTCACAGCCCATAGACTCTTCTCTGACAAAAAAATATGGCTTCCGCTCCGCCAGGTCAACTGCTGATATGCTCACGACTATCACTAAATATATACACCAGGCCCTCGACAAAAAAGGCGAAGCACAAACTGTGGCCCTTGACATCTCCAAAGTGTTTGACAGAGTCTGGCATGCTGGTTTTCTATGCAAACTGCAGGGCTATAGTGTAACTGGACAATTATCCAGTCCTTCTTTTCAAACGGTAAAATGAGGGTGGTATTGAACGGATAAGCCTCCCAATAGGAACACATGAATGTGGGTGTCCCGCAAGGCTCTATTCTAGGTCCTACGCTTTTCCTTATCTATATTAACGATCTCTCTGATGTAATAAGATCCCAAGTGGGCATATATGCTAACGACACTACGGTTTACTCTCGTCTCGATCAAAAATCTACCGAGGCTGAAAAAGCAAACGTCGCTGCCGAGATTGAAAAGGACCTACAATCCGTGGTGTACCGGGGTAAGAAATGGCTCGTAAATTTTAATGCTTCCAAAACGAAGCTGCTATCTAATAACCACAACACACAATCGTTCCTCACGACCATTATCATGGATCAGGCTTCTCTCTCTAAAAGCGAAACACTGCGCCTCCTCGGGTTAACTCTCACACCAGACCTCAAGTGGAATAACTCTATAGAATCTATAGCTAAATCTGCTGCTAAAAAAGTCGGTTCTTGTGTAGAGCCAGGAAGTTTTTCCCGTCTCAAACAATCCTGCACATATAAAAGTCTACCGTCCGCCGTGCATTGAGTATTGCTGCCATATCTGCTCCAGTGCTCTTGCTAACCACTTAGGGGTCCTCGATGGAATCCAACGAAGAATCTGTAATGGGATCGATCCCGACTTGGCAGCTAGAATACAGTCGCTTTCTCACCGACGCAGTGTGGCTTCCCTGTGTCTCTTCTACAAATACTTTCAAGGCTCCTGCTCCGATGAACATTGCTCACTGGTACACATACGAATTTTCTCGAGCCACAAGATTAGCAACTAAGTCCCACCCTTTTACTGCGAAACCAATAAATTTAAACGCAAATTCTGCTTCCTCATCTCCTTTTCTCACACTTCCCGCCTGTGGAATTCTTTTCCGCATACTTGCTTTTTTGTACAGCTACAATCTGCAAGAATTTGAATGTAAAGTCAATAGTCATCTCCTCTCTCTCACTAATTTACATCCTCTCTCTCATGCTTTTCTATATGCACGCCACTGTCATCAGTACTCTCTTACCTCTCCTACTCTCTTCCTGACACCTCCTGCAACCTCTCACTTCTCGTAACATTCCTCCTCTTCCACCCCACTCTCATCAGTAATCTCTTCCCTCTCCTACTCTCTTCATGACACCACCTGCAACCTCTCCATCCTCATAACAGTCCTTATATGCACAACAGTGGCAGTAAAATGCCTTACTTGGGGCGACACGATTACAAAAAAAAATTGAAAACATAACCGGTACCACCTACCAAAGCAATCTTCAGAACAATACAATAGACTAATAATAATACATCACTGACTTGTATCTATAAATAGGTGAGCAAAAACACAACACATATAGCCTGACGCTTGCGTATAAACATGAAAAAGACCGTAGCCCCTGGATGTTGACGTCAATGTGCATTTCATAATTAGATACGCTTTATCCCTAAATCGAGCTCTTTTACACATAACAATACGATACTTCAAAACTACATGATATATATATATATATATATATATATATATATATGGTAACATATAGTTTTAAAATATGCCTACATCAAATCTAAAGCATGAACAACATACCAGAAGATATATATATATATATATATATATATATATATATATATCTTCTGGTATGTTATGTATGCTGTAGATTTTTTGCAGACATGATAGATTATTTGATGCATTTGATAGCATTTATGTTATTTGTGTCCGGATTTTAATATTTTACAAATTTTATAGTTTCATTTCTAAATTTTCATATACTTTCTCATAGACTCAGGTACATATATGGATTATGTGTCTTATAGTCAGTTATTTTAAATATTCTTTTCATATATTCATAATAGACTATGTCATCCGACTTGTACACACTTAATTTAGATTAATAATCTCGCTACTCAACTCTCCAATTTCTCTTCAAAGATAATGTTGAAACTAAAATTACCTAATCCTAGACAGTCTCATATCATTATGTTAAATATTCGTTAGACGACATTTTTGAGAATCATGAAATTTTTGACAAAGTTTAAATGCGCTTAGTGATTTGAGTGAAATGCGTTTTGTTTGAAAATGTCAGCCAGGTGGCATTTTTAAACAGAACATTCTCGCATTTGTATTTTTAATTTTTCTGGCGAGGTCAAAGATGGGGCTCCAAAATTTGGATTTGTACCGTAAGATAACTGTCAATGGCACGGAAGTGAAGTCAAGCTGACAGAATATCTTTACTAGTATATGAGGAATAGATGTGTTTCATCATAGCAGGGTCACCCAAGAGGTTTTGAGAAGTATCGTTGTCGTAGTGTTCCAGTGAAAACAGCGGAATTCCTGACGCTTAATCTTCGTCACCAGCACAACATCGTCGATCACGTAATTGCAACATTCGTCGTTTGTACCAGTAACTTTGACCAGACACAATGGTCCCAGCATTATGTTTGAGAACGATCGTTTATGCCAAAAAAGACACTATATAATATATAACAATTAATGAGTTTTCGATTTGAACTCACATATTTTAGAGTTGTTTTTCAAGAGCCTCACACCTAAATGATGTACAGATTATTCAGGTTTTGCGAGAGGTAATGATAAGGCTTCGTTTGATCATTGTTGTATTCTCGTCTACTCATAATTTACTATTGAAGCCGGTAATTAGAGCTTTTTTATCGATACTGTGATTTCTTATATTTGTCTCCACTCCTCATCAAGTAAGTTTTGGAAAGCATGTCTCTTCATACCTTATTTGATTTTGTTCTCAGCAGTCCTTTTTCTTTTTACTAAGTCTCCCTCTCCACGTTCCATCATCCAGTCACACGAGATCTCCAGGTAACTGGATGATCATCTTTCCTTATTTGTCTTTCAATATACATTGTGTGAGTCACGTTTTACCTGACCATTTTCTTCTTTATATGATCCAGTAATTTTAGATTTCTTTTTTATGATTCTGAGTAGAAGTGTTCATTCTTTTTGATCTTTCCTATTGTATATTCGCTCCGTACATGGAATATTCTATATCCTTCTGTAGAATCACATTGCTACTGTCTCTAGCTTTCTCCTCGTGTGTCGAGAGATTGTCTAACAATCCCTGTCATATAAGAGGATTGATAATACAGGAATGAAGTAAAAGGTTTTTCATTGTTTTAAAGAAATTCTTCCGTTTCTCAGCACATTGCTTAGTTTCTAGAATGATTTTCTCGCTATTCCAATGTGTGACCAGAGCTAAGTGTCGCATTTTCTATCCTCTGTTAAAACACCTCCCAGATTTATGAACTTCTGCACATATTTGAAGTAGAAATCATCAGATTTGTTGCTTGTTTCTAGAGCTTTTTCTCTCGCAAATTACAATTATCTTCTTTCCAGCTCACAGAATTTCATTTTTTTAATCATTTCACCCGAAGCAAGGCATTCCACTGCCACTATTGCGTAGGGGGTTACAGAGAGGAAGGTCGTGAGAAAGAGTGGTTAGATATACGAAATGTCAGAAGGAGGGTGATAGACGGGTAAGGATGTAGATGGAAAGATTGTTTGAGAGAATGGATGGAAGTAAGTGTGTTAGGAGGTGTCTATTGTCCTTACATTTAAACTCCTGGAGATTGTAGCCGTCGGGGAAGCAATCATGTGGAAGGAAATTCCATAGGCGGGAAGTGCGGGAAAAAAAGCTGTTGGAGTAGAAATTGCGGTTGCATTTTATTTATATATTTTGTTTTCACAAACATTTTTTGTCGATTTTACTCTCTTTCTGAACCTGAATATTTAGAACCATTTTCTGTGAATCACCTTTCTTCATATAATTATCATCGCATGCTTTACTCCTAGATAAGTCATTGCAAAAACTTCAATGTTTCGTGTTTTCCATTATTTGTCAAATATGAAACAAAAATCTTCTGACCGCAAAATTTCTGATTTTCTGATTTTTTCCCCTGGAGGCCGTGTTCATGAATCAATTGGTTAGGAATTAAACTAAGGAAACTTATGCTAGACCACGGTTTAATCAGGAACATTAAAAAAAATTAGATCAGTCGTTGGTTGCATGAGATTTACGGCAGAATTACACAATGCAATATAACTTCTGGGCACACCTGCCCATCAAGTGCGCAGGTTGTGCACAAGCGACAAGTTACAATTGAATGCATTTCAGTTGCATTCAACTGAATTAAGTGGTGAGATTCTGGGAGCTACGCCGAAAGTCACGACAACCGATATCAAAAGACGCATTTTCTATATCCGCCATGTCAAACGCTGAACGAATTAACTAGGATTAATGTGCATTGTACCACTTCGGTCACTTGCTCTTGGGAATGTCCAGTTCAACCTAATGTAAACAACATGCATTAAGAGCAGTAAGTGAAAAGGAGGAATGTATATGAGACAGCCAAAAAGAATCAAGTTGAATTACGATAACGGCAAAGAAACTAAACATTAGTTAACTGTTTGTATTTACAATATCTTTCTCTTTCTTTCTATATATATTTCTACCGCTATCATATTTATCTTACTATTTCTTATAATATGAACAACTGGATATTGGTTTCTGTAAATTCAATAAGTTTGTACACTTAATAAATATTCAAAATGCTATATAAGATGATTTAGGACTGTTATAATATAAGATTTAAAATGAAAATGTTTGTAATATAAATGTTCAAATATAAATGTTTGTAAAATAAGTTTCCATATGAAATTTCTAGTTTATGAGAAAAGCAATTAAAATAATTCTAAATTAGAAGGAAAGACTCATTTCTAGATTTGGTAAGATTTATATTACTGAAGATCATACAATCCAGCCGAGTACACTTTTCTTCAATATGCTTCGAAAAAAGGGATTACGCTTACAATATTAATGAGTCTATATTTCTAAAAAATAAATCATTGCTTACGTTCGTTTTCTGAAAGTTGAAAATTAATTTCACGAGCTGTTGCTTACAATAGATAAAAAAAACAGAGTAGTAATCAATATTTCACAATGATTAGAATATTTCAAACAGAAACATAACCCACTTATCAGAATTCTTGCTTTTGAATTAGATTACCCCTGTAGTTGGCAGTTCACCATCATTGCTTCGTCAAATATTTGAAGCTGTATCTGGTCTACTTACGATGAATTTTATAAACCAGAGCAGCCTCTGGCATAAAAAATATTGCCAATCGACTCTTCATTAAGCAATGTTACCACAGCTGTATATGCAACAAATATATATAACTTCCGATCTTCTGATAGCTCTTTACTATAATAGACATTTTAACCGTTTATTGTTGCATAAATATGTTAGATTGCTATAAACATTGTCCTGTATATTTCTATTCAATTTTTAAATTATTGAATTCTTCCGAGGGTCTGATTCTGTTAACTACGAAACATCAAACATGACATGGCTTACTCGTCAAGTTTATCTACAAATATCAGTGCATTTAATTTGTAACTGCAAAGGAACGAGGGTAACTTTATCAAATTGAAATGTGTCATCTGTACCTCTCCTTCTAAGTTACAGGTCATCAAACTTGATATTGCCTGTCATTAAATTATCTAGTTTCTTGTTTGATGAGGATCAGAGAATGCCAGACGACGATCATTTTGACAAGAGAGACATGCATCTATAGAGCTTGTCCCGGTCTTTCAGATTTGACAGATTGCAGGAAATACCAAAATAGCTGATCTGTTAATATCTTGGCAATAGCAATTCGGGAAGCGGAATGTTAGGGCAATACACGGTTTCAGTTCGAAAGAAAAATGAGATAAAGTTTTTCTTAGCGCGGCTTACATGTGGCACATGGCCAACTGTATGGGGCACTCAGTGAGGATTCAACTCCCTACTTAATTGCAATGATTAAAACAAGACAGGCTCCTTAACTATTACACCAAAACGAGGTGCCATAAAAAAGAAGAGCAGATTGGAAACAAAAAGTTAAACCAGATTATGTTAAGATTAAACCTTACATAACACTGTTTATCGAAGTCAAGAAATAGTATATTGCTTTACCAACATCATATTTAGTATGGCAATATTTAAAGAAAGTCATCCAGTTTTATTTACAACAAAGAAACAGATTGAAAATTACTGAAAAGGAGAATAAATATTTCTACTCAATGTCTGGTGGTGAGTAACCGATTCCCCTGCAGCAAGGTCATTCATATTATAAAAACTATAAAATTTACCTTTACATGTTGCTAAACCAGCCAAATAGAATGTCTTTTTATAAATGACTTTTGTGAAATGCATATATGTGTTTACAGTGAGATATTAATACTTCTTCTATGTTCTGTGTACCCTCAAAGGGTATTCTGTGTACCCTCAAAGGGTATTCGGACATGGTACTCAATAACCTCCTGTCTTTTTTTTTCCTAGTAAGGATCGTTATCTTTTTTTTTTTTTGCTATATTTCTTAATCACTATTTTATCAAACAATTATACAAGCTCGAAACGTAGATTATTTGCTGATTTCCAAGATCGCTCTTCCCTTCAATATATTCTCTCTGCTTAAAATGGTCAATCTCTCTTTTATCATTATGTACCCCTCAAATCTCAATTGTTTCATCCAGTTCGTTTTGAATAATCTCTATAGTGTTGCGTGTACGATCTTCAAATGACTGATTCACATATCTTATTTTGTATCTGACTATAGTAAATTTATTTAGCTGTCATCAAATCGTCACTTGAAATTCCTTTTTAATTTCAAAGTCTTCTATGATGAATGGCTTGTATAATTTATTAATATCTAGGTTGCTACTTTGACCTAGTTATATGAACACATAATGTATGCTGATACCTTGAATTGTCATACTTTTTCTCTGAATATTCAAGAAAAGAGAATTAAAAAAAACGGAGTGTCTGGGAACCATTTAAAGTGAAAACGCAAAGTTAATAATGGTTTTCATGAAATTGGGTGTTCTGTATATTATATGAAAAAACGTCTCTACAATTTTTCGACACATACACTTTTGGTCATTTTAACAGCTAATGAAAAGGTTGGTCGTGTGGTTGAATTTGTTTCATTAATTATCGATCTCTATATGTTATTTAACACAAAAATCTAAATACTTTGTCTGCACGTTTATCTTATTTTTGAAGATAATAACGATTTAGAGATACAATTGTTACTAATTGACTTATAGCTAGTAAGAGAAGGGGTGGATTCATACCTTTTCTAAGTGTATTTGCGCGTATGTGAATATAACAAAACCAACGAGTATTGGAAATCTGCTCTATGATTAAAAATTCCAAGCCATTATTCATTACACTATCTGTACATCGAAGCTTACAGCACCTGGTATTGCAGGGCTGTCACGACATTGATTAATTTCTAAACCGGTGTTTCAACGTAATTTTGTCGTACGCTGTTAATTGCAAGAATTTCATATGCAAAATCTGATATTTGTATTTATATGAGGAAATAGATCAACTGAATGTCAGTTACTTTCTCCATAGTATCCGGGAAATATTTGGCAAATTATTGTGATTCTGTTTTTAAGCTTCATTTATATGACTTGGTTTTGCGGGCGCAAAAGCAGATGAAATATTTCTGAATTTGTTCTGCTTATTTACACTAAATTATTAAGTCTGCCCAAAACAAAAATAATTTATATTTACAAATTTCACGTCAAGTCCTGTGCAAGGCCCTTCCATTGCATTCCGTTTGGATTGACTAATGGTAATATTTTCAAACGTGTACAGCTGTTCTAAGTATAGGGTCTCTAATGCACTTATCCCAATAAACAATCCGAAAACCTCTTTTTTTAAATTGTAAAAAATTACTAACCCTATCCCGCACTGTAGTGTTCTGTGGCAGAATTTCCGTTGGGTGGATTGAGCCAGCTTCATCCCAAGAAGTTTCATGAGACTTTTTGACTTATCGACGCATGCGGAGTGGAGACTATTCCGCAATAGGTTGCCAATTATTACACCGATAGACTGATTGCCAACCAAGAGCTATTCAACTTTGACTTCGTATTTGCCCATAGCCGGGAAACAAGTTGGATTCATACCGAGCAACTAACTCGTGCCCCCACAAAAGATATAATAAAAATTTATTTAAAATTCATAATCTTTAAAAGTGTACAAAACATTTAAAAACAATAACAAACCAACAATCATTGATTTAAAAGGTATAATTCCTTATTTGCTACTTTGCATCATTTGTTGTGAATTATCAGAAAATATCCAAAGTTTTGGTTGCCAATGTTAAACGAGTTACTGAAATATATGTGTTACTTTTAGCTTGGTACCGTTTTCTAGTTAACACGTTTCTCACAAAACACCTAACTTAAAGAAGGCTGGCGTTTTGGATTGGCTATAATGTTCGGCCAAAAATAATTTTCTTTAAATCAAGTACTCTAAGCAACACTTGGAATCAATCCACTTCTCTGATAAACAAGACAGCTGATCAAAATAAATCAATCAAAGATTGTAATTTAATGTTTTTTTCTTTTCGAGAATAAAATCGTTTTAGATACCTCGACAACGCTGCCTAGCGCAAGAATCAATAAACTTGTGAATAAACAAAACAGTGTTCAGTTGTATTTGATAACCATTAATTTCAATCCCTTTGCCATGTCTTTTTAACGTTTGAAAGAGAAGAGGCAGTCAATAACATGTTTAGAATATAGGCGTGTCATCTCTTCGAAACATCATTTAAAAACCTTTCAATGGAAGTCTTAACAAGATAATAGCCTTCAGCATTTTCTCAGATGAAAAGGGAAATACTTTTTCAATATTTTAAAGTACTAGTGTAGTGTGTTGCTAATGTCTCTTAGCTGACAAGAAAAATAATATCCACACAAAACCCTGAAACTAAGAAATTAATAATAAACATTAAATTATCAAGAAAAATAAAAAATCTAAACGCACGCAGGTTAAAATAACTTTACAGCAAATGATCGATTGCAGCAATAAAATCAAAAATAAAAATTCACTCTCCCTGTAATAAACGTGAAAGAACCTGGATTTAATTAATTTATTTTAACGTAATTCATTTGTTTCAATGCTGAATCAAGAAACCTTAATTACCCCATAAGGGAAAGACATTGTGCTCTGGGGACATATGACACATGAACTCGTCCAAGCTATATATAAGTAGCAGTTCAGCTTTGTAGAAGCAGAGTAAGAGAGAGAGAGAGAGTGATGAGGGGGTCTCTATTCCAGGAGACAGTCGATGTTATGAGAGAATCATTTTGTAACTGAGTTAGTTGATTTGTTTTTCTACGTCAGTTATTGTCTTTATTTAATTTTGCAACTGTATCTTTTATTGAACTTTATTTTACTGTTAGTCTTCCTGTGGTGAGACCCCAATGACTGACACTTCCAGCAAAATGTAGAACCAGCAGTGTCGTAAACACCGACGCTTTGGAATACGACTCTTGAGAAAAAAGATGCGGCCTATTATGACCGGATGCGAGATGTGTATAAGACATACTTATACGGATATGGATAAAGATAATGAACTTGTTACTATCTCTGAAGATTTGAATTTTTGTCAGCTACAGATAGCATTAGCTAGGCAGGCGCTGGAACGATTACCTAGCGAGCATCACCGAGGTCAGTTAATTAGGCATAAGTTAAACAAGATGTCTAAAGAAGCTGTGAGCATGGGCGCAAAATTGCGCAAGGAAGAGATCCGTCGATTAGGGGATCGATATATTGGAGAGGTCAAGACCCCGGAAGGGCGTCTTCTGATGTTGACCGACGATATGTGCGAGGCATTTCGGTGGCAATTCGAGAACCGCTTTACGAAGGAGTCTGATCTCAGTAATGAGGAGTTTCGCAGCTATTTGGCTGACTTTCATCAGTTTTCGCCAACTCAAGCAGTTGGCCACGAAGGTGGGATCACGGAGGGCGAAGTTCATTTAGGATTGAAGAGGTTCGCCAGTGGCAAGGCTCCGCGACTTGATGGTCAACCCTATGAGTTGTACTTGAGGCTATTGCACATCTTTGCACCTATTTATCGGTGATGTTCAACACCACTTTCCGGCAGGGCTTTGTGCACAACCGGATCTCCAGGGGTGTGATCACATTGTTGAAAACGGTTAAGAGTGTTGGGAGGGACTTAACAATACAGACCTATAACTCTGCTAAACACAGACTTTAAGATTTTGGCTAAGATCCTGACAGAGCATTTGAAGACAGTTGCCTAGATTCTGTTAGGACCCGAGCAGGCTTGTGCTGTGAAGGGACGGAACATTCAGAACAACCTGAACTTGATCCGCACCATCCTAGAGGATTGTATGAGAAGACGAGCTAGCCACGCTGATAAATTTGTATCAGTCCAAGTCATTTAATAATGTCGCCGATCGGTATCTGGCAGCTGACAACAGGCCACCGGATTCCAAGCCGACTTCTGCAAGTGGATGAGCCTGGTGTGTTCCTGCCCCAGTGTTGCGGTACAGGTCAACGGAAAGCGGCCGGGCCCTTTTGTGCTCTCTCGGTCAGTTCGTCAGTGTTGCCCATTGTCGACCCTACTTTACGCTTTGGGGGTCGCGATTCTGGGGCCTTTCAGTTGGATTGACGGACCCGTCGGCATTCTTGGAGTGTGGTTCGGATCGAATCTTCAGCTGGAGAAGAATTGTTCGGAGGTACAAGCAAAGGTCGACGCGTTGTTCCAGATTTGGCTTCGACGGCGGTTTTCCGTGAAGAGGATAGCTGAGACATGTGTTACATACGTCTTTCCCATCGTAATTTACCAGTTGTCGTTACTCCCTATCTTTGATGACCATAAGGCGTCAATCGACTTCTTGTTGTTCACCCTCTTGTGTGGACGAGGCAAGCATCAGGTCAACAGAGATGTCCTTTCCAAACATCCGGATCAAGGTGGGCTGGGCATGACACACGTGGTGAGTTATAGACACCTCTCGATGTTGGCGTTCTAATGTCGCGTATCGACAGGGAATTCGATTTTGGAGAGAAGTGTTAGGGACGTTGACCTAGAAATCAATTGAAATTCTTAATTGAGTGTCGAAAAGACTTGCAGGCAATTCCTAGGTCCACTGAACTTTCTCAGCTACAGAGAAACTTGTATCGTTTATTGGTGGAGGGGGTACAGCGAAGAACCCTCTACGTGATCGGCTTAGCTTTTTGACGACCGAGTTTTGTTTTCTTTGCTTTAGGCGCTGTCGGCAAATTCCCACAGTAAACCTAAGTTTTTGCTTACCTGACTATCTCTCAATGACATAACGTTCAGATGGGGTGAAACGGATTTGCCCGACTGTGATAGGTGGGACCTTGGTTTAGATGAACCGTCTGCGTACATCTTTACCATTGTCCTCATGTGCGCCCTTTATCGTATTGCTCCCAAACAGATCGTATCCGTCGATCTCGCGTCAGTCTATCAGATAAATGTCATACGTGATACACGCTTTGGCGATCATTTCTCGAAAACGACATGATTGACTGGAAAGATTATCCCGCAGTAGGTTGCCATTACTTTCTGCGGCAGACTGGTTACCAGCAAAGTCTATAGAACCCAATCTTGCTTGTCGGATACCTGCTAGAAGAGGATATTTCTCCTTTTTAACTTTGATTTGCATTCCAAAATGTTTGTAGGCCACCATGTACAGGTTTGCCAACTTGGAGGTTAATAGCAGTAGCATTGTCAACACCATACTGAGATTTTCAAATTTTGGAATTGCAATCCTCCTGTTTCCGATGTACAGACGCAAGAGCCAGATCCACTGGTTAAATTCCTAGAGAGACAGTAAAAATTAGAAGCTAGGATGGAAGAATTAGAGAAGCAAATACAAAAGATTAGCAGTCCTCGCTCACAAAGTAGAGGTCGAGAAAGAGCTAGTAGCAAGTACCCAACGTGTTACTTAAACAGGTATTTTGGGAATAGTGTTAAAATACTGTAAGCCACTCTGTTAGTTCAATTCGCATCAGAGAAAAGCCTAACCTGGCGACCGAAAGCAACTCGATGCACCAGACTGGGAGATGTGGGCAGGTTACTATTTGTTTTTGGTCGCATAACTGATATTCGTTTTCTAGTGGACAGTGGTACACAAATATCATTAATTTCTGCCACTAGGGAATACAAGTTAAAAGTCATTTATAATACTTTGCCACAGGCCGGAAATAAGTCACTCATCCAGACTTATGGCCGGCAGTGCCTTTCATTACATTTATGTTTAAGACGGGTTTTCACGCTTTGATTTTTGTCCTAGTGGATGTAGAGGTGGCCATATTGAGGGAAGATTTCTTAGACAAATTTGGTCTCCTGGTTGATGTTCACAGACGTTGTCTGACAAACCCTGAAATAAATATTCAAACGTCTAGATCCATTCACAATATAATTCCACTGTGTACTGCTCTGGCTAATACAGACGATAACCCGATATATTATGAGCTTAAAAAAGGTTCTACGGTATCACAAAATCGTCTTTTCACAAGAATTTTCTACCCCACAATATCACATTGATACTAGCGGTCCTCCTGTTCACAGTTCTCCTCGTCGATTGTCACCGGAGAAAACGAGTTTGGCGGAAGCTAAATTTCACTAGATAATGAAACGCCGCATTACCCTTCCATCAAAGAGTAACTGGGCATCTCCTGGAAACGAAATGTGGTGGTACCTGGCGCATTTCTGGCGATTATAGGGCATTCAAATTTGTTATTATACCTGACCGTTATTCTGTTCCGCACATTCATGATTCAACGGCTATCATCAGAATAAATCAGTATTCACTAAATTAGACCTTATCATGACCTCCGATCAAATTCCGGTAGAACCAGAATACATTCTAAAAACTGTAATAGCAACACCATTTGTTGGAGTTTCTACGTATGTTATTTGGACTTAGAAACGCAGCACAGTCTTTTCAAATATTCATCGACCATGTATGTCCTTACACCTAGTTCTTCAACGAAAGGACATATTGAACATTTACAGCCCATTTTTGAGCATTTTGAAAAATTTGGGGTTGTAATCAACCCAATAAAATGTAAGTTTCAGAAATCTGAAGTGACCTTCGTAGGTTATCAAATTAATGCAGCTGAATTTCATTTTCCTCTTCTAAGGTTGTGGCCATTTGCTACTTTCCCGTGACAGATAGCATTAAAAAATTGCAACATTCATATAGGGATGGCAATTTTTTTTTAAAGGTCCCCGCCAAATTGTGCACAGGTTACAAAACCGTTTACAGATATTCTAACTGACGTCAAAAATTGTGATATAATTTTGTCCGAACCTGGTCTGACAACCTCATTTAATCGATGCTTAGAAAATAAATTCTCAAACCTTGTCGTTGCTTTCGCGTTTAGTCCATGATATTCTCAGCATCCTTCTGTATAACCATACTTATCTTGTTTCGAGTCTTTCCATCTTTGAGTATGTCCAGCATTCGCTGGCATATAAGAGGATAGAAATCAAATAACCAAATCAAATACAGCATTTTTAATTTCTTTTTTTAATACTAAATTAAGGTTTTATCATCCCGAGCAGTTTAACTGTTACATGTTGTTCTAGGTAGCGAGTTATGTTTTGTGTTTGACGCCTCTTCTATTGTTATAGTTGCATTATTGTAGCAGATGAGTGATGACAACTGAAAGCCAATTCCTTTCTTCTTCAAGAAACTGACATCTACAGAATCAAGATACAGCACTTTTGGGCGTGAACCCCTAGCAGCTTATTCAGCGGTCCGTTACATTAGACATTTGTTGAAAGGGCGGTCTTTTCACTTACTGACGGACCACAAGAAATCATTGAGTGTTTTTCAATCAAACTGTGAACAGTACTCCACACATGAAACCAGATATTTGGATTACCTGCCATAATTTGGGTCACTCCCGTAATTACTATAGAGATAGAGCGACAAATTGATTTGGACATGTTTAACCAGTTGATGTGTATTTTGGGGAGTAAGAGGATCGAAACTACTGCTTATCATCCGGAGGTAAATCGCTTAGTGGGACAATTTCATCATACGCTCAAGTCATCCTTAAGAGCTATGACGGATCAGGCAAATTTCCTGGAGCATCTACCTTCCGTTAATCTGGGACTTCGCACTGCAGTTAAAGAAGACCTGAAATGTTCGTCTGCAGAGATTTTGTAAGACACCATACTCAGACCATATGGACAATTTTTTCTGCAACCCCCACAAAACCTTTGGACATGGTCTCATTCATTGATCGGCTTACAGTGAGAATAGCGCGCTTAGCATATACTACTTTTGCACAAGTTCAAAAGCCAATATACATGCAAAACTCCTGCAGAACTGCATACATGTTTTTGTACAGGACATTGCAAAGTCTCATACATTACCACCATCTTACAGAGGGCCTTTCAAAATTATCGAGAGACACGCAAATATTTTGTGGTGAATATCAACAATGCTACAGAAAACGGTGCTTTAGACAGACTTAAGCCCGCCTTTTTGGACGCTAACTGGCTTGGTATGTACACTTCAGTGACTCCTCCATCACCATTAGTACCTGAGATACTGAAAGAAACCGTGACCAGATCTGAACGTGCGGTTAGACAGTCTAAAGGTTTATTGAAGTAGTAAGTTTTTTTTTTTTGTTAGAGCAGTACTATTTCTGGATGTAATTCTCCCTTCCTTAAGATAATCTCCCTCTTTTATGCGATAGCCAGAATAATTTTTTATCTTTTATTTTTTAATTTGTTGTGCAGTTAATTTTATGTTACATTTTAGTAGTACCTCGTGTGCAGGTTAATGAACCTGTCTAGGGAAGACATGCTTTTGACGAGACAACAGTTGTTTTCCCTTTAGCGGAACAACAGTTATCTTCCCTTCTGAGGAACTCCTCATTCTCTGTTCACTTATTCCATTCCTTACATTTGTGGGTAGATACACGAGGATCATTGCAGACCAGATGGTATGTCATATTTTGTCTATTCTTGCTAAACATTCTCGTCCATTTGGACAACAGGAATATTCGCTTTGTTTTGACAAGTACTTAACTGTTCTGAATGTATTGTATTTGTTTTTGTTATATTAAAACCCTATTTGTTATAGCCATATAACCTGTTCTTCTTTTTACCGCACGTGCTACGTCAGAGTATTATATACAAATTAATGTTTATATTAATATAACATAACCGGAATTATCGCCGGTACACAACCAATACTAGTAACATATTTTTTCTTCATCATAATTTAAAAATCACTATGTAATTTTCTTTTGTCTTCTTTTTGCCAGTTTTAAATATTCGTTACATTTTTGTATCAAATTCAAGAGCCAACTTTATTATTCATGTCGGTGTGAATTTCTGAACATACAAAGATGGCTCACTGTGTCTCCTGAATCTATCTTAAATATCTATAAGTATACAAATCCTCCTTGCTTAGAGCACTGCTGCCTTGTATTGACCGGAGCTCCAACTTTATATTTAGAAATTCTTGATAAAATATTCAGAAAAGAATCAGCAATATTATTAGCGAACTTTTAGCGTCTCTGCTTTAGTCACATTTCCACCACCGTAAATTTGTCTCTCTGTACTTTTTTATTTATAATACCATGGTAATTGTTCAAGTCACTTCTTTGCTATGTTTTCCAGACTTTACGAATCCAAGCGCAGTACTAGTCTGATGACTTACAGTTGACTGGGCTCGATATAACCATACTTTTATGTTAATTTTTTCTGGCACTTCTCTTTCGTGGAAATCGCTTTAATATCCATGCTTTCCAGTCAACTTTAATCTTTAAAAGTGTGAATGTAATGTCAATCTGCAGACTTCCTGATTACTCTTCTTTGTTTCCCGCTTCTTAGTAATGTCTATGTTTTCTAATTCTTTCATTGGCTTACTACTTTAGTTTGTGTTGGTGGACTTGCTTTAAACCAAACAAGCTAATCGGTTAAAATAAACGATCCGTGGATAATGTTCATAAAGATCAGATTATTATGGAAGGAAATAATTATGTTGCAGAGAAAATTAGCTGAAAATTATTAAACGTGTATTTTGAAATAGACACCAGACTGATTGAGGTGGATAATTGAAGGAAATAATTCGATCGGGTTAGCACTGTACTTGATACACAACATTTCATAACTTTTGGTTTTATGTTACTTGAGACAGTTTTTTTTCTTTTATGTTTTTCATTTTCATTGCCTTTTTATTTTCTTTCAACTTCCTTCTTCTGCTCTCTTTTACCATTTTTATTTCTTCTCCGATTCTTTATTTCCATGTTCTTTATTTCTATTTAAATATTGCTTTCATTTTTCTATTTTGTTTTCAACATTTGTAAAATTAAAATTTTAACTCAAGTCCTCACTTTATATATTCAGTAAATTGTTCCTTCATAGACCTGTGTATGACTATAAACTACATCCTGAAGCAAAGCCGCTGATCGGGACATTCATGGTTTTGAAGAGTGTTGGACCAAGTTTTAATTGCTGCTGTTCCCACGCTCTCTCAGATCCAGGATTGAGATCACCTGAGTCTTATCTCTGCGCAAATATTGAATCTCAAAACAAAACATTTTGAAAGTATGAAAATAGACTTTCATAATAAAATACCAGCAAGGTATCCTTTTATAAAATGTACCATCAAAGACTATTTATAGTAAAATTTCCAAAATCTTTCATGATAATTTCATATAATATCTTACAGTTTATTATAAAATAAAACTATATTTTAAAATTTAACTGCAATCAAACGATAACATGAAACACATATAACACAAACTCTGTTCATATAAACATGTATGTGCAAAAAATGTTGAGTATCACTACAATGTATTCAACTATGAAAGCAGAAGAAAATAAAACATACGTTTATTACTTCAAAGCTCCCAAGAAAAATACATTCCAGCATTAAACAACCCATGAAAGTCACATGCTGTGAAAGAAAAAATGATATTTAGGCCGACAAAGAGAATCTCGCTGCTAATCTTGAAAAGATCATCTAATCTCTGGTGGACTGGGGTAAGAAATTTTAATGCTTCCAAAACGAAGCTACTTTCCTTAAACCACAACAAACAATCACTCCTACCCCTATCAGCATGGATCAGGCTATTCTCCCTGATAACAAAACACTGCTCCTCCTCGGACTAACTCTCTCAGCCGACCTCAAGTGGAATGACTACATTGAATCCAGAGCTAAATCTGCTGCTAGGAAGGTCAGTTCACTGTGTAGGGACAAAAGGTTTTTCTCGTCTGAATCCATCTTGCAGATATATAAATCTACCATCCACCAATGCATTAAATACTGCGGTCACATCTAGTCGGATGCTCCTGCTATTCATTTCGGGGTTTCTGACAAAATGGAACGGAGAATCTGCAATGTAATCTATCCCGACCTGACTCCAATCATTTTCTCAACACCGTAATATGACTTCCCTCTGTCTCTTCTAGAAATACTTTCACCTCTTCTCCGGTTTGCTTAGCTCCCTTGTGTCCACTCTGCATGAATTTACTCGAGCTACTAAACAAAAAACTAGATTCCACCCTTTTACAACTTCTACTCTACCAGCTTCTTTCTCGCACTTCCTGCCTGTGGTAATCCCTTCTGCATACTTGCTTTCCTGACACCTTTAATCTCTAAAGATTTAAACGTAATTTCAATTGCCATATCTTATCTCCTTGACTTGTATCCTTTCCTAGACGACCCTCGTATCATTTTTCCTTTTCCACTCTACTCACATGCAGCACTCTTCTCACCAATGTTCTCGTCCTTCTCTTACATCTTCCCACACATCCCTGTAACTTGTACCTCTTTCTCATCACTCTTCTCGTATGTAACCTCCAGCGCATCAGTGGTTGTACATTTGGGCGATAATGAATCAAAAAGTGAATTGATCATCTAAACGAATTACATCTGCTATCAAAAAACATTGAACTATCGCGGTACTGTAATTGCCTATTTCTTTCAGGAAACTTCTTGAAAGGTTACGTCCGTAAAAGAACCTTCATTGGAAGAAATTAGAAGTTTGATGTTTCTTTCTAATGAAAATGTTTTAAAATATTTACTATTTTAAAAATCTACTTATTTTAAATATTCAATGATATAAAATATGATTCGGATTTACTAATAAAAGCTAGATTATTAAAACAAAGAATAGTTACCAGTTATCGAAACCCATTGCAACAAATCCAGGACCTTCATTATTCTTTGGTGGCTCCCCTCTCTAATTGACTATGCTTTCATGAGTGTACCCGTACACAACACGGTTGGTCAATTGTAAGATTGTGTAACTATATAACCAATTTGTTGAAATTTGAATTCATTGTTATACTTTTGTAAGGCAATTGCTGCCTAAGGATTGAAAACACAAACATGTCTGCTATTTACTAATAGCTGTGGGGAGAAGAGATAAATCCCTATATTTTACCGTGGTTGTTTGCATATAAGTGAATGTAACGATCACGATTGGGACTTCAACACGGTTCTTCTATTCCTCACTGCGTACCACTATCCATATCTGCAACATTTATTTAAGTCATCATAAATGCATAAGAAGATGTGATTACTACGGGCATCCTGGAATATACAACATAAATAATTGTACAGATATCTTCCCCTTTTTTATAAGCGTTTCACCCCGTGCAAGGCATGTCACTGCCACTACTGCGCAGGCGGCTACGTAGAGTGGAGAAAGGATGATTAAATATAGGAAATGTCAGAGGGTGGGTGATAGGCGGGTAAGGATACCGAGAATGAGGGTTGTGTAGATGAGAGTGTTCTGAGAATAATTGGGAGTTAGTGTGAGAGGAGGTGTCTATTGACCCTACATTTAAACACCTGGAGATTGTAACTGTCGGGAAAGCAGAGTTGTGGAAGGGAGTTCCACAGGCGGGAAGCGCGAGAAAAGAAGCTGTTGGAGTAGAATTTGCGGTTACATCTTATTTGTTTAACTGTAAAAGGGTGGGATCTAGTTGCTAATCTAGTATCTCGTGTAAATTCGTGCTTAGGCGGCAGCAGTGATCTAAGCTCATCGGAGCAGAAGTCATGAAAGTACTTGTAGAAGAGGCACAGGGAAGCCACATCACGCCGGTGAGAGAGCGGCTGCAGCCGGTCTGCTAAGTCAGTATCAACCACGTTAGAGATCCTCCTTTGTATTTTGTCAAGAAGCCCAAGGAGAGCAGCAGGGGCACCCGCCAGATATGGCAGCAATATTCAATACACATGCGGATGGTAGATTTGTATATGTGCAGAATAGATTCAGGTGGGAAAAACTTCCGGGCCTTGCACAGGGAGCCGACTTTTAGTGTTGGAGTTCCCTACTTATTCGGGCCGATAACTTTTTAGAACCCCTTGTACATACATTTCTTTACTGTTTTGTGAGTCATTCAATTTCAATAATTGCGTTATACCTTTTACATTGAATCTAATCTATCATCGGTACAGAAATTCTGGAGAATATCTCTTTCAACTGATTCGTTTAATTTAATAGTTTCCGCTTTTTGAATTAAATTTTTGAATTGAGAAGAACGAAATGAACTCGTCATTCATATTGATATTACTCGCTTTTTGAGGGTACTTTCATGTTTTTTTAGTTTCTTTGTTTTATTTTTTAAGGAGACGCTTCAACCATTTCGGCTATCAATGTAATCAAATTTAGCCAATGTTTTCATCTGTCGTTTTCTGTCAATCGCGTTTTCTTTCAACTCGACACCTACCTGTCTTGTTAACTACTGAAATGTATATTTAATTTTGAAAATTCTTACGTATTTGACAAAATATATTTTATCAATTTTTGTTTCATATTTTCGGAACAATTTATTTGTTGCCAATCCATTAAACTAAACTGCTGCATTTGGAAATGAAGTATTTTTGTTTGTACCTGAAATCTAGACATAGTCTTTGAGAAAACGTCTCTCATGGAGAAGATCTAACCAATTAACAAAGTAGCCATATTATAAGAATAAGTTTATGTGATGAAGTCATTTCAGTATGACAAAATATTTGTTTACTTTAATCTGCTGTTAATTTTTAGCATGATTTTAACCGGTCTCTTTATCCTGCAGAGATTGGATTAGATTAACAAATCACAATTATATTTAGTTTGTCAATTGACAAGAATTGAAAAAATACTAGCATTTCGAATTTTTATTTCTATTTCATGGTTAATACAACGTTTCATTTTTTCACTTCTAATATGTTTTTCTACTATATTTTAATACATTATATAATAATGGTATTTAAGAATCTGAACTAATATCGGTCCTTATCTAGCAGCTTGGCTTCAGTTATTTTCCCAGCACTGTATGTTTTTGCTCTCTATGTCTTTTTTATTAATATTTTAATGGTAGTTGAGCTAATGTGCACTTCGCCATGGTACCTTTTTTAAGTTCAGTACTAGATTGGTGTCGAGATCTCTTCAATTTACATATGAGTTGGATTGATGTAGTTGTAAATTCTATGGTAACAGTTTCCTTTCTCGCAATTATTGCTTGTGGAATTCTCCATTGACTCCGTGATTTCGAGCCAACTTTAATTTTCAAATGTTTAAACACAATGTTAATCGCTATCAACTCTTCTCCTGATTACTTAACAATTTCTCTGCTCATTATTAAAGTTTCTGTTCCTAATTCTTCCACGCCCTGTAACTCCTTGTGTCATAGTAATTTTACTGTCTTTCATGGGAGGAAACCGATTCAAAATCTTTCTTTTCAGGGTCTCGAAAATACGTTTTCCACAAGCAAAATATATTATTAAAAGATAAAAAAGCCTAGGTTTTTAAGTTGTTTTGATAAAGTTTCAAAACAAAAAACAAAAAACAAAGTGGTAAGTTTGTGTCATCCAGTGACTATCTGTATTAATACAGCCCAAACATCTTCACCACTCTTTAGTTAGTCGTTTTAATTGGTGTTATGCAAACAGAAACGAAAGGAAATTAGCAGAAGAACGATGTGTCAAATCACTCATTTAAATGATCTATCCTATGAAGAAAACTCAGAACTGGATCAGACAGTAAATATGTGTCTGTTAAAGCACATGGGGACTAGCACAGAATATAGAACATATCATTAACTTTTTGATAGTTGTTCCGATAAAAATATGAAAGGTAATGCCAAAAAAGCAACGAATTAATATTACATATAATAATTTATTGGATTGTACGTCTGCCTTAAATTCTTGAATTTATTAGATTATTTTGTGTGAGAATTTTTCGTGTCTTTAAATTACATCCAGCACCGCGTTATATTCGTTTCGGTTGTTCAAAACACCAAATAATAATAATCTTCTAGTACTTCTGTGATCAAGCGTACTTATTAAACGGTTATATTGCTATTCACAGCATGTAATACATTTCGCTATAAGCACTTTCATCATTATTTATGATTTTTAGATTGTTTTGATTCGGAGAATCGTTTTTGACAATTATATTCTATAATTATATCTATATGTATTATTTATCCATATTTCATGTAATCTGAACACGAATTTATATTAGAAGGCACTATTTTAATAATAGGTGTTTCCATTCTCTTAAAGGGAATATTTTTAATTTTCAGTTGAGATGGTGGTTTTTAAAGCTAGCTTAGTTGTGGCATAAGACACAGTAATGATCTAATTCCCTATAGAGTCTTTATAGATCCAGTGAAACTAACTTTTAACAATGATACCACATCTAAGTGCCCGATAGTGATTTTCTATGCGTAGTTTGATGAGGCAAAAGACTGCAATTATAAAGAACAGAGTGATAATAAAACTTACTAGTCAGTCATAGATTATCTCGTGAGATCAGTTTCTTAACCATTGCAACACGACAATGTGCCCCATTTTCAGCAATTAAAAATTTTAGAACAGTATTTTCTAAGATATCTTTAACATCTTCGTCGAAATTTACAAACTGTTGCTTCATTCAATTTGGCAAACCGAGCGATAAAATAAAAACCTTCCAGAAAAGATGCCTTTTTATTCATGCTGTGGTTATCTTAATATTAAATTGTTTTTAAAATACTGGGAGTTTATTGTATGTTAAATAACAAAATAATAATAAAATAATAAAAAAATTTAATATACTAAGCTAAACACCTTAATAAAACCAACTGTATTTTGAACTCTCTTACCTGTTTTCACGCCCCTATAAAATTTTATTTCTATCCGTCAATTTTATACATTTTAGGTTGTTTGTCAGACGGACGGACAAACGAAACGCACAGAACTTATATATAGATAGACTAGCTGTACAGTCAGGCGTTTCGTTTTTTTTTAGCATTTATGTTGAAATGGTAATGTCAAATGCTTATTCAACAAGCTCTAGTATGTGATTCTCATTACACATATTTTCTATTTATTCTCATTGAACACTCTTTTCTATTTATTCTCATTACACATTTTTCTAGTTGTTTCTTATTACACATTATTTTGTATCTATTCTCATTACACATTTTTCTATTTGATAGTTGTTACACATTCCTTTTTATTTGTTACTTATTACACATTGTTTTCTGCTTATTTTCATTGCACATTTTTCTATTTGTTCTTTTATTACACATTCTTTTCTGTTTATCTTCATTACACATTCTTTTCTATTTGATTCTTATTACACATCTTTTCTACTTTTTCATTACACAATCTTTTCTATTTGGTTCATATTACACATTCTTTTCTATTTATTTTCATTACACATTTTTCTATTTGTTTTTATTACACATTATTTTCTATTTATTCTCATTACATATTCTTTTCGATTTGTTTCTTATTACCCATTCTTTTCTAGTTATTCTCATTACATATTCTTATCTATTTATTCCTATTACACATTGTATTTTATTTATTTTCATTACACATTTTTTTATTTGTTTTTATTATACATTCTGTTCTATTCATTCTCATTACACAATCTTTTCTACATATTTTCGTTACATCTTATTTTGTATTTGTTTCTTATTTACATTCTTATCTATTTATTTTTATTACATATTTTTCTATTTATTTTTATTACACATTCTTTTCTTTTTGTTTGTTATTTTTTCTATTTGTTTTTGTCACACATTGTTTTCTATTTGTTCTTATTCCACATTTCTCTTTTCATTTTCATTATACATTCTTTTCCATTTTTTCTCTTATTACACATTCTTTTCTATGTATTCTTATTACAAAATCTTTCTTTATTTATTCTCATTACACATTCTTTTCTATTTATTTTCGTTACAAATTTTGTATTTTTGTTTTTTACTATACATTCTTTTTTATTTATTCTAATTACACATTCTTTTCTATTCATTTTCATCACATATTCTTTTCTATTTATTCTCATTACACGTTTGTTCTATGTATTCTTATTAAACAATCTTTTATATTTTTTCTTATTACACATTCTTTTCTATTCATTCTTATTCCATTTCCTATTCCATTTATTTTATTAGACTTTTTTTATCTATGTATACGTATTCTATTTTTCTATTAATTTCTTATTACCCTTTATTTTGAACTTATTCTTAATATACTTTCTTTTCTGCTTATACTTATTACTCTTATCTATTTATTTCTTATTAAACTTTTTTCTACTCGTTCTCATTACAGTTTCTTTTGTATTTCAATTTATTACACTTTTTCTATTAATTTTTGATTACATTTTTTCGCGTATTCTTATTCCACCTCCTATTTTATTTATTCTTATCAGACATTGTCTATTTATTCTCTTTAAACTTTCTTATTGATTTCTTAATACAATTTCTTTTTCATTTATTACCATTATGCTTTCTTTGCTATTCATTCTTTTTACACATTTTTCTATTTATTCTTTCTTTGCACTGTCTTTTTTATTTCTGATGAATCGTTCTTTTTCATTTATTACCATTATGCTTTCTTTGCTATTCATTCTTTTTACACATTTTTCTATTTATTCTTTCTTTGCACTGTCTTTTTTATTTCTGATGAATCGTTCTTTTTCATTTATTACCATTATGCTTTCTTTGCTATTCATTCTTTTTACACATTTTTCTATTTATTCTTTCTTTGCACTGTCTTTTTTATTTCTGATGAATCGTTCTTTTTCATTTATTACCATTATGCTTTCTTTGCTATTCATTCTTTTTACACATTTTTCTATTTATTCTTTCTTTGCACTGTCTTTTTTATTTCTGATGAATCGTTCTTTTTCATTTATTACCATTATGCTTTCTTTGCTATTCATTCTTTTTACACATTTTTCTATTTATTCTTTCTTTGCACTGTCTTTTTTATTTCTGATGAATCGTTCTTTTTCATTTATTACCATTATGCTTTCTTTGCTATTCATTCTTTTTACACATTTTTCTATTTATTCTTTCTTTGCACTGTCTTTTTTATTTCTGATGAATCGTTCTTTTTCATTTATTACCATTATGCTTTCTTTGCTATTCATTCTTTTTACACATTTTTCTATTTATTCTTTCTTTGCACTGTCTTTTTTATTTCTGATGAATCGTTCTTTTTCATTTATTACCATTATGCTTTCTTTGCTATTCATTCTTTTTACACATTTTTCTATTTATTCTTTCTTTGCACTGTCTTTTTTATTTCTGATGAATCGTTCTTTTTCATTTATTCTTACTACAGTTTATTTTATATTTATTTCTTATTGCATTCTTCCCACTTATTCCCATTAACCATTCTTTTCTTTTTGTTCTCACTACCAATTTCGTTTCTATTTAATTCTTATTGCATATTGTTTTCCAAATTATTTTCATTACACTTTTTTATTTTTTCCTGCAGATTTTCTTTCTATTTATTCTTATGACAATTTTTTCTAATTATTCTGATTATAATTTTCTATCTTTTCCTTATGTATATCCTTTGCGTTGCTCGGGGTTTTTAGTGGTTATTTTGAAATGGTAAGCTCAAATGCTTATTAAAAATGCTCCAGTATGAAGAGCCGTGACGCGTAAGCAAAATAAAAGCGAAGTAAGTATTGTTTTGTGTTGTATTTGTTAAACGGTATTCATGTTTAGTATATTTTGCAAAAAACAAGAATTATATATGTCCAATTTGAAGACAGTGAGGGGGCGTTACAAGTGCCTGTAATGCGATACGATGACGTTGTGACGCAGAAGTGGATGCATTGTCCCTGCAATGTCATAAGGATTGGTACCTTGTAGATAACGTGAAACTGTTACGGCATATGATAAGGTAGAAGAATTTGATTGGAATACAACTAAAACTAAGCGTTTCAAACAAATAAACGATCGCAAAAAACAATATTTTCCATGAATGTTTGCCTCATCCTGTGCGCAAATTGAAATTTTTGTTTGCATATCAAAGAACCAGACTTGATCTTCTAGTGATTCGATTTTGGTTGAGATTGAGAGAGCTTCTCGGAGAAATGAATAAAAGTGCGCAAAAGACCTCACGAAATTATTTTTGTCGTTGATTTTTGACGGAACCTGTACATTGATTCAAAAGATTTTTGTGTAAATTAAAGTTTCATATCTTGATTTACAAGTTACCCAATTTTGATTGAATTCACATAAGACATCTCGCAGGAGAAACGTTTGTAAATTCTAAGCGTTTCGGTGTTTACTGCCGTATCCTGGAAATCAAGTGGAAAACTGTTTCGTATATCAACATTTTATATCATGATCGACAGGTGACCCAGTTTCGGTTAAAGTAGGATCAAGTGTTTCGAAGGAGTGGGCTTCGTTAGAGTAAACACACACACAGATTTTTATAAATATAGATAGATGAAATTATTTCTTCGACAACGTTAAAATCGACAATTAAGGTGGATAAATGGATCTTGAATATTATTGAAAAATTTGTTGGGATAAAAATGTTCGTGTAAAATAGAATGAACGTCTTGGCTCATTTATTTGAATTTTGATGGAATTTAATAACTTACGCATTGTGCAGCTGTTACAATACACATTTCAACGACTACGCCTCGCTTTGCGATGTGAGTTATAAGAGATGCAGACATCTGACTAAATATTAATAATACTGTCAGCTGTCTTCTCTTTTACAATAATAAAAAATGACTATTTTCATATAGGTCAATACTTTATAAACTCTTTTTTATTTATGTCAGAAAACATTAAGTGTAATTATGGACTGTACACATTGTTTTGTATATTCTTTTCTAGAATTATTCTCTTTCTGATTAGATGTTAAACCTCAAGTCTTAGAATATTTATTGGTAGTTACAGGAACTGACCAAATTGCTCGAAATGTTGGATACAATATTTTCTTTATCCTGTAACCTTAAATTTTATGTCAATACATTTAACAACAATATTCAGGAGTGAAATATGTAAAGAAATTACTGGGTTTTTCAGTTATAAAATGCACAATTTTCTTAAAAAAATATGCTTATAATTCTTTATCAGTTATACAGCTGAACAAGTCTGCAGAACGGACTGACCGTCTTTCTATCCTTACAACAAAACTTTACAGAAAATGTGTCCCATAGTCTTAAATAGGCGTATACCGATTACTTTCCCTCTCAGAATAAAGGCAGTTATTTCAACATCAGTAAATGAAGAATGTTCTAAGATACGAGGTGATTCTAAATTCTTGTCAGAACTCCTTTCTAAAAATTTGATAATACAGAATTTTATTTTTGCATCTGTTCTTGCACATACCGATAATTTCTCAATACGGCATCGTATTATATATATTTTTTTCTAACCAGTGTTTTTCTTTTCATCAGAAAATTAAAGATTGTTAAGGTTGACAGAAAAATAATAAAGTTTTACGTTTTCAAATATGACATCTGGTTTTAGCTGATCTGATAAAAAACCTTCTGGAACTTTCGGTTGACATTTTACATAAAGGAGGGCAATAAGTCATTTCGCTTATACGAAACGACATCTTGTGTTAATAAAAAGAACCATTTTTGTATATATATATATATATATATATATATATATATATATATATACATTATCAAAGCATATACTGGAAAGCATATATGGAAAAATGCGTCGTCATTTTAATTCATGGGAACAGTCACCCTTCTTTGCTTTCTCTTTCTTTACACTTCTATCCCTATCCTTTTCTCTCTTTCACTAAATGACATTTCACTTCAAAACGTAGTCCATCATCTCTGTTTATCCTATTTTTTGATATCTGTAAAATGTATTTTGGTAGTTGTTATTTGCAAATTTACTGCTACTATTTCGCGTTACATCCTCCGCATTTTTTGTGTTTAGAATTTTTCTTTCCCTTGACTGTATGCCAAATAAAATGTAGAAATTTCAACAGTTCATAGTGTTTAATCCAAAGCTGTGTAAATACATTAGATTTAAGAGCTGACATTTTGAGGATTTTCTCTAGTCAAGATTCAGTTAAGTGCCATACGATAAACGCTTTGGGCGATCATATCAAGAAAGAGACATGACTGACTGGGCAGAAGATTATCCCGCAATAGGTTGCCATTACTTTCTGCGTTAGATCGGTTGCCAGCCAAGGCTGTAGAACCAAATCTGTCCTATTATTTTACACATAACGAGGGGATAAAGACGAAATAATACATTTCTCAAGAGTATTTGTGCGTAAGTGAATGAAAGAAATTCAACTTGAATTCGAACTCGTCACCTCGGTTTCTCCTTCCGAGTAGATATCTACAGCACCACAACGCACATCCTAGTCAAGATTACACATTAATAAAAAAGAAAACAATTACAAAGGCTATGATTTTTCAATTCATCAATAATATAAACGAAAATGAAGATTCTTTTATAGAGATATAAAAAAAATCCGTAATCAATTTAAGAAAATACATTCATTATTTTCTACCAATATATTATTTCGTAAAGTTTTTATCCATTTATCCAGCGATATCATAGATCTTGTTTAAGTGAAAATATTTAAAATCTATCAATTATTAGAATCTATGTTCATGTTTTAACATTGATCCTCATAATGAAATAACATATGCCATAGGACATTATATCAGCCAACATTATGCAGGACAATGTTGTCTTAATATAATATCCGAGCGGTATGCACAAACTTTTAGGATATAGTTATATATATTGGAATAAAATACAAATAGATAACGTCTGTCAATCTAATATGTTTCACTTTTACTAAAGCATCATTTATTTAAGTATTTCCTATTTGTTCTTTATTCTATCATTCGATTGATTCCAATCTATATTTTTCCCAATTTGTAGTTATATGCATATATGCTGTTTTAAAAGAATTTGAACACTTTGGGAGGCCAGTGTTTCCTACCAAAGGCGCAAATCAATAAATGCTCACAAATACTTCTCGGTATATGGAGCTGTGAGGCTATGTAGATTGCGTTACATTTGTTATTCGTGTACATTTGTGACTAGTCTGTCTTCAGCATTTATAGTGTGTAGTAGTAAGTTAAGTAAAATGTGTTACGTTTAAAAATTGAAAAATATTCATATGAGCAGGAAGATATAAATTTGTTATACGGCCGCGCGAATGGTAATAGACTCGAGGCTACGAGGCTGTATCAGATAGCGTTTTCAGAGGGAGAAAGCTTAATCATCCAGCATGTTCTGCTGTTTATCTTTGTGTTGCTGAGACAGATTCCGTGGCACTATATATTGTAGAAGATTGATATCCGCTCGTAACGCCTGAACATGAGGAACACATTATACAGGCTGTCGGAGACGATTCAAGTAGCAGCTCACGTCAGTTTGCCCTAGACTTTTGTGCACTTCGAAGTACCGCGAAGAGCGTACTTGAATTGAAGATCAACTATCTGTATCATTTCCAATGTGTATTGGGTCTTTCGCCCTATAATTACTCACTGAGGGAGAACAATCGCCGACGTTTCATTGTACAAATTACCGATCCCCTGTTTGTCTCTCAAATATTGTTTACGGATGAGTCAACATTTGGAAGAAATAGAATCGTAAAATTACCCAACTAACATTTTTGGGCAGATCGGAATCCCAATTGTACAATACAGACTAGACACCAACATTATTTTAAGGTTAATGTGTGGAACGGGATTGTAATTGATTGTCTGGTACCTCCATATGTTCTCCCTGAACGTCTTAACGAGACTGTTTACAGGAATTTTATTTCGAACAGGTATCGATGTCTACTAGTTATGTACCCTGCTAATATGAAGAAGCATGTGGTTCAGGTATGATGACGCCTGAGTACATGTTGTCACAGTATTCACAATTCACTTTCTGACCTCTACAGGAAAGATAAGTGAGTACCGCTTTCATGGCCTGCACATTCACTTGATTTCAATTCTTTGAAATGATCTGTTGGGCAACTTGAAACAATTGTTTTATGCAGTAGACATAAATAATGCAGACACACCTCATTAACATGTAATGAGGTTGTGCGGAACCATTCGAAACCATTATGGAACTATTTGAAGCAGTCAGCCAGTTACTGATCCAGAAGGTGCAAGTGAGTGTAGAAGCAAATAAAGGAAATTTTGAACATTTCAGATGAGATTCTTTGAGGTACGGCGATTGCCGGGTGACATATTTTTACACATATTTTTCTTCTTTCGTATCAGAAACCAACCCCGAAACTTTGTAAACGTATGTTTGGATCATACCTTGGATGTTTTTTGATGCACTCGATAAATTTTCCTCTAAGTTACACAAAAATGAAAATAACACTGACATCTTATTTAACAAATATAGTTTTCTGCAATCTTGTTAAATATATTAAAAAGTAAATTTCTTCAATAAAATTGCCATTAGCTTCAACCGCAGCTTTCAGACAACTTCGAGACTTTATGTATTTATTCATTTTGGTAGGTTTGTGAATGCGGCGATAATCCTTTACAGTTCCTCTTTAATCTTGGACATTCTTTTAACAGCAACCAGCACATAATTATCAAGGGCATTGCCGTCTGGAGAGATAATTAGCTATACATAGGGAGTGATGCAGTCGCAGCTATGGCTGGGTTTTTGTATGGGTGACATGGTTTAAAGTCCTGTTGCCAGATTTCGAGTCTACCACCAGAAACTCTCTTGATAAATGGAAGCAGTAATTCTTCAAGTCATTTGCTGTAGTTCTCAGGGTTGAGTTTGAGACCACTTGTGAGATAAAAGAAAATGAATGTAAGCTTAATATCGCTATGATTAGTGATCACACCAAACACTATGATGTTAACTGTATATTTGCTTTTCCTTGACAAAATACAGCGAAGAATCTGTAATGTGATTGATACCGACTTAGCTGACCGCCTGCAGTCACTCTCTCACCGGCGTGACGTGGCTTCCCTGTGCCTCTTCTATAAATACTTTCATGGCTTCTGCTCTGACGAACTTAAATCACTGGTGCCCCGTAGGTGTGAGTTTGCACGAGATACTAGATTGGCAACTAAGTCCCAACCTTTTACAGTGAAACCTATGAAATATAACCGCAATTTCTACTCCAACAGCTTCTTTTCTCGCTCTTCCAGCCTGTGGAATTCCCGTCCGCATTCTTGCTTCTCCGACGGCTATAACCTCCAGGAGTTAAAATGTAAGGTCAATAGACACCTCCTAACACAGTAACTCACACCCATTCTCTCCAACTCTCCCTCTATGCACATCCTAACTCGTCTACAGCCCTATGTAACCCCCTGCGCTATAGTGGCAGTGGAATGCCTTGCTTGGGGTGATATGATTAAAAAAAAATTAATCCTCTGCATGTTCATATTGGTGGTTCCATCCCGAATGCCAAGAAGTACAGCATGACGTTTTCTAAATTTCTGTCAGAGCAAATTGCATCACTCCCATACGTTGCTATGGAAGATGAAAATATAAAAAAAGTCAAAAGAGTCTTTACATTCACGTTATGAAAATTATAATATTTACTTAAATAAATTACATATTAACACAGTTAATATATATAAATATAGATATAGAGGGCATTTGTAAATATGTCTATCGCGATTACAATACAATTCTACCTCTATTTTCAAAGTAATAAACAATATATTAGTTTGTGAAAATATATATATACGCATCCTAGAAAATAACGATTTCTTTCGACTATATACAAAAAGAAATCGGAGAAGATCTAACACGTCCGTAGCATGTAACGTGCTGATGCTTTCTGAAAAATATTTTGTCAAGCTGACGTTTATAAAATTTAGCAGACGCTAATTTTCTGCATTGCGACAAAATTTTTGAATTAGTACATATGTCCACGGAAGAGTTCAATTCCAGCGACTTATTCAAATTTATACTTGAGACAAAAAAAAAGCCTTATATTCCAAATAAGAAATTTTTGTAATAAATCCTGAAACCGTCAGGATTAAGCGTTCATATAAATTCATACAAAAATTCGCTTAAACAATAGCGACAAAAAATTATAATTAATTCTAAATTCAGCTGTGCAAATATTTTTCAATAAAATATTAAAAAATAATTTCCATTCAATTGAAATATAGAAAAATAATTCTTACTTATATGGCAGCAGTAATCCTTGCACGGATGAATGGTTGATTTGTATATATGCCGGATGCATTGAGGCAGGAAAAACATCCTGGCTCGACATAGTGACCCAGCTTGCTTAGCAGTGGATTTAGCTGTTGACTCAATGTAGTGGTTCCACTTGAGATCAGAAGAGAGGGTAAGACTGAGGAGGCGCAGTGTAATGCTCTCAGGGAGTCGCGCTTGATCCATACTTATGGGAGGCAGTAGAGGAAGCCTGTGATGATTGACAGACCACTTGGTCTTCGACGCATTGAAATTTACAAGCCACTTCTTACCTCAATTCACCACAAAATGTAGAACCCTCTCAAGGTCAGCAGCGAGATTATGTTTGTCAGCCACGACGAGTTTCTTAATGATGCAGGAGTAAATAGTGGTGTCATCTGCATAGATGCATATTTGGCTCTTGACCTCCTCTGGGAAGTCGTTTATGAAAATAAGGAAGAGCGTCGGACCTAGGAGAGAGCCCTGATGGACACCAGCGTTTTGTACCGTAAAATATGGAGACATGCCCATTCAAAACGACGTTCATTTTGCGGTTATTTAGAAAAGACTGGATCAGATCAAACAAGAGTCCGGCAATACCGTAACCCCGTAGCTTGCATAGAACGCCAGAGTGCCAAACCCTGACAAAAACTTGGAGATGTCCAAAACAACAGCACGAACCTCGCCGGACTCCTCAAGGGCCTGGAACATGTACTCCGTAATGGTCGTTAGCATGTCGGCCGTGGACCTGGAAAAGCGGAAGCTATATTGCCTGTCAGAGAATAGTTTATGGGCAGTAAGATGTTGAACTATTTCAGCATTAATAATAGCCTCGAACACTTTCCCGAAAATTGGTAGAAGGTGGATAGGGCGATAGTTGGATAGATCCGAGAGTTCGCCAGAGTTCATAATACAGGAAGATACCTTCTAGCATGCAGGGAAACAGAAAGCAGAAAGGCAGTAGTTATACACTTTAGAGAGGACAGGGGATAGCTCAGGGGCACATTTCTTAAGGACACTCACAGAGATTCCATCGCCACCGCTCGCCTTATGGCGGTCAAGTTTTGAAATTACTCAGAATACTACTGTTGTATACATCGTACAGATTAGCCTCAGTTCTAATAGGGCAGTCGGGTGAGGGTACTTCTGATAAGTCAAATGTGGAATTGGATGAGAATATGCGAGTAAAGCATTCAGCCTTGTCTGCTGATGTTGTGTGGATCTCAAATTCATTGATTAAAGGAGAGATAGTGGATTTGCTATTGTTCAGCACCCGTTTGCATAACCGCCAATAGTCTTTGGAGCCGAACTTGCGGTCAGCTATGCGCTGTCTCATTCTCTCGGCAAAGAACCGCTTAGCGTCATTCAGTATTCTCTTTCACTCATTACGAGCAGCCGTGAACAGGCGCCTATTATGGTCAGATGACTGTCTCCAAAATAGTCGGTAGTAGTGGTTCCAGCGGGCAATGGCGACCAAACAGGCAGGAGAGAACCAAGGGGAGGAATGAGGTTTGAGACAAAACATCCTGGTAGGTATGAAGGCATCAATGCCAGCTTTTGCCCGGGACGAAATCTCAGAGGCACAGTCATCAACTGGGAGATCAAACACTTTTTCCCAAGTGATGTCGCATAAGAAATTGCAAAAGGGGTCCCAGTCAGCTCTTTGGTAGCAGTATGAGGTCCTATACATAGGAGGCTCCTGGGTGGAGTGAGAATGGAGAGAAATATTAAGAGAGACAGCAGCATGGCAGGATCAGGTGCAGAAGTAAAGCATATATCTAGTAGAGAGACGTGTCCAGAGGGAGTGTTTGGAAAACGTGTGGGGAAGTCCACTACTTGCGTAAGGGATTGGGAAATGCCAAAGTTCATGGTGTGGATGTAAATAAAATAAATAAGACAAGATGAAATTGTATTTTTCTATCCTAAGCTTTTCTTCCCGTGACAGATTTATCAAGGCAGAGTTGAATTGAATGTTGTTCTAAATAAGTTAGCTATGAAAAAATAGTGTGAGGTATTAGAAAAAAAAAACTCTATAAACATTTATAAGATTAACTGAAAATATTAATCATTAAAACATCATTGTTTATATTTGAAGAGAATTTGTTTAATGTCCAGTATCATGCTATGTCTTGAGATTTTAAAAAGAGATAAACGATTTCTATATTTTTTTTTATATTTTTCTTGAGTATGTTTTACTGGGAAAGTACGTGATTTTCTGTAACGAACAGTTTCGCAACTTATTTTATTTATGCCTGCCTCAGTGTTATTGCAGTCCTGGATTTTTCTAGATCTTATTGTATCTGTAATAGTTTTCGAGTTGGTTGTGACTATTTATATGTTGTTTAATTGACATAAGTTGTTATGGAGAGTGGATTTTATAAAATTGGTACGCAGTATTATGCTTCTGATATTGTTTAATTTGTAATTGTGCATAATGATTTTTTTTTTTTGCTGTGGTTGCGTGTTTTATGTGCTTTTCATTTTCTGTTGTGAATAAAGTGATATGGATATTGTAAGTTTTTGAATGTGTTTTCAATGTATGTTTCTTAATTGGATAAATACTGGGGGCTGCAAATTCTTAATGGTCTTGAATAGAAACCGATAATTTTATCAGTTTTGATTTTACTATAATTGTTTGAATAAAAACTGATCAAGTCTTTTTTGTTGCCAGTCTTTCTTTAGACGTCAAAATTGAGATAGTTATTGTTTCTGTGTAACATGATATCTAGGAAGAAAAGAGTTTAGTTTATTTTAGTTTCATAGATGAAGTCTATTGTAGGTAAAAATTGTTAATTTGGTGGAGAAGGTCTGTGATAGTAGTATTTTGTAGATATATTAGTAGTGAGTCATCTATGTATATGAAATAGGAAGAGTTTGTTGGTAGAATGTTTTTCCAGAGGTCCCTTTATAGAAACTCTAAAAGTAGACAAACAAGGATGCCGCTAACTGTTGATATAATTGGTAAATCAAATTTTTTCTATAAAGTGGTAAGTTAAATTAAAGAAATATAACTTAGTGATTCGATGGCATAACTTTATGATTTCATGTGTAGGCAGAGGTAATTTTTTTGTTTTGTTAAGTGTATTTTTAGTATATTTAAGCAGTTCTTTATCGGGTTGTTTTTATATAAAGATTTATGTCTAAACTGGCTATATATTTGTCTTTGATGTCTATATTATATTAACTTGTTTTACAGGTTTTAAATTTGTTTGAACATCTCATAACAAAACATTATACTGCACATAAAAATCTCTTCAAACGAAAATTATGAAGTTTGTAAATATTTAATAATGTCAGTAAATCTTATGAATATTTATGATCGTTTTTCTAATAGCCAACAATAATTCTTGGTAGATACCTTATCTAAAATAAAATTCTTTTAAATGTTTTCGGAACACTTAGGCGAAAAATCTTCTTCTTGTCTTCTTCATTTTATTTTTATACTGTTCTTGTCATCATATTATAACTGTATATAATTTTGCATATATATATATATATATATATATATATATATATATATATATATACGTGACATTTTAACTTCGGTCACATTTCTACCCATATGACAGGGCTCCTCTGTGTCATTATATACATTTTCATGGAAATTGTTCTAAAATGATTTCTCATGTTACATTGACTGCATGAATATAACCAGATTATCAATTAAGCTTCATCGTTTTACAGTTTAAATAGCAACATATAATCGTAACTTATACCGTGGAATTATCTTCAAACTTCTTATTTGCTGCCACACATAAATTTCAAAAACTAACTGCAACGTCAATCTCAGCCTTGTGTCATCCTGTATTCTGTTTCATTATCGTCCTTCCTCTTTAGTAATGTTTTCTTTTATTTATTTCACTTCGATTAATCTCTTACGTGTTAGTAGCATTATCGCCTTACGTGGTGTGATGCGATTGAGAACACGGATTATAATGACTGCTTCCTCGACGGCTACATTCTCCAGGAGTTTAAATGTAAGGTCAATAGACACCTCCTAACACACTAACTCGCTTCCATTCTTTCAAACACTCTTCCCATCCTCCAAACTATCTATCACCCCCCCTTCTGACATTTCCTATATCTAACCACTCTTTCTATTTACCTTCCCTTATGTAGCCCCAAGCGCATTAGTGGCAGTGGAATGCCTTGCTTGGGGTGAAACGATTAAAAAAAAATTTAATATTTGTATCTGTACATGATCGTACATATAACAATAAACGTATATATTTCTCATTTTACATAAAATTATTGTATGTGCTAGCTCTCGTCTCATACGAATTTCATTGACTTTGTCTGTTGTTTTTATATTATATCAAATATCTGCTAAATATATGCACGCATTTCCTATAATATATATTTCAAGATACAATAATAAATAACGGCATTTTAACCTCAAATATTAGTTGCAAAAATTATTATAACTACACCTAATATGCTAGTTTATTTTTCATATGTTTTTAATACATTTTCCAGCATACATTTTAAAACGATTTATTATATATGCAACAGTAAAATCATTATTCGTTTTTTATGTACCACATAGTTTTTCAATACTTTCTATCTTTTGCAGCACTTATGAAGATTTGTATTTTACCCATCTTTGTCCTGCCATCTGTTTATAAATGTTCGTTAGTCAAGTTACTTAGAGATTCTTTTCACATTTTTTCTTTAATAGATATTGATAATGATGTTTCGTCTATTTTCTGTGTTCTCAGTTTTTTGCTTGAATGTGATAAAAATTACACTAACTACAAACCCATTCAAAACGGTTACTAATTTAGTCGAAAGCACTTGGGGCAATAATCACTACCGACATTTGTTAAACTCACTAAGTCTCTATCAAAAAAAATTAAGGTCAGTAGAAATAAATGAATAAAAATCTTATAAAATTGCCTTGTCAGTCACATTCAATAAAAAATTGTTTAATAGAAATATCACTTTCGAAATCTACAATATATATGCATATATCTACGTGTGTTTTTTCTATGTGAGTGTATGTGTGAATCATTTTGATAGAAATACCGTGTGAATGTGTGTTATTTTGAAACAGAAGCCAATATAATGTTACTGTACGTTTTCTATGAATCTTGATGTATTAATGTTTTAAATAAATTCTTGATTAAAACCAAATTAAATTTTACAGATGATGTGTTTTTCTATCGTTACGTTTGATTGTGTTTTGAATTTCGTGTGTTAACAATACACTCGATATCCAAGAAATCATTACATAAATAACATCTCATGAACAGAATTCCTGATATTAAGTCAAATTAGTTTGTGGGTACACAAAGGACAACATGTGCGCATTTGATTATATTATATACACTTTCCAATCAAACTCTATAATGAATTATTGATTTATCTTACACTGACATAATTAATTATCGATTTTTCATTGTTATTGAATAATTATTTCTTAATATCAATCATTGTTTGTTATTATTTTCATTGATTAAAACTTCACAGATCAGAAGCTATTATTGATTCTTGTTATTCAATGACTGATTAATTAGTCATTACAGATAAAGTGTTATCCTAAATCTTATATATTAATATATCACTGACACACACACATGCACACACACACAAACACACACACACACACACACACGCATATATATATATATATATATATATATATATATATATATATATAACAGCTGCTAAATAATTGATACGTTCTGCTTTGAGACCAGATTTAATTTGTATTAAGTCAAATACTAACAATGATAAAATCACGTTTAACATTAGCTTTCAACAAAATTATATGCTATATTTTTGATATTCATATATTAATGTTCCTAAAAAATATAATGTACGCAAATTCTTTTTCATTACTTTATTTGAAATCTTTGATTATTGAATTTCACATAGTACTATGTATTTGAATATTTTTATCATTTCATAATACATTTTTTCCAAGTTCATGGCAGTTTTCAAAAAAACATTACTTTAGTATATTTGTATCTAAATTGGCTGGATTGAACACCCTATGCGAACTTTACTTAAAATTATTGAAGATCAATTATCATCTGTTACTTTTCTTGTCACTGTAACGTAGGACAAGGATAACTTGGTATTGTCGGAATATACATTACTACACTAACTAAATTCTAACTTTATTGGTTAACCTTGATGTCAAATATACTATTTATTGTAAATTTCAAATGTAGCTTTATCTTAGTGTTTTCTTTTTCTCTGTGCCGTGTCCATTTAAAACGTTGGTGATAATATCTCTCTACAACCTCTAGTCTTTTGTGGCTCTTAATAAGTTTTATCTTTTTGCAAAATTACCTAAATCTTTTGCTGCCAGTCAGTTACATAATCTTGTTAGATCGAAGTTTTGCAGCTTTCTCTTTTCGCTCTTTCTGCGTCATACCTAGCGAGTGTAAAATTATCTAAGCCCTTTTTTGTTATTATGTGCTTCAGAGATGTTTACGGTATTATTCCGTGTTGTGGGATCACTTCTTTGTTCAAGATAATGGACTCGACTGAGTATACATATAATCCTGCCATAGTGAGATACGGTTGCTGCTATAGAGTTGAGAGGAGAGAGAGTAATCGTAGAGGTCTGTTAGAGTTACCGGAGAGTACCGGAACTGATACGCAAGTTACCGAGAGATGCCGAACTTACCCACAGTCAAGCGCATGAGAAGTCAGACTAGCTCTGAGCTCCACTCAACTAGAATAATAACGGATATACTATTTCCAACGACTTCATTTCAAGACTTGTATGTATTTATTGTCTTACTAATAGTATTCCTGGATTTACTAACCTACATTCATGTTTGAATATTACGTTCAATATAACCTACTTTTCTATTTCCATATCTGTTTTGATGTGCATTATTTTGTGCGGTTCCTCACCCTGGATCTACAACATTCTGAATTTAATTGTGTCTATTTTGTTTCTATTTTCTATAAAACATCATTTTACGAATATTTTCACTCCCCGGAATTCTCAGTATCTTTTAGTAGAAGAATATTTTTAATGTCTCAAGTCTTTTTTTCATTGCTTTGTAAGACTGATAGAGTAGATATTTTCATGAATTTCGATTGCTGTAACCCGTAAGCTGTTTCAAGTGATTGCACTATTTCTTATTTTTTAGAAATGTAATATGGAAAATTTATTTGATCAAATGGGATAATCTTTTGCCAATGCTTAGCTACGATATCTGGTGACTTTTATTTGTAGTTCCTCCTTGTATCTCGTAATCAATATTTCTCTCCTTTATTTTTTAATCACTGTTCAGTCCTTAATTTACATAAGATTAAGAAGGTTACTCCCTATTTCCTTGTGGTTCTCTTAACTTTCTTTATACCCTGTGTGCATTTAATTATCCAAACCGTCATTCGTCACTATTTTTATTGCAATGTCAATAGTATGTTTCTGATTATTAAATATCCTTTATAATTGCATTTACTTTAAAACTTCTTCATTACATCTTCTGTTCATTTTCTTCTCAACATCTCTATATAGACCCACATTTCTGGGGCCTCAAATATCCTATTCATTTTGTGGATATTTACTCACTGCCATTTACAAATATTGATATTACAGAGCAGTTAAGCATGATTTTCCTGGTTTCAAACAAAAGCGTTATCATAGAAATGGAATATAAATTTTCCAGAGGGTATTTCTAGCAATACAAAAGGCTTTACGCTGAAACGCATCTGACAAGAGTGAAATTGGTGATGAGATATTCAATTCTAAATTACAGCGGTTGAAAATCTGTGATGAAATGAACAAGGTTAACTAAAATTAGTTGTGCGACAACGCAAATGTTTACCTATATAAATAAAAAGAATTAAAAATTTTATTCAACTGTAATTTTAATCTTATATTAGATTCTATTATACAGCTAAATATTTGGATCTCATTCTCTTCGTTGGCTATCTTAGAGAAAAGAAAATCACGTTATTTTGTATAAGTATCTATTATTCTATGTTCATCCTTTAAAAAACGAATGTAAAGTAAATCCTACCCAAGTAGAGCGAAAGAACAGTCAGATTAACTAGGTCTTGATATGTCCCTGTAAATCATTCTGAGCGGTTCGTCTGTAGGTGTTGAGCGAAATTATAATACGAGCCTTAGATTAAGGTAACAGCGTCCTAGATTTTGCGCCTCGTAGATAATAGAGATAATAGCAGTGTTGACCTACGGACTGCTATCCTGTCGAGAACTTTGCCTCTACTCATTAATACTGATAAGATGAGGACGGGGCTGGCTGTTGTGTACTGACTGATTTGTCACTTAATGGAGATTAATGCCCATTCCCTGAAGATATTTCAGCAATAAGATAAGATTCAGATATCTTCAATTTTATCTCAATATTAGCAGTTTGTAGACCTTAACTCCGACAGCTGAGAAAGGTAGCACTAGAAAGATCGATTTGTAATAATAATAGTTCTTCTATGATTCTTCTAAAGAGAGAGGTAAGTAGAACTTGCCGTTGCAATAAAGTCTATTGAAGGCTGCGGGTTCCAAGTTTGTGGGTTTGTGTTGAAAAGGGTTAGAGGTATTCCAGTGTCACTTTTAGGTGTCCTTCTTAAGACTGTTGACAATGAATTATTTGACATGTTTATCTTTTCACGCTTTTAAATAAATATATCAACAGTGATGTATTTTAATTAGTTGGTCTGGTAACAGGCTATATTCAAAGTTTCTTCTAAGGCAGGATGTCACATGACAACACGTCACTCATGTAAACTCCGTACCGGGCAACTCTACGGTACTCTACGGTGGTCTAATGGTCGAAATCTCATCACCTCTCGCTCATATGAGTCTTGCATCAAGTGGGTTTGTTGTGACTCACTTTCGATTACAATTTTCAAAAAATAATTTGAAAAGTAGAATTTTCAAATAAAAAATAAAGGATTCTCCTTTTAGTCACCTTATCAACCTCGTTTCTTCTTTGTGTGTCTCTCTTACTATTGCTCGAAGAAGCATGAAACCTTCCGTCAACTTTGCTGAAATTCAGCGGGGCTCTTTTCTCTCGTTGGACATCTGATCAACCTCGTCTCTTTCTCTCCTGTGTGAGTGACTCTCACTACCACAGACGGGCATGTTTCAAATTTTATTTATCCAAAATTCCTTTTACCTTGACTGTGGCCGTTTCGCATTTGTTTTTATCATTTTAATCGTTGAAAGAAGAATTATCTAGCTTCAGTTGAAAAAAATGAATATGTTTTTCCCTCAATATCTAAGGTCACTAAATTTCACAAAGAAAAAGCAGACATTTTTTCCTGAAATGTTGTTTTTCTTTCTCACTAAAGTTTAGCTGTCACTAGGGGTATAAAATCCCCAATTCCCTGGGTATGCCTGTTCCTTAGATGAACGCCGTCTTTAATAAAGATTGTTAAATTTTCCGATAAGGGGGAACTCATTTTTAGTGAAAATGCCTTTTTTCGGTTCATTCTTTTGTTTTATGCGATTAGTGGCCGACATTTAAGAGCCATAAAAATTAACTATATTTCTGGTTGGTCTAAACAACTTTGAGCATGCAAAGAGAAGAAAAATAAAGCTGACTTAAAAATAACACAGATACAGAGAAACAGAGAGACAAACAGACAGACAGACAGACAGACAGACAGACACACACACACACACACACACACACACACGCACACACACATACATATTATTAACACTGAGATTAGTGATAATAATTCTTAAAATGTCACATTTTGTAATGAACACTTTACTGAACTTCTATGTAAAATGTGTTTGAGCTTATGCTATATATATATATATATATATATATATATATATATATATATTAAAAAAAACTTTAATCCAAAAGTAAAAGCAGGAAGGTAAATCCCAAAGTCCCGATCCTAATTAATTTATATTCAGTGCAAAATATATATGCTTATATCTATCAATCTATCTACATATATATATATATATATATATATATATATATACATGTGTGTGTGTGTGTGTGTGTGTGTGTGTGTGTGTGTGTGTGTGTGTGTGTGTTAATATAAATATAACTTCGAGTAGATAGAACTTATCATCGCGACAAGGTAGTCTATGTAAATGTCAGAAAACTCTGATTTTAAACCACCACAAACTTGAGAAAGTCTCCGGGAGTAAACTCCGAGAACAAATCGGGAAATGGAGTCTCTAAGTGAGTTTGATGTTATGCTCAAATTCTTTCTGTTAACGTCTGCATTGATGCCAGTGCTAAACCTAATTAGATTCTCAAGTTTTCCTTAGGCAACATCAATGGCGTGGAGGAAAAAATATGCTACATGGACTGCCGTAGATCGATCAAAAGAACGTACCTAAGCCTCCAACATCGCTTCACCAAGACGGCTAAACACTAGAAAAAACAATCTACTGATGGGTTGGTTCAAGGTGTCCTTCTTTGCGAGTAGGTGTCCATCGGCCATGGGGAAAGACGTGATCTTCGCTTCAAGAAGGTCTGAAATTGAGGCATGAGAATGATAAACATGGATATTGAGAGCTGGGAAAATATCTCCCAAAATTGCACACGCTGGAGAAGAGATTTACTGGTGAGAAGCGTGTTTCAATGAGGGATAAAAAAAAAATAAAGCAAAATTGAAGAGAGAGTATTTGATTGCATTTTTTGGGATCGGAACTGTTGCTACAGTGTGAATGTTTGCAGCCGAGGCGATTGCTGCACTGCTATCGGCGGCTAAAGCTTGGCTTTTGGAGCGCCGATCCATAGTCTCTTTAAATTGTCGGATTCCACAAATTATAACTAAACAATTCATTAGACCTGGAAATTGAAATAGGAAAAATGTGGAAATTGAAAACAAGAGTTGTGCCAGTGATAGTAGGTGCACTTGGAATGATAAAAAATGGAACAAAACAACACATTGAAAAAATCCCTGGAAACCCCAGCTTAAGAGATATACAAAAAATTGTCTTATTAAGTACAGCCCACACACTAAGGAAAACTTTATCTATGTAATGCTGGAGATGATAGGGAAGATAGAAAAACATGAAATGGAGCCATAACAACACGCCACTACCTGCCTTAGGTCTCCCCGCAGACTTGGTTGGTAGTGCGACCAAAGCAGAAATCGAAATATGATGAAAAATGACAAAATAATAATAATAATATATAAATAGATGAATAAAATTCCTTGTGGCCTAGAAATATCGGAGTGATATTCTGCGGGGAATAGACTGCATGGGCGCGCCGAGCTTTTTAACATTGGTCGACAGTCTTCCAAGAGGTGCTCCCTTGAACGAAATTACCACTTCTTGTTTAAAGGTCTCAGTGTTTACAAAATCAGGCCGAATCTCGAGTCACGCGGGTAAACAAGGAGAGGAAGCAGCTTGGTGTCGAAAGATGTCAGTAGAACAAACCCATTCACCACAGTGACCCTCCTAGATGAACTCTAACATTGGACATGGTAACTTACTGTCAAATCATTTAATAAAAAGAAAGCGAACGAAATAGACTAGCTACGAGTATAAACAAATTAGACGATGATTCTTCACTGCACTCGAAAATTTACAAACAGTTATCACATTTCAGACATGATAAAAACAATTATTACAGCCTTAAAGAAATGTGCCCCTGAACTCTCCTCTGTCCTTTCTAAGCTCTACAACCTCTGCCTATCTGCTTCCTGCTTTCCTGCCTGTATGAAATCTTTCTCTGTAGTTCCTATATTTAAAAACACTGGAGAACCCTCGGACCCTCCAAATTACCGCCCTATCAGTCTTCTTCCGATCTTTGGCAAAGTGTTCGAAGCCATTATCAACGCCGAGGTGGTTCAACATCTTACAGCACACAGGCTCCTCTCGGACAAGCAATATGGTTTCCGCTTCACCAGGTCTACTGCTGATATGCTAACGACCATCACCGAGTACACATACCAGGCACTAGACAGGAATGGCGAAGCCCGAACCGTTGCATTGGATATATATAAGGCGTTCGACAGAGTTTGGCATGCTGGCCTTCTATGAAAACTGCGGAGCTATGGTATAACAGGACATTTGCTTGAACTAATCCAGTCATTTCTCTCTAACCGCACAATGAAGGTGGTATTAAACGGACATGCCTCCCAGAACTACCATACAAACGCAGGTGTCCCCCAAGGCTCCATTTTGGGTCCTACACTCTTCCTGATATACATTAATGATCTCCCTGATTCCATAAGATCCCAAGTAGGTTTGTACGCCTCGACCAAAATCTTGTGTAGGCATCAAAGCTAACCTCGCAGCCGAGATTGAAAAAGACCTCCAATACATAGTGGACTGGGGTAAGAAATGGCTAGTAAATTTTAATGTTTCTAAAACAAAGCTATCATCGACAATTGCACCTACCTCCCATTAGCATAGACCAGGTTTGCCTCCCAGAGAGTAAAACATTACGCCTCCTTGGTCTCACACTTTCAGCGGACCTCAAATGGATTGACTATATCGAATCCATTGCTAAATCCGCTGCTATGAAAGTCGGTTCTCTGTGTAGGGCCCGGAATTTTTTTCCGTCTAATCCTGCACATATATAAATCTACCATCCGCCCGTGCATTGAATACTGCTGCCATATCTGGTCGGGTGCCCCTGCTATTCTCGGGCTTCTCGATAAGGTACAGAGGAGGGTCTGTAATGTGATAGATACCGACTTGGCAGACAGCCTGCAGTCTCTCTCCCACAGGCGCGACGTGGCTTCCCTGTGTCTCTTCTATAAATACTTTCACGGCTTCTGATCCGAGGAACTTAGATCACTGGAGGCCCCTACATACGAATTTGCACGAGATACTAGATTAGCAACTAGATCCAACCCTTCTAAAGTGAAACTGATAAAACGCAACCGCAACTTCTACTCCAACAGTTTCTTTTCTCGCACTTCTCGACTGTGGAATTCCCTTCCACATGACTACTTCCCCGACGGCTACAATCTCCAGGAGTTTAAATGTAAGGTCAGTAGACACCTCCAAACACAATAAGTCGCTTCCATTCTTTCAAACACTTTTCCCATCCTCCCAACTATCTATCACCCCCCTTCTGACATTTCTTATATCTAACCACTCTTTCTATTTACCTTCCCCTATGTAGCCCCAAGCAGTGGAATGCCTTGCTTGGGGTGAAATGATTAAAAAAATATTACACTCCCTCTTCTCAAATATCTTTGCTAGTGTCTCTAGAGACATCATGCGAAAAAACATTCTAATAAAAAAGATTGTACGTTATCTTATACTTAATACTATTAGACATAACCCAAACACAAATAAGGCAAAAATGGAAATAAATAAAATGACAAATAATGATATGCAATCAAAAAATGGGGTACAAAATATCAAATAATCATCAAAGTAACTCGCGCACATATATCAGCAAAAAGGCCGGCTTTCAAAAATTCCTATGACAATTTCCAACAAATATACTGAGCAAACATATAACACTGCATTGTAAACATTTTTTAACGGTCGGCCACTGGAAAACATCACAGAAGTAAATAATATCATATAGGCAACATCTTTAGTATCTAACTAAAACATAATGTCAAGGTGAATAAAACATTAGACAATAGACAAAAAGAGCCTCATTGAAAAGAGAAATTAAGGCGAAATATTGATGAAATCAACTGTGAATTATCGATACAAACTGAGATTTCAAGAATATTAAATTTTTCCATACGGACAAACAAGAACATCAAACTGAAATATAAAGTTAAATCAGGAAAGAACTCTCACTACTCAAGAAAATATATAAACAAAAAATAAAGACAGATAAAAAGACGATATGAAAAACGTTGTAGGGTCTATTCATTAAATAAGATATTCGAAACTGAAGAAGATTTACAGGAAATTTGGAACGTAGTTCTAGAATTTAAAAGGCCACGATCTATTGAAGATAGATTTTGGGTATAAGTAAGAAGGAAATATAAACGCGTACGGGTATACGTAAAAATGCAATATAAACACGTACAAAGAATGAAAAACCAAGAAGAAAGTTAGGTAAGCTGTAACAATGTCCTAAAAATAGAAATCTCCTAATAATGACAAGTTATTTTTGCTATATCATATAACCATAAAACTCTCGTGCATACTTTATTGATACTAATTACTTTCCTAAATGAAATTACTGACTGTACTAAATATCTCGTACCAAAGATGGCTGAAACAAATGATCAAAAACGTTATAAGTTTTTAAATATATGTTTTACAAGAAAAATATTGTTGATCATATTCAGAAGAGATCGTAAAAATTTTGTAGCAAACAACATATAGTATTGGCTGGAAATTCAAATAATATTTTGCTGTTAATATGAAATCGTTGATTGGTTAATCTATATGAATATAGAAATTCAAATTTGGAGCCAACAAAATGAAAGAAAACCAGTCAGTCTTTGTACAAGCCAGTTAGCCGATTTTTTCAATTGTAATTAATTAAATATATAACATTTTCTACAAATTATATATATATACATACATATATATATATATATGTATATATATATATATATATATATATATATATATATAGAGAGAGAGAGAGAGAGAGAGAGATAAAAACAGCTCAAGTTGTTACTCTGAATTTTACAGACGAATAGAATGTGCTAGTCATGCAAGTAAATTTAATTTTAGATTTTTTAACCTCCTACGAACAATAAGCGCCTGAACATCTTAATACAAAGTACCTTGAAAACATAACTTTTTTATTACCAAATAAATGTAATATATTAATAAATGGGACTTTAATTTGTGAATATCTTCCTTCAAACAAGACATTTGAAAAGGCATAATGTAAACTATAAAACCATTTTTTGTTTTTAATTATATTTGATATAGTCAATAATTCTGCCTCATCAAACCACGAGATTAGAGAAAGAATACTTACGCGCAAATTCCTTTTAGAAAATATATTAATTCATATCTTCCCTTCAGTTATGGGTTAAATAGCAAAACAGATTGAGTTCTATAGCCTTGGTTGGTAGCCAGTCTACTGCAGAATGTAATGGAAATCTACCGCTGGATAATCTTCTGTTCTGTCAGTCATGTCTCATTCGTGACAAGATCATTCAAGAGTGTATCATGTATAGCACTTAACTGACTGATTTTGGACCACCATATGAAATCCTGATATTTACCGACCTCTTGATTCTGTGCTAGTGAAAATAAAAATGAGCTCAACAAAAGTCCAACTTTCTAATGACAAGTTCGACATGCACTTTATTGAAATATTATATATTCTTCAAATTAAATATGTCAAAAATAGAAATATAAAATAGAGAAAATTCATTTAATAGTTTGATAATTCTTCGACGTTATGCTGTAGGATCAAAGCAAACATCAGACCTGACAAAATGAACCATGATCTTCCATTCAAATCCCCCACTTTTGAAAACTGAGCAATGATAATCGAAGCAAATATGGCAATAATGATGAAGACAATTAATCCAGTTAGATTACAATTAGCGATCGGAATAATGAGAGCATTCGCTGGAAGATGATGTTAATACCATTCATTGTACAAATATTTCGCGGTTAATTGAGGCTATGATGTGCTCGATTAAAACTATATTATCCGTCAGGCTTACTTTCTAATTTGAAATTTTGATAAGATTTTAACACAAGAGCTTCATGTTGGCAGATGTATTAACAGTAATGTTTATGGTGTTAGAGAGACTTTGCTAGCAGATCAATCATTAGAAGGTAATTTTAGGAGAACATTATCACTCTAATGAGTATGATTATCACACTATGCTCCACAATCATGTCCTTATGCCACAATCGCTAGAAAAGGTTTAATACATAAATAGATATATTAAGAGAGGAATGGAAACAGAGACAGAAGCAGACAGAGATATACTTATATCGTTAAACAAATTATAAAAGAAAATACTGATAATTAACAAGGATAAAAAGTTTGAAGATATAGGCTGATGATATTAACAAAATGCCTTTTCAAATTCCTTAGTTAAATAAAATATCAGCTAATTGATGTTTTAACCCTTAATAAAGTACTTTTTTCGGATATAAAAAGTTATGTTTTTCTAGGGCTGATTTGTCTTGATCCTGAGTTGTTCCAGAGCGAAGTTGATCCGGTGCTCAGTCAGAAGTGTTGAGATGACGGTGTCATATTATGACGGTTTCACCTCATCCTTATGATTTCTTTCATATGTGATGCAAAGGTTGATACGCTTTGCACGATACACGTGAACTCGATGCAATAACACCACAGTTCCGTAAATTTTAGCATATTCACTTTTTATTCGTTCAGTCAATTGTGTTGCATCTGTAGATTTCATTGAATGCACCTTCTCCTTAAGCATGCCCAAGGGAAAGCAGTCGGTTTTTTTTCTTTCAACAAAATCATGTTTATCCATGGAGATAGCAAAAATATTGTTAATGCGAAATTAACTTTCAATCTATGGTGAACTGGGATATGAAATGGCTTGTCAATTGTAATACATCAAAAACGAAGTTGCTATACTTTAACCACCACAGACAATCGCTCGTAGCCCCACCCTCAACATGGATCAGGCTAGTCTCCCAGGAGCAATACAATGCGCCCTCTCGACCTAACTCTCAAAACGACCTCTAGTAAAACATTGAATTAATAAGTAAGTCTACTGCTAGGAAGTTCGGGTCACTGGGTCGGCCCAGTAAGTTTTTCTCGACTGAATCTATCTTGTACATATACAAATCTATCATTCACCTGTGCATTGAATAATGCTGTCACATCTGGTTCGGTGCTCCTGCTATTCATCTCGGGGTTCTCGAGAACATCCAAAAAGAATCTACAATGTAATTGATCCCGACCTGGCAGCTCGAATCCAGTCACTTTCTCACCGACGTAATGTGGCTTCACTTTGTCTCTTCTACCAATGCTTTCATGGCTTCTGCTCCGATGAACTTAGCTCACCGGTGCCTACTCTGCATGAATTTTCTCTGCATGAATTTTCTCGAGCTAACAGAGTATAAACTTTTACAGTGAAATCAATTAAATGTAACCGAATCTTTTTACTATATCAGCTTTTTTTCTCGCACTTACCGCTTGTGGATTTTCTTTCCGCATACTTGCTTCCCAAGTGTTTAAATCAAACGTCTGTTGCTATCTCTTATCTTTTCTCGGACATTCCCTGTATCTTGTTCTTCTTCATTTCCGCTCTACTTTCACGCAGCTCTCTTCACACCAGTGTTTCCATCCTTCTCTTACTTATTTTCTGAAACTCCCTGTGACGTCTTCCTTTTTTCTTTATTTTCCTCTCATGTATTCCCCTGCAAACCAGTAGCAGCAATGCTTTTCTTGGAATAAAAGAATTATAAAAAAAGATAAAATATTTTTGTGTGTACAAATTTTAAGGTCACCCTGTACACCCATATTTAATCTTTCCTCCACAAGCAAGGCAATAATGCGACTATTTCCTACTTTTTCTATTTACCATTTCCCTTCAGAACGTAGACAACCATGGCTTTTTAAATCTCTCGTAGCTCTCAACACGCTTTATACTGTTACTTCTCCCAAACCCTGTTTTGCCATACATTTGCTCAAGGCCATCAGGTATGTTACGTGTTGCTTTTCCTTATCTACGTTTTTCTCTCTTTGACCTTTGAGTATTAATTTTCTCCAAGGCCTCCTTCCTCTTAACATGTCTTAGGAAAATCAACTGGCTTTTCCTGGTGTAAAGTATTAGTTTACTTTTTGTTTCCATCTTCTCAAAAGATTAATATTTGTTGATATTTTCAGTCCATGGTAACCTCAGCACAATTCAATTACTTGAAGTCTTAACTTCATGTCTGAAAAGATTTTCCAGCATTCACTGCACTACTGAAGAATAGACATCACATCACAATCCAGTTATCTCTTTTTCATTTCCACTCAGTTTCTGGAATGAAACCTTGGTTATTCCAATATGTGTCGGATCTCAGTTGCAATTTACCTCCTCTGTTAGAACGCTTCCCAGGCATGTAAATTTCTGTACCTGCTTGAATTTAGTAACTCCAGGCTGTAGTTAGCATTTAGGGTTTCTCCTTTTACTAATGACCATACCTTCATTTTTTTCTTGTAGCTTGTATGTCGTACTTTCTTTACGCTTTCTTCAGCGATCTTCTGTAAGAATTATTGTAGTTTCTTTTCCGTCACTGCTTTCAGCACTGTCTCATCTGCTTATCTTATATACGACGAATCATGGCGTCACTTCACAGACTCTCAGAGTCGTCTCGCAGTATAAGTTGAATAGATCTGGTGAGAAAAGACATCTTTGTCTGATACACTTGTCTATTTTTGTATATCTACTGAACTCGTTTTCTTTCCGTGTGCAGGCGGTTTGCAGCCAGTAGAGGTTGATTTCTCTAATGTCTTTCACAAGTATGTCAAGGTTACCTCGCATATCCATCAACTCTTTTGTGTCTTATATTGTGGAATGCCTTTGAGTTGCCTATCAAACATAGATACACATCCTTGTGCATTTGTATTGCTTTTTCTTATAATATTTTAAGCAAAAGAACTGCATTTTATGTTATAGTGTTCTCGAGAAAAATATCTCTGGTTTGATTCTGCTGTGCGCTGTATTTATCGGAATTCGGATGATGAATTTTGTTATGGGACTCATTAATGCAGATGATTACAGAGATTGAAAGATATTAATCAAATGTTAGTGAGAAAGAAGTGTGGGTAAACAATAAAGAAACAGGTCTAAGAAGTTAGGAACTTGCAAATGACATTTAAAATTTTAAGTTGAAATCATCAGGAAGCAAGACATCGGAAGGGAGTTCCAGATGGAAAAATGCGAGAAAAGCAACTATTAAAATAGTCAGATATGAGAATTTCGTTGATTGAACATGGTAGCATTTATAAGATTTTAGCGACAATGGAGCCAAAATGTACACTAATACTTACCATAAAGAGACAGTTGGAAATTCTACCCTGCAAACTGAGGAAAGAGAGCTTGGAAAATTTGGACCCACAACACATCTTTAAAAGAAAAGGAAAGAGAAAAATAAATTAATAACTTATCTAACAAGCTTAGGTAAATAGACGGGAAAAACGGGTTTTGGATAGATAACAAAATATATAAGATCTACAAAAGACAGGAACTTATGGAAATCCAGGATCTCCAATGTCCTGAAACACAAAGCATGTAGAAGTAGAAACTAGGACATTCAGTGAGAATCAAAAGAGGATCTTTTTAAATACTCCATGCCTATTCACAAAGAAAGATATGTATAAATTCATTTAATATCGATAGGTACACTTGAACAAATATTTAATTTCTATGTGTGTTGTGGTGCACTGGACATCGGCTAGGAACGCAGAAATCGGTGAGCCGAGTTCGAATTCCAGCTGAATTCATTACCTTCACTTACGCACAAATACCCTTGGGAAAAGTATTAATCCGTCTATTCCTTCCAGCTATGGGTTAAATAACAGGGCAGATTGGGTTCTATAGCCTTGGTCGGCAACCAGTCTACTGCAGAAAGTAATGGCAACCTACTGCGGGATAATCTTCTGCCCAGTCAGTCATTTCTCTTTCGAGACATGATCGCCCAAGCGTGTATCGCGTATGGCACTTAACTGACTGACATAAGCAAATTGTGGCGGATCTGTTTCCGGTTCATATTCAGAGTATTAAGACACAGGACAATGATATTTCTAGTAGATTATCACATTACGCCATCCTTTCCTTACCCTACCTTCAACTCTGTCTATAATTTATCTTGAATTACTATCTGGTGAAGTGATTAATACTTTGAATTCACTCAGTTAATTGACATAGAGGATACACGCTATGGAACGTCTCATTCAAGAGATGACTGACTAGGCTGTATTAATTGCCATTATATTCGGGGGTAGACCGGTTGCCAAGGCTATAGAACCCAAAGTGCCTTTCTATTAAACCCACAGCTGGAAAGAGTAGAGATGGATTAATATCATGAATTAAACGATTCGACTGGAATTCAAACTTGGCTCCCGACTTCTCATTCCAAGTCGATTTCCATTGCTCTGTAACGCAATGCCATACGTGATACACGTTTTGGGCGATCGTGTCTCAAAAGAGACATGACTGACAGGGTAGAAGATAATTCCGTAGCAGGTTACCATTGCTTTCTGTGGTAGACTGATTGCCAGCCAAGGCTATAGAACCCAATCTGTTATGTTATTTAAACCATAACTGGAATGATAAGACAGATGAATATCTTTCCCAAGGTATTTGTGCGCAATTCAATGCAAGGAATTTAAGTGGAATTCGAACTCGGTTCCCCGATTTGTCGTTCCGAGTCAATATCTACTGCACCACAACGCACAAGGATAAAAGGTAAGCGTTATATTCTTACAATTGTGTTTTCTTTTATGCTTTTTTAGCAATGTGCGGTTTTTTCAACCCCTTAGAATGTTAGTTACCAGTTAATTTGTCTTCTCTGGAAAATAAGGATAAAAGTACATTGACGTGACACGGCGAGAGAAAACAGGACAAAATCAAATTTGAGTAGAAAAAAAGAAATGATTTATAACAGAAAGTGTAAGAAAGAAAGGGATGATACAAAATTTGCTTTAAGAAAATGGTAGCCAAAAATCAGTGGTTTTTGCGACAAACTTAACTGAAATCAGTATTGTTCATTCTGTTAACACTTCTTCAACAGTTCTATTAACAGTTTTTCTTCAACTTCTCCGACATTAAAATACATTCATCTTCATCTTGAAGAGGGATCCCATTTTCTGATGCTTTTTTTTTTGCAACTGTTGGGCCATCCTTGAACTTATGCTGACTTCTTGGCCGCTCCATTTTCGGACACCATGTGGCTGCTGGTTGAGTTTCACGGAGTTAGAATTACTCCGTGTTGATTCGGTGAAGTCGTAGAAGGAAAGAGGCAGAGCTGGGCTGCTATCGGCCCTATCAAGGGGCCGGTATTCAGGACCCCTACAAAGGGAGACAATTCATTTGTCCATAAAATATTTCTAATACTTTTTTTGTATCTGTTCTTTTTTATTCGTGATGAAAAGAATGAAATTATACAGCTGGTACGCAAAAAACAATTTATTCGTATACTCAGAACATTATCTCTACATTATGCTAAATATTAACTGATTTTATCTGCATTTCTTTGTCAGCGATGTGAAGCGTCCCTTCAATATCCGTGCAAACATGAATCTCGAAAACTTTTTATTAACTGTAACTTTTCTTTTCTTTACTATTCCTCTCCCTCCCTCATTATTTACATAAACCTATTAGCAAAGATAATCACTGTTTACCTCTCTCCAACTTGTCTTTAATATACTCCTGATTGTCACATTTTCTAGCGGTACTTGCTTGGCTTCCGACTTCAGCACGTTGCAACACAGGTTTCCGTATGAATCTCGAAGTTCAGCAACGTTGAGCCCTGGTATTATCTAGATGGGTGACCGCTTGGGAATACTACTTGCTCTAATCTTGTATTTACGGGTGGAGGAATGCATATTGGTTCCAGTTGTTAATCGGTGAGCCGAGGTCCAATTCCTGTTTTTTACATTCATTTAAGCGCACATATCCGAGGTGACGAGCCGTCCAAAAAATAAAATAAAATAAAATAAAACATAAAACTAACGAATAGATCAATCATAATTTTTCCCCCGCTGGTCTACTCTCACATTTTAGTTAATAATATACATAACGTTTTTTTCCGTTTTCCTTAAAAATTCTCGTTTCTTACATACTCCTCCATAATATTCTCAGCATCCTTCTGTTGAGTCACTTTACGCTACCTCATGCTTTCCTTTATCTTTAAACTATATCATAATTCAAACTGTTTTTTCTTGTCTTTCTTAAATAACTTTCCATAAGAAGTTGAAAAATCTATACCTTAGTTATAGTAATTTATATTACAATTTTGATTTACACGTTTTAAATGTAATAGCCCTGATCAAAATGTATAGGTGTTTGTACTGTAAAAAGAAAACTACAATACTTAACAGTTCAGTATTTAATACTCTTCGAAATAGCTCAGTCAAGGTATCTTTGAAATGTAGTCAGTACGGTGGAATATTTAATGAAAAAATTAAGAATTTCACCAATCTTTCAAAGGTATTGAATACTTATGAATCCTAAACAATTCTAATATAAAGGTTTGTTGACTCTGTTTTTTCTATTTATTATCTATTTCTATTGCGTATTTCTGAAGGCATTTTCACATTTTTCTCTCTTTTTTCATGACGACATTAAACCATAAGACTTCTTTTGCCAGTTCGTGCGATAGAACTATTTTTTGTCTCGAGATAATTCTGTAATTCTCTCAGCTAAATTTATTTTGGTGTACGCACTTCATCTGGAAAATCTAGCTTCTCACTTTAAGGATATACACCTCACAGACAGTCTGCATCGGTGGGGAAAAAGAAAAGAGATATTTAGAAAAAAGGACTATATAAGCAAAAAGAAACACAACCAAAATATACTAATCCATGTATATACAATGTGTCTGTATATTTCACACTCTGATAATATACTATCACACACACACACACACACACACACACACACACACACACACACACACACACACACACACATATCCAATGTGTGCGGTTGTTTTTTTTATTCCTGTATTATAGAAACGTTTAATAAACAAGTTTTGCTTGCTATTTCCATGGCAATATAATGGTTGGTATGCTGGAGTCATACGTAGGTAAAAAGTTCTCAGTCACAGAAAGATAATATTCCCCCCCAAAAAACATGATTCTTAGACATTTGGCTAGATATTTAGGTGACCTGAAAAAATACTTTGACTTCAACATTTTCCATTATGCATGCATACACACTCACACACACAGACACCCAGATAGATAGATAGATAGATAGATAGATAGATAGATAGATAGATAGATAGATAGATAGATGTGGATGAGGAATAGAAGTTATGTTCTCATTCAAGTCGATTTCGTTAAATTACAGAATTTTTGAAAGTCATGAAAAGAGTGAGCTCTCTGGCCGCAGTTGGCATGTAATTTGGGAGAAAAACAAGTATGAATTCATCGTGTACGATAGCTGCTCAGCAATAATAATACAAGTCTAATATAATGATATTTATTATGAATATATATATATATATATATATATATATAGAATGTTTTAGCAAAAAATTTCAAAACTGTATATGCAATAGCAGAAATTACTTTTATGTTAATGTATTTTATATATACACACACACACACATATATATATATATATATATATATATATATATATATATATATTCTAAATTTTATTTTAGAACATGTACAGAATTATTTATATATCGACTACAAATCATACATTTGTTTCGACATTGACACAACAATGTCTCATCAGGTGGTGTGAACAGGAATGGAAAGCTGCTTTTCTTGTATTTAGTCAGTTGTGTGTGAGATGTTGGTGGGTATAACCCTCCTTTTAATCAATCAGTTTACTTCAAGCTGGGACATAAATTTCGTAAACTAATTGATAAGCATTTTCCTAAAAATAACCCTCTAAGCAAAATCTTCAATAAAAATGCAAACTAAGCAATAGCTGCTTCAATAATCTAGAAAAAATAAATTAAATATTAAATATTAATAGCACACAACAAAAATAACTCCAACACTAATACCAGTCCGCCCCAAAATAACAACTTCTGTAACTGTAGAAACCCAAACCAATGCCCCATGACCAATAAATGTTTAACAAAATTCCTGATATATATGTGTTCAATTTCATCCACAGAGAATTCTAAAGATGAAAAAATATATATTGGAAATATCATGAACGTATTTAAAAAGCGATTTTACAATCACCTGTCATTCTTCAATAACAAAGAAAACAAAACATAACGTCTTTCTCCAAATACTTTTGGAAGTTAAAAGACGAAAATAAAACGCCTAAAGTTAAATGGAAAATACTTAAACAAGCCAGAATAGTTAAATCTATAAAGGAACCATGTTTCCTTTGTCTTCAAGAAAAAAATGAAATCATTAAATATATGAATAGCAACAAGCTTTTAAACCAAAGGCATGAAACTACTGTAAACTGCAATCACATTAAAAAACTAACCATACAATCATGCTAAAAATGCTACAAAATCCAGAGCCAGGACCCCCTAAAAATGATGCACTTTTACTGTACTAACAACACTCCTACATACATCACAAACTATGATCTAATTTTTTTGTTTTAAAAAATAAACAATTCTATAGAAAAAATCGATTTCCTAAATTCTAAAGTAAGGTTAAATATACAAAATTAGATTAATTATGAAAACTGTTATTGATATATATATATATATATATATATATATATATATATATATATATATATATATATATATATATATCAAGAAAATATTACCTGACAGAAAAATTGTAATGGAAATTCTAAACATAAAAAAATAAAGATTTTTTTTTAATTCTCATTTTAGGAATAATGTAATTACAAAGAACTGGTGGGGGGTTAAATAAAAAATTTCAGCAGCGGGAGTATTCAAGTATTAGAAAAATAAATTTAGAATTTAAGATTCGTCGCTATCTAAAATAAGTACATGAGCTAGAAAAATTAAGGGTTAAAAAGTTGGTCAGTCCATCGTTATTTGTAAAATAAATGAAGACATCTATAACACAAAGATTAGCATTGGATTATTAATAGTAGGATTTAAAATTAAAATTAATTAAATTTAAATTTAAAAACCTATAAAAATATAAAAATTAAAAATTTTAAATCTAAAATCTAGAAATAAAAAAAAATAGGTTTGTAGCGGCATTTCCTCATGAATTCTTTACGTAAATCTAAAAATAGCTTTTCATTAGGATACAATATTATTTTAATTATTTCAACTAATGAGATATTTCTCACTTAAATAGGTATACAACAAATGTAATATTCAAAGTTTAATTTGCTATACTATACATATTTGGCTCTGTAAATAGATAATAATATTTAAATCCAGCAATCCAACTGGATCATTTTTTATATTAATAAAATTAATATCAATAAGATCTGTTTTTTTTGGACTTTACCTATATGCTATTTCTTTTTTTGGATTATATATATATATATATATATATATATATATATTCAAACAAAGTTTCGAAAATTACATATATCATATGATCATTTCTGCGAAGGATGTATTTTCCCTGCCTCAGAGATGTTTACATTTATTATGGAAAATTTTAAAAATCTTATCACCGGAATTTTACTTGAAAAGAAAGAAGAGGAAAACAATAAGAAAGAAAATTGGGAGGGTGGTTTAAAAAGAGAATGTTTCAGTGTTTTTATCTGTCAATCTGAGAAAATAGCAGTGGATATCGGAAAGATTGGATGAGTCTAATAGGGATTATGAATGTATCATCACCAAAGATAGCCACGCTGTGACCGCATTCATTTTCCCCACAGGGCCTCAGATTCAACACGGAGGCCGATATTATGAAATGATGGCCTGGGTCAAGAGGAACGCTGCTGCAGAAGTCAATGTCTGGCAACATAACCCTGTATTATTTCCCCGAAGAAAGAGAACCCACTGATAGTTTTCAGACAATTTCTGCAACTCTGTACATCTGCACACATGAATCCCTAGACGGCAACCTCATTGATTATTATGTTTAGGGTGCATTTATGAAATAGACAAACAAAACACTTTCTAGAAATAAATATGATCTGAATGCAAGGATTATGGCAGCTTTCACAAATTTAAACAAATAAACAATCCAGAAGAGTTTCAGGAGATTCCAGAATCGTCGGAAGGCTCTAGTTTAAGCCAATAGCGATTTTAATTAATATATTTACACTTACGTATTTTAAGACATGTTTGTGTCATTTTGGTATAAATATATCTGATAAAAATGAAATAGCGGATTTATTTTCATTTTCTGCGTAATTCAAATGGCATCACACACACACACACACACACACACACACACACACACACACACACACACACATATATATATATATATATTACGACCGTGAATAAGTTCTCGCTGTTCTATAACAGATGAAGTTCCCAGAACTGCGTGCTGTATCACAGATGGTCATAAATCAGTGTCTTTCATTTCACTAAAATGTAATTAACTTAGCTTTTTCATTGCATTAATCATACCAAATTTCGTGCCAAACAAAATGGATTCGGGGAAGCTTTACTGCACTACTTTATGAAAAAACTGCAGCTGATGCCCACGAAATTCTTTTTGAGACTTACAGGGACCATGCTCTTTTGGAAACAACAATCAGAGAGTGGTTTGGACACTTCAAAAATAATATGAATCAAAGGAAAAATGAAGAATTGAAAGCATTGTTTTATGAAAACTCTTGCGTCAACTGAACATGCAGAGTTTTTAGGAGTTCATCATGCAACAGTTTCAAAATGTTTGAAAGTTTGAGGAATTATTCAAAAGCAATGTCATTATGTGCTTTATGAGATAACTGCGAGAGAGGTCGAACGGTGTCTTGTCACGTGTGCACAGCTGCTTCAACGGCAGAAAAGGAAATTATTTTTAGTCGTATCATGATCTCCGATGAAAAGTTGATACACTACAGTAATTATGAGCGTAGAAGATACTGAGGTCAGCCCTACAATGCATGATCATCGGCAGTAAACCCGAATGTCCATAGTTCGAAGCCTCTAATCTGCATTTAGTGGAATCAGCTGGGTAGTTTATTATGAGCTTCTAAAACAAACCAAAACCATCACGGAAGAGTCCTATCGACTACAATTTATGCATTTGAGCTGAGCATTGAAGAGAGATCGGCCACTATACGAGCTGAGATACGACAAATGAATTTTGATACATGACAATCTACGCCCCATTTGCAAACCAGGTAAAAACCTAATAAGAAACGATTAGGTGGGAAATCCTACACCTCCCACAGTATTAACCAGACATTGCCCACCCGACTATCACATGCTCCGATCTTTGGTACATGGTCTGGCTGAGTAACACATTCATTCATATGAAGATTCCAAAACAAAAAAAAGTGGGGTCGACAAGTTGTTAGCCGCAAAAGACGTTTTGTTTTATGAAGGGAAATTCAAGTGCAACCAGAGAGATGGAAAATATAGTAACCAGCGATGGTCAATAAATACAGTTGCATGTTTATTTCTAATTTTTGTCAATAAAACTTTATTTTCATGATTAATCAACGAATAGTTATTGAAGGTCCTTATATATTTATATATATACATGAAAAGATTTGATTGAACATTATTTTTGATTTATACTCGTATTTAAGTAGATATTGCGTTTATAATCAAACAGTATTATATATTTATTTCTACCGGCCTGATTATTTACGATAAATTCTTCTCACGAAAATCCTGCCGAATGACACGCATTTTCGTAAAAAAAAAATATCGTAAATAATCAAGCCAGTAGAATAAATATATAATACTGTCGGATTATAAACAGAATATCTACTTAAATACGAGTATCAATAAAAAAAACATATGTATATATATGTGTGTGTGCCTCTGTGTGTGTGCGTGTGTGTGTATGGTTTATATATATATAAATATATATATATATATATATATATATATATATATATATGGGTGTATATTAGTATGTATTCATATATAGTTTTATTGTAATATACAGTAGCGCGCATAATATAGTGAACGGAAACAACAAAGATATAAATATATGTATTACTTAAAAAGTAACGCATGATTAGCAATGAAATTTTTACCGAATAAATATTAGCGTGTAATGCATAAATATTATACAAAGTTACAAAAATTTAGATAATAGTTTTTTTTAATAAAGATTAAATGGAACAAAGGAAATAGACTGATAGACAAAAGTTAAGAAACGATCTTTTAAATTCTTTATTGTGAACAAAATATCAACAAAATTTAATATTTGGTAAACATCCCCTTATTTTCAATAGCTTCTTTGCATTGTCGACCACATAATTTTATTTACTTCTTGCAAAAATAATCATAATTCACTCCCAAATTTCTTTCAATAACTCCACTAAATGATCCTGTTTTTCGAGTTTCTTTTCTGAGACCTTTCTCCAATTATCATTCAAACAGTTTCTATTGGATTCAGGTAGGGGCTCTGGGCTGGCCACTTTATTAGGGCGATTCCTTCTTCTTCAAATAAAGCCATAATCCTCTGATCTCTGTGGCAATGTGCATTGTCCTACATGAAAACAGGAGATTCATAAAGATCATGATGGGATCTTGGTACCACATGCTGCTGAAAAAGCTTTTTGTAAATCTCAGCATCGATATTTTCATGTACGAGAGTGATAGGGCCAACGCCTGCAGATGAAATCATTCCTTACACCATCACACTGCTGCCAACAAGCTGACGGTTTTCTTGACACATTTCACCTGTTCTACGGTGTACGGAAGTTTTACCCTCAGAACAAAATATGTACAATTGATGTAGCAGTTTCAAAACGGTGTTTTGTAGAGATTCTATCAAATCTTCGATTTTGTCTTTGCGATATTTTTGGAGGTCTGCAGGTTTTTGGTTTAGCATCTAACAATTTATCGGTTTTTTACAAGCTAATTACACGATGAACGACACTTTTTGATCTATGAGCCCTATCAGAAATTTCTGAAATTGACTTTTTTCTTGATAATTAGCGATAATGTGTTTCTTTCTTCAAAATAGAGCGTTTTGCATGTAGAATTTGCCCTATTGCATAAAAATAATATCATAATGATAATTGAACTTTTACTTGTTGCTGAAAAGCTTTATCGAGTTTTTAACAATGTAAATTTATGCAAAGTTTCTGTAAGTTTATGCAAATTATTTAAATCGTTCCTTAACTTTTGTCCATTAGCTTATTTCCTTTGCTTAATTTTTAATCATTATTAAAAAAAAACTATTATGTAAATTTTTGTAAATTTGTATAATATTTAGGCATTACATCTTAATCTTTATTCGGTAAAAATTTCATTGCTAATCATGCATTACTTTTTGAGTAATACACATATTTATGTCTTTGTTGTTTTCGTTCCTTATATTATAGCCTCTACTGTATATGCCTTGTATATTATTTTGATATATTTTTATTTGTTTTTAATATATCTATAGAGATTTATATTTATATATAATACGCATTTCTATCAATATATATGCATATTATATTCACATATATAGGTACCTCCACTCATTTTTCTATACCTAAATTTAAATTGAAATTTTAATAATAAATGAGTTATTTTCAAGTTTAAAATTTGCTTTAATTGAAAGCCAATGATTTAAATTTACTAATTCCAGTAAGCAAAATACCCTGGTGTATTTTAAAACGAAATTATATTGACTGGAATCAAAAATTTTGTAAATTGTTTTAAAAATTTAGAAAATTTTTAATTTTTCGCTATTTCTCGTCGACTGTAAACAGAAGCTAATTCTCGGTTTTAAAAAATCTTACAAAAATAAAATACACATCGCTGACACATTATTGTCTTCAAATTACCTAATTTAAACTTACTTTAGGTTGACTTGAAACAAGAATTACTTGCTTACTGCTTTAAAGATTTTTCAAAATGCATTTCTCAATTACGGTGGCTGTCAACACTTTATCACCACCTTAGAAGCAGCCGACAACTGATTATGTAGTATCCGGCCAAAAGTATGGATAACAAATTTCGTATAGATTTTATTCATACAAATCGTTTTTTTTAATTTTTAACTGTGTTGAAATTAAAGGTTTAACACAGTTTTCAGCAATTATTTTATACTTGATGTAGGCTTACGTTTGAAGATGTTTTATGAAAAATAAAAATTAAAATAATATAAAATTTTCTTTTAAAAAACTTACAATTTAATAACATAATAAAAGTAACGATAGCAGTAACTCAATAGTTTATGAAATGTTTTGGTATTTATTCATTGTTTTATTTTAATATCTATTTTTCTTATTATATTTAGGTATCTCAACAAATTGTGAATTTTACAAGTATTATTTTATTTAACAAAATTAGAAAATTAATAATTAAAATGTAAAAGTTACTTTAAATGTTTAAGGAATGACTTGCAAAACAACCCGTTGAACTTTATAAACGTCTTGAAGAGACTTGAATCAGAATCAAAGTGCGGTTTCTGTCGTTTTCAATGTAAGGGGAATAATCCAAAAAACTTGTAAACTTCTAAAATAAATACGATCCCTATGTAAACTTGTTATGACCCCTATGGAACATCGTACTTAAATGAACATATTGATTTACACACAAATTTCTTTTTAATTATTTTAAAAATATACAGGGCGAAAATTTTTATTAATCTTTTTATTTTTTGAGAGGCAATATAATCATCAATTCTTAACTAAAAAAACAACTGTTCTTTAAAATATTTTTAAAATATTATTAAATCTTTTTGAATTATTATAATAATAAAGATAATAAAAACAATTCTTTTAAAATTTTATTAGCAATCAAAAATGATTTTTTCTTCAGAATATAATGCCCTTAGTTTTTATTATTTATTCCAGCAATTAAAAGCTTATCATATTAAATTATATCAAAGTTTTATTGCATTTTTTATTTTACTCTTCGGAACAGTTTTTTGGATAGTGCTGAATAATTTTAAATAGAAAAAATAGATGATTTATATTCTCCGATGAGTTCTGTGTTTAACTAATAAAAATAATTTACAGTAATTAAAATTTATTAAAATGTCATGAGTTTACGTGTAGCGGGTAACAGAGTTGAAAAAAAGTTTTTCATAAATATTTTTAAAAAATAATAAGTTAAAAATAATGTTAATAATTTGTAAATGAATACTGAAAGTCTCATTAAAATCCACCAATTATTTGATTTTTGCGAGAATTTCCAAATTAATGTTTGTCACCGAAAATTGGGATACGTAAAAAAATTACATAATCGTTTGTAAAGAGTTGTAAGATTTTCTGCAACGCTAACTCAAATAAAGAACAAACTTTCCTGTCAAAATTTCGAACATATTAAAAGTGATAAAAAATTTTACAACATAAATAAAAATTACTTTGATCTTTCCTCTTAATAATATTATAAACATTTTGATAGAAAAAAATTCGTTTTATTAAGGTTTGAACCTTTTAATTCATACTATGCTGTGATATAATTAAGGTACGTTCATATATATTATTTATGCCTAACAGTAAATAATTATAGATACTAACGAAATTATATATTTAATATTTATAGCAAATTTAAAACTTACTAAAGAAATACACTCGCACAAACACACATATATATTGAGATATATACACTCCTGATCAAAAATTTAAGACCATTTAAAAATCTTTAAAAAGAAATGCTTTTTTTTTTACGGATAGATTTTAAACTCTTCCCACTTAAGGTTACCAATAATACAATCTAAAAGGTTATGGAAACAATAAACCTTATTTTCCAAACATTTTATTTAGAAATTTACATTTTTATAAAATGAGGAGATTTACACATGATCAAAATTATAAGACCTGAGACAAAAATTCTACGAAATTGTACAAAAAGTGTATGAAAACAGTCAACAAGCAAATTTAATAATGAGTTCTACCTCCACTGTCTGGCATGCTAGAAATAAGCGTTTCCATTAAGGTGCGGGGGATGTTGCGCCAGCTTCTGAAGGTGGCTTCACGAAGTAGAATATTGTTTGCCATTTCGATAAACAACTCTTGTCAGCCATCCCCAAACACTTTTAATTGGGTTCAAGTCGGTGAGCATGCAGGATGTCCCAAGAGATGGACCGCATTTTCTTGTAGAAAGGTCAAGGTCCACCTTGCAGCGTGGATTGCAGCATTATCCTGTTGGAATAATCATCCATCCCCACACAAACGATGATCCTCCGTCATCAAAGATGCTTTTTGCAGCATGCTAGCATAACCAGCCACTGTCTGACGAGCCTGCACCACCTGGAGCTCCATCGTCCCTCTGTAAGAAAAGGCACCCGATAGCATTAGGGACCCTCCACCACAATGACGTGTGGAGAAAATTGCAGGAGGCATGTTTTTGTTATGGCAATATCGTTGGAAGCCATCAGGACCATCTAGATTGAATTTTTTCTCATCAGAAAACAGGATTTTCTTCCACTTCTTAACATCCCCTGTTTGGTATTCACGAATAAACTTTAAGTGGTCCACCTTGTGACGTGGAAGCAGCCGAGGTATTTGTTTACGCTTTTTATTTACCATGCCTTTTTGTCGTAAGTGTCGTCTGATGCTTACAGGACTGCAATCAGCATCTGTGACTGCCTTACTTGGACTAGAAGAAAGCCCCCCGTCTTTCATAACAACTCGTCTTATTCTCCTTTTTGGGGGGCCTACCAGAGGATTTTGCTTTTCCATAATTCTCTCTGTTCTTTAGAAAGTTGCAAATCACAGTTTTACTGCGATTTACCTTAGCTGCGATCGCCTGCTGTGACAAACCTTGCTTATGGAATTCTAGAATTCGTGAACACTCAACTTCGGTAAGTTTGCTTGTTTTAGGCATGGTAACACCGTTACGCAGTGCTAATCTCTAACTGAACTAAAAATATTGGGATTACCACAGATCTAACAATTTTTACCCCTGGTCATATAATTTTGATCATGTGTAAATCGCCTCATTTTATAATTGTAGTATTGGTAACCTTAAGTAGAAGGGGTTTAAAATCTATCCGTAAAAAAATTTATTTTTAAAGATTTTTAAGTGGTCTTATATTTGTGATCGGGAGTGTATACTTAGACAATGATATATATTCAGACTCATATATATATATATATATATGCACTTACATACACAAATTACATATGTTTATGTATGCTTTAACCATATTTTTACATATATATATATATATATATATATATATATAGTCATCCGCAGACAGATCTGTTTCGATGTATCACAGCTCATCAGTACGGTTAGACTCCGATTGTCTTTAACACAGAGTTGAAACCCGACCGAAGTGGCGTCAGTCGGCGGTTCTACCTCTGGGCCATGGGCGCACGGTAGAAGAAGGCAGACTTTTAGCATGTATATTGTCATTATAAACGACCAGAGTCCTCTAATTCATTAGATTACATGCCAGAGTAGCTTCTTTTTTTCAAAGTCTCCCATTCTTCCAGAGTGTTCAATCAGGGTGTGAGAGGTGAGAGCGTAGGTAATGTATAAGCATTATATATATATAGCAAAGTTTGTATATAGATGGCATAGATTTTATATATATATATATATATATATATATATATATACGTGGTTATTAATGTCAATAAATTTATCTACACACACATGAAAGCAATCAAATAAATCGGTAGATAAACAAAAGCGATCAATTGAACTGAGAATTGGGTTGTGGTTCAAAGTAAGAGATTTCTGCTTCTTTTATCCCCACTTTAATCGATATCGGTTCCCTGCGTCTACTGATCACACTTCGAAGACTCGCTCCAAATAGATAAGAGCACCTGACAGGACGTTCAATCTTGTCAATTCGATAGTGTCTCAGCTGGGCCAAGTCTCAAGAGTCGAAAGTGGGGACGAGTCCGGGGTCGCGATATGGAATGAATGACTGCCAACCTGAGAAGCGACAATAATAGAGAAAACGGACGAATGAGGAAAACAAACTAGTAAACAACTCGGATTTCTTTCTTCTGTTCGTTTCTGAGAGCTACGCAGCCTATTGCAACTTCCTAATTTGAGGCTAAATATAATTACTCTTCAATAAATTTTAGAGAGATATTTGCGTTAGTCTAATACCCGAATTAAGAAAACGAACTTTAAAATTAGCAATAAATATTCGTCATTTATATCAACTTTTTTATTGCCCTCACCTTAAGGCAGTGGTATTGTATTCAGCTTCATTTTCTTTTCTTTTCTTTCTGTTTTCCTTTTGTCTGTCTGACTAATCAAAATATCTGGATTCTGATTTAACTTTCCGAGATGCTTAGCCTCGTAACTGGCACAAACTGATAAATTTTGGGTTCGATATATTATTTTCCGGTTTTATAACAAAGACATTTTTTTTGCTTTTGAAAAGCTCTCACTTAGATTATTTTAATTACCCCAGTTTAGTTTCAATTGTGCATTTAATTTTGAGCGCGGTCGAGTTCATTTTTGTGTTTTTACTCTTGAAGGCGCCCAAGTTCATTGCAGTTATTCTTTTTCAATTTAATAATTATCTCTTGCTAATTGCTGAGCTGATATCGGTATTGAATTGGCGGATATTTGCGGCATTTGACTGCCTTTGTTGCTTATTTAGTTTTTTTATTGTTTTTTTTTTAATTTTAATGCATATCACTTTTTGTCTGAAATCTCTTATAATATATAGTTAAGTAGAAAACAAAATTAGTAGCATATACATAACTATTTCTCATATTGTCATATCCCGTCTAGAAGGAGGTGATTTTTTTCCTTTATTATATGAAAATGTTTTTCTTTTCTTTTTTCTTTTTTTTGCCTGGGGGGGTATTTTAGCCCAAGCAAGGTAACAATGTAAAAAGAAGTGAAAAAGAATATGAAGACTTTAATGATGAGAAATGAAGAAAAGAAAAATCAAGAAATAGTCATTCAGAAGATAACAATTGACGAACGTTGTATTTTTGAGCGGAAATAATTTTTTTTAAAGTAGTCTAAACTGGCAAAAGACAGAACGCCGTCGGCAAAACCAAAGACGTTGGGGATACAAAAATGAAGCAAGTACAAAAATTTAAGTACTTGGGAAGTGTTCTAATAGAAGACGAAACATGCGACACTGAGATTCGAAGGCGAATTGGAATGGCCAATGACGCATTCCAGAAGCTAACCAGAGTATTAAGAGACAGAAACATTTCGCTAGAAACAAACAAGAATGTTCTTGATTGCTATGTGATGTTTGTCCTTCAATGTGGCAGGGAAGGCTGGACAATATCATAATAGACGCAGGAAAAACTTACAGCAACTGATTCTACAGTTGGATGATGTGAATATCATAGATCGAGTATGTGAACAATGATGAGGTTTTAGAAAGGATAGAAACGAAAAGGAAATAAATACTGAGCATCAGGAAGAGACAGCTGAAGTTCTTGGGATATGTGATGAGGAAAGAAGGCTTAGAGAATCTGATACTCTCAGGTTAGAGGGAAAGAGAGACAGGGGAACGCAGCGGATGACATATTTGAAGGGCCTGAAAAGGTGGATGGCAGAGCGGGGTTGGAAGCGAAGCAAGTCACCAAAGGAAGAAAATGAACTGTTAGAATAGAACTCACTGTTGCAAATAGCAAATTGGATGTTAAAAGTTTGACGTCTATTTGCTAATCTAGTAGCGCGTTTAAATAAATCCAATCAATATCAGTCGCTTGAGCGATCATGTCTCGAAAGAGCCATGACTGACTGGGCAGAAGATTATCCGGCAATAGGTTGCCATTGCTTTTGCGGTAGACTGGTTGCCAGCTAAAGCTAGATAACCTAATCCGTCCTTTCATTTAACCAATAAGTGGAAAGAAGAAACGGATTAATACCTTTCCCCTGGGTATTTGTGCGTAAGTGACTGCAAGGAATTCAAGTGGAATTCGAACTCGGCTCCCCGATTTCTCGTTCCGAGCCGATATCCATTGCACCACAACGCACATCCCAATAAACTAAGCATAAAAGCTCCTTATAAGGACCATCCAAGAAAATAATTATAGAAAAGACAAAGGGAAGTCAAGTTTTGGCAATGAGAAAGTGACTGAAATCGAAATTCCAGGATAGGATCGTTTACTTTAGAGACGATTCTTTGAATTGTTTCAAGAATATCCATATATATATTAGGAGCAGGAAAACAAATATGGCAACAATATGAAATGCACGAACGAATGGGAGATTTTTAAATGTGTCTGAAAAATTTTGATGAAAAGAATTGTCTGACAAGATAAAGTGAAAGTTGAGTGATGTCTTGTTGTCTACTCTATGACTTTATAAACAATATTTTTCTCTTAGACTTGTTACTGTCCAATATATCAGTACAACGTATGCTTTGCTATATACCTCAGAGCTGAAAACGTAAGTGACTAAGTCGTGTTGTATTGTAAATATGAACACAACAAATGAGGATGTGATCTCATCTCGCCAACTCTAATTTGAGCATAGACATACGTTACACGATTTGCGTTTTTGCGCAATGGATATTGACACGCAATGAGAAATCAGGAAGCCACGTTCGGATTCCAGCTGAATTCTTTGAGTCCATTTACGCATAAATAACTTTAGAAAAAGCATTAATCAAACTTAAGCTATGGGTTAAATAGCAGAGTAGATTAGGTTCTAGAACTTTGGTGGGCAACCAGTCTAACGCAGAGAGAAATGACCACCTACTGCGGGAAAATATTCTGCATAGTCAGTCATGGTTAAAAAAGATATGATCGCCCAAGCGTGTATTACATATGATACATGACCCATTCTTTGCAATAGCCGCATATGGTAGTTAAAGATTTGACATTAACTAAGCCAATAACTGCATTACTCTATAAAAATTAAATTTACAAAAGTGAAATGACGTGTTATACTCGTTTCCTATCCAGAACTGAACCGCGAGGTGCTCTTTGTATTCAATGGATAACCGGTTAGTGATCTCGTGCTGGAATAGGCAGTGTTAATGGAATACAGATTCTCGGAGAAATATTTAAGCAAGCCTTCCTCATTCACTCATCCTGAACAACAATAATAGATTATCCTTGAACAGAAGCAATTTGGAGAAAAAAATCACGGGAACGTTTAAAATAGAAATAAAAAAAACTGTGTATTTTCCACCGACATCAATTACCAGTGTACACTCCGTCATGACAGCTACCAGTTCGTATCGTGAATTTTCTATGTATTACCCATTCGTTAACTGAAAGGGTGATGCTAAACACACTTCAAAATCTTTTCCAAACTAGTTTAATGTTTTTAATTATAGCAAATTTAAGTAGAGAGTTGGTAATTCTGTGAATCCTTTTTGCGGCTTACCACCCATTTAAAAAAATTAAACATGTTTTGGATTGTAAGAATAATACATTTTGGAGGAAATATAGCATTAACAATTTTCTTTTCCGAATAACAATGAATTATTTTATACATCTAATTATTTAACCTATAGATAGGAAAATAAGATTGATTCATGCCTTTTAAAGGCTATTGAAAGTAAGTAAATGTAACGAAATTTACCTTCGAACCGCTATACATTAAAACACATGCTCTATATTCAGAAAGAATGATATGGAGGTGAAAGGATTGATAAAAATGTACTTGTATGCATATATTAGAGAGAATATATATTTGTATTTCTCACAATAGATAGATAGATAGATAGATAGATAGATAGATAGATAGATAGATAGATAGATAGATAGGATTACAACGAATGAAGATAGAAATAAAGCAAGGAAGATTTGTAAAGAATTGAAAATGACAAACAGCTTTCATAAAAATTTAAAACAATAGATATATATATATATATATATATATATATATATATATAGATAGATAGATAGATAGATAGATAGATAGATAGATAGATTTGAAATTAATGGAGATAGAGAGACAGATTGATTTCGAGAGTTATGAAAGGAAAATAGATGTTTGTTAAGTAAATGAGAGATGAATAGATAGAATTACAAAGGAAAGTAGACGATATATATATATATATATATATATATATATATATATATATAAAAGACAGAAAGAAAAGAAAAAAGAAAGAAAATTTTGATAGATGCAATAAAAAGAGAAAGAAAGAAAAAAGGTCAATTAATGAATCGAAATAAACAGATTTAGAAAGATGAGATAAAGTTACGAAGATATGAGATAGATAGATAGATAGATAGATAGATAGATAGATAGATAGATAGATAGATAGATGAGTAATTTTTCTATACCAGACTCGTAATGGAGAGGAAAACTCTACACAATGTTCAATGCATCAATATGAAAAACAAACTATCTATATAACAACTAAGCCGAAATAAAATTGGAAGAAACGAGACGATAGGTTAAATTGCCGCGAGTGAAGGAAAAGTCAGTTTATAAGAAAAGAGAGAAACACTCCCCGATATTATTTGTCCCCAAGGAAACTAAGCTTAACGTGTAATTTTCTTCACACCAGAATTATTCCGATCTAATCTGTTCCGTTACTGGATCACCTTCCACCCACTCTGTAGGACTGAATCACAAAACCTACGCAAAATCATCGCTAGTCATTCATTCTATCAGTCAGTATTTCGTTTCACATAGGAAAAGCAATTTCTCTCGTCCTTAACTTTGTTTAGGCTGAAAGGCTTCCCCGTGAAAGTAACTGATATCGAGATGGCCGATGGGGGCAGAAGAAAAATGATTTTGGGGAAAAAGAAAAAAGAATGAATATATGAAACTGATAGGTTGGTCACAAATTTAAACTAGCATTTCACGAAATAACTATAACTTGCCAATAAAAAAATATTTTCTCTACCTATATACAAAATTAGCCGAGCGATCCAACCGTCATTGAAATGACGTATTATTTGGTAAATAAACGAGAAGTGAGGGCTGTTCGGAAAAATAAAACTAGAATTCATGATTTGTCGCTCTAATTAAACTTATATACACAAGCGCGCGCACACACACACACACACACATATATTTTATTTTATTTTTTTCATCGTTATCAAACTATGAAAAGATGTAAAGCCACTAAGACAGAAAGGGTTACGGCGTGTTTAAGAATTAGAAATAGAAGCATTAATAATATGCAAAAAGAGAGAAAGATTAATCAGGAAGACAATATATAGTGATTGAGATTGCATTTAAATTTTTGCTGATTAAAATTGTCTGTAAAACACAGAGTCAAAATGGAATTCCATAAGCGAAAAGTGCGATCAAAAAATTGTAAGCAAATCGTTTACATTTACTTCCTGCCACCTCAACACTGCGTCACAGTAGTACGTCAATTAGATCCAAAAACTTCTTGGTGCCTTAGCAAAGAGCTCATCCGAATCATTATCATGAAAGTGCTTATAAAAAAGATACAAAAAGGCATTGATAAGGTGGTGGCGGGAATGACTGAAGCCGAGATGGCATATCAGGGCGAATAATATTCTGATTCATCTTTGCATATTCTCCCGGAGCTCAATGTAAATGGCAGGGAAACCGGACTATATTCTAAGCAATATTCTAAGCATTTACTAATGGTATAATTAAAGATATGTAAGATAGATCCTGGAGTTTTTTAACAGCATATCAACACCTCTGTGGGTTATTTAATGCCAAAAATCGGGGTTTTAATGCATTTTTTTTAATTTTCTGTTAAAGTGAGAAGGTTAATTTAGTCAGATGAAAGCTTTTTGCTTTTATTTTTTATTTTAGAATCCTAAAAATTTGTTCTAGTTTTACCTTCACAAATGTTTTGCTGAGAATATTTTTTCCTTCAAAGCTTTGTTATGGATTTATTTATTCTTAAAAGATGTATTGTTGGTAATATTTTTCTTCTCAAAAGTGTATATTTTTCTATAATATCTTTTTTATGTATATATTTCTATAAATGTGTATTTTAATATATTCATAGTGTTTTGACCCCCGTTTGGAAGTTAACTATTTTTCCATAGGTGGGACACTAACAGGGGCTACCAATCCGAGCCAGGGTGGACCTGAGAACAACAGCAATTAAGATGTGGTTCCATGCTCCTCACAACCTCGCAATCAAAGACCTTGCTGCTGCATGCAGTTTACAGTTATGCCCAGAACCAGATGCCGGTGAGAAAAATTATCTCGCACGATAGTCAATGGACTTTCTTAACAGCTGAGTTAGCAAAGGATTTAATGAAGTCTTTCAACTTCATTTCATATCAGCTGAGAACATAAGTACGAGAAAGCGTAACTAGGCAACTTCGTGGGAGTTAGAATCATCTCTGCAGATAGAAGACAGAAAGAAGTATCTCAGATTAGTTTAGGAAACGTTGAAATCAACAAGCCATTATTTTTCCCAGTTGTCGAAAGACATGACCTCTTTTTGGACATTGGCTACCATTTTGATTTTGATGAAATGATCTGCCTTACTACTGAGGCAGGATCAAATGTTTATGTCATTAGCGTAGATGTCTAGTTAAGAACTGATATCGTTGAGAAAGTCATTAATGAAAATTAAAACCAGAAGAAGTCCTGGGGTCACCAGCGTTAGTGCGAAAGGATCTAGACGAGATGAGCTTCATTTCACGTTTTGATAGGAAGGGGCCTGTATCAGTTAAAAATATAGTCGGAGACGCCGTAACTTGACAGTTTGTCGAGTAAACGTGGATTTCATATCCAGTCAAAAGCTTTTGCGATATGGAATGCTCTCTCTCTCTCTCTCTCTCTCTCTCTCTCTCCATATATATATATATATATATATATATATATATATATATATATATAAACTCTCACTTTCTTTATATGTATGATACAGAACTATTTATAACAGAATAACTATGTTTAATAGATTGTCAATATAGAAAATAACTCATACTTCATTGAAGTCGGCTGGATATGTATCGAGATTCATCAGATATCAAAAGTAACACTGTAAATTACTTATTCACCACTGGTGTAGCTTGGTATTGAACCCATAACTCTTTGGGTTAAGTCACAGAAACTAACCAACGTTTATATCTACTGGGCTATGTTAGAGGGAGATAACTCATAACCTCCAGAACAGGCTTCTAGACAAGGAATGAACACCATATAAATCAGTGATTGTAATAAAGGGTTCGCTTCGAAATTCCTAGCACCTGAAGAAGACCAGAGCGTACAACAGCTGAAAAGTCATACAAATGGCAACAAAGATGAGGACAATAGTCAGAATAATTCAAATACTGTAAAGCCTACCTCATCTCAGATATATAAACAAACATCAAAAATAAGATTTAAATTTAAAGCTAAACATTATATCTTTAACTTGCCTCGATGTAACAACGTAACTGGCGTTTATTGTATTTCGCCTATGCTACCTGTATGACATTCTCTCATTAAAATCAATATTTTTATTAGAATGACATTTCAAAGAACAGATTTCGAAAAACCTTTCTTCCTCTATGTCATTCATTATATATGTGTGTGCATGTGTGTGTGTGCGTGCACATGTGTGTGTATGTGTATGTGTGAGCGCGCACATGTGTGTGTATGTGTGTGTGTGTGTGTGTGTGTGAATAAAAACAAATGAAATATCTATCTTAGCTGACACATTTTATTCTCTGATATACTTCATCAAACCAAATGTTTTATTTTGTAACCAGTGCCTATTTTCAAATTTAAGAAAGTTCAGAACTATTTATTAGACTAAGTGAAAGTCGAGGTAAATTACGGATGATCATATCATTTTATGCCATTTAAGATTTATTTATGTATTTTATATTTTAAGCAATAGAAATTTATTAATTTAACCGTTTTCATTTCATTTTTTCTTTTAATTTTACTCATGGTTCTTGGCTTGGGAAAGGAATATTTCTTTCAAGAAGGGAGATATTTGAAATAATCCGTGGTGCAGATTTCTATTATTGCTAGATTTAATAGCGGCAAAATAAAGAATGTTCCGTCTTTGTAATTTGCTTTCTATTTTAATAAGTGTGGCATTCTTTAGATCAAAGTTTTGCTTGACCATATCTCTACCTATGACTAAGGCATTTATAAGTGTGTTGTGTATAAGATCCCTTTTCTCTTTTAAATACTTTAATGTTTCTACAATATATTTTAAGCTATAGTTGTGGGCGTTTGTTTTATATATACCAGCTTCAGAATTATTATTGCTGTGACAATGTATGTAAGAATAAATTACTCAGTTTTAATTTATTTTGTTTTTCATCTGAGCCAGTTGCATATTTGTAATTTATGTGCATATCATTCATGAATAAATGCTTTAAGAAATTCCTCATATCTCTGTGATTATAAAATCTTACAAGATATTACTCTTCCATTTACTTTTTATTATCCAACGGCCTATTTTTTGCATTTATTTTAAAGTAATTTGACTTGATTCTGCATCACCAATGAACATCGTTGACAATGGTCTTGATTCTGAATAGTAGGTATTTAGTAAAATAGTTGCTATTAATGTTTCCCGTTCCTTATCTTCTACAGACTTTTGATTGGCCAAATTGAATAAGTCTTTTATTATAAGCAAAGAAAAATTTAGAAAAAAGTTTGGTAAATAAGCGTTAGTTTACTAAGTATAATGCACTTCTTTTCTCTATTGCAATGTACCCAGTCGTAAAAAAGTATTCATTTTTTATAGAGAAATCTACAAACTTTATAAAAGTGTCCATTAGAAAAAAGTAAAAATATTTTAAGCATGTCTTGTATTCGATTATATGTGAGTAAACAAACGGAAACGATGTACAAGTTTTACTCTCTGTAGTAAGAGACAGTGCTATTATATACATGCTAAGATATAGTTCTCTTGAAATCTAAGCTTATGTACATTACAAGCATGATAGCCTGATGATGCTGTGATGATGGAAAACAAAGATAGATAACGTTAGTAAGGTAGAAATAGAAATAGAAGCAAGAACAAAAGAATTATTGATTGTTAGAAGAGAGAAAGCATATGTCTTGAACAAATAAAAATTTTAATTCGCCTAGTTGGTGGTTATATTTTGTGGGTGTAAATATCAAGTACAGAAATCCAATACTTGGTAGTGTATTAACAGTTGACAGGAATTATGACACAGACATCCGAAGGCGTATATGAAGAGTAAACATTGTCTGCCAGAAAGTATGCAAAGTACTAAGAGAGTGATTCTCAATCGGTATACTACGGTACACTAATGACTCGCGTAGTCCTCTTAAGTTTGCCGCGAAATATTGTCACTGAAAAGTATGATTAGAGTCAAGTCTATTAATAAAAGTTTGTTTTAATAATAATATAATACAGTTATGTGAGGAGGAAAAATTGGCTACAATTTATATCATATGATGATTCAAGATAAAACATTAGTCGTTGCCCACTGATACATTTTGGAATAGGAATAGCCTACATTAAGTAAGAAGGTTTGTCAGTTTTATTGCATTTTTCTACTTCTTATTCATAGGAACTTTCAATCCCACTATCATATCTGGTCAGGCACTCCTGATGTTCGTCTCAGTATTTCCGACATGCACCAAAGAAAAATCTCTAATGTAATTGTTCCCGACATGGCAATTTCACTCCATCAACTTTCTCACCGGCTTGATGTGGCTTCGAGCTGTTTCTTCTACAAATATTTTCATGGCTTCTGCTTTGACGGACTTAGGTCACGGTTGCCACCTCCACAAGAATTTACTCGTGCAACCAGACTGGCAACAATGTGCCACTCTTTTAAGGTTAGATCAATCAAATGCAGGCGCCAATTCTACTTCTCTCAGATTCTTTTCTCGCGCTTTACTTCCATAGACTTGTTTTCCTAACAGCTACAACCTCAAGGCATTTAAATGCAATGTCAGTTCCCACTTCTTATCCATCTGACTCCAGTTCTTTCTACATCAACCCGTTATATTTTGTTCCTTCCCTTTCTTTCTACCTTCGCAATGAACGTTTTAGTTAAAATTCCAGGGTCCCTCGTTCATTCGTATGGGTAGTTGCAGCAGTATAACACATTTAGTTCTATAATATTATTCTAAAAATAATTTTAAAAAACTCGTTACGAGAAAATTTTTGTCATTCTCTCATACACTTTACATACATACATACATACATACATATATATATATATATATATATAGGTTGGCCACTCTGTCTACTAACTAGCTAATCCCCATTACAGTCACTTGCTCAGACGTCCTTGTATTTTTCCAATACATACAGATCCCAGCTGTGTTTTATACTGCAACTAAGACGCTCAAACACTTGGTTACGATGACTTGTGAATTTACGCTAGTGCAGCCATGAATGGGAGCGTAATTTCACTCACAATATGTGCCATAGACTTATATATATATATATATATATATATATATATATATATATATATATATATATTAGTGTTCTTATTACAATGACTTATAAAAGCAATTTATCAATACACAAAAAATGTCATGTTTCAGAACATTTTGAGCATTTTTCATACAAGAAAATTCAATGAACAGTACGTTTTTAATCTATCTGTTCTTTTACAAACTTATGATATATATACTGGGCGTTGCGAGGGAGAAAACATGTGTGCAGGCGTGTGTTTTCGTGAATTCGAGACAATATGAGTATTCAAACATTTAATAAGCGTTAATATCATCTTGGAAGATATAAAATATTATAATTCATGATAATTAAAGAATGTTCAATTGGTATTTTTCTTCATATCTTTTCTTTTACTGATTCATTTTTAGATATTATTTGTTTTATAATTTTCTTCTCCATTCTTATAACTAATCAATATTCAATGTTTCTTTCGTCGCCGTTTGAATCTGTCATTAGATTTTTTCCAATCAGTTTGTAAGAAGAAAAACCCACAAAATATCAGCCAAAAAGCAAATGTGTTATAAAATTGTAACGTTATTTCATTAGCAAAAAAAAAAACAAAAAAAAAACAAATAACTTTTTAGAAAAGAAATTTGGCCTTATGTGTTTATAATGACTTACAGATTTTTAGATTTAAACAGCTTACTTTGAGCCATCAATAGATATATGTTAAGCAGAAACATTTAAAGATTACTTTGAATACACACTTTTCCTAACATTCTACAAAATTATTATTTTTCAAATTTCGTAAAATTCGAATATTTTAATTAATTCAGTTGCAAGATATCCGCCTTATTCTTTCAAGTCATTTATATTCATCTGGGAGAAGAATATCTATCTGAAGTAGTATTTAAATATTATAATACAGAAACTTGTTAATAAAATGGGAAAATTAAAATAAATACAATGGAAAATATATTTTACCATTGTTATTTTATCAGCATCATCGTTTTCAATTATAGAAATTTTATCTGATATTGTGATTGAGCGAAATATGGTCTACAAGATTAAAAACGGAGCATATTCAGTATTTCACTCAGTGAATTTCGCGAAACGGCGCCACAAACAGGATGGCAATTTCAACATAATTTACTAATTTTACTTCCCACGCTTATCACTATTATATAGCCAGAACATGCTTTTATTTGTATTAAAATACTGAAAATTTCTGCGTCTTTTAAAACCAATTAAAAAAAAGTATTTATATATAATACTTAACGAATTTCAGCCCTTAAATTTCCTTCTTCTATGAGCCGTTTCCTTTTAGGGTGTTGGCAATCATAGCTTTCCACGTCTTCCTATCCCTTATAGCTCATAACACACCCTGTGTTACCCTCACAAACCCCGCTGTGCCATCTATTTACTCAACTCTCTTTCCCTCTGTTTGTTATTTAAGTATCAGATTCTCCAAACCCTCTTTCCTCATTACATGTCCCACAAACTTCAGCTGTCTTTTCTTTATGTTATGTATCAGTTTCCTTTTTGTTTTGATCCTCTCCAATACCTAGTCGTTGCTAACATGCACTGTCCATGGTGTCTTCAGTATCTACACAACCACATTTTGGTTGCTCTACATCTTGATGAGATAGTCCAGCATATGCTACCATATTGATGGGCAGACTTTATATAACAATCCAGTACTCTTTTCTTTATCTCTCAATATGTACTCACCTTCTGGAATTCATCCTTGGCCATGTCAATACGCCTTCAGATCCTAGCGTAAGACTTTCCGTCATCTGTTAGAGCACTTCTCATGTAATTAAATATTAATAACTGCCTGATTTTAGTATCACCGGGGATACTAAAATCAAAGAACATGTTTTCCTCTTATTTTTACTGATGACCATGCACTCAATTTTCTTGCAGTCTATGTGTAACCCTTTTCTTTCAGCTTCCTTTATCTATCTTCTGTAGCCGGTCATGTAGTTCTCTTTCCGTGTCTACTATTATCACTGTATCATTTGTGTATCTTATAGTGTTCAGATTGTTGCCACCAATGGCAAATCCTGGCATGATTTCTAGAGCTCTCAGAATTGTCTCGCAGTCTAAGTTGAATAGATCTGGTTAGGAGATACATCATTGTCTTATACCCGTTCCTAGCTTTGTATATCAGCTGAACTCGTTTCCTGTCCGTATGCAGGGAGATTTCTGCCAGTATAAGTACATGATTACTATTATATGGCGCTATAAACTAGAAAGAAAACGGGTATTTGTCATCGAAATCCCGAAGAATAGCTGTAAGTGTGACATAATAAATGCTTGTCAGAAAAAAGAAGTCCAACATGTAAATTAAAAATCTGATATGACAAAATAGAGCAAGTAATAAATTGAAAATGGATCAATGTGTTTTAAATGAGGATAAAAAATGAGACACCGAAATTCAAAGGGATATTGGAATGGTGAGAGAAGCATTCCAAAAGCTTGGTAAAGAATTAGGCAACAGAAAACAATCTCATTGGAATCAAAGAAAAATTAATTAAATGTTAAGTAATATTAGTTTCCTATGTGGCAGTCAATACAGGACAATCTCATCACAGACGAATTGGATTTTAAGCAACGGAAATATGGTTCTACAGAAGGATGCTGAGAATAACAATGACTAAATAAGTGGGAAATGACGATGTTTTGGAGAAAAATAGAAACAAAAAAGACTGTTTTAATTAACATCAGCAAAGGACAGTTGAAATACTTAGGGAACATAATGATGATAAAGGCCTTAGAATATTTGACTTTTACTAGACATATTAAAGACTATGGGGGGCGGGGGCAGAGGAAAAGAGTGCAGACAGTATCTAAAATATGTAAATGGTTTGCAGATCAGGGGTGAACAGAAATAGCGAAAAGACAATATTTACTAAGAACTACAAAGAACAGGAATTATGGTGTGCTATGATCAAACATACATTGAAGGAAAATGTCACATAGAAGATTGGAAGATTTTATCAACACATGGAGAGAGCGTGCCTGGCATATTTACATTCATATGTGTATACCTGTTAAAGTTATATTCGTTTTTCAAACTATGAAAGAAAGGAGAAAAAGAGACTTGTTCGGAAACGTTTTTAACCTATAAATATATCTACTTTTGTCTATACAGGTTTTAACAATAAAACGTAAGTTTTATGATGAATTTTAATTATTTCTGATGTCGATTGCAAGGGTCAATATTATTCATGCGGTGCGCAAAACGACTATTCGTCAGACGAATCAACCTGAAAATCTCTAACCTCGAAGTTGCTCTTCTGCCTTTATGCAAGCTTTGTACATTAAGCGTTTGCCTAACATCAGCCCAGAGACACATTCAGAAGCAATAACTGTATGGAATGTATTTGAATTGCAAATTATCTGTCCGCTATTGTCAATGTCGTTAGCACCGGGGATCTCCTCTTTGGCCGCAATGCAGACAGCGAAAGCCTAAATATGCGAAGCCAGAACCACATGCCCATAGATGTAACTTTGAAATTTATATATACCTAATGTCATCGGACCAGTGTGTCACCATTTAGTTAATCGGCACGAAAAGATGACATTTTGGCTTGCCGTTCCTAGGTACATTTGTTTATAGAAATATTTTGATGCATATATATATATATATATATATATATATGCGCAATACGTATATATAAGCATAAAAGCTTCGTTTCATTTCATTCTTTCTGACATTCGCACTTTTTGACATATACATAAATTTTATATATGTACTTAGGCAAATGTTTGAAAATTAAATAGACACCTCCATTTTTAAAACAATTCTCAAACGAAAAGAATAAAATCTATTTCATATTTTTTGTTTTGGTTTCTTTAAAATCAATATGAAAAGAAAAGGAAACATTTTTCTGCATCGAATTTATTTGATGTGCTATTGTTTTGGGTGATATTCAGAATCAGCAGCAGTAGCAGCAGTTCCATGTTTTGATATGGTTTTATAGCAATTCGCCATTGAACACCTCATAAATCTCCTCTACATAACAGTTCAAAGCCGAAGAGGTATTCATAAATGCGTAACAGCGATGCAACTTGATGTCTCGACTTGGTCTTGGTCCCGTTGCCGTCAATACCATCACTCAACCCTCGCCGCTGACTTCAGTCTTGTAGCCCCATTTTCCAGTCATGTCATACTATCACCCTACTGACTGATTACAATGCTATATTCGCAGTTCTATTCTTCTCTCTTTTTTAAATCTCTGAGTCGAATTATACATTTTCTCCTCGCCAGCTGTGGTTGTCTATATTCAATATGTTAATTAAAACTAATCAACCGACTGATTTTCACATAAGAGCATTGTAAACTAATTTTTATTCGTCGCTCCTTAGGTTTTTTTTGGTAGGGTTTGAATTTTGCCTTTTTTTTAAGTAAATAAGACAATATTTTCGTCCAATAAAATTAATTTAATGTTTGGAGCAGTCGTTCCAGCATAATTATATACATTATGTTAATTGATATTCCAATATTTTTTCAATAATTTCACCAAATTATCCACTACGCAGAGAAGAAAAATTGCAATGTTAAGTCGCAAGAAGATTTAACCACGTTATTGTCTAAGGGATGATGGATTAGGTTTCCTAGAATTATGTTTTTTTCTTAATAACTCATACGCTGATGATAAGATATTGCACTCCATAAGGTTATTTCTAAATTGTTACTACATTTAACAATATGCCTATTCACTGCTAGGACCTGCTATGTCATGTATGCAGAGGGGGCCCATTCTCATTCCTTCATATTTCATTGGTAAGGAGAAAGTTATATAGGTACAACATTTTGCCTCGAACATTTATATTTTGCTAGAGAATGCTAGAGGAAGTTTCATTAATCACAAAATCTTAGCTTATTTAGTGCAAAGTCAAACGTAAACTATTAATAAATATATGCAACTCATACTTTCATTTTTTGCATCCCTACAAAAACATCATTCAGTAAGTTCTGGCTTAAGTGGCTCTTGAGGTTTGTAATAGTATAAGTAGAGGAATATACAATAGTGTATTTCTATTAAATGATTAATTTTCGGTGTAGATGAGACTGCATGAGCTTGTCCGTAGGGAGTTTTTCACAAAATGGTGTTTGTTCAAATGTCAGCATGTTGTAAATCTAACAAAATTAACAGCTACAACATCGAATAAGATAAATTAATATAATAAAAATATTGAATTAAATAGGCATTTACAATCAAGTGCTTTAATACCTAAGTAGTTAGCTAGTTATCCTATTTAAATTGTTCGGATTGTTTTTCTCATATTTCTTGTCATATTTATAACGTTTCGGCAGTTGTACGCTGCAACCTTCTTTGCAGAATTTGATTTTTGAACTGAACATTTTATTTTATTCAATGGGGTAGATTATTCCCATTTCGACATTCATTCCGCTTCCAAATATCTCCATTTAACACAACTTTCTAAAATTTTGTTTATCTCTACTCTCCTCATAGACACATAGCCCAGTGTATAAAGCGTTGGCTGGATCCAGGGACCTAACTGTAACTGTAACCCCGCGACTACCAGCTCTGTCCTGTTATACTTTGTGACTGTTGTTAACCAAAAACCCATCCACACTCTACCCCAGTGCCTTCGCCATTTGGAAAAAGCAATGTCGCTGACGTGACGTAGAATCACTATTAGAGATCCTATGTCGAAATGTATATCCGACACCTTTGTCTTTTGAAAAGTTTCTCTAATTTTTATATGTATATATATATATATATATATATATATACAGAGGATGTAATGGGTAAATTGTCGTCTTTTTATATATATATATATATATATATATATATATATATATATAACACATGTATACGTATATATATAATATGACGACAATTTACCAATGCATACCTATGTCTGTTTATATATATATATATATATATATATATATATATAAACAGACATAGGTATGCATATATATATATATATATATATATATATAACTATAGTTATTCGTTTATTTATTTATTTACAATATGATATTTACAATATAAGTGAGTGATTATTTGAATTTCCTGAGTATATTGCTCAGTATCCTGACAATAGAAACAAGTAGCGTATATTCTAATGCATAATGCGAGGGAGTGTGATCGAAAATGATTGTCAAAAATGTCAGAGGTTGTATTATACGCAAGAACACGTTTTCATAATTTTTCACTCAACTGAAAAAATCTTATTTGAAACAGCAATAGCTATTAAAACACAAAGTAGGCAGGCTTTGATAGCAGTTTTATATTTCGGCAATATTTGTTATTTGGGAATCAGCGTAATTGAAGATCTTTTTTTGGTCTCAGAGACAGGAAATTTGCTGTAATTGAGTCAAAAAATAATAAAGGGGATACACTTGATCTGTCTTGATCACTTTAATGTTACAATAAAGCACTTTTCCCAGAAAATAAGTTTTGAAACGGAAATTAGAAGCAAAACATAATGGCTAAATATTTAGTTCATTTCTATTCTTTAATATCGTGAAATATTTTATGTTTTAGTGAAATATGAACGCAAATGATATCTTTGATATCTTAATGCAAATGATGTACAACTTTTAAAAAACCAAATTACATAGGTATGGCTTTACTACGGGTTCGTATTATGCTCAAGCAAATAAGGTATTTTGTTAAGCGTGTGTCGACAGGATGTGCGTTGTGGTCCATAGGATATCGGCTCGGAACGAGAGATTGGGGAGCCGAGTTCGAATTTCAGCTGAATTCATTGCATTCACTTATGCGCAAATACCCTTGGGAACGGTATTAATCCTAGTATTCCTTCCAGTTATGGGTTAAATAACAGGACAGATTGTGTTCTATAACCTTGTATGCCAACCAATCTACCACAAAAAGCAATGGCAACCTACTGCGGGATAATCTTCTGCCCAGTCAGTCATGTCTCTTTCGAGACATGATAGCCCAAGCGTGTATCATATATGGCACTTAACTGACTGTGAAGACTGGTTCTTTCAAAGCAGTCTCATTATATCCTGTTATGATTTTAATTCTAGTTACATATATAATTATCATATTTTTAACAATTCTGAAAATCATAATATTATTCTCTCTATATATAAATATAATTCTACATAATTCAGTCGGAATCTGGTAATATGACCATTGCGAAAGGTATTAACCCTACTATTACTTCCAGTTATGAGTTAAATAACAGGACAGATTTGGTTCTATAGCCTTGGCTGGCAACCAGTCTACCGCAGAAAGCAATGGCAACCTACTGCGGGATAATCTTCTGCCCAGTCAGTTATGTCTCTTTCGAGACATAATAGCCCAAGCGTGTATCGTGTATGGCACTTAACTGACTGTGTCGACTGGTTCTTTCAAAGCAGTCTGATTATATCCTGTTCTGATTTTAATTCTAGTTACATATATAATTGTCATATCTTTAACAATTCTGAAAATCATAATATTATTCTCTATATATAAATATAATTCTGCATAATTCAGTCGGAATCTGGTAATGTGACCATTGCGACAGGTATTAACCCTAGTATTCCTTCCAGTTATGTGTTAAATAACCGGACAGATTGGGTTCTATAGCCTTGGTTGGCAACCAGTCTACCGCAGTCATATCTTTAACAATTCTGAAAAGATTAATATTATTCTCTCTGTATATAAATATAATTCTGTATAATTCAGTCGGAATCTGGAAATGTGACTGTTGTAGAAAGGGTCAACTTGAAGTGAGATAGTGTTTTTGTAATTTCAGAAAAACTAAGACGGCAAGAAATTGCCAAAACACATTCTGATAAGCAGACTGATATATTATTTGCACTATTTATGTCCGACTATTTTCTTCATCTTTCTTGTTATTCCCAGGACGTTTCAGTTGCTGTGCCCTCTGGCTTTCATCAGGTGTATATTGATGCGAGTAAACTACATGGAATGTAATTCCATCTGCTTAGACTGAATAATTTGTTCAGTTTGGAATTACATATAAGTTACTCGGACCAACATACACATCGGAAAAATGTTGGACGGAATCGGAGACGAAATGTTGTTCGCTACATTAAAGTTCAGGGCTATTATCCGTGTGTAAATAGTTTAAATCATAACTCCTTATTCCATAAATTCATTGATAACTAAGTGAAATAAACTACTTCTACTTGATTTGATGAAGCAATGCAAGAAGATGATACGGGGGTTTTATGTCAATGATTTTGCTTTTAATACAGTCTATCGAGTTGTGCTAAACTATCCTTACCACAAGTTATTCTAGTTTAAATTTTTATCTCGTTTACCAACCACAAGCAAACTAAATACATTGTCATCAGATAATATAGGTTGTGGATAGTGAAATCAACTACTTACAGAAATTTAAAAACCTGGGAATGTTCTAACAGCGGACGGAAAATACGACACTAAGATCCGAAGTATAATTGACAAAGCCAAGGATGCATCCCAGAAACTGAGTAGGAGATTGAGAGACAGGAAAATTTTGCTATAAACAAAGAAGTAAGTACTGGATTGCTATGAGATATCTGTCTTTCAATATGGCAGTGAATGCTGAACAATCTAACCCAAGATAAAGGAAAGACATGAAGCAACCGAAATGTGGTGCTATAGAAAGATGCTGTGGATACCATGAACCGAATTTGTAAGCAACGGCGATGTTTTGGGGAAGATGAAAACAAAAAGGAAACTAAAACAACATCTGGAAATGACAACTGAAGTTCCTGGAATACTAAAAAAGAAATGGGGCTTAGAGAATCTAACACTCATTGGACAGTTAGAGAGACAAAAGTAGCATGTAACATATTTAATGGGCTTAAGCAAATAGATAGCAGAGCGGGTTTTGGGAGGAGCAACAGGTGAAAGCGTGTTAAAAGCTACTAGAGATAGGAAGATGTGAAAGCCCATGAACGTAAATGGAAACAAAACATAGAATAAGAAAACTGTTAATCTTACCTGCATTTTGGCGGTTGGGAACATTATCTCTAAGTTGCGTCTCTGTCCTCGGGTAGATTGGGGCTCATTGAGGCTCTGTCCAAACAGAGATATGCATCTGAGAAAAATAAATAATTAGGTGCCTGCTCCCAGGGAACAGATACCTGCGGCTAAATAACTCCATTGTAACTGACGGTTGTGGGGGCTGGGCAAATTTTGACCCTAACCTGAGTGTACGCGTTCGGATACCACAATAAACTGAACACGCTGACATATCACGAGACGAAGTAAAACATTATACAAAATTTGTTACTACTGACCCAAACAACGTTGTACTATTAGTGTTTAGCATCGTGAATTTGTATGGTCGATTTAGTATAGGTGCCATATTGTTTTTATTCCAATTCCATTTCATAGTTTCTATTTTGGAGTTGTTTATCGTGAATCATATTTCTTGAAATAGTTGTTAGAGGATACTGATTTTTTTGTTGAAGATCTTTTTATGGTTAGCATTAAGGATGACTAGATTGTAAGCAAATGTAAAAATATTTCCTCTGTTTATCCTGGTATATGAGAAGGTAAGATGATGAAGCTAAATTGGATTAATAAAATTGTATTTCGCTAATTTACTGTCTCGAACACGAGGCAAGACTATATTGAAAGAAATTGTAACAGTATTTATTAAGGTTTTACTGGTACTGGAAAACTCTAAAAAGATGGGCAAGCAATTGAATTAGGAAGTGAAAAAAACATGCTTGTCCTGAGAAAAGGTATTAAGAATCTTAGCTTATATTTGGAAGTAAAAGAGAAACGCATATTTTCTAGACAGGTATCTTCCTAGCAAAATGAATGCGTTATAAAATTAACTGTATGAAAATAAGATTCCGATATGTTAATTATTATTAGTTTAGAATACGAAGCACTCATGTTCGAGGTCGGCTGCGATTGTGTGAGTATGTAACTCAGTGCGGTTGATGCATGAATAATCAAATGAACGTCCCTTGTTAACACCCGCTAGAAATTAGAATAACAGAATGCGTGACTGTGTTCTTCGCTTTACACTGAGGAAAACGTAATGAACAGTTTCACAGAAGATTAATTTGAAATACTGCTTGCATTAATAAAATGTACATATATTTCTATTTAGTAGAATTAATAGATATATAACGATTATTTCTTAAAAATCAATCACTCATTCATATCTGGCAAAACAGTTACAAATACAAAAAATGTTTCAATGTTGTATTGATAAAAACTTACTTTGATCGACAAGACAAGGAGGTCATTTACACTTACTCAATATTTCAGATCAATAACACTGTAATTATTAACAGTATCTATTGTTAAATAATTACATAAATTATTACGTCATGTAGAGAACACTACATATGAAGATGATTTATTAACATCATGTTTATGACATAATTTGTATTACATTACGTAAGTAAATTACAAACTATCAAAAGAATCATTGCCTCATCCATATATTTGATGTACATGGCTAATGTATTAGCACATAAATTATTATATAATATGTATTTTAACATCTAAGAAAATCATTAATTTACCCATGAATTATTACAATGTATTCATTATATGATAGATATAGATGCTTTATTAGCAGATAAATTATTACATTACATATATATATATATATATATATATATATATATATATATATATATATATAGTAGTCATCAGCAGATAAATCTGTTTCAATGTATCACAGTTCATTAATACTGAATGAATAATGACTAAGTAAAACTATGTGAATGACTGAGTTAAATTAGGTAGTTTTCTTTCTTTACATTAAATATTGAACATCCTATATACTTGGAGGTATCAAGAAAGAAGATCTATAACATAATAAACATTTCACTTTTTTATGCAGCTTATGTATGGACCTGTAAGTAAACTTCAGCAATAAAGGATTATCAACAATAAAAATAACACATTTTACTCTATATTTTCTATATCTAGTTGTAATGAACGTTATTAATAGCTTCCATTTCACCAGTATGAAAATGACAGTAGAGACATTTGGAATATATTTATTCAAACACAGAAATCCTCGACAGTTATAAACTGATAATCTTAAAATTTAATTGCATAAAAATGAGTTATATTTTCAGAAAGATTATTGTAGTAAAATTAATGAAGAATACACCATTAAAAATATATTTATCTAGATAACGGAAGGCATTAAAGTCTTAACGTTTCTCCAGAAAAACCTTTAATTTGAAAAACTAATAGATTGTCATCCATTTATCCGCAATTTTAAATTCTACAAAGAATTAAATAATACCTCAAAATGAATTAATCGTTTTTTACCTGTCGCATTGATAATTGCATTTATTAATTTTTTTTGTAAAATGATTTGTGGTTTATTGTTTTTTATTGATTCGGTTTCTAGAGCGAATCCTCAGCAGCTTATTTAAAATCAGAAAATATTTTTAAATTCTAAGAATTATTTTCACATAATTTTAAATTTTTTTTCAAAAAAACTTTTTCAGATTTAGTCTTGCATGACTTAGTAATTAATTCATAGTCGAGAAATGAAGAGGTGAATTTACACCTTTCACAAAGTTGATTTCGCATAAGTGAATTCGACGGACTAAACTGAAATTTGAGCTCGGCTCTCAGGTTGACTATTCCGAGCCATTATCCATTTCACCAATCGCACATCTAAGTTTGTATCCCAACCGGTTATCAATGCAGGTACTGCTCAGGCTCGATGTTGCTTATCTTCAGTGATCATGCGACAACTAGTGCTTCAATCTAAAAGATAATTAGTTGAAATAAGTTAATATGAATAAACGAAGGTATGAAATCTCAATATAATTTCGCTTAATCGGGATTGAGATTTGCATATTTTAAAATTTAATCTCATATAAAATTAAAATCATTTCAAGAACTGTACAAATAAAATTTTGCTGAGATTAAAATTATGCTCCTAAACGAAAATTCTAATACTGCAATGTAAAATAATATAAGACTCTTATTGTAATATGAGTTTTTATTCATTGATTTATATTTCACATGAAGTTTGGTTAAAAAGAAAATTTTAGCATTAAATTGTTTTCGTAAGGTAAATCGAGAACTTAATAAATTTTTCATATTTGTACATATTTTAAAAGGAAACAGATTTCTTGTTTTATAGATAATATCTGTTTCTGTATGATAATTTTAAAAACAGAGGAATACGGCCATTTTAATAGTATAGGTAATAATACTAGGTATCTCTATATAAAGAAATATCCGACTTTCCTTGATTGAACAACCAGTGTTGTCGCCGCTTGACATTTTTAAAAGCTTTCTGTTGAAAAAAGATTTTTTCAAAAAAATAACTTTCTTAAGTTCATTGTGATTACTTTTTACATTACTGATAACACCGGTCGACATTTTTTCCCTAAATGTTGCTGGGTAATTGAAACATGTTGGACTATTTTTTACGTTGAATCTGAAAATCAAGTTCATTTTACCCCAACACGTCAGGTTTTCTCAGTACGGATAATTTCTATTTTGCTTAAAACAGGCCAAAATCCCTAATTCACGGAGAAAAGAAACTATTATAATTGTACTTAAGGTTGCATCTGGTTATTTCCACAGTGAAGTGATGAGGCATATTATCAGTCTAGTAGTACGCTAAAATTCTTACAATCGAAATAATAAGAAAGAGAGCTCTTTTGAATATTTGCCATGAAAATATTGATATAAAAACAGAATTAAGCCATATTAGGAAAAGACGGATGGCAAGATGCTAGGTCAGGACCGATATCATTACAGACTCTCCCTTGAATTTTGTTTTGAATCTCGAGATATACAGCTGATATTGTAGCAATAGTCAATGGAAGAGGAGTGGATTTAATTCATTATGGACAAGCGTGTATATTCTAAGAAATTATTCTTACTTTTACTCAATAGATGTATTAATTGAAATAGATTACTTCCAGTTTGGAAAAATGGATACCAGTTTCTTATTGAATTATTCATTCATTATTATCAGTTTATAAATGAAAGCAATTACATAACATGTTATTTAAGATTATATTTCTGGTAAGATAATGTCTAAACCGTCATTTTAGGCTATTCTATTTTTTTAACCAGAGGAATGATGTATGTTAACCCTGATCACAACCATGTTTTTTTCTGGATTATGTTTAATATGCTCCAATAATTTCTCGGAGAGGATAATCTGTGCTTCTACAGCTGTATTGTACTTATAACAGACACTCAGAATAGCTTTGAATTTTCTAAGATACCATGTATTTTAATAATATCTTTTAAACTTGGAAACTCGTGATAGAAGAAAAATACTACAATTATTTACAGCATTTACTAGGCTTAAGATTTCAGAAAAAATCGAGCATTATGCCCAAAAGGAGTCACTATGAGTAACGGTTTAGCTACAAGTCCAAAATTGGTATGTACTTAAGGTACTCCGATTTTTACTGAATAGCTGTTTAGATGTATATGAGTTCGTATTCAAAAACCGTATTTGATATTTCTTTCGACGTATTTCTAATGTCTCAATGACGTAAGAACTAGTTTGTCATATTCAATGACTCAGAAATCAAACAAGCAAAGCAAACCCTGAATAGTAGCTTATCGCGCGAAACGGGCGTTAACCCAAGGAGTCCAATTGGCTTAAACTCCAATTATGACTATATTTTACCCCAGACCTCAAAATAAATACACCGCTCCTGTATGTAAATCACTCCTCTTGTTACGCACTAGTTACGCCAGATATGAATGAAAATGTTTTATAGGAGGTATGTCCGCCTATGTTTCACTTTTCATTCTTGGCATCGTGCAGAAGCCTTATGGTTGATTAATCATTTTCTGTCCTACAACCCCGTTTCTCCGAAAAAAAAGCTTTGCTATATTTTAGAGATGACACTAAGGCCCAAGTTAGGTTTTAACCGTGGCACATTATAAGAAAGTAGGGAAAATGCTATAAAATTTCCTTATCTTTTTCTTTTAGAGATTAACCACTGAGCCGTTCAATTTTGTATGGCTTCAAACAAAAAAAGTAAGCATTTTGAATACGATTGACTAGTTCTGAATGTAACAATGCATATGATATTCTGTCGTTGTGCCCAAAATATTAAGAGGAAACGAAAAATAAAGACAAGGAAACTTATTAGAAAATACCAAAAAATTGTTATGAAAATAAAAAACGAATCGACTAATAATCAATAAAAAGCAGAATTATTCAAAAATAAAAATATGAATTGACTGTCGCGTTTTATTTTTTTACCATTCAGACACTTGCTTGTATGATTTGACTGAATAAGAAAGTTAATCATTCAAATTTTGCAATTTCGTGAGCTGAAATTTCATTTCTTTTAGTTCTTATTATTATTCCGAGTGTTAGTCCCCGAGAAACTTACAATTCAGCATGGTATGCCGTTCGAAGTTAGTTTGCTAAAGATATTACATTCTTTATCAGATTTTATTCAAGTTCAGAAGCAGGCATTAATCATTTAAACGCTACAGGGTTGTTTGAAATTCGAAGTCAGGCAATATTTTTCTACTGCCTACTGACGGATGTAAAATAAGTAACAGAATCTTCATCGATGGTTGGTTGTGAAACCCAAAAGCAAAATATCCTTCGGCTGTTTTTTGGCACAATATTGAAACATATCTTACCATTTGTTAGGGAATAGGAACCTGAAGAGAAAACCTGGCCTCAGGCTTCATCATTCTTCCGTGAATATTTTCGAAGACGTCTCTCCTTTTAACTTTAATGCTGCATATTCCGTTTGGTATAGACTCATATTGCGGATGCGCGTTGTGGTGCAGTGGATACCGGCTCAGAATAAGAAAGCGGAAGTGGGGCGAGTTCGAATTCCAGTTTAATTTCTTACATTCACTTGCGCGCAAATACTCTTAGGAAATGTATTAATCCGTCTCGTCCCTCCAGTTATGGGTTAAATAACAGGACAGATGGGTTCTATAGCCTTGGCTGGCAACCAGTCTACCGCAGAAAGTAATGACAACATACTGCTGGATAATCTTCTGCCCAGTCAGTCATGTCTCTTCCGAGACATGATCACCCAAGCGTGTATCACGTATGGCACTTAACTGACTGATGGACTCAACATTTATATATTATTATTCCCTTGTTCCCTGTTTAGGTGTGGTTTCCGGCTTTCTCTTTACCAATCTTCTCACTTTTTTTTTCTTTTTTCAATTAGAGTAGATAGATCTATCTATCGCCCGGTTCACACTCCAAGCACGTCTATTGAACAGGTTAACAGGCTCATCCCTTGTTCCCTGTTTAGGATGTGGTTTTCGGTTTTCTCTTTTCCAATCTTCTCACTTTGTTTTTTTTTTTTCTCAATTGAAGTAGATAGATCTCTCGCCCCTTTCAGACTCCACCCACGTCTATTGAACAGGTTAACAGGCTCATCCCTTGTTCCCTGTTTAGGATGTGGTTTCCGGCTTTCTCTTTTCCAATCTTTTCACTATTACGTAGCACCCTGCACATCAGTGGCGTTACCGCCTTGCTCGGGGTGATACGATTAAAAAAAAGAAGAAAGATGCGTTTTACAAAATACGACTCAGAAATTTGTTCGAACTCGGCAGTATGCTTGATTTATTTATTAAATATATTAACATGACTCACACATACACTGAGCGAAAACGTCCTGCATTGGGATAGAGAATAAATTCAGTGAATACATAGAAAAGATAAAGGGTTGTTAGACGTGTGTTCTTACCGTACTTATTCAAGATAGTTATAAGTTCTGCCATGATTTATTACTGGCGCTGACAATCTTAAAACATAATACATGTCAATGACACTGTGAAACAGTTAAGTGCCATACGAGATACATGCTTGAGCAGATGATTTTGAGCAGTAGGTTGTCATTACTTTTTCGGATAGACTGCTTGTCTGTCTAGGTCAAAAAATCAAATCTGACCTGCTATTTAACACATAGCTGAATGGAGAAGTGGCGGATTAATACTTTTTAAAGAATATTAGCGCGTAAGTGAATGCCTCGAATTCAACTGAAATTTGAACTCAGCTCTGCATATATTTCATTCCGAGCCGATATCCACTGTACCACAACGCACAGTCTGGATTTATAAGAGACACAGAATATAATAAATAACAGTGAGAAGAAAGAAGGGCATATAAATTGTAATAAAACTGAAAGTATAGTTGTCAACAAATTGAGAATGGATTAACTGAGAAACCAAATTTAACCAATTACAATTAAAACGTTTGGAATTAGAAGCTACTTTCAGTAGCCAAAAAAAGGAAACAGAAAATCGTGTTTAAAATTTGTCGACATTTGAAATGCTATAATTATATTATCTATTTGAGATAAATCACTCAATATTTTAAAAGCAACTTTATATCATCTACTTTAAAATACAAACACAAAAGCTGTGTGGTATTTTGAAACAAAAAGATTTATACACTTATAATTAAATTGAGCACCACCGTAGCGCAACATTTTCTTATCAGAATAGTGATATTTTGGTCCCCAAGGCCAGATATAAGGTGTAGAATATGTCTGATGGTAAACTTAAGTTTGCACAAAATCACACTAATGAATCTTCATGAAAAAACATATTGAAGGGAAAAATAAATAATCTTACATGTTTTCATAAAGCTAATTATTTTACACTGTTACTGGTTAGATATTAAACATAATATCAGTCAGTAGAGTGCCATACGTGATACACACTTGGGCGATCATATCTCGACAGTAAACATGACTGACTGGGCAGAATATTATCCCGCAGTAGGTTGCCATTGCTTTCTGCGGTAGACTTTTTGCCAGCAAAAGCTATAGAACCCAATCTGTCCTATTATTTAACCCATGAATGGAGGGAAGAGACGGATTAATACCTTTCACAAAGATACTTGTGCGTAAGTGAATGCAAGGAATTAAACTGGAATTCGAACTCGGCTCCCCAATTTGTCGTTCCGAGTCGATATCCACTGCACCACAGCGAACATACTCATCCACACATAATGAGTAAACAAAAATAATAACAGTATAAACATCCTAAACAAACGCTATCAGGATGTCGCGGAAGGTACCATCTACACCAACACTCGGCATTAGACTGCACTCTGAGACAGAAGCCTATTCAGCATCATTGGTAATGATAGGAATTTACACTTTATAGCTAGTATCTGATAAGAATCTAGTTGCTTTCCAGATAGAGGAAGGTTTATGCCTGCGTTATGCCTGATGTTCAATTACATGTCGAAAAGTATCGTTTTGTACAGAGGGCCCTAATTTAAATACCAAGGATGTGTTGCAACAGCGGTCGAAAATGCGTCACCAAAATCTGAAAGATACCTTCCAAAAGCTAAGCAAAGTATTACGAAACAGTAAAATGTTGCTAGGAACAAAAATTTGATTTGATTTGTTTGCTTAACGGCTTATCAAATCCTTGTGGGCCATTAAATGCCGAAATTTAATTATCTTCGGTGCTTCGAAAGAGTGAATTTTGATATCTTTTCCTGCATTTCGTAGTTGAATACATGGTAGATGTTACTCTGATTTTGCCCATATATATATGTTTTTATTGACATAATTATTAAAGGTGGTATTTATGTTATATTTTTGATGAGGTTCTATTTTTGGAATAGGATTTGATATATTTAAGAAATTGTAGGATAATAAATGGATGAATGTCATGAAAGTGTTCTTTCATGTTGGTTGATTGGCTGGTTATTTGATTGTTGGTCGCTTTAGCGGCATATCGACCTCTATTGGTTATTTAATGCAGAAATCTTAATATTTTGAATTTAATTGCATACATTTAAGTACAAATAAAGTGTATTGTTGATCATTTTGCCATGAAATGTATTGTTAGTAACTATACCATAAAATATATTGATAATCATTTTGCTATAAATTTGCATTGTTAATAATTTTACTATAAATATAAATTGTTGTTTTTTATACAGAAAAATTGATTGCTAGTGGTTTTTTAATATAAAAATGTATTTTTATACTTTCATAGTGTTTAGTTTTCGCTTGGAAATTCACTAAAGATGCGACCACCCCGGATCCGCGTGAACCTGGGAATAACAGCAACAACTAGGTGTTTTATGACTCTGATCGGGAGAATTGAGGTTTTCAGCCTTCAATATTCCGATCAGAGGCCTTCCTGTCGGATGTAGTCTATCGTCGTACCCGTAACCATAAAATAAAAAAAGAGTGTTAAACTGTTATATATTCCTATTTGGCAGAGAAATCTAAAAAAATTATCTCGTATATGAAGATGAAATTTGAAGCAACACAAACGTGGTTCTACAGAACGATGATGAGAATCCCATGTACTGAACACGTGAGTAACGAGTAAATGTTAGGGAAAATTGAAACAAAAAGCACAATTATGCAGAGATTAGATTCAGGAAGAGACTCTTTATATGTAAAGAGAATATAATAAAGAAAGATAGTTTAGACAATTTGTATGTATACAGGAGATATTGTAGGCAGATGAAAATAGCGAATAACATACCAAACGATCTTTTGTAAATAGGTTAAAGAAAAAAGAAAGGAAAGAAAAACGACAAAATTTACTAAGAACTAGGAAAACAGGAAACTATGGAGAGCTATGTTCACTCATGTTCTCAAAAGACAGGTTGCATTGAAGAATCTCAACAGCCAAGTTTTCATGAGTTTGTAATATCTTTGAATATCAGAGCGATCTGCTAAGATTTTGAATTTATACATATAATAAAATTGATATTTTAATGACCTACCATCTGAATACTGATTCTGAGAACATATATATATAAACATAAAAAAACGTTAACGACAGATTTCGCAATTTTAGTAAGTTCGAAATTTAGGTCGCTATGGGTTCTTACGGACCGGCACATCCCCAGAAGTTGTCCAGCGTCTTGGAGGATGTATATTTTTAGGAACCCACCATCTCCAGATAGAATACCAACTAAATCCAATAAGGTTTTAAGTTCAGAATCTTTCTTCTATTACATTGGTTGCAAACTATGTTTATGGAACTCATTCTTTCCAGCAATATAACCCATAAATAGAGGATGAAATGTATATACATATATTTCCCACAAATATTTCGGTGAAAGTGATCGTAGCGAACTCGTTTGTATTTCACTTGCAAATATCTCTTTCTGAACAGCTAAACACTACACTACGTTCAAATGCTTGAAATACTAAGACACAAGGACATATACTAAATACACCGGTTCTATATTTGTCTATATTTATGCGTGAGTGTGATTGGCATGACATCCTACTAGAACTGGACATGACGAATTACCTAAGCAGTTATTTTACGAAGAGTTATCACGTGGTGAACGTCAAGAACTCAAAGCGAAAAACAGTTTAAGGATAGAGTTAAAAACAATCTTAACAGTCTTGATATTGATGCTGCGGTCTGGAAAACGTTGACAGAAAATCGATCTGTGTGAAGGAAAATGGTAAACGTTGTTTGTTAGGCGTTCGAGAAAATGAGTGTTAATCTTGAATCGAATTCTTCGAAAAGAGAACATAACCTCAACCCAAAATAATTTTCAGTCGGATAACACTTGAATGTTTTTTAGTTGTCTGCTTTTAAAAAAATAACAAGAAATTGCTAGTCATAAAAGAGCTCATGACGGTCAGCTATCAAAACGGACTATTTTGATTTCGAAGAAATGTGTGTCAGTTTTGTGAAAAAGTACGTGGGCCAACAGCAGGTCTCAGGGTGTTCGTTTTGTTGTAATAGATAGTAGCTCAGTATGATAAATCGAGGGCCGCGTTCAAATTCCAGGCAAATTCGTTTCAATCACTTGCGAAAAGTATGAATACAAAAAAGAACAAGGTACAGAGGGTGCCGAAGAAAACATAACAGAAATATAGGAATCAAAGAGATAGAAGATGGCAAATGACGTTAGATTAAACTTTTTGAGATTGTAGCCATCAGGGAAGAAGTTATTCGTAGGAGAGTTCCAAAACCGAGAGGTTCGAGAAATAAACTAATAGAATATAAGTAGCGGTTATATTTGATTATTTTTAATGTTAAAAGGTTGTGACCATCTTATCAGTCTAATAGCACGAGCAAATTATTGTGGTCAGGGTGCCAGGGAAAGGAACTCGTCAGAGAAGAAGCAGCGAGAATAATTGTAGAAAAGACAGAAAGAAGCCTTATCTATTCGGTCAGAAAGCGACTGAAATTGAGCCGCCAAATCGGGAAGAATTACACTGGATATCCTTGTTTGGATTTTGTCGAGAACCTCGAGATGAAAAGCAAAAGCAACCAACTAAATATGGCACCAGCATTCAATGCACGGACAAATGATAGATTTTTAAATGTGCAAGATTCTGACGAGAAATAATTTCTATCCCGACACAGTGACCCAAACTTCATAACAATAGATGTAGCTATTGATTCGATATGGCTTCGACTATTAGGAGTCATTTCAATTTAAATTCCATGTGAAATTATCTATATCACCAAACTTTTATTCACATAAAAGCTGTATTATGAGGGATTTTTATATTAAAAATATGGTAACCAAATACGAAGAGCTGGATAAATTTATATTGACATACTTTATTTTCATCTGTAACAATATTTACCTTTAAAGAATTAGTATATTAGTGTCCAATGCATAATAGATTGCCAAATTTGCAGCAATTTAACTAATGACTCGAATGTAATTGTCAATATTTATTCAAAATATGACTGTATCTTTTGCCAAAACGTTCCATTTTATACCAAAAGTAGTAGAAATATTTTATTTAATATATATATTACTGTTTACCACATTTAAATATTAATGTTGCCTAAGTAATTCGACATATTTTTATCGTTAATAAAAGATATTTTTGTATGAATACAAAAAGTGTCAAAACATAACTTTCCTCTTAATTATTTTACATGCAAAATAAAGTCAATTATTGCCATGTTTCTAGTTCTTTTTTTTCAGTATTTAAAAGTTTAATATAATATTCCTTTCTAAAATTAAAAAAATAATATTCCTATCTGAATTTTAAAATATATCAATCATTTTTTTATTCATTTATTTCTTAATATTTTATGAAAATTTATTTATTTATTTTTATTATTAGAGGGTTTTAATAACCAAAATAAATAAAAATATATTCCATCACAAACATTATTTTTCATTTTCTTTAATCGTATCACCCCGAGCAAATAAACAAATCAGATCAATTTATCACAAACATTTTTTTTAATCGTATCGCACCGAGCAAGGCGGTAACGCCATTGATGTGCAAGGGGTTACATAAGAGTAAAAAGATTAGATAGGAGAAGAGTAAAGAGAAAGACAAACCAGTTAGAAGGGAGCAAAAGAAGGATGAGAATAGAGGCGTGATGCCAGTTGCAAACGTGGAGAGAAACGAAAGGATATACAGGGTAGTGTAGAAAGAACTAGAATCAAGTGGTTAAGAGATGTATATTCACAATACATTTAAATTTCTGGAGGTTCTAGATTTCTGGATTTAGCTATTGAATCAATGAAATGGTTCCACTTTAAATCGGAAAAAAGAAGGAGGCGCAGTGTATTGGTCACGGGGAGACTCGCTTGGTCCATGGGTGGCAGGAGAGGTTGCCTGTGATGATTGGCATAAAGCAGTTGGTCTTGGACGCATTGAAATTTACAAGCCACTTCTTACCTCAGTCCTCCAGAGAATGTAGATCTCTCTCAAAATCTGCAGCGAGGTTATGTTTCTTACTGATGCGGGAGTAAATTGTGGTATCATTTGCGTAGAAGCCTACTTGTCACTTGATCTCATCTGGGAGAACATTTATGAAAATAAGGAAGTGCGACGGGCCTAGGATAGATCATTGAGGGCAACAGCGTTTGTACAGTAGGATGTAGAGGCATGCCCATTCAAAACGACTTTCATTATGCGATTATATAGAAAAGAGTGGATCAGATTAAGCAAGCATGCGGTAATACCGTAACCCAGTAGCTTGCATAGAAGGCCAGCGTGCCAAACCCTGTCAAAAGCCTTGGAGATATTCAAAGCAACAGCTCCAGCCTCGCCAAACTCCTCAAGGGCCTGAAATATGTTCTCCGTGGTGGTCGTTAGCATGTCGGCCATGGACCTGACGAATTGGAAACCATAGTGCCTATCATAGAACAGTTTATGGGCAGTAAGAAGTTGAACTATTTCAGCGTTAATAATGGCCAAGAACACTTTCCTGAAAATTGATAGAAGGCTGATAGGGTGATAGTTGGATGGGTCCGAGAGTTCACTAGAGTTCTTAAATACAGGAACGACAGTAGATGACTTTCAGCATGCAGGAAAACAGGAAGCAGAAAGGCAATAATTATGGAATTTAGAGAGGACAAAGGAGAGTTCAGGGGCACATTCTTAAAAACAATCACCGGGATTCCATCACCACCTTTCGCCTTATGATGGTCCAGTTTTTATATTACCCGAGTTACTACTGCCGGGGTACTGTATACATAGTTTAGTTTAGCCTCAGTTCTAATAAGGAAAACGGATGCGGGAATTCCAGATGAGTCAAATATGGAGCACTCGGTCTTGTCCACTGATGCTGTGAGGACCTCAAAATCATAGATTAAGGGAGGGATAAAGGATTTGACGTTGTTCAGCACCCGTTTGCATAACCGCCAATAGTCCTTGGAGCCAAACTTGCAGTCAGCTATGCGCTAACTGATTCTCTCAGCAAACAACCACTTGCCGTCATTCAGGATCCTTTTGCACTCATTACAAGCAGACGTGAATAGGCGCTTATTGTGGTCAGAGGCATGTCTCCGAAATAGTCGGAAGTAGTGGTTCATGTGGGCAATGGCGGCCGAACAGGCAGGAGAGAACCAAGGGGAGATTTGAGACGAAATTTCTTGGGAGGTATGAAGGCATTGAACCCAGCTTTCATCCAGAAAGAAATCTCAGAGAGCCAGTCATCAAATAGGAGATCGAACACTTTTTCCCAAGTGACGTCGCATAGAAAATCGCGACAGGCCTCCCAGTCAGCTCTTTGGCAGCTGTAGGAGGTACTATAGGTAGGAGATTCCTAGGGGAGTGAGAGTTGTGAGACAACAGCATGGTCGGAGTTGCCGAGAGGGCAAAGCTGCAAGACTTGGCAGGAGTCAGGTGCAGAGGTAAAGTATAGATCTGTTAAATGAGGCCTGTCCAGAGGGAATGCTGGGAAAGCGTGTGGGAAAATCCATTACTTGCGTAAGGGTTTGGGAAATGGCAAAGATCATTGCGTGGATGACAGCTGAATTAGTAACAGAGTCTTTAAGCCACTCAGCATGAGGCATTAAAATCTCCGAAAATAAATATGTGAGCGAATGGGTGGGTAGAAGTAGCCTTATCTGTATTGTCAGGAACGCTGTCTTAAAGAGAGCAGTCGGAGAGAAGGGGGAACTGTAAACAAAAAGAAAGGTAATCAAACTGAGAAGTGACAGACGGAGACATATATATTGGTAGTCAGGAGATTCGACAGATGTCACCCTAGCTACAGGGAGGTGTTCACTAAAGTATAACCCCAACCAATGCATATGGACACTGGAATCCTTCCTTGAGAGAACGAAAGCCAGGGTTATATAAGTCAGAGGAGGGAATTGATGGGTTGAGTTTAGTCTCACAGACTGCTAGGATGTCAGGGGACTTTTTGTGGAGGAAAGTTCGTACGAATGGCTCGGATGTTAGTAAAAGAAATGTTAAGAGGTTTTGGTGATTTGAGTTTGACTGGTTTAGGATTTTTCTCATTCCGTTTATCATGTTAAGGTTTGTTGGTAGGGAGGGACCTTGGGTAGAGGATGCAAGCGGTCATTATCTACGATATACGCTGGGAGGGTAACTGGCTCGGGCTGCATCAAAGTGTGGCCCCGGTGTTACCCACCGAAAGCACTTGTAGGGACACCTATCCATGAGCGACATGGCACTAAAAGAACCCCGATATCATGCAACTGTTGATCAGAGCAGCCGCTATTGAGGCTAAGCAGGATTTAGGGCTCCTAATTACCAGTCGGAAGCAACAACCAGGAAACTACCAACCCGGTACCCTCCTAATGAAGAGACGTAGCCACCAATCACACATATCGCAGGAAAATCACGAAAGAAATAATACTGAGGTCTGAGGAGAGAAAAGAGAAATCCAGAAAACACTTCCTAAAAATTGAACAAGGGATGAGCCTCTACACCTGTTCTATAGAGGTTGGTGGAGTGTGAACAGGGCGATAGCTTGGTCTATCTACTCCAAATAAAAAATAAAAAATAAAAATAAAAAATATAGAATGGAAAATTGCTAAGTTTTAATAGCCAGAGAATTTTTTCCAAGTTAAAAAAAAAGAAAACCAAACGTTCAGTTAAGCATGACGAACAAAACAAATTTAAAATTAAGCCAAAAATGGCTTACTTTTAAGAAAGTTTTGAAGTTGAGCTCCCATCCCAAACACATTGTTGCTGCTAGTAAGGTAAAAATACAATTCTTTTTAACTTTTTGGCGGAACCAAAGTGATAAGCGGGCGGGGGTGGTAGTCAACTAAATAGCCAGTATCGGACCTGTAGGCCGCGATCGAACAGAAAAAAAATAGAATGCAACAGCCGAGAAGGAAAGCGAAAGCGAGAAACAAAGAATCTAACTTGGTATTAATTTAATACCTTTATTAAAGATAAGTCGTTATCCGGATTCAGATAAACAGAGCGCGCAGCAGAACAATCCAGAGATGTGACAAGAACAGTGAAAGTGTGTCAAATTCATCGGAACAATGAAGGCAATATTCATGCTCATAATTTTTTCTAGAAAGAGAAATACAAATGCAGAAAGACGTGTAAATGTTTTTTATAGACTACACAGTGGTGTTCGACGAAGTACGCCACATAAACTTGTTAAAGATGCTCGCCAATTTTGACATATTCGAGATAGATATCAAGAAACATTTACTTGAAGCAAACTGCCTGCATACGGAGATGAAATTAATTCTGCCCATAATTGAATGGCGTGTAAGACAAAGATATATCTTCTCATCGGATCTATTCAAAATGAAATGCAAAACATTTCGGAGAAAGGTAGAAATCCTGCTAGAATTTTTATTGGCGGACACCGCCTGAATAATAAAATATTCAGATGATACACTGTTGGTAGCTTACATGGAAAAATACAGGACCTTCTGCAGAAGATAGCAATAGAAATTGAGAAGAAAAGAAAGTATATAAACTGAACGCATGGTAATCAGCAGAAAGAGGATTCAAAAAATGCTAACTACAGGTCGGTGGTACTCAAATCAAACAGGTGCAGAAATTTAAATACCTGGGAAATATCCCGAAAACAGATGGAAAGTGTGTCACTGAGATCCGAAGGCGCATTGGGATGGTTAAGGACGCATTTCAGAAGCTAAGCAGAGTATTGAGAGACATGAAGATTTCATTGGAAAAAAAGAAAAGAGTACTGGATGTTATAGCTTTCCTCCTATATGGCAGTGAATGCTGGATAATCTTTTAAAAGATAAAGAAAAGACTTGAAGCAATATTTAATGTAGTTCTGCAGAAGGTTACCGAGGATAACATGGGCCAAACATAATCTGAGTGGCCATATATCTCCACAGTTTCTTGTCGTTTGTTGATGTAAACAACGTTTAACCATCTATATTTTGTTGTTTCTGCTCTGTTACACATTCCCAAATTCTCACTACGTAGGTTGCCCTCAATGTTTTCTTTTCTTCCTCGAATAAAACCAGTGACTGTTAAATTTTTCTTTGCCCATTCTTCTCAAATTTATCTACGCTATTTCAACTGTGTCTTTCTGATTCTGTGTATAAGTTTGCATTTTGTATGCATTTTATTTAACCCTCTAGGGCCATTGGTATCATATTTGATACAGTATGAAAACAAGTCTTGAAAGAAATATTTTCCTGAAACATTTTTTAAGAGAAATATTTTATAAATTTCAAATGAAAGCAGCACTGACTGCTCAGTCAATGAATACCAAATGTTTCCTGATAGGGGAATACCAAATGTTTCCTTATAGGGAAATACTGTATCAAATATGATACGAATGGCCCTAGAGGGTTAAAGGAATTATCGTATCTCACACATTCAGTTGCAAGTATTGTAAAAGTATTGTGACAATCCATCAGTAGAACCACATCTCAGTTACTTAAAATCCCTTCTTATCCTTAAAGTGAGATTAGGACATTTTTATTTGTTTTGTGTTTCTTCAAAACGTAGACGAGCATGGTTGTCCACAATTTCCTGTTCCATATAGCAATTAGTAAAGTTTCTCTTTTTGCCAGCAATCCCTGTTCTTCTGGCCACTGAAACACATTCGTTAGATATTTTATTTTCAGTTTTTCTTTGTCCCTCGTTTTTTCTATGTCATATGAGTGTCAACTTTTCTAGTTTCGTTTTCCTCAGTATATGCCCTAGAAATGTCAAGTATCTGTTTCTGGTGTTAAATATAAGTACACTTTTCTTTGCATTTTATTTGAAATTTCGTTATTGCTCTCATTTGTAGTCAATAGTATATTCAATGGACATATGGGGCCCTGGATAGAGGTAGTATCTTTGATATTTGACAAAATACAGCTTCAGATAGACAAGCATCACTGGCCATCAACCATCTCTTCAATCTCTAATGTGATGCTTCAAATTTGCTATTCCCCAGTAAAGCGCTTCAGCTCTCAGGCTACTCACGCGAGAAGGTGGTATTAATACGGCATCACTAGGCTAAAAGGCTCCTTGACGCAGATGACTAGTTATGATACAAGGGTTCTCTCAGATAATTACAACGGCTACGTGTTCGCGACTAAGGTGAGCAACATAGTTGGAGGACATCGTCTGTGGTCTAATCTGGAGAGGGATGAGATTTTCCAAGTTAAAAACGCTCAACACACAACACATGATGAGCATATTAAAAAATATTCGCAGAGATCAAGTCTCTGCCAAACGACGGCAGCAGGTGTGGGGGGGGATTGGGGACAGCTCAACACATCAGCGCCACAACGAGTTTTTCAGCTTTTCTTCTTCTATGTGCCTTGTCCTTTCAGGACGTAGCCGATCGTGACTTTCCACGTCTCCATATCCATGGTGGCTCTTAGCAAGCTTTCAACTGTTACACCAGTCAACCCCCGCTCTATTATCTACATTCCCAGACCCTTCAAATATGTTATCCACTGCTTTCCCCTGTCACTTTCTCCCTCTATCCGGCCTGTTAACATCGGGTTCTCCAATCCCACATTCCTCATCACATCTCCCAGTAACATTTGCTGTCTTTTGCTGATGTTTAGTAATAATGCCTTTTTCGTTTCCATCCTTTCCAAAGCCTTATTATTGCTCAGAGACTAAATCCATGATATCCACAGCATCCTTCTGTATAACCACATTTCAGTTGCTTCAAGTTTTTCCTTTATTTTTGATGATGTTTTTCAGCATTCACTGCTATATTGAAGAACAGACATAACATAGCAATCCAGTTATCTTTCCTTTGTTTTAACGATATTTTCCTGTCTCTTAATACTCTAATCAGCTTCTGGAAAGCGTCCTTTGCCATGCTGATTCGACTCCGGATCTCTGTGTTGCACATTCTGTCTTCTGTAAGAACACTTCCCAGATATTTAATTTTTTGAACCTGCTTGATTTTAGTATCACCCACCTGTATTTGGCATTTTGGACTACTCTTTTTTCTGCTGACAATGCATTCGGTTTTCTTGCAGTTTGTTTGTAGTGCTTTCTTGTCACGCTCTTCAGTTACATTCAGTAGAAGGTCTTGTAGTTTCATTTCCCCGTCTGCTATCAGTACTGTATCTTGGTACCTTATCTTGTTCAAATTGTGGACTCCGATAACGAATTCTGGCATAACATCTCAGAATAGTTTCGCTGTATAAGTTGAATAAATCCGGTGAAGAGACACATCCTTGTCTTATGCCGATTTCTATCGTTGTATATCTTTTGAATTCGTTACCTGTCCATATGCAGGCGGTTTACTGCCAATAGAGATTCCTAGTTACTCTTATGCCTTTCCCAAATATGTCGAGAATGCTGAGCAACTCCATCATTCCTTGTGGCGTATTTTGTCTAGCGCCTTTGCATAGTCTGTAAAATATAGATACAAGTTCACCTTCATTTGTGTTGCCGTTTCGGAGAGCATCCAAATCTTTAATATAGCGTTCCTTGTTCCAGTGTCTTTGATGAACCCCCACTGTTTTTTCCCCTCTCTGTCCTGATTCTGATTCTTGCTCTGTTCATCAAGATTCGCACGATCAGTAATATGATTCCGGGAGAAAGAGCGAAAAATGAAGATGTACACTTCGAATCCTTCTGTAGAACGATATTTCTGTTGATTCGTGTCTTTCCTTCTATTGTGATGAGATCGGCAATAATTGATTGTTATATAGGAGGATCAGTTAAGTGCTCTTTTCTTTATTTCTAACTAAAATTTGATATTTCTTAATACTATGTTATATTTTGAAAAGTATCTCTCGTTATTACAGTGAGCTCTTGCTTATAAGCGTCACGTTTTCCATTCTCTATGAGAACGCTCCCTTGATATTCAAATTGTTGGAGGCGCTTGGTTTTGCCGTCTCCGAATCGTAGTTAGCATCTTACGCTGTTTCCTTTGCTGCTAGCCATATATTCTATCTTCTTACAGTTGACGGATAACACCAAGACGTTATTCAAATTCACAGATGCTGAAAAATCTTCTTCGAGTAGAGTTGTCGAATTTCAAAACAAAGAAGCGATGATAAATCCAGGAGAAGGATGGAACTTATCGATCTGAAGCTAAGGCCAGAAAATCGTTGATTATATTTATCGCCGAAATTGTGCTGAAGTCGCGTCCTCTTTGCGATGCAAATTTACTGAATTTTTCAACCGATTATTTCTGCGACGATCCTCGCGAAACGTAGATTACATTAAGGTTACTGCAACCTCTGTCGATTTAAGAACGGTAATCTGTTTAAGAATACGTTGTTACGGCTATTTAAAATCAGTCAGTCGAGAAGCAAAGGGTCTATTAACGGTTTGTGCCTCGCAATATTGTAGAAAGTAATTTCAAACGAGCCGTTCCCTCTTTGCGAGTGAAAACTGGTTGCTAAAATGTAATTACAAGCCATTTATTTTAATGATAAAGATTTTTAATCGGAACGTATTGAATTGAAGAATCGCAGCATTTCTAAAATCAAGAATATTCTACCAGAAATATTGAACACTAAACTTTTGAGTTCAATTTCATGTAAAAGAAATAATGTTTTATGATATCTTTACTTAAAAGTACAAGTCAAGACCGCTGTCCTTTCGCATTTTAACTAGAAAGTCGATATGCATTAAAGATTATTTATAAGTAAAACAGCAATAAGATTTATTTTTGAATTGACTTTTCGTATAAGTGTATGTGCCGGGTCCCTTGAAGACATAGGAGATCATGAGCATCATTTGCCTTTTTATACCGTATAACGTTCTAGTATCCCTATACAAGTTCGTTACAAATCACTCTTTTCTATTGTCCCTCTACTTTCCATAGGTCCTGTTAGTGTTAAAATATGCAAGCCCTTTATGTAGCCAGAAATCTATTGTCAGTTTCTAAGTGTCATATACGTTTGACTTTTTCTGAAAACTTCCTCATACATGATATTCTCACCATGCTTCTGTAGTACATCTTAATTGGCGCAGATAAGTACGCGAAATTTTTTAGTATTCACTGACGTATCAGTGTGTTTATGAAGCATAGTATTTATTTTGTTTATCACGAATTATTTTCTGTTTCTTAATATATATTTATCTTATGGAAGGTACCTTTCACTATTTCAATACATTGTCAGATTTAAGTGTTATATTTCCGTAACTTGTAGAAACATATCCCAGTTTTTATACTTTAATTCGCCATTTACATATCGTTGCTGTCATCTTGAGCTGTTCTTATTGAAAGTCATACATTCTTTAGTCTTATAGTGGGAACTATTTTTCATTAAATCATTCTTCGAAAATGTATACAATTTAACGTTGATATTTTAGAACTATTAGGCAGTGGGTGAATGCCATATTTAAGAGAAAAAATCCGGAAAGGCTTAATAATTTATATCTATTTTATAACATCATTTTTAAGAGCAACGTCTTTTCTTTACCAGCTGATCTTTCTTCCCCTTGATATATGATCCATTCTAGTAAGGTTTAACTGGATTCCTGCTGTAGTTTAACGACGCAGAACTTCTTAATATAGATTATCTGACTTTCAACGTAATTAAATTAACATATATGGTTGATGAATTTGTTTATTCAACGAATGATATGGAATTTGACGTTTGGACATCGTTTTCTGACGTGCGTAAAAAATTATTGGGCTGAAAACTACAAAGAGTTAGTTGAAATTCCATGGAGAATTTTGCTAATATTAATATTAAGGTACATTCTTTACGTAGCCATCTTTCCAGATGAAATTTCCAGATAATTGTAGTGATGTGAGTAATCAAGGAGAACGATTCTATCAGAATATGTAAATGTAAACTCATTTATAAATGGAACTTTATCTCTGTGTGTCTGTGTGTGTGTCCCCGTTATCTATAGACTCCGAAACGGCTGAACAGATTTTCTTGAAAATTTGCACAGTTGTACTATAAGCGTCTGCGAGTGTTCTTAGCTAGGTTTTGAGTCGAGGTGCCTCCGATAAATATCGAAAATCGATAATCGAAAAGATCGGGTTATAGAAGGCGTGGTCCGATTTTAATCAAATTTGATACACTCATAGACAAAGACAGGAAACGATATTCAGAAGTTTCAAGCTTGCAGTTCTTACAATCGATAATATATATATAAAAGGCAAGATGCTTGTGTGTGTGTCTGTTTATCTGTCTGTATGTCTGTATGTCAGTATTTTCTTCAGCCCTTTTAGTTTAGTTTTTGCTTCGGGTTTGGATCTAACTAAATGTAATTGTAGTTCTTAGTCTCAGCCATGATAAAATTTATCAGAGGACTTATTTAGCCCTCAAAATTCAGTTTACGACGAAAAAAACTTATTTGATATCGATACCAGGAAATCAAAATTTGATTCACATCCATTCATTTGAACTATTGCTTTTTAGTCTTTCGTGCCAACGTCCAAAGTGTCTGAGCTCCAGGACCATGGATTAGTTTTAAAGCTTTCATTCCATCCTAGCAACTCCGGGCTATACTGCTAGTTAAAAATAATGTACGGTAGGATAAACGAATGATGACTGACCACTGGTAGAGTATCAAAAGGCACTTAATAACAATGAACATGATAGACAATCAAGAATAAGAAAAGTTTGTTATTATATTTCTTATCTTCACGAAGGTTTTATTTCCGCGGTTAGCTTATTAAATGATTTCATAAAAGTACCTGTTGGTCTTCGTATATTAATCAGGTTATTTTTAAAGTCTTAAGCTCTGATTGTTATTGAAAAATAGTATTTCTCAATAAGCAGATCAACATTTGTTGATTTAAATACAAATTGAGAGGTTTCTACGATTTTAACTCGAGAGATCTTGGTCAATATGATATATATAGAAAGGAAATGAAAAACTACTTTCATTCCAAAAATAATGTATTTCTTAACAGCAAAAACGATAGGTAACCAAGAAAAAGTAAGATAATATTCACATTTACCACCCTCAGATTAACTGAAACAGATGTTTATTGCCTCAACACCGTTTTTTGTCAGCTAGTTCTCTTAAATATAAGTTTTTCTATATTAATTATAGATTTATAAAAAGCCATGTATTAATCATAGCTATTTAAAAGATCCTACATTAATTATATTTCTTTAAAAAGCAATATATTAATCCTAGATTCTGAAAAATAATAATTATAACTTTATAAAAAGCCATGTATGCCAATCAAAAATACCTTGATTGCTTTTATTAGTTCGGCCTCCCTTGCGATGAGCCAGTGATCTTGCAGAACCCATACTAGAAAAATGTTGCCCAAGCCTGGCTTAAACATTAAATCTATGAGATATATATGTTTAAACAGCTATCCTTATTCTTTAAACAGTATAAATATACATATATCGTTACATTACTTAAATAATAACGATTCCTAATCAACCACATGTTTTCACCTAATATACCATTTAAAGCAATGAGAATTAATCTTGTATTATAAATAAAATCTATTATTTTTTTAGCAATTAAGAGAATTCTACCTGTAACCTATTAATGACTGATATTCAATTTTTGGTACACTTGTTATGAATAAGGTTTGCTTAGAATGTATTAAACTTTAGAGCAACTTGCATTCAGATCGATAATCAAAGGTGTCTATATATTAGGCCCTGCTGACGTAGTATGCTAAATTTAGTATATATCGTTCATAATCATCTCTCTGGGCATTGTTACTAAATATAAATTGATTGACTACATAATTATAACTTATAATAATGCAATCGTAACCCCGATATTCAAATATTAATAAAAGCCAATAACCATTTTATACAATAAATTATCTGCATACTGACCAAGAAATATTCATGAAAGTTTATTTTGATATATACTGCGATAAATAAATTCAAAATGTTAGTCCCGTTATTATTTCAGCTGGGTAGCCAGAATAATACGAACATATGAAAAATATATATAAATACGTTAAAGTCATTATGTCTTCTCCCCACACATACGACGATAATTGAATTAGGACAAAATGGTCAATATCGTTTGATTTTAGTTCGCTAAATAACATCATTCCACTCATCAGTTCATTAAATATTAATATTGTCGCCGCGGTTTATAAAATTTATTCAGTACTACACCCGGCCCGTGAAATACTTGTCGGTTCAATGTTTAGACGGAAACCTCTGTTCTAGTGTTATTGCCCTGCCTACATTTCTTTTAAGATTGATTTGGAGTTGAGGGAAATAAAAAAAAAAAGGAGGAAAGTAACTAGAGGTAGAAGATTTTGTGTAACTCTGTTTTTGTGTGGATAGATAGATATAAAAGCACATAGATAGTAGCAGATTGATAGATATAAACAGATACAGATCGTATCATATAAAAAATTCCCAGTGAAATCAATCTACGACTTTTCAACTGTTGTGGAATATTTATCTCGGATTGTATGTGGTTGCTTATAGTGTCTGATATTCCCAAGCTGTCCCCCATCTAAGTACTGACGGTAATCGACGTTGTTTAACTTTGGTGATTGAAAGAAAACTTGTTTTTTCATCGTTATCTTACGATAGATAGATAGATAGATAGATAGATAGATAGATAGATAGATAGATAGATAGATAGATTTTTTTCGATTAATTCGTTTTATATCGCTTATTAATGCTTTGCTGGTTAGTAAAGACTATGAAATAATTTTAGATTCTAGAATTATTTTCTGATATAATAGTTATTATAATATTTAGTGATACAAGTATTAATAATTTACCCATACCTGAGAAGGCAGGCAAGCAGGCAGGCGTGTCTGGAACGAACGTGACGGCCGTCGCACACCCACGTCTATTGAACAGGAGAAGAGGTTCATCCTTTTTTCCTTGGTTAGGATGTGGTTCCGGCTTTTTCCAATCTTTTTACTCTTACGTAGCCCCCTGCGCATCAGTGGCGTTATCGCCTTGCTTGGGGTGTTATGAGTAAAAAAAGAAAGAGAAAAAGTGGATTCCTACCTCTTACAGGGTACTTGCGTGTAAGTGAATGCAAGGAACAGAACAGAAATTGAAACACGGCTCTCTCCTTAAAAATGTCAAGCTATTAACCATTACACCATCTGCACATCCACGATTACAGCACCTGATATTTCTAAGCGGTCACCCATCAAGGTACTGACGAGCGTCGACCGATCGATCGATAGATAGTGTAACAGAACCAGCTCTCGTCAACTATTCAGATCAATTACAGACAGTTTGAATAACACTCACTCGGCCCTCGGGTCTGTTTTTCTTTTCTTTAGTCTTCTGAAGAGGGATTCATTTCACTTCTCACCATTGCTATTCTTCACACACGCCAGAAAAAGAAATCTATCATTACGAACAAAGTCCATTAGCAATATTGCCGCTGAACTGCTAACTATATATTAATGAAACTTCATTTTGTTGAGTGCTTCTTCGTTTTCAATTGCGTGAAGTGGAGTAAAAGATGAAAAACGAAAAGAAGTGTGTTTCTTTAAAAAGAGCCCTCGAAAAACTGGATTGACTGTTACATAGAATCTCTTTTTTCGGTGACCAATAGTGATACTAACAATACAGTTTGTTATACCAGGAGTCGAAAAAAATGGTTAATATATGACTTTAATATCATTACAAAATATATATACGCCATGCTTGAAGGTGAATATTTGATATCAATATTGAATAGTCTTATTTTCGTTTATAAAAATATCACTTAAATTAAATGCCAATGCTTGAATTATCAAAATGAGGCTGATTGAATTATTTCTTTTGGATTTTATACGGTTTATCAACCTTCCGCAGGTTGTTTTATGCAAGAAAATATTCAAGATTATAAATATGTTATGAAGATAATAATGATTTTCATATCAAATTTCTATTAATTAATACATAGTTCGGGCAGAAGTGGTACCTTTCTCATGAATTTCTACGCGTAAATGAATATAATAATCCCGATTTTAATTGGAAATTGGTTCTCTTAATTCAATTTCCAAGTTCATAACACCCCCGCACATACAAGCTTACAGTGGTATTTGGAAGCCATCACACATCTAGTTGCTAGCATGCTCTACTTTGCTTAAGTTCGTTGATCTTATGAGAACCGATAGTTCAATGTTATATGGCCGTAAATATTAAGTAAGCTTGTTTTATTTACTTGACTTTTTAAATATTGAAATGGAATCTACTATACTAATATAGAACTAATATAAATATTAATTATAAGTAAAGAAACTTTTCCTCGTCCTCTGTTCGCTAACGAAGTTATGAAGAACCCAATGAGAATCAAATTCACTTAAGAATTAGAAAAAGGGCAACAGTAGACCATTTTTAATCATTTCATTTAAGCAAAGCAATAAATTACGTAAGAGGCTAGAAGTTACTGAGTAATAGAGAATATGAGAAATGAATACTATTAAGGAAAGAGAAAAATAAAATAACGGGGTTTAAGTAGAAAGAAGATAACGATTGACGCTGCATGTATTTATTTCAAAATCAAAGTTGACAGAAGAAGGGTGATAGATGGAACTGTTAGCATAGAACTTACGGTTACATCCAACCATTTGAACTTCAAAATCATAAGACCTTGCTGCCAATCTAGTACTACGCTTAAATTTATAATAATAAAGGCTCCATAGAAGAAAATTCTTCATAACAATTACCATCTTCAGAAAAAGCATGAAAAAACCTACTTCGACAGTTGTGTAAAGATACTGAAGCCGATATATCAATTTACGATCAATAACATTCTTCTGTGGATTTTATCAAGAATCTCTAAAAATACAGCAGGATCATCATACCGCTTAACTACAATAATCAAAGCAAGGACGAATAGCTGATTTATCAATATGTGAGATAGACTCTGGCTAGAAATATTATCTTGCCCGACACAATATAATCTTACCACTTCGTGTCAACGGTAAATCTTACCCTGAACAAGCGTAATGAGTTACTCACCTGGAGGTAAACAGCAGCTATTTTCGAGGATGTATTGCTGACATATCTGCGCTGGAGTTGCCCAACCCTCACATTTCATTGTTGAAAGAGGTTGAAAGCGTTTACATTGTATTGTTCATGAAGAATAATTTTCATTCACTAGTTCTTCGCTACACTTCCGGCGATCTAAATACCTTGTTCCATCAAACAAAATATTCGCAACCATGACCGGCCATACTACGTACATAGTATCAATTCATCCACATTTATTTTGTATTCCATTGCTAAGGTTGAAGTTTTTGTGAGGGTAGCTTCTTTCACAGAAAAATCACTTTGGGGAACCAACTTTTAAGAAGATGTTTCTTCGCTCACTAAAATTTCACTCCCTTCATATCATTCATCTATTATGCATAATATAAACCCCATGCTTTCTCATTGTATACCCTTTTAATAACCTCATTCAATAACCTTTTTACCTTGAGTTGATCTTGGGGCATATAGCTTGAACTCTAGTTGTAGAAAATTGGTTTTACAAGACAAATTTACTTAACATCACGCTACTATATAAACCATAAATATTTATGTAATAATGTTTGATCTGGCACAAGGGAAAACAGAGGAAGAATATAAATGTATTGCAACATTGAGTGGTAAGGAGGTGCCTACTTCGAAGACAACGATTCAAAATTGCAGATTTTACTTGACCTTGAGCTATGATATCTTGCATTGATGGGAGGTACTGTTTTGAAATATAAAATCATTGGTCTATAAGACCTATTCTTGGGCACCTTCGTGTGTTGTAATAGTTAGCAAGCTTGCCTTGCTAAAACCTATTACAACTGAGTAGTGAGTTCGATCCTCACTGCGTTCCCTATACTGGCGGCCTTGTGCCAAATTAAACGGGGCTTAGAAAATCGGCTATAAGTTGTATTCTTATTTTGAATAGAATTTTTTTGAAAAATACTATCTTCGTATTTTAATTTTTCTTTTTTTTTTATAACCCTTTAATCTGATACATTCAAAATAAATATACAGTGGGGCTGTAAAAGTAGTTATATATTAAGTATTATACTAAAACAACCGTCGCTTTATTACAGACGCAATGTGGCTTCCCAGTGTTTCTTCCACAAATACTTTCAAGGCTTCTGCTCCGAAGAACTTAGGTCATTGGTACCCCCGATATATGAATTTACTCGAGCCACAAGATTAGCAACTAGGTCCCACTCTTTTACTGTGAAACCCATAAATTTTAAACGCAAATTCTGCAACACAGGCTTCTTTTCTCGCACTTCCCGACTGTGGAATTCCCTTCAGCTTACTTGCTTTCCGGACAGCTACACTCTTCAAGAATTCAAATATGATGTCAATAGTCATCTCTTGTCTCACTAACTTGCATCCCCTCTCTCATGCGCCTTTCTCTGTCCACCCCACCCTCATCAGTATTCTCATCCTTCTTTTACTCTCTTCCTGACACCCCCTGTAAATTGTCACTCTTTATCATAACTTTTTTCCTATATAACCCCCTGCAGCACAGTTACAGTAAAATCCATTGCTTTATAACTGTGTCTCCTTTCTCGAATAGAGCATATGAATACCGTGGAAAATAGTTTGATCATTTAAGGGATTGATATATTTGTTAATGTTATGTTTATCATTGACATATTTATTATTATGTTATAATTGATCTGCTTATGTAATCAATGCAATCTATTTTGTTTTGGAGTTTTGTTTCTTGGTAATGAATTTTGCAATAACTTGTATATGATATAAAAAGAATGAACATTAACACATGGACCACTAATTAAAAAATATGGTTATTCTTTTTCAGTTTGCTTCAACATCTTCATTTCCTTCACTATTATTTGAATGAAATGAAACATTTGATTATTGAATACAATATTTAGATCGAATGTCATACTTGTTGTCGTGCATATTAATCTTAAATAATTTAATCATCCTATCCTTTTGTATTTATCCCTTAGAACTTCTTCACTCACATGAGCACCTACGAAAGAATGTTTATTTTTTCCATCCTGTCTGGGTCGTAGCAAAATCTCACTGTTACGCATTCAGTTTTTCCATTTGTTGGTTGTTAAAGCCTTGATGTAAAGCTTGTAAATACAATAAAGGAGTGTTTGCAAAATATTGTTGAAACCACCGAATAAACAGCTAGTTGTAAGCACACACACACACACACACACACACACACACACACATATATATATATATATATATATATATATATATATATTATAATCATTTTTCGGTATATATTATATATTACTCATCTTTGGGTGTATAACTCGCAAGATTTTGAGGGTATACTTTAGAGAAAATCTTGCATCTTATAACTCGAAAAATACAGTAAATAATTTCTTTAATTGAAAATAGAAATTTTATACCGAAATTAAATAGACATTACAATTTAAATCTACATTATGCTTTTTCTCACTAGCTTTCTCTCTCTCTTTCTCTCTCTCTCCCTCTCTCTCTCTCTTTCTGTCTCTCTCCCTCTCTCTCTTTCTCTTTTTCTCTCTCGATCTGTCTCCCTATTAATCTATGACATTCGCTGACTTTTTATATATTCAGACGATTTTTTTTCTTGTGAGGAGCAATCACGATATAAAAATTAAAACACAAGACAAAGAAGGAAAAAAAAGAACAATCAGGTAATACAACAATCACAAAATGAAAAAAATCACACACCACGCTGTAAATATACTAACACGGTAAGAAAAGAAAATTTCGACACAACACAGTAAAAAGAAAAAAAAGAAAATGGTAAAATGAGGTCAACTCAATATAATAAAAATGCGCAGGCATACACATAAGCCCGTTAAAAAGTCCTACATCACTTAATATGCAATTAACAACCTTAAAATCTCCCATCATTTAAGAAAAAATCCTCTTCCAATTAAAACAATAAAAAATGCGCAGGCATACACATAAGCCCGTTAAAAAGTCCTACATCACTTAATATGCAATTAACAACCTTAAAATCTCCCATCATTTAAGAAAAAATCCTCTTCCAATTAAAACAATAAAAAAGTGAAAGACTAAAAAACAATTAAACAATAAACTACCTTCTTCGTATTCTATGTGCCCTGTCCCTTCAGGACGTAGGCGATCATCCTTCTCCACGTCTCCCTATCCCTGGTTGCTCTTAGTATGTTTTCTTCTGATACACCTTGCAATCCCCCTTGTGTCATCCACCTGATCAAGCTCTGCAAATATGTTATCCGCTGCCTTCCTCTGTCTCTTTTTCCTTCTATCTGTCATGTCATTATCAGGTTCTCCAAGCTCTACTTCTTCATTGCATGTCCCAGGAACTTCAGTTGTCTCTTCCTGATGCTCACTATTAATTTCCTTTTCGTTGCCATTCTTTCCAACACCTCATCGTTGCTTGCATGCTCGGTCCACGATATCCGCAGCATCCTTCTGTAAAAACCACATTTCCCCTGCTGTAAGTTTTGTCTTCATGTTTGAAGATATTGTCCAGGATTCACTGCTGTATTGAAGAACTGATATCACATAGCAATCCAGCATTCTTTTGTTTGTTTCCAGTGAAATTTTCCTTTGTTTTATTACTTTACTCAGCTTCTGGATTGCGTCCTTCACCATGCCAATTCGCTTTCGGATCTCTGTGTCGCACTTTCCATCTCCTGTTAGAACACTTCCTAGGTATTTAAATTTTAGTACTTGTTGAGATGCTGGTATTCCCCACCTGTATTTGGCATTTTCGGTTGCTCTTGTTGCTGATGACCATGCATTCAGTTTTCTTAAAGATTATTTGTAGTCCTTTCTTTTCACTCTCCCCAGCTACCATCTGTAGGAGGTCTTATAGTTTTCTTTCTGTGTCTGCAATCAACACCTTATCATATGCATATCTGATGTTGTTCAAGTTGTGGCCTCCAATAACAAATCCTGGCGTAGCCTCTAGGGTCTTCTCGCTGTACAAGTTGAACAAATCCGGTGAAAAGACACATCCTTGTCTTACGCCTCTTTCTATCTTTGTAAATCTGCTGAAATCGTTACCTGTCCGTATGCAGGTAGTTTGCTGCCAGCAGAGATTCTTGATTACTCTGATATCTTTCCCAAAAATGTCGAGGCTGCTGAGCATCTCCATCAATTCTTTGTGTCGTATTTTGTCGAATGCTAATGCATAATCAATAAAACATAGGTACAAGTCCTTCCTCATTTGTATTGCCCTTTCTGAGAGCATCCTAGTCATAAATATGGCGTTCTTTGTTACAGTGTCCTTGACGAACCCGCACTCTTCCTGTTCCATCTCGGGCCTGATTCTGCTTCTCGCGCTATTCATAAGGATTCTGACAATCAGTTTTGTAATGTTACTCACATAAGCGGATAGCTCTGTGTAGTTTGCACTCGTTTGCAGCTGGTTTCTTTGGTAGTGCTATAAATATCGACTTGCAGAGGTCGTCTGGTATTATTCCATTATTATAAATTTCATTTATTATTTTGGTAATTTTTTCTATGCCGAATTCTTCCAGGTCTATCAGCAGCTCTATTACAATGCCGTCTGGACCAGCTGTTTTGTTTCTGTTCAGTTTGGCCATTGCAGCTTCCACTTTGGATTTTAATGTTTCCGGTCCATCCTCCTTTTTCTGTATTCTTGGTTGCTCTCTCCTGTCGCAAAAAGATCCTTTATATACTGTTCCCATGCTGGGTATTTCCTCTTTCTTTAATATGATTGTTCCATCCTTGGATTTTATGCATCCTGTTGAAGAGCAGGTTTTTTATCCTGTCACACACACACACCAAGCATCATATAAATAGGAAAAATAGGGAAGCAACAATAAAAAAAACCTGAGAAATGAAGACATTACAAAATGCCTTCACGAATCCTCGAAGTCGGGATGACTGAAAAACCCTACTCAGTTAAATGAAAACCACTCGACATTAATTCTATTATTACTGTCTCAATAATGATATCAAGCACTCTACGACAAAAACATGCTTGCTTAAAATCTCTTTCTACATTTAAACTAGTGAAAAACAGCAATTTTGCAGCTATGCATCACTACAATTAAACACTATTTAGGCTTAATAGAAATATGCAGATTGTCACTTGATTGATATTATATTTACCACATCTTCTCAAGAGCTTCATAGGCGAAACTTTCTGCATTTCTTCAGCTCACTTGTTAGAAGATATCAGCAAACGTCTGTCAATTTTCTCATTTTTCGTTGTTTTCATATTAAATATAAAAAATAATTTGTGCACTTTCTTGATGTTACGCTGTTTGTTCTTCTTTATGAGTGTGTGTCATTGTGTATGTACGTGTGTATATATGTGGTGTGCATGCCCACCTGTACACGGGCATATGTACGCATGTGTAGGGTGTCATGTTTCTACTCTTTTTCACAATTTTTTGTCACTTTATACTCTCTATTCCTTTCTTTTCTTTCCTTTTTATCTTTTTTTCCTTTTCTATCAGTGAAAATGGAAAACCAGAAACCAGAAATCTAAACTCGTGATGACAAATATCTTTTTCACTGCTCCGTACAATCTGTATTTTTTGTCAAAGCTCACTTAACTATATCCTTCATATTACGAGTTTTTTGAGAAGACATAATAAATATGTCATTTATTAGATCAGAGCAAAATAATAAAATATTTATCAACCCACAAGATCAGTTAAGAAATATGCTAGTCGAAAACACGAGTGTTCTACGTAAATCAAATAACATGAAAGATGTTCATAAAAGAGAGGCCCTGTACATGAAGCATCTCTCCCGCAACATTATCCTCACCTTGTTTAAGTGGGAAAATGGAAAAGACGCGCTGAATTTTTTTTTTTAAATAGAATGGCGCGTAATCAAATTCAAGATATCCTAACACGTGACGGACTGAAATTAACTTCCCCACAAGCATACAAAAACGCATAAATAGTACATGTCACAAAGTTCACTATGAAAGGAAACTAACAATACTAAATCAAAATCCCCTTGACACTGGCTAAAGTACTGGCCGAAAGCGATCTAGACATGATACAGTTTTTTACACCCTCACAGCAAACAAATGGAAATATATAATAACTACAGAAACCCTTGCTATGAAAATCGGTTCTCTGGGCAGTGCCCGGAAGTTCTTTCCGTCTGTATCTATCTTGCACATCCGCCCGTGCATTGAATACTGCTGCCATATCTGGTCGGGTGCTCCTGCTATTCTCCTCGGGCTTCTCGACAAGGTACAGCGGAGGGTCTGTAATGTGATCGATACCAACTTGGCAGACTGCCTGCAGTCACTCTCTAACCGGCGCGACGTGGCTTCCCTTTGTCTCTTCTATAAATACTTTCACGGCTTCTGTTCCAATGAACTTAGATTACTGCTGCCTCCTAGATACGAATTTGCACGAGATACTAGATTAGCAACTAGATTCCACCTTTTTACAGTGAAACCTATCGAGAAAATACAACCGCAACTTCTACTCCAACAGTTTCTTTTCTCGTACTTCCCGACTGTGGAATTCCCTTCCACATGATTGCTTCCCCGACGGCTACAATCTCCAGGAGTTTAAATGTAAGGTCAATAGACACCTTCGCTCTCATTCTTCAAACACTCTTCCCATCTGCCCAACCCTCATCCTCGGTATCCTTACCCATCTATCACCTTGCTTCTGACATTTCCTACACCTAACCACCCCTCCTCTCTTTACCTTCTCCATGTAGCCCCATGCGCAATAATGGCAATGGAATGCCTTGCTTGGGGTGAAAGGATTAAAAAACAATAACTGAATACATAATTAAATCTTTCTTACCTGTCATATGTGTGTGTGTGTGTGTGTGTGTGTGTGTGTGTGTGTGTGTGTGTGTGTGTGTGTGTGTGTGTGATGCAGAACAATACTCTCTATTATCAGAATTTAAAACAGTTCTACAATGTCAAAAGTATCTGGTATGAGAAATATGCATGAATTCTAGTAATGGCTCAGCTATGGTGATACATATCAAACTCCATTTTTTGCAATAAATTAATCAGTAAGAGATGTAACTGCTTTGTGTTTTCTTAAGAGGTACAATGCTAAATAGACTATAATATCCTAATCATAGTGAATAAAATGGCGACAACTACCATAAAGTAATTGATAATAACTCCTCATTTAAAATACTATATAGTATAGTATCCTAAATATATATAGAGTGCAACCTGCCGTATGTTATATATATAGTGGAACCTACCATATGTATTGTTAACGACCGTTTTTCTATGCACGGTCGATTTGCTTATGTTAATTGATCCTTAGTGAGCGACCCCCTCCAGAATGCTACCAGTGACTAACATCAACGACTGAAAATCACTGATCAAGCGACAGATTCAATATCTATCTCTTTCTTTCTTTTATTTTCTTGTGTATCTATCTACTCTATTTCTATCTGGGTATATCTCTATCTCTTTGTTTCTCTACCCCCACCCACGATCGCTGTCGGTTTTTTGTATGCTTTGTTTGTTTGTTTTTCATGTATTTTTGCAGATTCTCTTTTGCTATCACACATTTATAATAAAAAATGAAACTGCATACTTTTTTCATGTCCACTTAATAAATATTTTTGTGAATAAATATTTTGGTCTCTTGTTGACAGTTGTAAATAGGTTTTTTAAATTTTTGAATGAACTATGCTGAATAAATTTCTTTAAAGTTAGGCCATTTTTTAATGTTCTCATTTATTTATTACCAGATTAAAGGTACAATTCTAATATGTACATTCTGATAAGTGAAATATACGTTCCTGGCGTAGATAGGTCATGACTATGATCCTTTAGTGAGCGACCACCTGTGGTATGCAACCATTTGTTGATGGCAGTAAGGTTGGTCACATACGACAGTTTCCAATATCTATATATATATATATATATATATATATATATATACATGGTGTCCATTAAGTTCGTGTGAACTTTTAAAAAATTAAAACTTTACTTGTGTTTCGATAGAAATAATTTGTAAAACGGATTAGAAAAAAGTTAATCTATATTTTTTAAGGTTTTATTAAAATTTTAACCAACCAAAGGATACGGTTTACTTTTTCCTCAGTTGAAGCCATGGATCAAATTGATTCTGAAAAAAAGAAAATATTTTTTTAACTTATCAAAAATTGTTGCAAATTTCGTGGTAAAGAATTATCCAATCACTATACTTAAAACTAAGTACATTAAAGTTTACAACATTTTTTACAGATTATTTATATCACAAATACAAATAAAGTTTTGAATATTTTTAATCTCTCTGTGTGTGTGTGTGTGTGTGTGTGTGTGTGTGTGTGTGTGTGTGTGTGTGTGTTTGTCACCCCTGGAAAATATAAAGGTATTCGGCAAAATAAATTCGCATTAATCCGTGTATTTTAAATATGATTTTTTTAATGGTCGTGTATTTTAAATATGATTTTTTTAATGGTCGTGTATTTTAAATATGATTTTTTTAACGGTCGTTTGCTAGTTTTCGATATGAAAATAAATTTAGCATCACGCGGCAAACATGATTTAATAGTTATAATACTTTACAGCAATAATAATAGCAATTTTATTAACAGTGTGTTGCTTCCTTTTAATATAGAGGGATCCTAATATTTGTAATATTTTCTTTCTTTTTTTCTTTTGTTAGAATTGCAGAGAGCTTTTGAATTGTCGACGAAATCTGACGAGAATTATCCTGACTGCCGGGAATTTGAAGTCGATTGTTTGTATATTTCAGTTGGTAAGATAAACGACTGGTGAATACTCCCCAAAGATATATTTAAATATAAGCAAAATAGATTCATATTTAAAAATAAAAATGAAAATAGATTCATTATTATTATTATTATTAAGAGACACAATCCACTAGGAACAAGAAAGTTGGTATCCAACATAGAAAAAGCAATTAATTCAACACCACAGTGTCTTAACAAAAAAACTCACTATATATTTTTTATGCTGTGTCTAACAGATCACATCTAAATAATATTTTGCTGCTTAAATGTACATTTTCAGTAGCTCTACATATTTATGTGTATATGCACATGTTTCCTTTTGGGAAAGGCCAAAAGTTTTAGGGTATATATAGTCATAATCTTTCTTATGCTTTTATTATTTCTTTATTAATCTATATTTATTTGGATATTTTATTGATTTATTATCTTAAATATATTTATAAATTTTGTTTAAAGTTGAATTTAATTTATATATTTTATTTATATATTTATTTTTTATTTGATATATTTATTTATGTCTATATAGCATCTATTCATTTAAATTTTAAATACATGTAAAATATTTAATATATTATATCTATTTATTTGTTTGTGTACTTTACCATCGGTTAAATAGACTTCAATTTTGATATCTCATTTAGTCATATCAATATCCATCATATATATATATATATTTTTGCAATTATGATGATTATACTTGTTAAAATGAAGAAAATTGTGATATTTTGATTTATGCTTAATTTAGATAATAATTCATTCACCGTGCATCTTTCTCTTTATACACTTCAAGCGTTCTAGACTAGTTGCAGTCTTAATTAAGCTCAGTACAGTTCCACACGGTGGGCTCGCAATAGGTAAATGATGTTACGTTGCAACTGGTGTATATTTTTAATTTAGACTGGATACAAATTTCAAGATAATCCATGCACTATTTTCTACCGCTTTCTCGCCACGGGCCTTCATTACCTTATTCGGCTTTTGGATACCTACAAAATTTAGTAGTGTTTTCGATCCCCACTGGGTGTTATTTAAATTCGGCCTTGTGCCACATCTAGGCTGCATTTAGAAAACCACCACACTTGAGAAAAAGGCTTAAAGGTATCTTCTTGACGAACTTCAGTCGCTAATTTCTCATACCAAAGCAGCTTTCTTTTATGAGATGTTTCTATTCAATATCAATCGGCACTAGATCTGGCCTAAGTGCAGGCACAATAATTCCTTTTGCAGTGTAGCATCAACCAACACTGTCAACTTGAACTCACCGAACTGATCTTCTGTCTTGTGTTAGACATATTGCTGAAAAAAGGCAACCCTTAGCAGGTCCGACAAAGGTATATTATCACTTCTCGGGAGCTACTGCCGCAACGTCCAAGACGAAGTTATGACATATATATATATATATATATATATATAGGAAAGAATATTATGTACTTTTTTTTTTTTTACATCACGTGGTGTGTATTCGAACGCTATCGTGAAATACGTTTCTAATTCAAATTTAAAAATCAGATGTTTCTGATGAAGGACCGAGGGCGGTCTGAAATATAAAATATAATAAAAATAAACAAATACTGTTAAAAAAAGTACATTTTTAAATTCAAAACTTTTTATTAATATTCTTTCCTATACATATTAAGACAGTATACGTGGATGATCATCACTATATATATATATATATATATATATATATATATATATATATATATATATATATGGAGGGTGTTTGTGTGTATAAAGATGCACGGTGAATGAATTATTATCTAAATTAAGCATAAATCAAAATATCACAATTTTTTTCATTTTAACAAGTATAATCATCATAATTGCAAAAAACTATCTTTAAATATTAAAGTGTAAATTTACCTGATAAAATCACCATTGGCTTCAACCAAGGCCCACAGAGGACTTCGGAATTTACTGCATCTTTTCTGGATTGTCTTCTTGTTTAAGTTGCTAAGTGCTTCGATAATGTTTGCTCTATTTCATTTTTGACGTTACAAAGTAGTTTTGTTTGTTTTTCGTCCAACTGCGCCCTGCATATAATAATTAAAGGAAATGCAGACTGGTAAATTAAGCGGCCAGATGTGATGTGATAGCAGAAATTGTAACTGGGTTCTATTGATTATGCATCATTGTGCAGACGCCTGTTGGCAAAATCAAGGTCTTCCAGATTCTATCCACTTGTGTCAGAACAGCCCTACAACCTCATGATCTATGCAACTGCGTTGAGTCTGAGGATCTCACTGACAAATTCGGGAATTCTTTTCTTCTCAGAAAGATCAGAGTGAGTTTTTCGAGCTGTAATATATTCCTAAACATCATTAGACGCATTCAACTCTTTTCCAAACATGTGCCCTCACGCTGAAAATGTTCGTATTGGCACTTACAGCGAGAATGCCAAGCAGTACAACATGCTGGTTCTGCATTTCTGGCGGAGTAAAATGCGTTATGATGTTCTGACCCTATTTTAATGTGCAATCGACAAATTTAAAATCAGACAGCTTGAATGCGCGGAATTAAATGTATAAATGGCGACAATTTTCCCATCGCTCTTTGAATATAAGATTAATACAAATTATATTTGTTACTAAGCTGGTTCATGACATATTCAGCACCTCGGCTCTATTTTCGTTATCTTTATACTATATTTGATATAATTTCTTTATCCGCAAGTTGAAATGCTCTTATTATTGGTGTTGGGTTGAGTTTTTTCTCTCCGTGTGTGTGCATCGTCTTGTGTAGGGGTTGATGCGCGCATGCGTGTGTGTATACATATGTGTGTGTACGCGCAAGTTAACAAGATTGTGTGTGTGTATGATAGTTTGTGCGTGCGTGTTTATAATTGCAAGTGTATATGCGTATGATTCAAATGCCATGATTATTTCTCCTTTTCATCATTTTCAAAGATAATGTTATTTCCGTTATCACAGACAGAACTTTTCTTTAGCTTTTTTAAGGGAATTAGTTTTCTCAAATGATCTAGGGTTTTCTACAGTTACGAATATTTGGGTATATATGATATATTCGTTTTATTTATTCTTTTTTTTTTAAATTATTTTTGTTTAGTTGTTCTGGTGGTATCTTAATTATACAGTATTGATAGGTTTATAACTATTTTTTATGTTTGACATATATATATATATATATATATATATATATATATATATATATATATATATTGATTCATTGATTGCTATACTATTCTCTTGAGGAACCTTTTACAAAATTTTTAATTTTTCTTGCTGTTATTGAGCTCATATTTATTGTCGTTAATAAAGTGTAGTTATTTTAATGTGTCTGTTTTCTTACTTTCTTTCATTGTTTTGTTTTCCGCTTTGCTTTTGCTTTTATTTTATTTTAACTGAAGGGTCATTGGCACAGAGAAAGATGCTTTTCAAAATTTAAGCAACGAATAAGAAACAGAATTGCAAAGAAAAAAGCCCTCAATGTTTGGGTAATATTAGTCCTGCTATATAGCGATGAATGCTAGACAATCTTTTCATAGATTAAGAAAAGGTTTGGAGTAACAAAAATGAAATTCTCCAGAAGGATGTTGAAAATACCATCGACAGAACACGTGGGCAAGGATGAAGCTTTTGAGAAAAACTTATAAAAAATGAATACTTATAATGAACATCACGAAAAGATGGTTATTATTACTCAGGCACATAATGAGGAGAAAAGCGTTGAAAAAATTATACACACAGGACTGAATGAAAAGGAACGAATGAAAACAACACATAACAAACATGGCGGACTTTAGTAAGTAGATAAGGGAACTAGATGTAGAAGAGAAAAAATATTAAGAACTACGAAATGCATAAAATTAAACAGCATGCGGTGTCGTTATTAAAAGATCAAAAGGAGTATCCTGTACATATAGTGGTAGGATAACTCTCTAAGAGAGTTCTAAATGTATATGTATATAAATAAATATAGAGCAAATATAAGAAAAAAGTAAAGCAGACACGTTATTTCATGCTAAATCGGAAGTAAGGCCTATTTCAGGCGAACCATGATCAGCTTCCGTCTTTATTGTACAGAAGATTTAATTTAAATATTCTGTACAATACGGACGGAAGCTGAGAATGTTTCGCCTGAAATAATGCGTCTACCTTAATTTTTCTTATATATATACATATATAACACATGTATATTTTTGTAACATTGCTAGTGTTAATAAAATCACGTCGCCAGTCCTCTTTTTAACGAAAATAGGTTCAGCAAAACTTGACGTTAGTCTTTTAACTTGTACGTAGTAAAATAACTTTGCAAAATCACAGATACAAGTATAATTTCACCTTCGAACAATAGTGCAACTGTCACTTATTTTTTTCCGACTTTACACTCGCTAGAGCCATATATATATATATATATATATATATATATATATATATATATATTCTACGTGTCACGTAATTGCAGCAGCATCGTGTTACTAATTATTTTTTCCCTGGATATATATATATATATATATATATATATATATATATATATATTGTAATATTTGTTACAATGGTTTATATATTCAGAGTGTCACTACACAAAAACCTTCGCGTTTCGAAGCTAATCATGTTTTTTGGTCGCTTCTCTTCGGATAATCAAGTTGGTATGAAAAATTATCTGGTAAAAGAAAACGTTTATTTGTGGTGAATTTGCTTTTTTTACGTGTAAGTGGTGTGGGGATGTAACGCTCTACGTTTGTATCGAGCACTCTTTATAAAAGTAAATGCATGAACAACAGGTTAAAAAACCTACGAGTTCCACAACTTTGTTACAATATATATATATATATATATATATATATATATATATATATATATATATATATATATTGCAATAGGGTAAATATGGATGGAATTAATTTCCTCATCTGAAATATCTATTTTTAAAAAGTTCTCGATGAACATCAGTGCGAATTAATATTTATTTAGAATTTATAATATCACTAAAAAAATAACTATTCTGTTTCGACACTACGTATGTCTTTTCAAGTGACTAGCAGTATAGCCCGGAGTAGCTCGAGTGTAATGAAAGCTTTAAAAAAAACCATGATCTTGGAGCTCAGACTCTTTGGACGTTGGCACGAAAGACTATAAAGCAATAGTTATTTTAAGTTAAAGCGAAACTGTAGACTGAATGGATGTAAGTCAAAGTTTGATTTCCTGGTATCGATATCAAATAAGTTTTTTTCGTCGTAAACTGAATTTTGAGGGCTAAATAAGTCATGGTATCATGGCTGAGACTAAGAACTACAATTACACGTAGTTAGATCCAAACCCAAAGCAAAAACTAAAATAAAAGGGCTGAAGAAAATACGGACATACAGACATACAGGCAGATAAACAGACACACACAGAAACATCTTGCTTTTATATATATATTATCGATTTTCTGCACTATTGTAAGAACTGCAACCTTGAAACTTCTTAATATCGTTTCGTATGTCTTTGTCTATGAGTGTATCAAATTAGATTAAAATTGGACCATTCTTTCTATAACCCGATTTTTTCGATTGTCGATTTTCGATATTTATCGGGGGTACATCAACACAAAACCTAGCTAAAAAGACCTGCAGACGCTTGTAGTACAACTGTGTAAATTTTCAAGAAAATCGGTTCAGCCGTTTCGGCGTCTATAGGTAACGGACATACACACACACAGACACACACACAAAGTTCCATTTATAAATAAGTTTAGATATTGCTTCATTTTGAAAACACATTCATTTATAATTAGTTCGCAGTGTCATACGCAAGACGCGCATATAAAGTGTTTACCTATGATTTAATGCCCAGCAAAATTAAAGTGCATATTGATTATATTTTATATTTCTTAAATTAACGATCGCTAACAGGAAAAGCTTTTCAATGAACAGAAGTTGCTATGGAAAACAATATTCTCGTTTACCATTTGCCATTAGTTGTCTTAAACGAATGAAATATTTAAGTCATGATAAAAAATGACTTCAAGGGTGATATAAAATAAAACGCTACATTTATAATTGCTTAAATTTTAGAATTGTGTGTCTATAATTATTTCTTTTTTGTTTCTTTACTGTTCCTATAACCATGGAAACTAATGTCCGCTGATTACGCTCTTAGGAATGTCCTGCTTAAACAACTGGATTAAGTTAGCTTTACGAGAAGGTCATAAAGTGAAATTAGCCAAGAAATAAGCCCAGCGAATTTTGCATGTATGAATATAATCGATCGGATTACGAATCGATTGCAGGCCGAACAGTATTGCATGCGAATACTGAGTTGTTGTATTACTGGCCTGTTTATACGTATGGAATGCTAAAAATATAATCTTATCTTTATCTGTGTGTGTTCCGGAGATACAACTTAAACGGTACAGAAAACCCTAAACGATTTTAGATCATATTGAACCTAGTACCCGTGCCTAGTGCAGTGCCAAATTTACTTAAAATTAGACAGGATGTTCTTTTTAGCTAGGACTATTTTTCGTATGTGTCCAGCATTTTTAATAAAAGATTCAGTTTTCATGACTGATTAAGCAGAACATTTTCTGGCAATAAATTAACCTTTTTTTTTTCAGAGACTGATTGGTTACCAACCAAGACTATAAAACCAAATCTGTCCTGATTTTCAACTCATAGCTGGAGGAAAACAGAGATGAATAACTGAATGCGTAACTAAATGCAAAGAATTCAACAGGGATTTGAGCCTCCAGTTTTCTATTCCAAGCCGACATCCATTACACTAGAATACTAATGTTTCAAAAAAAAAGAAAAGAAATTAGATATTATTAATAGGTGCTTCATTAAGAGTTTGAATTTAACAAACTTTCTTAACAACATTATTAAATAAATTGAACTATGCCAAACACCACATATATATTTATACAATACACTAGAAATATTTTTTATAAAAAAAGGGAAAACAGAAGACGCTATATGTGTCACATGATTTGATGGAAAATAAATAAATAGTTCTTCGCTGATGTGCTACTCTTATGTATTAGTTTATCACACATGAAATGTCACACTTTATAGAAAATTAATAAAACGCTTTTGAGATGTAAAATAACTAATTTATTATATTTAAATAGGCACCATATTGATGAATGACTGCTCTTCAACGTATCTCTAAATTCTTGATCCCATCTTTATAAAAATGTTCACCATTTGATGTGATAAACAGCTGAAATTTTTCGATTGCCCCTTTCTTATTGGGAAATGATATATTGTGTATGAAAATCTCACAATGTTTAAATAAAGGAATGATCCCTAAAAGTGATATCAGGTAAATATAGAGTAAAAGAAAAACATTAATAATTCAGGTTATGCATCTTTTGAACAGTTGATTTCGAAAAGTGCGCCCGAGCGTAGTCTTGCAGCGAAATTGGACCGCCGTCACTATTCACAAGTTTACGATGTTGCTGTCATTATTTTCTCTTGAGGCAAGAATAAATAACAAATAATCTCTTTCAAAGACCGCGATACAGTTACCATCAACATTTTAGAAGTTTTGTTTATTGTTTTGGTGATTCGCTTGTATCTAACTACTAGCCTACTAACTAGTCTTACCGTTGTCAAAGAGTATCCAGTTCTCATTGTTTGTAATGTTTCAATGCAAAAATAGTACTTTTTTTCAGTTTTTACTCATGCAGTAAAATTACTTGACCTTTTTTATAGTAGAAATCCTTAATCCTTATTGGCCTTACATGTAACAATGTATTGAAAGGAAAATTGTCAGGAATAAGTCAATATTTCTATATACTAAGGAGGTTACTTTGTTAGACGATTGCATCAACAACCAAACAAAAGTGTGTCATTTTATGTGTGCCAACCTAATATTTTGAAATAAATGCTAAGAAACAATAACAAAAAGAAATATACTTATTCTATGCCTGTTTAATGCTAATACTCCAAATTTTCACGCAATATGATAATCCCAGTGGATAAAATAAATCTTCTTTTAACTGCTCTCAGTAATATTACACTTTATCTTTTTTTCTTTCTTTCACATATGCGTTGTAGTGCAGTGGGTATCGGCTCGGAACGAGAAATTAGGGAACCGAGTTCGAATTCTAGTTGAATCCTTGCATTCACTTACGCACAAATACCCTTGGGAATGTATTAATTCCTTCCAGTTATGGGCTAAATAACAGGACAGATTGGGTTGTATAGTCTTAGCTGGCAACCGGTCTACAGTAGAAAACAATGGAAACCTACAGCAGGATAATCTTCTGCACAGTCAGTCATGTCTTTCCAGACATGATCGCCCAAGCGTGCATCACGTAAGGCACTTACCTGACTGACATTTGATAGATACCTCTTTCAATGTAAAGAAGTAATATATATACCTGTTGATACCGTAAAAATATACTTTAAACATATGTTTTTGGTGTTTCTTTCATTTTTGGACCAGGAAGTTTTTAATTAAATATCAACAATTCATTAATAAAGATATACTTTTTTTTTTAGATATTACTTCAAATTTCCAAGGAATATGTTAACTACGCAGTCACGCGGAACAGTGAACCTTATTTTACCGTCATTAAAGACAGATTAAAATGTTCAATTAATATTATAATTGATAATATTCTTACCTCAGATTTTTTTAATCGTTTGAGGAGAATCCAAACAGGTTTATGACAGCCAAGTATTAATATAAAAGCTTATTAAAACATATATAGATATTGGTTGCGATAGATAAAATGTTTATATTACGCAAAAATGAAAAAAAGAAAACTGATATCTTATTTTAACTGATATATTTAGCAAAATTACACAATAATATCTCTAAAGTAAGAAACCTGGCGTGGCGGACAGACATAATCTCGCTGCTGACCTTGAACGGGATCTACACTCTGTGGTGAATTGGGGCAAGAACTGTCAATTTCAACGCGTCTAAAACCAAGCTGTTGTCTGTCAACCATCACAGGCAACCTCTCCTGTCTCCCATAAGCGTGGATCAAGCGATTCTCCCTGAGTGCAATACACTGCGCCTCCTAGGCCTTACCCTCTCTTTTGATCTCAAATGGAACCGCTCCACCGAATTCATAGCCAAATCAGCTGCTAAGAAGGTTTGATCACTGTGTCGATCCAGTATGTTTTTTCTGCCTGAATCAATCCTGGATATATACAAGTCTACCATTCGACCATGCTGGAGTACTGCTGCCATTCATAGTCAGGCGCCTCTGCCGTTCTCCTCAGCGTTCTCGACAGGCTCCAAAGGAGAGTCAGTAACGTGATAGGTGCTGACTTGGCGGCTCGAATTCAGCCACCTCCCCATCTACGAAATGTAGCCTCCCTTTGTCTGTTCTATAAGTACTTTCATGGCTTCTGCTAAGACGAACTCAAGTCACTGGTACCTCCTCAACAGGTGTTTGCTCGTGCGACCAGATTGGCAACTGGGTCCCACCCCTTCACTGTTAGGTTAACCAAATGCATACGACAATTCTACTCCTGCAGCTTCTTCTCTCGAACTTCCCGCCTGTGGAACTCGCTCCCATATTCTTGCTTTCCTGACGGCTACAACCTCCAGAAGTTTAAACGCAATGTCAATACTCACCTCCTAACCACTTGACTCTAGCCCTTCCCCCACCCCGTATATCCCTCCCTTTCTCTCCTAGCTTCAAACTGTCATCTCACCTGCATTTTGCTCTTTTCTCTTTTCTAATTGGTTTGTTCTCCTCTTCTCTCTTCTAATTAATTTTCTTTCAGTTATGTATCCCCCAGCACATCAGTGGCATTTCCGCCTTGCTCGGGGTGAAATGATTAAAAAAAAACAGAAAGTAAATTTCTTCAATAAAATTAACGTTGGCTTGAACTACGGTCTTCCAACTACTTCGGAATCTCTATTAACTATTCTGGATGGTCTCTTTTAAGTTTGTGAATGCAGCATAATCCTTGACTTCAGTTCATCCCTAGCATTAGAAGGCGTTTTGTTGGTCTCTCGCCCAACTGCACCCAAGACATAATAATAAAGATATTTGCTGTTTGGAAAGATAGGTGACTAGAGATAAAGGGTGAGATGGTGGCAACATTTCTGATAAACATGACTGATGGTGTGGTAAGATAGAGGATTCTATTGCAAAACCTAGAATCTTAAAGTAGTCACACTCTTGACTAAAGGGCAGCACTACCTCCTCAAGGCGCTTGATGTAGTACTTTGTGTTCAGTCTGAAGATCTCACTAACAAATTTGTCAGTTCGTATTTTATCAGAACGATCGTAGTAAGTTTTCCAAACTGCTCTACCTTCGTTATCAGCATTATACTGATACAACCCTTTACTGAATCCTTTGAAATATGCTAGTATTGACATCCAAACACACTTAAATGTTGATACTCGAGCTTCCCGTGCGAATCTCAAGCGTTATATCTTTCAAATTTTCAAGTTTTCAAATTTCCCATTATTTGAATTGCGTCATGGAGACTTTTTTCTCACAGACGCAGCAAAACTGATTCTATTATACTGTGCAGTCGAAAAAAAAAATCAAAAACTAACAACACGCATGCGCAAATTACAAATATAAAATGGCAGTAATTTACCCAATATACTTTATATAATAAAGACTAAAGTGAATTACATGATGTATATATTTGTAAACATTTTCTTATATGAAATCATTTTCTAGATATTTATTAATTAAACTAAAAGTTATTCATCGTATAATAAAGTTGTTTATGTATATAAAATAAATTTATTTGGCATCGGTAAGGCAGGCATTTTGTGTATTACAAAGAAAAAGGTAATGGAAATGTTTGAAAAATACTAACAAAAACAGAAATCTACTGGAAAGTAATTTGCAATTTTTTAGTCATAATCACAAAAGACGGGACGTGATGAAGTATTTAAATCGCTTGATTTTGCCTCTGGCAAACCCTGATGAAATGGTAAACGAGATTAGGATAGAATGTTTAGAAAACCTTATTGTTATGTCTTGCACGATGATAACACAATCGATAAAGATAATATCAATTGAAGTCTACGTTGTCTTACTAAAATCTGTAATAATATATGAAGTTTGCTTACGGGTAGCAGTCTCGTTACTGTCTCGTAGCAGTTTACTGACTGTGTCATCAATGTTTAGTATCAGGACTATTTCTTTTTCTATAAACACTAAAAACATGACACAAGGCCAAAAGTGGAGATGTGAAATGTTGGTTTTGATCTTTCTTATCCTAAAATATTAGCTAGTAAAAATCAGTCAGTCAGTTAAGTGCCATACGTGATACACGCTTGGGCGATCATGTCGCGAAAGAAACATGACTGACTGGTCAGAAGATTATCCCGCAGTAGGTTGCCATTGCTTTCTGCGGTAGACTGGTTGCCAACCAAGGCTATAGAACCCAATCTGTCCTGTTATTTAACACATAACTGGAGGAATAGACGGATAAATACCTTTCCCAAGGGTATTTGTGCGTAAGTGAATGCAATGAATTCGGCTGGAATTCGAACTCGGCTCTCCGATTTCTCGTTCCGAACCGGTACCCATGCACCACAACGCACATCCCTAGTAAAAATAACTGACCCAAACAAACAATACAATATTCCTTGAACGAAAAAAAATTTCATTCTTAATACATACACAACGATATATGAAAGACTCTATGAAGTCTTAATTAGTGCTACATGTACAATTTGTCTGTGATCAGAAAAGAATAAAACCATAATATTTAAAAATGAAAATGCAGAAGAATATTTACACTATGCATATTATATTATATAAAAGAAACTAAACAAAATTGTGATAGTAATAATCCTTAATTGTGATTTAATCACAATCGATCAAAAACAGGAACACGCCAACAGTTCAGAGCGTTTTTGTAAGTTTTTTTAACGCAACAAGTCAAAGTTTTAAGTAAATATGTAACAAAGGATAAAACATGCACCCCCCCACACTTTACTCCGCAGTCAAATCGACAGTCAGCTGAGTGGACAGCAGCAGGTGAAAAGCGTTCAAAGCGGCCAAAGGCGCAAACATCAGCAGGCAATATTTTGGCCTCTGTATTTTGAAATGCGCAAAGAATATGTTCATCTATTACCTTGAAAAAGGATGAACCATCAATAGCAATATTATATAGCATTATTGGTGCGTCTGAGAAAGATATCGCTAAAACACGGCCACAAATGAAAAAGAAATAGTGATCTTTTATTAAGACAAGGAACCGTTACACAGGTCGATCGCAACGACAGCAAAATTACATGATTTGCATTTTGAATTGCTTCCGCATACATTCTATTATCCAGGCCCCCAGATACAATTATCTGTTTGTAGACCTCAAAGGAATGCTGCAAGGAAAGAGATTTGGCTCCAATAAAGAAGTGATATCGGAAACTGAGGTGTATTTTGAGGACAAATTATTCTACTGAAAAACCATTGAATTGTTAGAGAAGGGTTAATAAACAAATTCTAATCTCACCTAAAAGTTTTTGTTTTATTTGTTACTCCCGGGATTTATTGATGTGCATATATATATATATATATATATATATATATATATATATATATATATAAGAGAGAGAATCTATTCTCAATGTATTACCAATTTAAAAGTGACAGTTAGACACTTTTATTTTACTCAATTATTAAATTAGAGTTAAACTTAAATGTCTTTATTCATCAATCTTTTAACAAGCCAATTGTAAAAAAAAATTACATGGCTGGAATAAATTCTGGATTCATAAACGTTTAATTATGTGTTTTCCTCTCGCTACATTATATATATATATATATATATATATATATATATATATATATCATGTTATGCTCATAATTAAATTAGACCAGTGTACAGTCATATTATAAATGGCTCAATACATATATATAATGTAGGTTTTTTAAATATTTTTCATTTGGAATACAGTTCTTTACTAAACCTTGGTTTCAATCTTTCGGTATTTTTATGTATATTTTAGTAACTGATTTTCAAAACTTTTCAAACCTACAACATGGATTTTTACGAAGGCTTGACTGACAGTTCAAAATAGACTGAAATTTCAAAATTAAAGCGGAGTTACTTGAGTATTATATGTACTTTTGTTCCGGTCTGTATGACCCTAAAAGAAATGTTTTGATGCGATTATATCTGGACATAATTTTTTTAATCTTTCATTCCGAATTATTTTTTTTTGTTCTGGAAATAATATTATTGCTATTTTATTCTTGACATAATATACAGGTATTACAATCGTTGTAATGTTCGATTATTCTTTTTATTATACTCCTTTTATATCAAGATCTTTGGCATGTTTTTCTTTTAATTTCCAAATGTGGTAATCCAGCCTGGTACGATTTTTAAGGTTTCCTGCTTGGATGTAAATTTCTGATTTTTTTTTATCTGTTTTTTAAAATGACTTTTGTAGACCCTAAATATGTTTTCCTTTGTTCATCTGTATTATCTACTTCTGCTTTGTAAACAACTTTTGTTTCACAAAGTCCATTAAGTAGGCATTTATTTTTGTTCCTACAGTTACATTCTTATTAACAATATTATGTTGCACTTTTTTTAAAAATTACTAACGTTTTGTTTGTTTATGTACTTTTCTAAATTATATAACTAGGTTTGTATTCTAAAAAAATGTAATTCCATTATTTCCTCATATATATAATGAGCAGTAATCACTTTTTTATTCATGTGTCCTTTTAGTGAACTTGGCTCTACGATTAAGGCCTCATGATTTTTTTCTTGTGATTTTTAATCCGAATGCTCTCTACAAACACGAAGTTTTTTTTTACTTAATTTGTATAATTTATGAATGAAATCTGTCTGCAGACTGCAGCCGTGGTAATAATAGATATTATCAAAACATTTTCTTTTGTTGGTTGTAATAATATTGAATATGAACACAGCCACTCTCTATTACACTTACGTTGAATGGTGTCGGAAAAGAAGTTTGATTTTTTTTAATAAACACCTCTATATGCAAAACTACCTAGTGTGCAAACAACTTGATTATTTCTTAACAATCAATGAGTTTCTATACTATTTCTATAAAAAAAGTTAATAAATTAGGTCTCAAATTGAATTAGGAGATCGAGAGAATTAAATGCCAGATCTGTTTATTTGAATAAATCAGATGACATCGTCCACATGCATATTTTAATTACAGTGCACGGAGTTATCTCACCCATACATTAAAACGCTAGGTTTAACAGGTCAACATCATCCCATGACTTCTGTCGTTTGTTTTCTATTGTTTTTTTCCTCTCATTTCAATGCATAAATTGCGATTTTCACTGTGATTGATAAAACAGAAATGGTGTGTACTTTTCTAACCTTTATTTTTTTAGCAGGAAATCTGCAACTGAAACTGTTGTAATACCTCTGGAAAATTTAAAGGAAGAAATCTTTATTGGCAATATTTACATATCGTCGTATAAGGTTATTCAAGTCTAACCATGATTTGGTCGAGCTTCGATAGGCTGGAAATGAACTAATTATTGAAAAGTTTGCAATTCAAACAATGAAGATCATTGCTGGGCAACATCGTTGTGACTGGTTTTTCTTGTAACCATGGGAGCCAATTTTAACAGATGTATTAAAAATAAAAACCGTTTCCATTATTTTCCTGCCTCGGTTGCTTTGGGTATCGAACAATTTATAAAAGAAAAGAACAACTTCGTGGTTGTCCTACATTCATTTTATTTATCTGTTCTCGTTCAATGGACGTTAATATTTACTTACGCACAAATACTTTCAAGAAAGGTATAAATCTATCTCCTCCGGCGGCTATGGGTTAAATAACAGCAATCATATTTGGGAAAAAATTGTTGTAATTGCTAATAAAATATTAATTCCTGAAACAACTAGAATTGTTTTAATATTAAAAAATAGCCAACAAAGATTTAGGCTATATCACGGTGAAACAGAGTGATATAGCCTGTATGATCAACGACAATAAGCACTGTTTAGCCTAGTCAGTGCCTAGGTGTGTGATCGCATTTGACTACTAGGGGTTGTTACTTTGGATGTGCGGATGATATAATGACTAATGTCTCTGAATTATTAATCGGAGAGACGAATTCTTATTCAATTAGGGTTAGTCCTATTTACCTACGTGCTCATTCAACTTCTTTTTTTAACCCCAGCTATGGATTAATTAGTAAAACTTCTATCACTAAAACACTATTATTTCGAAAAATATTACAGTGTAAAGTACTTTATGTCTTTAAGTAACATACAAAAGGTGACAATACGTCAAAAATGAATATAAACAAACATTGATAAACAGTAAACATAATCAGTCAACAACTTTATGTACGTTTTAACACCTCGTATTAAACGTAACCTAAACATTAAATGTGTTGATGAAATCAATAATATGACAAAAAGTTTTCAGCCTTTCGAAGAGAGATTTATATGTTTTTTAATCTGCCGAAGATTGTTTAATGAAGAGAGTCACGAAAAGATTACATTAAAAAAAACTAAATGTTCATATAGTTTGACTTTAATTTTTTAATGTTTTATTTTTTGAATCGTTTCACCCCATGCAAGGCTGTAACGCCACTGGTGCGCAAGTAGCTACATAAGAGTGAAACATTAGATAGGAGGATAGTAAAGAGAAAGACGAACCAGTTACATGGGGTGTCAGAGAAAGGAGCTAGAGAAGGATGGGAATACAGATGTGATGACAGTTGCAACGATAGAGAGAAAGTAAAAGATATACAGAATGATGTAGAAAGAACTAGAGTCAATTGGTTAAGAGATGGGTATTGACATTGAATTTAAATCCCTGGAGGTTGTAGCCGTCAGGAAAGCAAGAATATGGAAGAGAGTTCCAAAGGAGGGAAGTGCGAGAAAAGAAGTTGCTGGAATAGAATTGTCGTTTGCATTTAGTTGATCTAACTGTGAATGGGTGGGACCCAGTTGCCAGCCTAGTTGCACGAGTAAACTCCTGTGGTAGAGGTACTAGTGACTTGAGTTCATCGTAGCAGAAGCCATGAAAATATCTATAGAACAGACAGAGAAAGCCACATCACGTCGGTGAATATTCGAATATTTATGGGTTTTCCGAGTACCTTTGGTCTAAATGCCAATCGAGCTTACCAGAAAACCAATTTTCTATAATTGGCTTTAGAACAAAAACATTAGCTTTATATGTTTTATGCATTCGTTTATCTCTATGTGCAATTAAACTACACCTGGTCAAAATCATCAACCTTAAAAAACATATAAAGAATTAAATATTGACCAGTTTGTTCTGTGATTAAATTAATGAAATAATAAAAGAAGGCCAATAAAATATTACAGCACATAATTACTAAATCAGCACATTCAGAGGATATTCAATCGGCATTTTTAATTTGCAGCAAATAAAGAGATCAAAGATATGACAAAACAATTATTGTTGAAATAAATTAACATTGTAGCTTCATGAAAGCTACATCAAAGTAATTACATTAAATTATTTGAATTAATGGCATATGATTTCTAGATGAAAGAATTTTCAAATCGGGAACAAAATGCCGATCCGATTCTTATTTGAATTTCAAAAATAAATCAAAATATGACAAATATACAGAAGGTAAAAGAGAATGTTTGCTTACTGTAAGGAGAAGTTAAAATTTTCTAATTTACAAAAAACTCCCTTTTAGCATAATAATAGTCAAAGTGATAATCTTAAACGTTAGGTCCTGGGCATGACGGTAAACTGCATCCGGCGGCAAGTCCTCTGATTGGTAGGTTGTGAGGAGCATGGAACCACCTCTTAATTGATGTTGTCCCAGGTCCACTCTGACCCGGAGTGGTAGCACCTGTTATGGGCAAATAGTTAAAGCCCCAAACTGGGGACAAAACAGTATGGAAGTATAAAAATAATTTTATAGAAATATACATAAAAATAGACTTTTATAGAAACATATACGTTTTCAGAGGAAAGATATTACCAACAATACATTTTTGAAGGAAAAACATTCTTCTCCGTAAAACATTTTTGAATACAAAAATGAAGATATTTTCATTTTTCTAAAATGAAAAAGAATAATAAAAACACATTTTCATTCAAATCTGACTAAATAAACCTTCTCATTATAACTAAACATTAAAAAAAAACTTAAACCCCACCTTTTTGGCATTAAACAACCCACAGAGGTTGATATGCCGTTAAACAAAACTCAGAAACTCATAAAAACTAATTGTGAGCAAACCATTTCTATGCATAAAATATTAGGCATTTAATGACTAACCAGTTAGTGTTTATTGTTAGATTGAAATTTCTAAAATCTTCAATTCAACAGTTTTCCAGGAAAATAGAAGTCGAAATTTCACGAATTGTTTCTTTTAATTCTGATTTTCACTCACTCGGGAATTCTCTTGTGATGGCAATGATTCCATATCTTCCACTTGGAGTAATTTCTTGAAAAATCATAGTTATTCTCAAAAGCTGTTAATGCAGTATTCACTAGCAAAAAAAGCATAATTCTAACAACCCAAAAACTTGTTTTGATTGATAAACCGTACAAAATTTACATTTAAATATTGATGGGTATTTCCTTTCTGAAATTTTGCTTAAGGTAACTCAAAAGTCAACATCTTGATTATAGAAATATTTTTCGCATGTTAATCATTTTAGTTGTTGTTGATAAAAAAGATAAAAAACATTAAAAAGAAAATAAAATGTGGAATGTAAAAACGTTTCAAGTCAACTGAATAAAAAAATTGTGCAAGCGTGTAAAAAAAGTTATAAAAGTAAAACACACGTATAGACCAAGACACATGTGAAAGCGTCATGATAAAAACGCAAATGATTAAACTTTTAAAATAAAATCAAAATCTTTAAGAAAATTAGTAAAAGAGATTGGATAAGGTCAAATATGTACTAGACCCCTAAGAAAATAACTGAATGAAATGGGAAAATAAATAAATGAAAAATATTATAAAGAAAGTTATAACTGTAGGCAGAAATCATTTTAATTTAATTGATTCTTTTTCTACGGCTTATGGACCATTTGCTGGTTATTTAAAGCCCCCAAAATTTGATCGTGAGAATTTTTATTGAGATAATAAATATCTTGATGATGCAAGTCTTACTAATTAACCCATAGCTAGGTTAAAGGGGGATGTGTTCATACTGCACATAAGTGAATTATATAACGGAAACAGAAACTCGTTTTTTGATTAAGGATTTCGAGCCATTATTCATTGCATAAACTACATATTGAAGCTTAAAGCGCCTGCTAATCCCATGTCGTCATACGATGATAGACTTTATGTCGTGTTACATGTAAAACGAAGAAACAGAAACGCGAACACACGCACACACACGCGCGAAATCACACACACACACACACACACACACACACACACACACATATATATATATATATATATATATATATATATATATATATATATATGCTAGGTCTCTTTACATGTATTGCAGCAAAATGAAAATTTCCCTTTACGTACTTTCATGTCATTCACAACAGATTTATCTAATATTACTCCGTTTGCAGTCCTGATGGTTGGAGAAGAAACCGGTTTACTGGTATTTTTTGTTTTAATATTTGGCATGTCCTCTATCTTTATATTTTTTCTATTAAACGACATTATATATATATATACTGTAGTCATTCGCAGACAGATCTGTTTCGCTGTATCACAACTCATCAGTACGGTTAGACTCCGATCGCTTCTTAACCCAGTATTGAAACCCGACCGATCTGGCGTCAGTCGGCGATTCTACCTCTGGGCTACGAGCGTCCGGTAGAAGAAGGCAGGCCTTTTTTAGCACGTATATGATTATACACGGCCAATAGCTAGAGTACTTTAATTCATTATTGAATGAGTGATGCGTATATGCCGGAGTAGCTACTGTTTTCAAAGTCTCCCATTCTTCCAGAGTGCTCAATCAGGGTGTGAGAGCGTAATATATATATATATATATATATATATATATATATATATATATATATATATATATGTGTGTGTGTGTGTGTGTGTGTGTGTGTGTGTGTGTGTGTGCGCGCGCCGAAAACTTAGAACCAATTTAATAAAGAATTATGAAAATGTTGGAGAATTTTTGTCATTATTTTCAACGGAAATTAAAGCCAAAATACGACGTTTAGAACGTCTCATTATTAAACATAATAGACATTCATTGTCTCTTATATTTAACAGTATATGTTTAGAATATATATATATATATATATATATATATATATATATATATATATATAGTCCACTCCAAAAGTATTGGAACGGCAAAAACAAATATTTTCTTTTTGTCGTTCCCTGAAGATATTTCTGTTTATTAGCAGAAGATGAATATTAAACAAAAGTTAATAATCTCCGTTTTTATTTAATTTTATTTAAATTTAGATGTGTTAAACAGGTTATAGTATACCACCATTTCTATTTGATCACCCAATATTTTAGTGAGCCAATTTAAATAAAAAAATCTTGAAGTAAATAACATTTAATATTTGCTTGGATAACACTTTCTAGCAATAACTTTATCATGCTTGCGAAGAATTGACACCTCTAAACTGCTTCGTACATCATTTATGGTGTTTTATCTTTTCAGATTTAATGCAACGACTCTCGGTTCTTGTTTGTGTTTCTTTTTTTCAATCATTTTCTCAGGAGAAGAAATGCATGATCTATTGGGTTATTATCCGGAGATTGATATATCTAGTCGAAACCTGGCCTTTTGTTTTACACTGATGAAGTCTTAACTGTTTTGGCCGCAAGTTTTGTGTTATTGTCCTGCTGTTGATAAACTTCAACCTAATTAATTTGAATGCATTTTTCAGTAAATTTGTAGATAAATTAACCCTGTTGAATTCTGAACACATTCTGATGTTTGCATCATAAATTATCAAGAAACTACTTTCAAACAGCAAAAGTTGTTAAAACTAAGACAGATATTTGCATTACTATACCTGACAAAGGTTCTGGAGTCGTAATATTAAAATTACTCCGACTATTTCAGTAAAAGTTTATGTATTTTAAATGATAACTATAAATTCCAGAAATGAAGTGACATCAATTGTAACGATACCTTAAGAACTAAAATTCTGTTACAGAAACTAATTGTTAGGATTTCATTAAATAAAATTTCTTACTAATGAAATTTCTGACAAAAGAAATTTTTAAGTCTTTAATTAGCGACGATTGTTGTTCTGTAGAAGGCGACTTAAATTTTAATGGTTGTTATACTTTTCTATTTTGTTTTATTAATAAAATATGATACCTATCTCCCTCTTCCGCTCTCTCTCTCTCTCTATATATATATATATATATATATATATATAGATAGATAGATAGATAGATAGATAGATAGATATGAACAGAATGAGATAGATAGATAGATAGATAGATAGATAGATAGATAGATAGGGTGTGATGCTAAACTACATGCTGCAGTAAGACCCTGATTAGGGGGTTTTGAGGAGCATGTTGCCATCACTTAATTGTTGTTGCTCCCAGATCAATCCTGACTGGGAGTGGTAGAACCTGTCAGGATCCTAGCTATGGGCAAATATTTAACTCCTACACAGGTGTAAACAGCTATAAAATACAAACATATATATTATGCTAAAAATGCCAGCATATTCATATTAAAAAACATTCATCAATACATCTTTGTAATCAAATATAAATATATTAACGGGTATATGTTTTTGTAATGAAATATATTTCCACCATTATATTTCTGATAAAACAAAAATAGAATCAGCAATACATGACTCGTAAAAAAACGTATTACCAGAAATACATATGTAGAAAAAAATAAAATATTACCAGCAATATATTTTTATAAAAAAAGTATTACCCACTATACATATTTATGAACGAAGTTTCTAGTGCTCATAAAAAAATTAAATTTCGGCATCAAGAGTTGATATGTCGCTAAACAAACAAACCAAGCCAAATCATATCGACGAATATATATATATATATATATATATATATATATATATATAGTCATATGAATTAGACTAAGAAGTAAATTATGTGCTAACATCAAGCAAGAAAATATAACTTAATTTCTAGAAAGTTATCAATCTGCTGACATAGAGCCATAAATCGTGCCAGTGTTCTTCCTAAATAACGTGAAGTAATATTACATTATAACGCTTATGACAGATAAAAATGGCAAAAATAAAATTAAATTTCTGTCGTTCATTCTTTTCGGTACAAATTAAATCCAATCTTTGGTCTTATTTGTCGCAAATCAACTTTGCCGATAAAATTAATCACAAACTGCTAGATGTAATGTCTTTTTGGTGTAAATTTTCCTTGTGAAAAGAAGCTTGTTACAATGTCTGTTTTAGTTATTACAGCATTTTTAATATTTTCATCAGCAATCTTATTGAATAAACAACCCAAATAATATCCGCCGTAATCATTTTCTGATGAAAAATAAAAGCAGAATTATTATATTAAATACATTCAATTAAGTAGAACATGTAATCTTTGGATTTTAAATTTATGAACCATAATAATATCTATTGAAAAATTCTGCATTCCCAAGTTAGTTAACATAGACATATCCATTTCCAAGTTAAATAATAAAACAATATTACCCCCTAATTAAGTGGCTTCATTTATATCAATTCTACATTTGAGTAAACCCCAGTAATATTTTGTATTCATTCTGAAAAGTAATTTACATTGTTGTAGCTCTAAAACTGACTTCATCGGCTTCAACTATATTTCAGTAAAAACGGCCTCGTGCGAATCAATGATAATTATCGAATTTTTTACATACCAAGAAAGCTAAAAGTTCTATTGAAAATGATGTGTAAATTCGCACAGCAAAAAACTGGGCCGCCTTGAAAATAAATTGATGTCATCAGAATATCAGATTAACCAGAAAAGCTTATACGGAGATTCTTTCTAGCCGCTGTAGAGTCGATATTACTGCGTGGTGCCATTAGGAAATTAGCTAAAGCCCTTGAGTTAAGCTTCATGAAACCTATAATCGGCTGCTGAGAGTTACACTTAACATTATTTAGGGACGAAATCCAACTAAATCACAGCTTTATGGACCAATCATTGATGCTTATACAATCTTAATCGCGAGTGATTTACTGTTCTGAACACCTAGCCATGGCGCAAGACACGTTGGTCGACTAACAACATTGATCAGCCATGTAATGAAACAGAAGGCCTCTGTAATGACTTTGATTCAGGATCGTGATGGTTGACGTGACAGACTCATGATTATCGGCGTCTACTTGACAGAACAATATAATAAGGACATTCATTAATTAATACTAGCAATAAAGCCCGGCGTTGCTCGGGTGTAATGAAAGCTTTAAAACTAATCCATAGTCCTGGAGCTCAAACTCAGCCGAAAGAATATTTGTGTGAAATTTGGTGAGAATCGGTAAATTTTGTGGATTTGTATGAAGGACATACATGCAGATAAACACACACAAACAGCTTGCCTTTTACATATATATTATCGATTTTCTGCACTATTGTAAAAACTATAACCTTGAAACTTCTGAATATCGTTTCTTATGTTTTTGTCTATGAGTGTATCAAATTTGATTAAAATCGGACCACTCCTTCTATAACCCGATTTTTCGATTATCAATTTTCGATATTTATCGGGGGTACATCGACACATAACCTAGCTAAGACCACTCGCAGACGCTTATAGTACAACTGTGTAAATCTTCAAGAAAATCGGTTCAGCCGTTTCGCAGTCTATATGTAACGGACACACACACAGACAAAGTTCCATTCATAAATAAGTTTAGATTAGATTCATCTCTCACAGTTCTTGCATATAAATATTTTCCTAATCAAATTAGCAGCAGTTCAATGTACTTTGTAATGTAACCTTCAAACATCCTGTATATGAATTGCTTGATCTTTATTGACGCTGTTAAAGATGCCTATTTCTTTTTTTATCTTTGTTTTAGTTGTGATATGTAAATTGATCTATTATTAGATAAATACTATCTTAAAGTTGAACCTTTTTTAATGTAATATAGGTGTAGTTTGAATTATTATTTTCATCGAATTTATATTCAGGTAAAAATCTAACTCATTGCAAGACACGAAACGCGATATATGAAAATGAAATCTACGGCAAATAACATAACACCAACATTTTGTTAATGATTAACGCTAAGCAAAAATATTTACAAAAGTGAAAATAAATAATCAACTCCCTCGGTTTTACCATTTCATTTGTTTTATATTAACGCTCTGCCAACAAGTATTCTCAGATCAATGGTACACATACAGATGATAAAATTATTTAGGAGTGCATTTCCAATTATCTTGAAGTCTGTAACCTCAGGGTTGATCTATGCCATGATCTTTCTTGCACAGATCAATCAAAGAGGAAATCTCTGGTAAAATTCAATATCTTGAAAAACAAGTTAGTATTATTTATCATGTGAGATTAAACTTAGTTTTCTCCGGTAATGATAAACGGTTGTACTTTCCATGAGGCGTCATGACTGGAACATCGACTGGGACTAAGAATTAGTTCAAATCTCAAGTTCAATTCGAACGTACAAGCCATCATGTAAAACGCTGGCAAAATAATTTGTTACTTGTATCGTTCCAGAACCCACGTGACTTTGTCTAACTTCTATCTTTACAGACAACAAAACTGATAAAATATAAAGCATGACTGCCACATCTCGTATGGAGCTCTCTAATTCTTACTTTCCAGCATTGTCAGTGTTCAGAAGTCTTTTCATGGCCTAGGAGGAGACGAACTGTTTTCCGCCATAAAACCCATTTGTACGGATGATATAATGCAAACTTCTCGTTAGTCTATCTCTATGTTCATGAGAGATATTTAGGAAAACTACCTTTATTGGTCCCGCAAGTCGAGTCATTTACATCTAGTAACTGGCACGCCAGTTACAATTAGTCGACTCGTCCTCATTTCTGTTTTATTTCAGACGTAGGTAGAGAGTTCCATGCGGAGAGTTTCTTCATTAGGCCAGATTCATTGTGCAACATTTCCCGGAAAATGCTTTCTTGATCCCTAGAGGTTTTTAATTCACTGTTGTGTTTGTTCCAAATCTTAATCTACTTTATTGTATAAAAAAATAATTGAAAAAGGGATAGATGTATGCCTTTCTGTTGAACATTAGTACGAAAATGAACGTAAGAGTCTAATAAGGAATTTGATCTGGGTTCTTCTATATGCGGGTGGTTTAATAAATACTGTTTTGTATCGAATATTCAAAGAGTTAAGTTAAATATCCGGATCAGTTCATTTGCAAAAACAAGATTATGAAATTAAAAATTTATTTTTCCCCTCCACGCTATGGCAGAGAAGGCGTTTTACTCTATCTAGTGACTTATCTGACGTCGACTAGAAGTGTGAGTGGTTCAATTAATGTTAGCCGAGAATGAGAAATGTGAAAAACAACTTTAAATTAATTTCGGATCCCTTAAATTAATTTCCGTGCAAATATCTTTAGGAAAGTTATGAATATATCTCCTCGTTCATTTATGGGTTACGTAGTGAGGTTGTGGAGCAGTGGATATCGGCTCGGAACAAGAAATCGGGGGGGGGGGGGACCGAATTCGAATTCCAGCCGAATTCATTGCTTTCACTTACGCGCAAATACCCTTGGGAAAGGTATTAATCCGTCTATTCCTTCCAGTTATGGGTTAAATAACAGGACAGATTGTGTTCTATAGCCTTGGTCGGCAACCAGTCTACTGCAGAAAGCAATGGCAACCTACTGCGGGATAATCTTCTGTCCAGTCAGTCAGGTCTCTTTCGAGACATGATCGCCCAAGCGTGTATCACGTATGGCACTTAACTGACTGAGTGAGGTTTGAATCTGAACAAATATTGGATTTTTCATGCAATATTGAATATTTTAACAATCCAACATATTTTTCGGTTTTAAGTAAACAACAGATTAAGAAAGTGTTGGTAAAATGCATAAAAAATCATATATCAATACATTCACTTTCACCTGAATTCGTGTAGAAAATTCATGTATCCATTTTTTTTGTCAGAGCTATATATTAAATAGTAGAACAGACTAGTTTCTAAAGTTGTTTTTAAAATCTAGTCATAGTGGATGTGCGTTGTGCTACAGTAGTTATCGGCTCGGAACGAGAAGCCGGGGAGCCGAGTTCGAATTCCAGCTGAATCCATTGTATTCACTTACGCGCAAATACCATTCGGAAAGGTATTAATCCGTCTCTTCCTTCCAGTTATGGGTTAAATAACAGGACAGATTGGGTTCTATAGCCTTGGTCGGCAACCAGTCTACCGCAGAAAGCAATGGCAACCTACTGCGGGATAATCTTCTGCCCAGTCAGTTATGTCTCTTTCGAGACTTGATCGCCCAAGCGTGTATCACGTATGACACTTAACTGACTGACTCACATAGCGGAGAAAAACTCTGAATTCAAAACTGTATTTATCCTTAGTGAAAAAAAGACATCATATAAAACCATGAAAAGTATCATGAAATTAGAAATGCCTCTATGTTTGTAAATCCAGTCAATACTGCAGATATTAAAACGTGGAGTGTCTTCGTTATAAATTTGACAGTTTGATTTAAGAGAAAACAAAGGGGATATCTTAGCCAAAATTAATTTCGTAGAAAAATAGAAAAGAGGCATATAATTAGCTTCTTTGAAATACTTGTTTTTTATTATTATAATTAAAAGATAATTCTTTCAGAGAAGCTGCCGTCAGTATCTACCAGGGCCTTGATTTGACTCAAGAATCTGGCATACACTTCCATCACGATATTTATAGGAAAACCTATCTTGTCGATCAGCTTGATCTTAGAGTTACGAGAAGTATGTTCGTGTATTTTTTACCTGGGCCTCGCACACAATAATCCATGGCATCAGATGAAGGGATGTTTGGGATACAGATGTTTCTGCTGTTGAAATTGTTATATTGTCTGATGACCTATTCTGATTTTTCTTGGAGGTGTAGCAGGGAGGTGAATTTTGCTGACACACATAATGATCTTCCAGCAGTCACCCTTTTCAGCCTATACCTGACCACAGTTTTCAGCAACTCAATAAAGCTATCCTAATTGAGTCCGAGATCTTGTTCAAAGATGTAAACTGGCATGACATCACCATAACTGGAAACGCACCGCCAAATCAGTAAAGTTTGAGAATACTTGGTTTTCAAGACACGAGAAAAAGCATATGAATTGTCGGCAAGATGATGTGCACGCCGACCCTGAATAAAATTTTATCATTTCAGAAAAAGCAGATTGTTCTTGATTCAACTGGATGTTTCACCTTTAAGCGTTATTTTGTCAGACAGTTTCCTCGAGCCTATTGAAAGACGTTTATATCTCTTGTATGACTGATAGCCATGGTGGAAATTGAAACACACATTTGCCAAGCCTAATCCCACATTCACTTGCCTTGGTCTTTAGTAACTTTCTCATGCACTTGTACAGTTGTGCTGGTGTACAGAAACAATCGAAATGTCTTCTTACCTACAAGCTTCGACGTCATAGTCACCATTCCAGCTATCAATTTTACATTTTATTTTTTTCAACCAACATTGAATTGATGTCCTGATTATTAAATCTTAATCCCCAGTATGAACGCTTATAAGGCATGTTACCATTCTTCAATATTCACGTGACTTTTAATCATCCATCTGTTAACTTTGATATATTTAAGACTAAAGTGACTCGGTATCACATTGTTTAAAGATCTTCTGAACCAATTAGAAAAATAGAAACTGTTTTAATGGAAGAACCTTTTCCCACTGGCAATGGACTGTCACCCATTATAAATACACCAGGCAGTAGATTACGAGGGGAGCAGATGACAGGAAGACGACCAGGAACGGACGGAAGTACTCTACGCTCTATTTTGGTAAATAATGACTATTGTGTATTTGTATCTCCAGTACAATGAACCTTATTGTCGATTTAATCGTGTGTTCCTTCGTCTTTACCACTCGGATTAACAACTCTTTTGCTTTTATCGTATTTTGACGACGCAGCAGAAACAGAAACCAATGCTAAGACAGAGAAAACTAAGGAGCAAATTCAGACAGGTAAAGAAAGAATGACTCAACAAATGTACAGAAATAGAGAGATTTATGGCATGACTAATAAAAGGTCCATAAAATATTAGAGAACAAGACAAATGACATGCATATAAAACAAGATATATAAACTACAATGATGGAACGCCTATATTACAGAAGGAGAAAATACTTCACCTATGGGAAAACTCTGTCGGATCTTCCACAATTGGGAGCAACCGATTATAGACAGATATACCGACAGGCCGGAAATGTTAAAAACAAAGTGGAAGCTGCACTGACCATATTGAATAGAAACAAAGCAGCATGACCAGGTGTTATTGTAATATAAATGATTTTGGTGTAAACAAAAATACAGAAATAATAAATCAAATCTACAACCGTGGTAATATACCGGAAGACATATTCAGATAGATTTTCTGTCTAGAAGGTCAAGCACAATGCAATTTGAACTCCATGGAACATTCAGCTTAATGAATTACATAACAAAACTCATCATCCGAAATTCTAATGAAAAGAACACTCAATAGATATCAGGCCAGATAAGTGTTAAGATTTATAAAGGATAAAAATACATAGAGGGCCATGATCGCCTACACCCTGAAGAGACACGGCACATAAGAGAAAATAACTAGATAACCAAAAATAGTTTGCTGTTGAATTGGTTAGATGCAACCATAATTTCTCTGCTAACATTTTCTTTTTTCGAACTTTTTGCTTACGGCGCATTGTTTTTAAGTCAAATTTGATCTTCAAAATTGTAAATAAAAAAGATATATAACACATTTTAGAGATAAAAAACAATGACTATTTTCCACGTATGATCTTCAAAGAAAATATTTAAAAACACTTAAATAGTATTTGTCTGGATTTCTGAGATGAGGATTTATATATATATATACGGACAATTGTCTTCAAATATTTTGTTATCACAACGTTTTGGTCATAATTTTTCAGTTCCAAATTTCCTTTTGGTTTTCTGGATCAACATAAAGCTGATGAGTGCCGGAAGACAAAAAGGTTGAAATATTATAAGGAAAACAATTATAACTACAATAGTCTGCATAAATAACGTCAGTCAGTTAAGTGCCATACGTGTTACACGCTTGGGCGATCATGTCTCGAAGGAGACATGACTGACTGGGCAGAAGATTATCCCGCAGTACATTGCCATTGCTTTCTGCGGTAGAATGGTTGCCGACCAAGGCTATAGATCCCAATCTGTCCAGTTATTTAACCCATAACTAGAAGGAATAGACGGATTAATACCTTTCCCAAGGGTATTTGCGCGTATTTGCGCGTAAGTGAATACAATGAATTCGGCTGGAATTCGAACTCGGCTCCTCGATTTCTCGTTCCGAGCCGATATCCAATGCACCACAACGCACATAAATAACATGGCTTAAATAGTGACGAATAATAATTGGGCCACTGTCGAAGTCAAGTGATATTGTATACGTTAAAATTGTCTGTTGATTTTTATTTTCTTTATGGCTCCTCTTTTTTTAGATCGTACGTCTACGGGAGGGAACATTTCCTCAACGCTTACACAACACCACCGATTCAAAAACGGCGAACCAGTATTGGCTGTCATAGAATTTAAGAAGTATATGAATGTAAAGGAAATAGTTTTGAGGATTGTCTCTTATTCTTTACAAGAATTTTCATCTGAATATTTTAAGGGAATTTCATACATTTTTTAATAAATAAAATAAAATAAATTTCATGTATTAAAAATGAACCTTAATAAATTACTTTTATTCGTTTTAAAATTATGCTTTAAAATTATCCTCAATGAATTGCTGTTATTCGAATTTAAAAAGTTATGTTTTAAAAATAATCCTAAACAGAATACTTTTATGTTTTTAAAAATATTGACGAAAATGTTTATAGTTTGCATGTTGTTTTGTCATGGTGTAGATGGACGGCGCTCAATTGGTGAATTGTATTGCCCACATAAGTCTAAATATGCATAGATTTATAATGAGTTTTATAAAAAAGAAAACGTTTTCCATTCATATTAGATTGTCTTTCAATATTAATTATAATCAGAAGATAAAACGAATAGCCTTCATTTTCTAACAGCAAAAATATAAACATTTTTAAAGCGAGATATATTTTCATGGACTAATATGGAGATATTTATGAAGATACTTTAACCCTGTGTAATTTCCTTTACCGTCTAGTTAAACATGTATTTACTTTACAGCTGATGAAACCATGGCATAGAGTCTTTCTAAATATCTACCATAAAATTGCGATAGATAACAACCAGTTTGCAATGTTTCGTCTATTGGAAAGGGTTTGTATTGTGGAAAACAATTCGTTTCGGACTAGGCCAAGCAAAGGCTTTTGACTTTTTAAAGCTTGAAAGTGACGATTGGACAGCTCGATCAAGACTATAGATAATAATATATATTTTCAATATTAAATTCAGAGCCAGTACTTTTAGATTTCTGATCCGTCTCCAGATGTAACCAATAGCAATTTTACCCATTCAGATTTAGCTTATTTTAATTTCGACATCTTATTGAGAGTTAATGGGACCATCATTAGTTTCAAGTCGTTGCGAAAACAGTCAAACATATCGTTAACAGCCTTACTGTAATCAAAGGTGTGTAAATTCTGTCTTCAAAATTTGAAATTTTTTATCTTTAATTTTAATTTGTGTGAATTTTCTTTTTAAACTTTAAACTTAAATTTGTTTAAATTTTAATTTTTAATTTTAACTTGTTTAAATTTTAATTTTTCAATATAAATTTCAATTTTAAATTTAAGTTTAATTTCTTAAATAATAATTTTAAAATTTTATCCACATGTATTCGTAGAATATTTAATTTTAATTTTCATATTAAAAAAGCAATAACAGGCTTAAAAGATTCAATTGCCATGAACATCGAGTGAAATAAATTCAAATCTATCAAACTGGCCGTTTGAAATATGCACCTGGTGATTGCGTGAAACTCCGAGTCTTGCCATATATATATATACATATATATATATATATATATATATATATATATATATATGTCCATGCATTGACCACTGTTGTATTAACACCTGAATAATAATGCTATACATTATACAACTCCACCTATGTATACTTATTAATTTACGTCACTATATATATATATATATATATATATATATATATATATATATATATATATATATATATATATACTAGCAGTATAGCCCGGCGTTGATCGTGTGTAATGAAAGCTTTAAAACTAATCCATGGTCTTGGAGCTCAGATCCAGCTTAAAGAATATTTGTGTGAAGTTTGGTGAGAACCGGACAAAAATTGTGGATTTGTATAAAAGACATACTGACAGATAAACAGACACACACACAAACATCTTGCCTTATATATATATATATATATATATATATATATATATATATATTATCGATTATCTGCACTATTTTAAAAAATGCAACTTGAAACTTCTGAATATCGTTTCTTATGTCTTTGTCTGTGAGTGTATCAAATTTGATTAAAATCGGACCATTCCTTCTATAACCGATTTTTTCGATTAATTAACTATCAGTGAATTTGAGACAGAATACTTAATTTAATCTGCGGGTCGGAGAATGTTAATCTTGATCAACTGTATATATCTATGGATATCCCTTTTTTGTTCTTATTAATGCTGCTCGGTTAATGTTTGCTTTGTTTCCACAAAGTCTAAGCCCGCGTTATCTGTCCTAAGAATTTTCCTTAATCCACTAGACAACGAGGAACAATTCAGCACCTTTTCAGAATTCCCACATATAAGAACAATAAAGATTTTCTCATTTTATAATTATCGCACTTTTTTTTCTTCTTTTACTCGTGTTGACTGCATAGAAAGCTAATAATTTACTCAAGGTAGAGGGTTACTTTCTAGGGTTTTGTGAGTGGGAGAAGGTGTAAGAAGAGAGATTCATGAAGATTATAGTTATCGGGAAACATACTTGCAGGAGTCTGTTTCACAAAGCAGAATTTCTTGGAAAGATGCTTTCAGTGTGGAACCTCCTTCTTGTTAATGGTGACTTTCTAAGCGTAGCTTAAATGTGGCACAAGGCCGAATATTTAGGCCGCTCAGTCAGCATCAAATTCCCTACTCGATCGTAAGTGTTCTATTGAGACAATTGTTTCACAGTAAGGTTCACCCCGGTCGAGGCCTAAGCGCCACTCGATGTAGTCGGTTACGATATAGGTAGGAAGGGCAGATAATGGTTGACTCTAGGCTGAACAGGTCAAGATTATAGTTATGAAGGAAACACTCTCTTGGGATTCTTTTCGATCAGTGGTTCGCTGAAAGAAGCTGTCTAAGTGGAACTTACTTCTTTTCGATGAAATACGGTGTAAGATTTTACATATAAAAGGTATGGCGGATCGTATGTAAGCATAAAAGTTTGCTAACAATTACACCGCGTTAAAGTGCTTTAAGGATTTTGTTAGTGTAGGTTAGATGTGGCACAAGGAAAAAAGGGGAACAACCAGTTGTAACCTAGCAAGAAAAACTAGCTAACCATTAAAGTGCATCGAAATTCAAAGCTTTTTACAAATGAAATGCAAGGTTAACAAAGAATATACATCTTGTGTATAAATAGTGTTTTAAGAATTTAAAATGTTATTTAGTCTTCAAATACAGTTTGTTGCATTAAAATAGTTTCTTCATGAGAATATAGTGACAACTTGTAATTCTTCATTTATTCCATAAACTAATATAAAAATATAATTTATACTCACATAATTCTACGATGCCAGTATAAAAAATGTGCACAACTTTTATTTGGCTGCTCGAATACATTCAGAATCCTATCAAAGGCAATCAGACGATCGATTCAAACAGTACAATCTGTTGTCGAAGGAATAAAAAAACATGCCAACAAAGGCTTTAGCGTAACGAACATTGGTCGTTTACATCATGTTTTGAAAGCATAGTTCATGCTGACTTGTCAGCTCTTGACCCTTGTACATTGTTTGAATTTGTTGTTATGATTTCGAACGATAAAGAATGTGTAGTATGATGAAGTAAAAGAGAATAATAACAAGAACGTCACCGAATTGACTGGTACAACAAGCAGTCAAACAAAGAAGAGAACGGAAATTCTAATGATTATAGAAAAAAGCACAAGGCGAGGATCAAGTACTTTCTCTGCCACTGAGTGCTAGTGACCTCTCTTTTCAAAAATTGACTTTCTTGACACTAAACGACAGAAATGGATATGCTTTAGAAATGGCATTTTTTAATATATTTATTTTTTTAGGATCTTTAAACATTCCAAATAGATCGTGACTATTTTTAACTTCAACAAGCCAGTTATACAAGGAGCGGCAAAATACCCTCCACATATTCCTCCCATAAATGCCTCCCACATAATAGTAACACGTTAATGGCAATATAATTTTCATTTAGACGATGTCTTACTATGTTGGAGATAATTCTGAAGAAATATGTGGGAGATATTTCTGCCGCACCTATTTTTCTTAAACAGTAATTCACAAATAGACACAAACATTTCGGCTGTCTATAGGAAAAAGTCAAATTTGAAAGATTAACACGAAGCACTTATAAAATTCCTTGTATGTAAGTCACCTCATGCCAACTTTTTGTAGTAAATTTATAAATGACTTTTTTCTTTGATTGTTTTTTTCTTTTGATTTTTAATCTAAGATGATTTTTAATCTCTCTTGATTGACCTTCGTTGTTTGTAGCCTATAATTGTTATTTTCACTTCTCCCACTTTTTAATTTTTTTATTGGATGACCAATGCTGTTAATGATGATACTTCTCACTTCAGGCCTCGCCCCTAGCTTGATTGATTTTAGATTTGTGATTTTAGATATTCCTTGTCTATCAATTCTGATAAGTAAGTCATAACATCCTAAATTTTACTTGCTAGTAGACATCAGGATTTATACACGTCATAACTTCATATAATTTTTTAGGTATTTTATATGTCTTTCTTTTTCTCCCTCACAAGTCATTCAGTTAAGTGCCATTTGTGAAATACGCTTGGGCGATAATGTCTCGAAAGAGACATGACTGACTGAGCAGAAGATTATGCCGCAGTAGGTTGCCAATGCTTGCTGCGGTAAACTGGTTTCCAACCAAGGCTATAGAACCCAATCTGTCCTGTTATTTAACACATAATTGGAAGGAAGAGACGGACTAATACCTTTCCCAAGGGTATTTGCGCATAAGTGAATGCAATGAATTCAACTGGAATTCGAATTCACAAGTAGGAGAAATAATTTCGCTTTCTATACCCACAGCTGATACCAACTCAACTGAGAAGAGGGGACGCACAACCAAACCCATGCAAACTTTCTCATCTATATGACTCTACGATCCATGGTCACTGGTAAGTACAATGTTTCAGACCCAATGAGGAATTTTGTTGTCTGACCTCTAGTTGGGTGAGACACATGCACATAGAGTATTGCGCCTGATTCTACGTTGGGTCATTTGTTCCACCATTAAGAGTATTAGAGGTAAAAGATTTCTAGGTTTGGTGTTATATGTTTGATAGTCATAGATCCGAAATTTCAAGTAACATCAAACAAAGCTATCCTATCAGCAGGTGTATAATATCGGGACTGTTGTACTGCCATTTTCTGCATGGATTCTTGACCGTGCAATAGTAACCAGTGGAGCTTCTTGATGCCATGATGAGTAGTACGTCTACGGCAATAACTCCGAACGAGTAAACCCAGGTTGTTTATGCTGGCATTACCAATGAATGTCTGTCATTGTCTACCATTCACCCACCAAACGATCTAAAAGAGACAAGAAAACGATCAGTTTCAAAGAATTATCAAACCAAACTTCTATGAAAAGTAGGATCCACGTATACAATCTCCTACACCGATGAAAAGGTCTATTTTTAATCATTCCAAAAGTGGAACTCAGATTTCTGTTTCTGTCTGAAACGTGTATCAGTGCCTCAAACTTGTGGCAGAAGCTCTCACTTCCTCGTTATTTATCCATTATATCAAAGTACAGCCACCTAGTTCGCCACGAACACAGGCTTTGCGACTACATCGACGGCTACTTTCCCAGCGACAGGGACACAAAAAAAAACGAGTACGCTAACCGCTCGTATCCGTGTTTCTATTTGGTCAGTCAGTCAGTAAAGTGCCATACATGATACACGCATGATACACGCTTGGGCAATCATGTCTCGAAAGAGTTATGACTAACTGGGCAGAAGATTATCCCGCAGTAGGTTGCCATTGCTTTCTGCGTTAGACTAGTTGCCGACCAAGGCTATAGATTCCAATCTGTCCTGTTATTTAACCCATAACTGGAAGGAATAGAAGGATTAATACCTTTCCCAAGAGTATTTGCGCGTAAGTGAATGCAATGAGTTCGGTTGGAATTCGAACTCGGCTCCCCGATTTCTCGTTCCGAGCCGATATCCAATGCACCACAACGCACATTCTAAGTGGAACTTACCCATAGTAGCTGATTTTCATTAGCCAATTATCACATATGTGATGACTTCAATATTCACCACAAAGAGTGGTTGGTCCACTCTATAAAAAACGATGAGGAAGTCAGACATTGCAGAGATTTCTCTTCAGCTTATAATTTGATCTAGATCATCGACAAACCCACCGGATGCGATGGTGCAACAGGCAAAACAGCTCGAACATTTTCTAACATCCTTCCCTGATAAATGCACAGCAAAAGATTTTCCTCTCTTTGTCACATCTAACCATTTCCTAAACATTGACCAGAATCAAAGCAATTGACATTTCATGATTTGCAGTTCCGTCAAAGGTTTTTCGCAGACAGTGGCAACGTTAGTTACTATATGATGGAAGCTAATCTACTGGCATTTTTCAAACATGCTGTCCTCAAAAGTACTGCCCTATCTTTGAATGAATTCTTTCTGGAATGGTGTGTTCAATAGCTACACAAAATTTCAAAATGAACCAGAAAGTCAACCCTGATTCACACCTAAAAGTGCTGCAGCCTTAGCTCACCCTACTGCAAAATCTATCACAAGAAACTGTGTCCTCTGAACCTTATTTCTTTTAGAACTGCCTGCATACACGGTAAGTTTGTTCTGGAAAGAAAGTGCCAATAAGCGCCAGCTGTCAAAGTTGAAAAGAAATAGGTTGAATATCGTGAATTCTGAGAGATCACCAACCAGACCTTTAAAATTGACCAAGTTAATTTCCCCACTATTATAAAAGGTCCCGAGGATATATCATCCTCGTCAGATGAGGTGAAATGCTTTGCCTCGGTTTTTTTCACAAACCCAAGGACAAAGGTCATCCCCTCTCCAACTTCCCATGACTCTCTGAGCACAATCTCAGGAACATATTCTTTTAAGTTGAAGAAGTCACTAGACTTATCAAAAACGCTGATAAAAAATCTCCCAAAAGAGCGCTCGCCAGGATAAATTTCAATTGGTTGGACTTAAGAATATCAAACCGGAATTAGCTCCAATTCTAGCAAAATTATTTATCCGCTATTTGACAGAGGAATCATTCCCATGAACGTTGAAGAGAGCAAGTGTATGTCCGGTTTTAACAACGCAAGAAACGTCTCCTCTCTTTTTCAGTACAGGCCCAATAGTCTTGTCAGTATCATCAGCAAACATTTCGAAGCCATCATCAATAAGGTCATCGGGAACCAAGATTTAAACAGCCTTTTCTTTTGCAAACACTGATTTTCTATCAGCCCAATCAACTGCTGACGTTCTAGCTGCCATTACCCAATGACAACGTGAGGCCTTTGATATATATCAAAAGAATCATTAGATACCTCGAAGGCATTCGGTAAGATATGGCACAAAGTTATACTACACAAGCTCTCCAGCTATGGAATCTCTAGACGAGGTTTCTTTGCTCTTTCCTAACTACCCAATTGAGGAAAGATTCTTTGGTTACATTCACTGCCTCCAAAACCAAATTCTATAACAACTGATCATATCCCAAACTACGACCAGTCACGTTAAACTGATGTATCCTCGGAGAGGCCTCTTCTCTGGGCATCTTACTTACACAGGACGTCAAGTGTTGTTCCCATAGACGATAAGTTGCGAAAAATTCAAAATGATCATCTTCCCATACGCTGCTGTAAGTATCTTACTCATACTATCTTCTACTTTTAGAAGCGCCAAGTCAGGCTAAAAATTGATTACTGTTTCATTTTCTGGGTAGGAGCTGACCAAATCTTACTTTCCATTCTTGAAAGAGTTCAAAAGGATCTTCTTTGCCTTGATAGAGAATAGTTACTTGCTTCACGGGTGGGATGTTTCGAGTCTATTACTGCTCTGGAAAGTGCTCGGACGAACTGCATTATCTGGTTCCAACAGATTTGTCCTTCCAGGCTAGGACGCTTCATGCAACCTATATAGTAGAAAACCACCCACACTCCCTGCGTTCTCCATCAGCAAGAAGTAAGTTTCACTCAAGATCTTTTCCCCGCAAATTACGTGCCCAGGAAACAAATTATAAAGAGGGTGTTTCTCCAAGAACCTTACAATTTTGACCTGTTCATGTCAAGAATCAATAGTTATCTTCCTCTCCTTTCCATATAAAAAGAATTCCTTAAAGTGACCTTGTAACTTGAGAGGAACACGGTTTTTTTTTTCAGTGTGAAAAATAAAGGTAAAAAAAAATCAGAAAAATGAAGTTCTTTTCCTCTCACCCATTCGCTAACATATTTTTGTTTGGAGATCTTAACGCCCAGCATGCCAAGTGCCTAAAGGACTCTGTCACTGATTCAGCTGGCACTCAGCTTTGCTATTTCTCAATTTTACGCAAGTGGTGCATTTCCCACACACTTTCCCCGTATCCCTTCAGGACACGCTTCTCTAATAAATCTCTGATTCACCTCCGGACCTACTCCTGCCAAGCCTCGCAGTTTTACCCTCTTGGTAACCCCGATCATGCTGTTGTTTCTCTTAATATATATCACCACTCTCACTCCCCGCAGGAACCTACATGTTTTCCCACTGCTACCAAAGAGCTGACTGGGACGTGTTTTGCGATTTCCTATCCGACGACTCTTGGGAATGTGTTCAATCTCCCAGTTGATGACTGCGCCTCTCAGATTTCTTCCTGGGTAAAAGCTGGCATTGATGCCATCATACCGATAAGGAAGTTTCATCTCAATCTTCATTCTTCCCCCTGGTTCTCTCCTGCCTGTTCGGCCGCCATTGCCCACAGGAACCACTATTTTAGTCTATTTCGGAGCGATGCATCCGACCACAATAAGCAAAAATAGGCGCTTATTTTCATCTGCTAATAATGAGTTTAAAATTATCCTGAACGTCTCCAATGGGTTGTTTGCTGAGAGGATGAGGCAGCGCATAGCTGACAGCAAGTTTGTCTCCAAGGACTAGTGGATGCTATGCAAACGTGTGCTGAGCAACAGCAAATCCTCCATTCCTCCCTTCATTAATAAATCTGATGTCTTCACGGCATCTGTAGATAAGGCGGGGATCTTCGTTTGCAGATTCTCATCACACTCCACATTTGACTCGTCTGAATTCCCCGTACCCGAGTTCTGTCTTAGAACTGAGTCTCAATTGAAACAATTACATCACCCCGTCTCTGGTATCTAAGGTAATATCAAAACATGACCCCCATAAGGAAAACGGAGGTGATGAAACCCTAATAATTTTTCATAAGAAATGCGCTCTTGAACTCTCCTCTGTCCTCTCTAAACTCTACAATTACTGCCTTTCTGCTTCCTGTTTTCTTGCATGCTGGAAGTCCTCTTCTTTAGTTCCTGTATTGAAGAAATCAGAGGAACACTCAGGCCAATTCAACTATCGCCCTATCAGCCTTCTACCAATTCTCAGAAAAGTGTTCTGGGCTATTATCATTGCTGACATAGTTCAACATCTTACTGCTCATAAATTATTCTCAGACAGGCAGTACGGATTCTGCTTTTCTAGGTCTACGGCCGATATCTTAACGACCATCACATAGTACCTATTCCAGGTCCTTGATAAGTCCGGCGAGGCTCGTGCTGTTGCTCTGGATATCTTCAAGAATTTTGATAGTGTTTGGCACGCTGTCCTACGCAAGCTACAAAGCTATGGTATCACTAGACGCTTGCTTGATCTGATTCAATATTTCCTATCTAACCGCAAAATGAAGGTAGTCTTGAATGGGTATGACTCCACATCCTACTACATGAGCACTGGTGACCCCAGGGCTCTATCCTAGGCCCGACGCTCTTTCTGATCTTCATAAATGATCTCCCAGACGTGATCAAATCCCAAGTAGATATCTACGTAGATGACACCACAATTTACACCCGCATCAGTAAAAAATCCGGCAAAAATACCTCGCCACTGATCTTGAGGACCTACAGTGGCGGACTGGGATAAGAAGTGACTTTTAAATTTTAATGCTTTAAAAACAAAAGTGCTGTTTATCCACCATCACAAGCAACCACACCCCCCTACTCGATAATCGAGTCTTCCTGAAAGCAATATACTGCGGCTAATCGGTCTTACCCTATCTTCCGACTTCAAGTGGAATCATTGTATAGAGTCAATAGCTAAATCCACTGCCAGGAAGGTTGTCTCGGGCCAGGAAGTTTTTTTTCGCCTCAATCCATCCTGCACCTATACAAATCAATCTTCCCTCCGTGCATATAATACTGTTGTTATATATAGTTACGCGGCTCTGCTGTTCATTTCGCTGTTCTCGACAGACTCCAAAAGACAATTTGTATTGTGATAGGTCCCCACGTGGCAAACGACTCCAAGCCACATTCTCACCGACGGGATGTGGCTTCCTCTTTTACCTCTACCTTTGCAACTGTCTTCACGCCTGTGTATCCATATTTCTTTTTTCCTTTTCTCTGACACCCCCTGTAACTGGTTCGTCTTCCTTTTCAATCTCCTCCTGTCTAAACTTTTACTTTTATGTCGCCTCCTGCACATCAGTGTCGGTACTGCTTTGCTTGGGTTGAAACGATTAAAAAAATGTTACATGACAAAAAAGCACAAAACCTAATAAATATATATATCATAATTTTTTCTAAAAATTATTTTTCTATAATTTTTAATACTTTACAAATTTTGGTAAAAATCTTGTTTACTTTTTATCAATGACGAATTATAAATTTATCCTAAAAGTGTGGGTGTCTTTTTTGCGGTAAAAAACAAACTGATTTAATTTTTTATCAATAATTAGTTATGTGTCGGATTTTACGGAAAATTTTAGGGCGTATTCAGAAATTAATTCAATCATTTATAAAGGTTTTTTAGAAATTCTTGGTAAAAATATTGTGTTTGTTTACATTGTTATACCCACCCATTTAATTTTATGTATGTTGGTAAATTATTGTTTATATTAGTTAAATAAAAACAATACTAACTGATTGAAAACATTAAATTTATTTCTTGAAGAGCCCAGTGATATAAAAACTATTCTGAATTGCAAAATTAAAATTTCAATTAAACTAAGACATTATTTAATTTGAAAATATGTTAATTAGTTTTATCAATAAAATATATTATAGACACTGTTGTTTTAAAAAAAAAACATCGATGAATAATGAATATGTACAGGAAATGTTATTCATATTTTTATATTTTGTTAGATTAAATCATACTTTTAAATCTTTTCAAATTCTGTATTAATTCATTGTAATCGAGTCATATTTTTATTAAATTATAACTGTATTTACTATCATAATTGGAAAAGTTCATTACAATTCAACAACAATTTTACGACAAAATTACTAGTAAATGTAAATGATACTTACATAAATTTAAAATTTATTATCGATTTTATATTTTGTCAAGAAGCGTTTTCATACGTAAGGATCAGCAAAATATACCTAAAAGTAAGTAAAACATTAAAATTAAGATTACTGAGTAATTAAAAATCATATAAAAAATGCGTTCTTGTTGTATATATCGTTTAATTTATTTTCAGTTATATGCTCCTTATTTAAATTACCAACCATCATGCAGTCCATATATCCCTTATCACCCTGTATTAATGAATATTTTCCTTTGAAATTCTAAACTAAAAGTAAGTAATTGTGTTTTTTTTAGTTTAGATGAAGGAAAGTTTATAAACTTCTAATTATTCTCAAATAATATTTCATGAATGTATTTATTTATGATAGAGTTTTAATTAGGTACTTCAAATAATTTTCTGCATACAATATAGAAAAAAGCACGACAATTATTACAAAACTTTTTAGATAAAAATGTTTTAAATATGTAAAAAATATGTTTTAAATAAAAAAAATTATATCTTCAAAACGTTTTTGTTGTTATTAATAGGAAAAACAAAAGTAATGTTTTAGTATATTAAATGTTTTAATAATTTCTACCACGTTCGGATTTTTGTACAATTCTAGATGTATTTTTTTCATTCTTTAGAAGCTGATTTAAAATAACTATGGGTATTTTAGCCGCTTTAATCGATTTAGAAATTCTTGCTAAATTAAATAACTGTCTGATTTTAATGAAATTTACAAAACATATTCACAAATGAATTAAATTATTATTGTAGATAATTTTAGTAAATAATGTTTTTTTACATGTGTTACCACTCATTTATTTTCATGAAATTTCCAGAAATTAAATTTCAATAGAAGATGTGTCATTATTTATTGAATCCAGTGTGATTTGGAGGATATATATTATCATTTTTTTCAAACTGTTAATCCTTTCCCGAAAATCTGTTCCACATCATAAGAAAATAACATTATTTACTTAGAAAAGTTTTAATTGCTTTCATAAGTAAGGTATATAATGGACACTATTATGCTAGGAAAACAACATTTTCAACGAATAATGAATTTATTCAAAAACTCTTTCATATATTTTAATTCTATTATAACGATTTTAAAGTTTCAATTCTTTTCAAACGCTGCCTTACTTTAAATCCGAGATTTGATATTTTATTTAGTGAAAACTATATTTATTTAACAAACTTTGAATAGCTTAGTACAGATTATCACGCACAAAGATTTTGATTTTTTCTTGTTCATAAACGAGGCCATTTTGAAAGTATGAGGGAACATACACGGCATTACAAGAAAATAAGAATTATGACTAGCAAATGTAAAACCAACATTCCGAAAATTTGTTTCAGGAGAATATTTTTGAATATTTTTAAGAATACCAAGTACTTATAAATTATATGAAAAAGGCGCTCCAGGAAATTTTTAAATAAATTTTTACACATAAAGATTACGTAGAACAAGAATAAAGCGCGTATTAAATTTCGGTACCTAGTCAAACAAAGACACGGCTAGTTTGGATAAAGACACAGCTACGGTTTGTTTTATTTCTGTCTAAATTTAAAAATAAAGTAAATTGTATTTGTTTTAAATCAGATTAATTACATTTTAAAAAAGCTAATATTCCCGAAATAAAATTTTAAAAAAACATGTATTTCATAATTGGAATGATTTTTAAGAAAGATAATTCTATTGCGATGAAAAGTGACTAAAAATGACGCATATCACGTATTTTAGCAAAATAAAACATAAAATCGATTCTAAAGGACATAAGGTTTTTTTTATTGGAAAACGTATATAGAATCCTTTAGCTTTCAATTAAAGGTAAAAATAAAATTTTCAAGAAAGTATTTACATTGAAAATAACTATTTCAAATATTACGTATCGCGAATTAGTGGAGGTACCTATATTGTTATACAGTCTATTTTAGAGGGAATATATAGATATATTTGATATACTTACCTATCTATCTATCTATCTATCTATCTATCTATCTATCTATCTATCTATCTATCTATAATCATATCGCCCTATGCAAAGAAGTTTACTGCCACTGGTGAGCAGTGGTTTACATAGGAGTAGAGTTTTGAGAAAGATTAAAGGGGGTCTCAGAAAGTGCGTAAAAAAAAAGATGAGAATACCAATGAGTGGAGGACGGAGAAAGGAGCATGAGAGAGGATACAGGTCAGTGAGATAGGAGATGACGACTGACTTTACATTTAAACTCCTGGAGATTGTAGCTGTCAGGAAAGCAAGTAAACGGAAGGGAATTCTACAGGCGGGAAATGTCTGCGCCTGCATTGAATACTGCTGCTATATCAGGTCGGGTACCCTTGCTATCCACCGAGGATTCCTTGACAAAATCTAACGGAGAATCTCTAATGTTATCTATACCGATAAAAGATGCGCGTTGTGGTGTAGTGGATATCGGCTTGGAACAAGAAATTGGGGAGTCGAGTTCGAATTCCACTTGCATTCACTTACGCGCAAAAAACTTGGTAAAGGTATTAATCTGTCTCTTCACTCCAGTTATGGGTTATATTATAGGACAGATTGGATTCTATAGCCTTGGTCGGCAAACAGGCTACCGCAGAAACTAATGTTAACCCACTGCGGAATAATCTTTTACCCAGTCAGTCAGTCTTTCCAGACATGATCGCCCAAGCGTGTATCACGTATGGCACTTAACTGAATGACCGACTTAGGATCTCACATACAGTCACTTTCTCACCGGCGCAGTGTGGCTTCCCTGTATAGATTTATATTAATATTATGCCCTTGTTATCCGATTGCGCTCTCTAAAGAGGAAAACTTTAAAAAACAGTAACTATCTTTTCGATTTACGCATTACTCTTTAAACATTGGATGTGCGTTGCGATACACTAGATACCGGCTTGGAACGAAAAATCGGAGAGCCGAGTTCGCATTCTAGTTGAATTCCTTGCATTAACTTACGCGCAAATAACCTTGGGAAATGTATTAATCCGTCTCTTCCCTCCAGTCATGGTTTAAATAACGGGACACATTGGGTTCTATAGCCTTGGTCGGCAACCAGTCTACCGCAGAAAGCAATGGCAACCTACAGCGGGATAATCTTCTGCCAAGTCAGTTATGTCTCTTTCGAGACATGATCGTCCAAGCGCGTATCACGTATGGCAGTTAAATGTCTGACTTTAATAAAATTCTCTCGGCTGCTGGCCTGCGAATACACCGTGTATATATAACGTATTAAAATTTCTTTCTCACATATGTCTGCCTACAGTTTAGAGGCCGACTCTTGGAGTGATATCAAATCAGTCGAGTTTCGATCTTGGCTGGAAGCAAGCGGATATCTCTCCACGCTGATAAGCCGCGAAAGAGTCTTGTATGTGGATGACTATATAGGCAGTTTTCACTAAAAATGACAGAAAGGTGTGATGGTTAAGTTTCTTTTGTGACCTTAAGATTTGTTCATTTGAAGATATGGACTATATAAAAATTGTCCATATATATATATATATATATATATATATATATGTGTGTGTGTGTGTGTGTGTGTGTGTGTGTGTGTGTGTGTGTGTGTGTGTGTTATGTCTTGAAGTCTGTCACAATGCGTTGAATGAAATAAAGGAAGGGCGGGAGGTGTTTTTATGACCTGTTTATTTATATTTCGAGACTATAATCTCATCATCAGAATGGCGGAGAAAACTTCAAACTGTCCGTGCTTTTAGCTGTCCATCTATGAATGGCTGGCTTTATCCACTGCTGCTATACTGTGTGCGTGTATGTACGTGTGCGTGTGTGCATGCGTGTGAGTGTGTATCAATGTGTGTTATAGTTGTTATTTTTATATGGACTAATTGTGTGTGTCTGTGTGTGAGAGAGAGAGAGCGTGTGTGTGTGTGTGTGAGTGATTGTGCATGTGTGTGTATTCAAGATGGGGTTTTTATTGGTCTGATGGAATCAGTTCGTAGGATCTAGGAGTTGATGTGACTTTGACCGGGTCAAAGGATATCATTTACATGGCTGTTATCTTATCTGTTTGATTTATAAGGTGGTGTTTGCTCGTTGTGTGTGCTGTAAATGAGTCTACTTTTATATATATATATATATATATATGTGTGTGTGTGTGTGTGTGTGTGTGTGTGTGTGTGTGTGTGTGTGTGTTCTATCCTGGTACGTGTTTCGTTATGCGCACGTCTGCTACTACAGCCCGGGGCGGAGAAAGTGTCCTAGCGTGGTTATTGTAACTATTGTTTTTGTTTGTAAAGGCTATGTGTAGTATTGTAATTAAATCTACCCAACATATTTATCTGTGTGTGTGTGTGTGCGCGCGCGCGCGCGTGTGTGTGCTTTAGCCTGGTTAACGGTTTGTTATAAGGGAGGGAGAAGTGTGTGTGTGTGGTTATTGTTACTGATTGCGTGTGTGTGTGTGACCTTTGTTGCCGTGTTAACTGCATGTTGTGTGCGTCTTGGTGACGTCTATACTGTTACGTATATATAGGGCCTACCTTTTCTTTTCGTCTTGGAGATGAGAAAAGTTAAAATTAAATGTGATTTCTAGCCCATTTCTGGCAAAGTCTCAAACGGTAACACTTTATTTGGTTTACTATTGATGCTCCCCTTAAAAGCGTTACCCCACATAAATACACCAAATAAGGCTTTATTTTACAGTAATTAATTGTACAAGAGTTTCGTTTCCAAAATATGTCTTCTTCACATACACAGGGATACTTGGCATGTTATCACGCTTAATAGTATTTAATTCCATGAACTTTGAAATATTTGAAATGGGTAACATTTATCAGTCATTCCTTCCATTATTTTATTTTGTTTCATCGCTTTCCAGACATATTCTCATATATATTTCTATCATTCACATATAAATCTCTTTTAATATTAGATCATAAATTTTATATTGGATCAATATTTGGCGAGTCTGAGTGACATTGCTTTAATTTGATGATTTGAAATGTTTTTGGTGGGATGGAATAGTCAGCCTTGAAGAATATGAACGAGAATTTCCTTGTATACTAGTTACTTTAGAGCCTTTTACTCAATTTAGTTGTTCTCATTTTTATTGACATATTCACGACGTTTTGGTCGTTGTAGTCTCCGGTTTTTTTTTTGTTTTCTTTTTTTAGGTGATATGTGTTGAAATTTTGAGCTTAACATTTATTTACTCCACGGCGGTATCATATTCTGGCTTCACATACCGGACCTGTTCGGGATATCTCAATATATATATATGTGTGTGTGTGTGTGTGTGTGTGTGTGTGTGTGTGTGTGTGTGTGTGGGTGTGGGTGTGGGTGTGTTTTGTCTTGAAGGCTGTCACAATGCGTTGAATGAAATAAAGGAAGGTCGGGAGGTGTTTGTATGACCTGGTTTATTTATATTTCGAGAATATAATCTCATCATCAGAATGGCGGAGAAAACTTCAAACTGTCCGTGCTTTTAGCTGTCCATCTATGAATGGCTGGCTTTATCCACTGCTGCTGTACGTGTGTGCGTGTATGTACGTGTGCGTATGTGCGTGTGTGTGAGTGTGTATCTATGTGTGTTTTAGTTGAGTGATTGTGTATGTGTGTGTATTCAAGATGGGGTTTTTATTGGACTGATGGAATCAGTTCGTAGGATCTAGGACCGGGTCAAAGGATATCAGTTACATGGCTGTTGTCTTATCTGTTTGATTTATCTGGTGTTGTTTGCTCGTTGCGTGTGCTGTAATTGAATCTACTTTTATGTGTGTGTGTGTGTGTGTGTGTGTGTGTGTGTGTGTGTGTGTGTGTGTGTGTGTGTGTGTGTGTGTGTAATTTCATTTACTTCACTTCAGTAGCTCTACTCTCCAAGTGTTTTTCACCTTTGTGAACAGGTATTGAACGCACAAATCTATGGGCCCAATCACTTTTTGGATTCCTTCAACCGACGTTTTAATCTACACAGTCATTTGTTTTGGAGACATATCAGTGAGTACGTTTTTCGAACCAATGTCTCAGTTATCATTTACAACATATATTACAATTTTTGGTATTGTTGTTTTTATCTGGCTCTTTGTATTACCTGTTCTTATATTGTATCCATGTCTATGCTTGGAAGGCCAATGTGTACAACATCGAAAATGTCGTGAATATGACAATAAAGATAACAACAGCAATCCGATCAATATAAATTGTGTAAATATTTACAACAGAAATAGACAGATGTTAAAGCATCTTGTTTCTGATTTGCACTAAGTCAAAATATCTGAAGCAGTTTTCTTTGCCCTATTCTTGTAAACCAAATACAAATCTGAGAAAGCAATGATTTTACACCTTCCAGTATTACTTGTTTTTTTGTTGTTTTTTTTTATTCTAAGTTGAATTGTATGACTGTTTCCCAAAACGGCTTAAACTTAAAAAAATTATCAGATCCCTTAGTTTAACAATAACATTTGCAGTTGAGAAGACGGTTTTCATGTATGTCATCCACCAATTTCCACATTTATATGATAACAAGTTTTGGTAACTTTACACTTGTTCTCATAATATTCCACTTTTGGTTGCATATGATTCTACATTATTCTTCGTTTTTAGTAAGTTAGACCGCACCATACGGCTTGTCATTGTCTCTGAATAATATTTATTTTAATAAGGACGAAAGAAAAATATATCAGAGAATATGATTTGGTATAGTGGGGAAAAGTGTACCAAATAGCAGTCTGAAGAAAGAAAGAAAGAAAGAAAGAAAGAAAGAAATACTTATGTAACGTTTTTCAGTGAAATAGAAAATGTTGTCATTTTTAATCTATAAATTTGTACCGTGCTACTTCTTTAAAAAATGATAAAAATTATTATTTATGCTTTCTATTTGGACGAAGACTGAAGTGTTTGTTGTTTCTATTTTTCTGGTAAATGGTAGGTTAGGAGTGTTTTAAGGTATATCAACACATGGGGACATTTAATAGCAAAATTTCATGTTTCTTAAATAAAATCTCGTATTTAAACTGTCGAATAATTTTATTTTAAATAGCAAGACTGCTGTTGATTGAAGGCATTCTTTTCATAATACTTTTTAAATTGTTCTTAGAAAATGAATTATATAAAATTAATCAGTATTTAAAAAAGTGGGGCTTTTAATTTCCTTTTTTGTTTTAAGCAAAAATTAATTAAAAAATTAAAATTACTGCATTTTATCAGTAGTAATTTTATGCTGCGTGGCTCTTGGCATACCAGACATACCAGTGGATATTCTTCTGGTAAAAGAATTGAAAAGAAATGAATAAACATAAATGATATGGAAAAATGATGCAACGTTTTCTTCTAGAGAAGAAAAAAATCATGTCACGAATTACAAAATAGAGAATTTCAATAGCACTCAAGTACAAATATTTAGATATGTGGAAAGGCATACAGCAGGGCATAGAGAATGTGATACCAAAATTTGAAGGAAGGCTTGAATAAGTAAAGTGTTTCTCCAAAGTATTAAGAGACAAATTTACAGTTATAGATTTAAAAAATATACACATAAACACTTGTATAATATTTGTATGCCAACATATCAACAAATTTTGGATAATTTCTTTTCAGTTACATAGACTTGAGCTAACAAAGAGGCAAATCAAAAGAAGGATGATGAGAATAGTATCGAAGGATCTTTAACTAACAAAAAATCATACATTCGAACCTGAAAGAAACAATATCCCTAGAAAACATAATGAGAGTTTTATCGGCGTGCGGGTAGTACGATAAAAGATGATAAGTGCTGAAATATCTACACCACAACATCTGTGCTAACAGATATGAAGTACCAACAAAAGAAACACAGCTAAGACTGAACAACAAAAATAAAAAGAGTGGTATTATTAAGTTGTAAGAGTCGCAGAAGAAACGCTACCCTTCCGCGGTGTCTAGTCTGAGTTCCTCTCTACCCAAAGCCTGAGAGTCTGATTAAGTGAACGACTGATGCACGGAGTCGATCTACTTAGACTGTCCATATTGAAGTTGGCCGTATCTAATTCGGACATTAGTTACTGCCAACCCAAGTGGGCAGAGCCCGAAGTAGACGCAGCACAATGCCAGTTAACTCGGGTAAAACCGAGCCTATAAGCCCAAACAAAAATTCTTGTCTGCTTTTCCCAAGAAGAGCCTCTACCCTTCGGCAAAACCTCGTCTGGTTTCCTCTCAGTGCGAATGCAGAAAGTGCGACAAAGTGAAAAACCACCGCATGATTCATTCCACTCAGACCGGTAATAACGGTCCGAGTTCCTGACTGCTATTAATCTTTATGTATATAGATATTTCGGTCCACAGACTATTCCATCCTTGTGAGCTCTAGAATAGTGTCAGCTGCTCTCAAACAATGAGAAAAGACTGATTGAAAAATTTAATATTCACATGATATATTGAAAGAAAGATGGATAGAGGGAAATAGTGGACAACGTTCACAACAAACATATTTATATGGACGACAAAATCTAAAAACTCTAAAAGGAAAAAGAAACTAGTAAAGAGCTGAAAATGATAAGAAGCTGTTGAGAGCCGTAATCAACCATGTCATCAATGAAAATGCACGAACAGAAGATCGTCACTTGTTCTTTAATGACCACTGAATATCTCATGAAACGTGACAGAAATAAAAGCAGTAAACATATCTTCAAAAAACATCGAAATCTTCCATTAGAAATATTCATTGTGAGATTAATAATGACGGATATATTTTCCCGTATCATCGACTTACTCATTAAAAGCTTTTTTAAAACATATTTAAAAATATTAATTATTATTCCTTCTAAATTAAAGACATACATACTTTACACACACACACACATACACACACGTACCTTACAAACACACATACATATGTACTATTGAATTGTAATAGTTTTGGCTCCAATATTTTAGAATTTTCAGTAGTTTTATCAAAAAAAAGGCACTTTGGCAAGCAATATATTTATTGCAAAGTCCTCGATATTGGAGGATGTGCAGTAGCAGAAAATGAACCTTGCTACGATGAGTGAAGACAAATTAACGGTAACTGCAGGAAACTTCAAAGTCAGCATGAATTTGCTCACTTTAATGACAAATTCTTTGCTCTATAACTATATATAAATATATCAAGATATATAATATTACACTTTGAATGGTGGTGTCAATAAAATAGAGCTCAATGTAATATAAACTAACAGAGCTATTACTTATATATTAACAAATATATATTTTCAAGTATTGAGTATATACTTATAAATATACATCTTCAATTTTTATGTAGTTTTAATCAGTTTATTTTAATACAAAATTAAAAAAAGATATTAATTCCCGTTTATTTAATTAGAAAAATAAAACCATTGATTCCTGTTTATTTTAAATAGAAAATATAAACCCCGTTTATTTTTAATACAAACTATTATAGTTCCGAGTTGTGTTTCAGGTGAGAGAAATTTATATATATATATATATATATATATATATATATATATATATAAAATGCATATGTATGTGTGTGTGCGTGTGTGTGTGAGAGAGAGTAAGAGAGGAAAGAACGAGTGAGAGAGAAAAAGAGAGGAAGCAAACGAGAAAGCCTGATAGAAAAATTTAGAGAGGAGTAGTATTTATTCGGGGAGGTGCTCGAGCTTAACATTGCTATAGCCATTAATTCATTTTGATACAATTCACCGAGGAACAATTTCCAAGAATATATGTGGAATGCACCATAGACATCAGAATCAATACATTTTAATCAGAGCGAACTGAAATCTTCCGATACTTTAAGGACTTAGGTCGACCCTTTCTCTTTAAACTTCTTCTCGGGTCTCAAAGAACGCCCTAAAGCATAACGTTTTGTTCGTCCGTCGCTTATCAGCCAGCAGAGTACGTTTGTTGATTCATCGAATTAGTCGACCTATTAATTTTGGCAAGGTACCACCGCTTAATCTTTCGATAATTGACCCCTGAGCAAACGGCTTTAAACCAGAAAACTTTTCTAAAGAGTATTATGATTGTTATTCGGGAAAGCACAGAACGTTTTAGCAGGCAACATCTCTGGAAATTATCTGAGTTTATCGATTCGCGTGTCCCATCACACCCTAACATTTAAAACGGAATAAATCAAGGCACTAGCGTATATATCGGTTTATTAAAGATGTTATGGCATTGCAAGTTGTTATGTATGATTTTACCTTTGTATGGCCTAAGGCAACGGATAGAGCGTGCTCACTAAACTTCGATCTCTTTAAACACGTTAAATAATAAACTAGAGGAGATTTATTTTTTTCAAAGACGCTCCACTATTTTTTCTGCCATCTTCTCATTATATTGTCAAATAGAATACATCTCAGAAGTGGGAAGTTAAGATCGAACCCACTGCAGTATTAATTGTCTGCCGCATTTATTTCAGAAAAATCTCTGCACAGTACATCACTTTTTCTTTATTAACTTTAACTTTGTATAACAAAAAAGCCATAAGCCTTCTCCTTGCAAAGTATTGTCAATATTATAGTAGTAATCTTTTCAAGACTATTTCAAATCAGTTTCCAAAAACTTGCTTAATATTCCAGACGCGCACACAAATGTTGGCTTCTATTTGCCGATAGCTAACATTATAGTAATTTCTGCCTGGGACGACAAATTATAATTATTTACATTATGTATATGTGGACTATTGTCCTCATCATTTTTATTATTATCAGAACGTTACGACTGTTTATTCCCGAAGCTTTGAACAGTTGTAAATTGCCCGCATCGACACACACCTGATAAAGTCCGGATAAGAAAACGGTCGAAACGTTGTGATAAGTACAACAAATATGAAGATAATAGTCCGCGTGTAAATAATTATAATAATTATATGCAATTACAGAAAACTATGTTTAATACGACAAAAGCACACCGCCCACCAAAAAACACAATCAGGTCAATAAATTTTCACTGTAGTAGTAATATTCTTCAAGAAAAATGGTTTAGATTACTGAATGATATTGGGAATAGCATGGACTGAACGAATGAGTAACGACGAAAATGCAAGTTAAAAAAGCATATAATTGGAATCAGAAAACTAAATCTAAAATACATAGGACATATAATGAGAAAAAGAATTCTTGTAGACATTGACACTCACACGGCATACTGAACACAATAAGAAAAAAGGATAATAGCAAATAACATACCAAACGATCTTATCTAAATGAATTGTAGGAAGGTTTTTGGGAGTGATAATAAACAGTCAATCTTACTACAAGCTGAAAAGGATTGGAAGCCGTAGAGAGCCATGATTGTCTACTGCCTGATTAGAAAATAGACCAAAGAAGATTTCAGGTTCTCACTTTACTAAACATAGATCAATAGTTAATAACAAATAAAAATACAGCGACTTTCAAACTCGTTAGTCGTACCAGTGGCCTTTGTGTCTATTTTTGCTAAACATCAATGCATACAAAATCATTATACAATCAAAAGGAAGAAATAGTTATTCGCTCCGTTGGGTGAAAGCGATGAAGTAATTTTCTAGATTGCTGAATTGTGACTGCGTAGACAATCATAAGACAACTTACTTTATAAATTATTGTTCAGAGTGAAACTTTTAATAATTACTCTAAGTGTGTAACACGCAGACTATCAAGTTTTATCGCAACGAACGAAAGAAAATGATAGCAGTCAATGGTAAGTCTTTAATTTACCGAACTCTTTGCAAAGTAGAGTTATATCCGCTCGATGAATAGACAGATTTTGTAAGGTAATATCGATATTTATTTAAGATTAGTTCAGTCTAGCCAAAGACAGTATGAAGAGGGAAATTAATTTCTCCAAAGTTTTTCTATGGAAGGCAACCTTAATATTCATGAAACTTAAGCTATTTTCTTAGCCATTGCTTTATGACTTTTAGATGTAATGAATGGATCGATTTCTCACTAGGCGAGATTAACTAAGAATTCTATTGAGATTGAACCTACAAAAATTGGTTTATATGACAATCTAGTTAACCAGCAATCTGCAATAAATAATACCATTTCATAGAATGTAAATGCGCTTAACATTTTAAGAAATGCTTAGGTTTCTTTGTAGAATTTGAATACAGACACGTCAAAACATTTTTAGAAGACTCTAGAGGAAAACCTCAAAAGGTTTTAGTGATTTTCAACTAATGATCTATTCGCATATTGGAGTAGATAGACTCACTTGGAGTAGATAGATTTCAATTGGAGTAGATAGACTAAACTATCGCCCGGTTCACACTCCACCCACGTCTATTGAACAGGTGAAGAGGCTCATCCCTTGTTTCCTGTTTAGGATGCGGTTTCCGATTTTCTCTTTTTTAATCTTCACACTTTTTTTTTCAATTGGAGTAGATAGACTAAACTATCGCCCGGTTCACACTCTACCCTCGTCTATTGAACAGATGAAGATGCTCATCCCTTGTTCCCTGTTTAGGATGCGGTTTACGGTTTTCTCTTTTCCAATCTTTTCACTCCTATGTAGCCCTCTGCACATCAGTGGCGTTACAGCCTTGCTCGGGGTGATATGATTAAAAAAAATGTCTATGTGTGAGACTTACGCGCTGGGAAAGTTATTAATCTATCTCTTCTTCCTTCCACTATGAGTTTAATCTCAGGACAGATTAGCTTCTATAGCCTTAGTTGGCAACCAGTTTACCGCAGAAAAAATGGTAACTTACAGCGGGAAAATTACCTGCCTAGTCAGTCATGGATCGTAAGAGACATGATCGCTAAGGAGAGTATCACGTATGGCAGTTAACTGACTTATCTGGATTAAAATATTAAATAGCAAGATGGATTGGATTCTGTAGCCTTGGGTAGAAAGCAGTCTACCAAAGAAAGAAATAGCAAACCTACTGGATGAAAATCTTCTGCCTAGTCCCTCATTAATGGAAAGAGACATGATCGTCCAAGCATGTATCAAGTATCGCACTTAATTGACTGACTGATGTTTGAAAAAAAGACATAAGATTAAAAAAAGGAAGGGAAATCGTATTGCTTATTTCAATTACGAGGAGCTGATCCGTTGATTCTTATTCAGAAGAGAGTTGTTTACACTTGTTCTCTTGTAGCCACTATACTGTTTTTAGTTTTAGCATCAACAAAAACCAAATAACCGCAATTATCTGAATTCTCATAAAACTATATATAATTTTATTAATTTGGATTTTTTAAGGAATGAAATATAACGCAAGTTCGTGTTTAAAATCGGTTAATAACCCATTGTAGTTGTATTGGTCTGAACACACATTTGTCGAGGGCACAACCTCTAATATAAAAACGATCCCTCAAAGAACCCCCTCTTTATGTATAGCTTTAGTTAACAACCAGTCTACCACAGAAGAAAATGGTAATCTGCTGCGGGAAAATCTTCTTAGTCAGTCATGGACCGTAAGAAAAAATCTTCTGTTTAGTTAGTCATAGATCGGGAAAGAAGTCATTACCTGGAGCCAGTGATCTCAGAAGAGGATATGTCGAGAAGGCTTTTGTAAGTTTACACCAGTCGACATACGTGTCACTTACTAACAATTCCAGTCGACCAGAGCTGATGTGGGATTAAATAATTGCAATTTTTTTCTCTTGCAAGTAAATGTGTATATTTAATCATCATCTGCCATCGTAATTTTAGGACCCGTAAAATCATTTTTTCCAAACATTTTAAATCCTTGTTAATGCATCAGTTTTATTAAATTCAGTTCTCAGAGCAAGCTAATATTGAATATTTATATTTCTTCTAATTTGTCTAATTTGTCTATTTTCTTCTAATTTATATTTTCTTCATATTTGTCAAAGGGTCAACATCTGATTGACCCTCTTCATCTTGTTTGATATTCAAGAAAACAAGTAAATAAATATATCCATTGTTATTATGCGTAAAAACTGAATGTATGGTTATCAGCAAATTGCCAACTACAGATCAGGATAGTTAACATCAAACAGATTCAGAAATTTAAATATCTGGGAAGTGTTCTGACTGAGGATGGAAAATGTGACTTAGAGATCGGAAGGCATATGAGCATGGCCAAGGACGTATATCAAAGGCTAAACAGAGTATTGAGAGAATGGAATATTTCGCTGGAAACAAAGAAAAGTGTACTAGACTGTTATGTGATATCTGTCCTGCTAGATGAAGGAGAGTCTCGAAGCAAGAGAAATGTTATTCTGTTGATGAGGATGCCATTGACTGAGCATGTGGGCAAGGACGAGGTTTTGGAGAGGATGCAAAGAAAAAGAATTTTAGATGGCATCAGGAAGAGACAGCTGAGTTTTCTGGGACACTTAACGAGGAAGAATTGCTTGGAGAATCTTATACTTAGAGGACTGTTAAAGGTAAAAAAGATAAGGTATAGGCGCACGAGACATACTTGTTGGTCGTGAACAAGTAAATGGCGGACCGGGGTTGGTCAGAGATACCAAGAAATTAAATATTATGAATAGGGAATAGGAACAAATAGAAATCCATGATCGCCTACGTTCTAAAAGTACACGGGCTAAAAAAGAAGGATTATCTGCTAAATGCTTGGCAGTCTGATAGATGTTTTGAGAGGGTAACAGAACGATTGTGGTCAATTTACCTTTCTCTTTCATCTGTATCATTTCAAATCGCTCAAAAATATGTGGGGATTTTCATTCCTTCCATTTTTCTTTAATTATTTTTATTCAAACAGATATAGGAGTTGGATAGATATTCTTTTTGATAAGAAACCTGAACTTCCTGAGCTTGAATTAACATATTAAAGCATCTCATGTTTCAGCGGAAAACGCATCAACTTCTAAAAGATAGCCGATCATAGAAGGGAGGAACTCGTTTTAAATGAAGTGGTCCCTGTCAAGAGAATAAAGACAAGTTTCCATAAAACGCGACTGGTAAAATAAGCAGATCCTGTCTCCCATTTAACTTGTAACCGTCAATTACAATAAAATAAACGTTTTTCAGTACTAAAGCAGAATGCATCACAAAATGGCGTTCACCTTCGACTTATTTCCGAGGTTTCCGAGACCAGCGTTGAATTTACACATTTGTGGGAGCAAAATTTTTCCTATCTTTTTTAAGCCTCATTAAAGTTAGTTTCTTCTTACATTTATTTTTCAACTTTTAACATTTGTATAATTTTTCTTTTTAGGTTATCCTTATTTCGTTTTAGGTCATTCTTTTTACCCTCCTTTTTTATTTTCGTATAAGTTTCTTATATTTATTGCACTAGTGTTTATACTCAAGGGCTAAAAATGCCGTTGATTGTATCAGGAGGTAAACCAACCACTTGAATGTTTAGAAAGACATATCCCCTCCTCTTCCTGCCTAGAGAGGAAAGCCTCTGGAGTTCTGTCTCCCGCCGACTCAAATCCTCATCTAACAATTTTCGTCTCGCCTGAGATGAGCCAGCTATGCCAATAAAATGGGGGAGATAAAATTCAAATACGAACTCAGTTTTGTAAAAAAGAAAGATTAGAGCAACTTCAAGCTGAAATGCATAAACTCCCACAACAACACCTAAAGAGATCCCTGCCAACACACCATTGAATTTTACATTTCCGAAAAGACAATGAAGTCCTTACGTAGATAACAAGAATAAAAAAATACATGCCCTTATATGATTGAGGGCAAAACATGTACCGAGTATCGGATAAACAATGTAAAAGAGTATTATCACAATAACCAACGGTTTTAAAATATTGCGTACCTTTTAAAAGATCCATTCAAAAAATGTTGAGAACCCTAGAAATTTCCAGAAGGCGAACAGATCCTCACCGTTCTCCGTTCTGGATCAGTGTACCAACAAATATGGACCATATTGCAGGTGTTGTTTTTATTGTGCAACATTCCTTCCTCTTTCTTACTTCCACGAAAAAGATAATAATTTATAACAGTTTAGTTCAGAAGAAACTCACTTTATTTTCACCCATCCCCTGTATAGCAATTTAAACTTAATTTTCCCCTTGGACATAGCCTGCCGCTTAATGGCACTATCAAAAGATAGACCAAGGCTCAGTGGCACAGGCTTGTTGGTGTCTTATCAGAAGACATGTTTAATGTAGATCCATGATACTAATCGGACTAATCGTGGCTCTCTGGTTGGATAGTTTGATTGGCCGAGACCTGACGTCTGAGACTAGCAGTCTCGCGTGTCTCAATCGCGACTTTCAGCGCCTCGGTGTAGATGCATGTTGTATACAAGATATCCATTTTTGATCATTATATATATACTCTCTAAAAGGTTTTGTCTTTTATTTAGCATGTTTTGATGGATGCTCGAGAAGTGTTTCCTTGCTAGTGAGCAAGTCTGTTGATATGGTGTGAGCTCTTGTCTTCGCAGATGACTATGCGTGCTTGATGTTACCCTAAATGATAAGACTCTTCCTTTCATTGAAATTTATGCGTTGATGCGCAGCGGTATGTTCTGTTTCGGCAGATTGAGCCGTTTTTTATGACATCTCGTTGGGTAGTTATAGTGGATGACTGAAATACCGTCGACCCTGCCATAAATCGTGTAAGTCCAAACACAAATAATAACAAAGAGAAAGTGAAGCTGTTTCGGGCCTTTATCGATAAATTTGATCTTATCAATAAGCAAAGAAATGCTCACACTTCTAAATGACATAAGATTCACTTTAGTTAGGGTCTTGTTCTACTTGTTGTGGAGTGGAAAGCCTCCGAAAGTGTGGCGAAAGATCGGTTGCCTTCACCCTTCTAAAGGCGGTCTGGTTATGTCTAACGTTCAGATTCGTTCCTAGAACGAATGTGTTCGCATGCGGATGGAAATAGCGAATTCTGGAATGAAAACACTACCAACAATTTCCTGTCAATAAAATGTGTGACCTTGTGCGAGAATGAGGCTCACTGTTTACCTCGAGGCGCGTGACTCTTCTGTCGTGAATGCCGGTTTACTCTCAAGTTTCTCGATGGATATCCTCTACGAGGTCTAGGGGTTGTCTCGTAAGGCACTATATCAGGTAATCGTGAGGGGATATTTAGGAAGGCTCTTTGGGTTGACAAAACCTTTCATTAGCAGACTTGGGTAGCTCATTCAAATGCGTCTGTTGTGGTAAGTCAGTGCTGGTGGCATTCTACTGCGAAGTCGTACTGCCGTTGTACAATTGGACATGGTTTGTATGCTGTGCAGAAAATTCTTTGTCCTTGATTCAGGTTCTGTTTGTAGCAATGTGGTACCTTCGTTAAATAAGGCTGAGCATAATGTGTTCTTAAGCTTAGTAGGTTCTATTCGAGTCCTGTTATGAACGACACTACAGAAGGAATTCTATAGAGACGAGAATTATAACTCTTCCCAACTGATTTTGTTCTTTAAGCACTAGCTTCAAATCAAGATAAGGGCGGAAAGGCAGAATTCAGCCAAATTCGTTTAAACTTAGGTAGGGTAAGTACGGTCATTGGTTCCCAGTTTTGTTTTTATTCCCATTTTCTTTAGTTCAATTCTCGAACCTCACCCCAAACTAGGTGACCAGAAGCATTAGTTCCCTGATAGATGTGAGACAACTTTTGATTTTGAGTGCGTTTTTGTTCCTGTTGTCGTTTATGGATGAGTATATGAGTGAATCGTTGGTTAATTGTCTGGTTAATTTATTTACGCCCTGCATAATTTTCGTCCAGTTAACTGATACTTCAGTGACGATTAAGGATTGTAGTTTTTTTTATTACAATTGCTATTTTTTTAGTTACTTGTAAATAGCATTATCTATTGTATAAATATTCATCTGGGTTTTCACTTTTAATGTTTATATTCCCCATTCCCGATTCTCCACTCCTCACTCATTTATTGTAGACATGTGACTAATAGGTGTCCATAGTCTTAGCAGTATTTGTAGTAATAATTTTAAGTAAGAATATGATATTGTCATGCAGGGAATATTGTATAGCTTGCTTGGTTCAGCGATTGTGTCTAGCTAAGTTATTTTAAGCCATATGAAGAACAGCCTTCCCCATCCCAATTTCTAACCTTCTGCCACATTTTTTGTATATCATGAATAAAACATAATGTGTCAAATAAAATTTTCTGATCTGCGACTTAGTATTATTCGCCTTCATGTGCCGTGTCCTTTCAGGACGTAGGCAATCATGGACTTACACTTGGTTATGTCTCTTGTCGCTCTCAATATTTTTCCCTTGGTATCTCTGATATCCGATATCCATTTGCTCATACCTAACAAGTACGTTTCACGCTGCGTTCCTCTGTCTATTCTTCAATTTATCCGACCTGTGAGTATTGAAATCTGTAGTCCTTTCTTTCTCATTACGTATCCCACGAACCTCATTTGCTCTTCCTAATATTGAGTATGAATTTTATTCTCGTTTGAATCCTTTCTAACACCTCATCGCTGCACACATGGAATCCTCAGCATCCTTCTGTAAAACCACATTTCTGCTGCCTCAAGCCTCTCCTTATTCGTTGACGAGATTGCCCAGCATTCACTTCCATACAGAATGACATATATCCCATAGCAATCCAGCACTCTTTACTTAGGTTCTAATGAGATTTGCTTATCTTTCAGTACTCTGGTTACCTTCTGAAATGCGTAATTGGCCATGCCAATGCTTCTATGGATCTCCTTGTCGCACTTTCCTTCCTCTAATAAAATACTTCCCAGGTATTTGAATTTATATACAGTAGAATTCATGACTTTAGGAAAGCCTTTCCTATTAATAAATGTATTTTTGTAAATATTAATCGTTTTTCTTTGATTTCTTTTGTCTTTTGATGTATTATAAGATTTTTAATTGTACTTAAAATACCCAAAATAGATTTATGAATAATATACCACGTGTAAGAGAACTGAGTCACAACTTACCGTAATAACATGCCATCTGGAAAGTGGGGGTGTAGTCAAAAATCTATACACTGACACGTGATTGTCATGTGTTCTGGTGTGAGTTTACATATGCTTCAAACAATTACTAAAATGCATTGCTTCTTAAAAATGTACAGAATATAAGTGCTAATAACTAGTGGGTTGTGAATGCAATAAAAATTGAGGAAAACGTTTATTTGAGGCGTTTGGAACAGGCCCATCTTGAAAACGTCCAACTCGTCATATGAACTAATATTATCAACAATGTGACTGTGGACAAACGTAAAGAAAAATAGCAAATTATTTCGAATTTCATTTCAGCTTCTTTTACCTGAACAATCAACAGACAAAATGAAACTGTAGTTATTTACTGAGAAAATGGATATTTCTAACACGGAGAAAAAACTTAATTTAAGACAAGAAAAAAAACAAACTTTTCCTCTGTTATACATATTTCTGCAGTTATTTGACACTAATATATACAAAGATTCTTACAAAGTCACTCACAGATAGCTTAAAATATACCTAAATCTTAAATCTGAAATGTATCATAAAAAATAAGAGTACATATCTCAAAACGTTTTTTTTTTTAATATACTGACAGCGTTTATTTCTTGAAAATAACCGGAGCGGTTGAAGGTGCCTAAACGAAACAGAGAAAAAAAATGAATTTTAGACGTTTTTGAAAATTCTAAAAATATAAGAAACAGAAAGATTTTATCGTGTGATTTTTATATAACTTGTTATATATATATGCGTATATATGATGGCGAGAAACTGCGAGAGAGCAAGAAAATAGAGAAAGACATACATAGAGAGCGACAGATTCGTTTGAATCCGTTGCCAAGACGCCCCGTAGCGGTAGTTAACAAGCTCTTATCAGAGAACCTGTCTACGACAGGTTCCTTTTGGAAATACTAATAACCTTCGGCCATTTGCGGTGCAGAACTAGTAACTCTTACCAAAGTATTTGTACAGATGATTAAAACCGGTGATACCGATCACCAGTTCGTGCCCTACACTCTGGTCTTGTGTCAAGCTTTAAACTCAGTTATATACTTATAAACATGACAAATGTTGCAACTCATCTTCGAGTCGATTATACGAACATATTTAATATGGGTTAAATTGAACCTAGATATATGTATCGCCTTGTTTTGAATGAAGCCAAAGAGAGAAAATTATTAATACTACCATTTGCATGAAATATCTGTCTTGTCAAATATATAATATAGAGCGTATATTTTAAATTCAAAACGTTACGGGTTTTCTCAAACACATCGTATTATACTATTTCTCTTTTAATCATGTCACCCCAAGCAAGGCATTCCACTGACACTATAGCGCAGGGGGTTACATAGAGGGATTGGGTATAGGAAATGTCAAAAGGAGGCTGATAGACGACTTAGGATGTATATAGGGAGAGAGTTGGAGAGAGTGGGTGTGAGTTAGTCTGTTAGGAGGTGTCTATTGACCTTACATTTAAACTCCTGGAGGTTGTAGCCGTCGGTGAAGCAATCATGCGGTAGGGAATTCCACAGGCGCGAAGTGCGAGGAAAGAAGCTGTTGGAGTAGAAATTGTAGTTACATTTCATCGGTTTCACTTAAAAAGGGTGGGACCTAGTTGCCAATCTAGTATCTCGTTCAAATTCACATTTAGGGGGCACCAGTGATTTAAGTTCGTCAGAGCAGAAGCCATGAAAGTATTTATAGAAGAGGCACAGGGAAGCCACGTCACGCCGGTGAGAAAGACACTGCAGACGGTCAGCCAAGTCGGTATCAATCACATTACAGATTCTTCGCTGTATTTTGTCAAGAACCCCGAAAAGAATAGAAGGGGCACCCGACCAGATGTGACAGCAGTACTCAATACACGGGCGGATGGTGGATTTATATAATTGCAATATAGATTCAGAGGGTAAGAATTTCCGGGCCCTGCATAGAGAGCCGACTTTCATAGCTGCGGATTTAACAATGGATTCGACGTAGTCATTCCACTTGAGGTCCGCTGAGAGTGTCAGGCCAAGCAGGCGTAGTGATTTACTCTCTGGGAGGCAACCCTGTTCCATACTAATGGGAGGGAGGTGCGGTTTTCTGTGGTGGTTAATTGACATCAACTTCGTTTTGGAAGAATTGAATTTTACGAGCCATTTCTTACCCCAATCCACCACGGATTGGAGGTCCTTCTCAAGTTCGGCAGCGAGGTTCGCCTTGCCACCAACACCAGATTTTTGATCGAGGCGAGAGTAAACTGTGGTATCTCCGGCGTACATGCCTATTTGTGATCTTGTGGCATCGGGGAGATCATTGATAGAGATTAGATTAGATTAGATTAGAGTTGCTATATAAATGAGAAATCTCTGAACTGAGATAAGATTCATTTTCTTAATAAGAATTAGATTTTTAAAATAGGGTTAAAAAAAGATAGGAAATAAATAAATGCTATGTAATATTTATAGGTTCGTCTCTTGTTAACCAGCATCAAATCACCGCGAGGAAGGTTTACTGTGTGCAAAATCCATCGGAGAAATGCATTAGATTTTATAACTGATAATTTTATAAGCATTTTATCAACAATTTACAATATTATTCGAAGTCATAAAATATTTTCTTTCTTGTAAGGATATCGGGAGTTATAATGATGATTTATTTGTCTATATTTCTAAGATGTGGTAGTATTTACACTAATTATATTACATGGACTATAGTTCTCATCTTTGTTGATATTTTTACGACGTTTCGGTCGTTGTACACGCCGGCCTTTCTCAGGTGCTAAGAATTTCGAACCAAACCCTTTATTACGATCACTGGGGTATATCATCCTCATTCCTTGTGCGATACCGCTTCTGATAATCATGAGTTATCTTTCTTTAACTTGATTCTCTAAGTTATTTGTTCACACCTGCTGTAAACTGGTATCGAACTCGCAACTTGACCCAACGATGAGGGCAGTAGTCAAAATAATGTAAATAGTTTAAATGATGATTTACTTTTACTAATTAACCAATACAAGGAAGAGATAGATTCATACTTTTCGAAGTGAATATGGCGAACCCAACTAGAATTGGATTTTTGCTTTCTGGTTAATCAATTCCTAGCCATTTTCCATTGCATCACCGCACATCCAAAATCACAGAATTCGGTATTTCCAAGCGGTCATCCATCTAGGTACTGACCGGCTCGACTTTTCTTAAGTGCTTTCATAGTATGTGATGTAACTGTAGGCCAGATAAATGAATAGATATGTCCTATAAATATCAACTGCTATGAACGATTTAAAGTAATATATAAGCCGAGAAGAATTCGGCATAAAACAGAAGCATTTATACTCATATTAGGGATTATCACATCTTATCTGCTGTGAACTCTCAGGACATGTGCAATCAGGACTCCACACAACTTCATGCCTCTTCTAGAGCAAAGTAATGTTTTACTCTATACCACCTTGCTTTTCTATCCAGTCACACAAACTCACTAGAATATTTGCTCGCTATTTTCCCTGAAAATCTCGTTTTCGTCATGTATCATGTGATTATTAGGTTTTCTAAGACGTGCTTCTTTATAATTCCTCCAAGATATTTCACTTGTCTTTTTCTGATTTAAAGTATGGGCGTCCTTCTAGTACCCATTTCATTTAGAACCTTCTCGTTGATCACGTGACTTGTCTGGAATATTCTCAAATTCCATATAAAGAACCAAATCTCTGTCACTTTCAATTTCTTCTTCGTCGGAAAAGAAATTGTCCAATTTACATTGCAATATAAACGGATTAATATGACCTATGAATCCAACATTCTTTATTTCGTTTCTAATTAAATGTTTTTATATTTTAACGTTTTGCTTATTATCTCCAACTTAGAAACTTTACCTAATCTTTTGCTTAGTATATCAAACTGGCAACCTTTATATATTTATATATTATCTTTTTACTCTGTATACCCACAGATTTGTTGCTAGCGAATGCAATCCAGTCCTAAAATATAAGCCTGAATTCAAAACTTCCTGCTATCAAGATATTGATCAACTAGTCTAGTTTCGTAGAAGACATAAATTAATTCCCTAGGTCATTTCATTTAGAAATATAAGTTAGCTAGCTAGAAAGATAGATGTTATTAAGAATTATTGACAGGTAAGATTTCTAGGGTCATCCATCAATGAAACTAGCTGAGATGAGAAAAAATACCTCAGTTGAGAAAACAGGTCGTTGCATTTGAAAGACTAAATCGAAAATCGCAGCATACATTTACCGGTATAGAGTGTTGTACTTTAGTATTTCAGTACTAAAACGAGTAATTGCCAATACTCTTGTATTATTTTGAACTGATATTCTCATCTTGGTTGATATAGATGTAATTAGAGACGCAACGTTTCCACCAAGTGCGATGTAGTCATCATCACGTAACACTGTTCTCGAAGTAACGTTTTTATACATGAGAAAATATTTTCAAACATAGCAAAAGAAGAATTTTATTACATAACTTAATTAGAAGATATTTTCAGATATCACTCAAGTGAAAGACATTTTTGCACATATTAAAAAGGAATTTTCGAAAATAGATCAAGCAAACATTTTTAAACTTGGAGCAACAAAGCAACAAAGACAATTTTAGAAATGGTCCAAATTTCATATATATATATATATATATATATATATATATATATATACAAATGAATAAGGAACGAAAAAATATTTGCAACTTTCAAAGTATTAATTTAAAACAATTTAAAATAGAGCAATGAATATTTATTATAAATTATATTTTAGAACATGTAAAAACTACTACAAAATTGTACATGGGTTTTCGATATTGAAAGAACAATATCTACAATCTGTTTTTTAATCAAGCAGTATATCTATATATTTATGTCTACGGTCCTGATTATTTATGAAGGATTTTGTTACGAAAACAAGTCTTTGGCAGGATTCCAATCTGCGATCCATAGAAGCAGACACCAAGTCATTTGGTGCATCTAAGAGCGCTGGACCACAAATGATTCCACACGCTAATTGAAGTTAAATCAAACCTTACATTGTATGTTGACATATCTTGACATTACGAAAGTGGTATTTGACAGTGTGGAATAGGCAATTTTTCAAAATTGTTCAATTCAGCATTTCAAGATTCTATCGATAAAAGACGTAACATTCACCATTTACGCTACCCAGGTTTATTTAATACACGAATACAGGATGACTCTATATCGTAGTAGTGATGAAACCTGTACGATATATAGTCCAAACCTGGGTATTGTATAGATTATATCACCATTACTATATGGAGTCATCATATGTTCGTTAATTTTATAAACTTGTGTAGCGTAAGTGGTGAATGTTTAGTATTTTAGAATAGTGAATTGAGTATTTTTAAAAATGACCGTTCAATGGTCTGATTCTACACTGACCAATACCATTTTTACAGTTTTACACACACACACACTATATATATATATATATATAGAGAGAGAGAGAGAGAGAGAAAGAGAGAAAGAGAGAGACACGAGAAAGTTGGTATGACATTTGCTTAATAAAGCAACTGTCTGGGTTTCAATTCCTGGTAGTGGATGCTCACTGCAGATGAGTTCCAAATATAGAACGAAACGGCCGTTCAGTGCTGTCTGCGTTTTGTTGAAGTCAAATAAAACCTCGATGAATTACTTACTTAATAATTCAAATCCTCCTACAATTTCTTGTCTGTATATCGTTGCTTGAACCGGCTTATAATGCTCTACTGTGATTGGTATGGTGCTAGTAGTCGTGGCTCTGAGAGGCACAGTCCTATGGGTAAAAGGAGCTTAGCAGAGTTCCACCACGGAATTTGCGAAGTGGATAATTCAAATTGAAAATTGAATGTTCTTTTTTTTGTTTTTGTTTTTTTTGTGTGTGTTAATACTGCAGAAAAACATGTGCATCAAATGAACTGTTCTGGTGTCGAGCTTTTATGCTCTCTTCCTCATGAAAATCTCTTCTTATTGGCTGGCTGAAACAAAGACTTCTTTGCTGCCTTGTATAATTTTGCAAGTTATAATAACAAAAAACATTCTATTTTCATTTAGAATTATCTACTTAGAAATAAATACTAAAACTAGTATGAAATACATTATTTTTTTAACTGGAGTTGCCTAATAATTATGGCCGGTAGTGTATATATAAAGAGAGATAGCTGTTAGGCTCTACTGGATTTAATTTAATTTATTGCCTCTCATATCCTCAGAAATAACAACACTTTTTCATTTCAGCACAGTTTTCTTTCATTTTAACCCGAAGAAGCAGAGGTTAATCGATGTCTGCGATACTCATCACTTTTAAGCATTTTCACATATATATATTTGTGTGTGTGTTTATTTAAATTGTCAATATCTATGAAATATATACAGTAAAGTAGGGACATAAATTACAATGAGGTATACTATGTATTGACATAATATGTCAATACTGTTTTATTAGGCTCTATGTATAAGCCACTCTGTGAATACATAAGAATAACTGGAAACATTATAACTGAAAATATATTTTACAATTTTAACCATCGCAAACCTCTTTTTATATACTCTTAAATTAAACAAACGTAGCACTGATAAGTGTTTCTGTTAATAAAAGAAAACAACCTGCGTTATAATGTTACAGATAATTAGCAACATTTTCAAATCCATTTATGCAGAGTGATTTAGTGTCAACATATCTGCTGCAAAACCTTTCTTTCCTAGTCAATCATTAAAACCACAAGATCTCTAAGATTTTCCACAAGGAATTAGTGCAAGTTTGCCAGTAGCAAGTCATTCAACAACAACTGCAATTGACGCGGTGAATATTCTACAGAGCGAACTTATACAATACATTGCTTAACCGCTCAACGTGATTGCGATAAGCGGAATTCGGTGGCCAGGGAAATGCACTGAAGCTTTCTTAATGTTCCGGAAACCATTACCGAGGGCAATGTTGGAAAGCGTATTGCACTGCTAGAAGATGCGATTAGCATCGTTGAAGAATATTGCCATGAAGGTTGCACGCAGTCTTTAATGGGGCTTATATTGTTGTTAAGCTATAAAGTACATTCAACTTGAAAGCCAGAAGCCTTTGTCATACAAACGTTGCACAAATAATCAGACGGCTTTTTGATTTTGCACAGCACATTCACTAAGAAAATTAGACCCTTAAAAACAAATGTCTTCTTACTCCGATCCGTGGTTCACTTCTGCGCATGTCAAAGTCACAATTTAGAATTTGTTAAATTTCGTACGCTAACATATCAACAAGGCAAGGTTCAACATAATAACTAATGCGATGTAGCGGTTGTGGTTTATATAGTTATCTATTATTCATTTTACCTGTTATTCATTTTATCATAAAATAAGAAGTTTTATATTTTGGTGAGTGAAAATTTACAGGTTGATTATTATATTTATTTGTCAATATTTTACGTATATTTACATTTAAAATTGGACACCTTTGCTTTCATTATAGCACTTCATCACTTCTCAATTGAAGTGTATGTGTTCTTCACCACCACTTTACACAAATTTTACCACAACGTCATAAGAGCTTTCACACCTAACACACTGGAATATGAAATATGTGAAAGATCGTTCTCCAATATAAGTCATATAGCAACTTCAATATGATTAAAACCAGGGTTAGAATGAGGGAAAATGGAAGTCTTAAAATATCTACTGAAACGTCCATTGTGCTTGTTCTGCGGCAAATTGTCTGTGTGTGCGGGGGTTACATTTTGAATAATATAGTCTCTTCTAAATGTGACGGATAACCCTAGCAACGTATATCTTTCTAACATTTGCTTATAAATACTGTTAGTCACTTCTCTTCCTTTTCCAATGAACAGCAGGGGTGATTTCGAACCATCGGAAAAAACAGCAACCCGAACCATGAGAACAATTGTTGTCTGTCGTTTGTAATATGTTAGAGCATCTTCAGGAGGAATATTTCTCGGTGAAGTGACATAATCCCTTTTTCTAGTCTTTTTTTTTTTAAATCTCAAATTAATTCTCATCTAACGAAGCAAAATCTTTGTTTGTAGCATTTTGTATCTTTTTCAGAATGTCTTTTTTTTTTTTCCAAGACAAACTTGTTTTTGTTTGGAAACAATTGATAACAGCTGTTTGTTCTTATTTTTAAAGGTTCTATAGTTTTAAGGCTATATTCTTGTTCATAATCTTCCTTGACGGCTTCAGTGATACTTCTCACACAAACTAAATGGTTTCTTCATGGAACTGGATTATGTGAGATTAATTACTCATTTTCAAAATTTTGACACATTAATAATTATTTTTTCTGCAAATATTAATCAGTTTTCTCACCTGAAAAATCATCATTCCAGCCATTTTCAAATGCAGCAATCTAATTACGTCTGGTTTGAGCTATTATATATAATTATCCTCTAAAAAATATATCAAAACAATGTTAGAAGACTAATGCAAAATTTGAAATTATTTTTATAAATGGGTTTGTTCTATGTTATGTTTTAATAAATGGTACATTTTATGTTTAGGGTTTGTTCTATGTTATGTTTTAATAAATGGTACATTTTATGTTTAAATAATACGTAAATATTTATGACACACCTGGTATACCGTAGGTCACCATAATCAAATCATCCAGAAATATGTACGACAGTAGTCATTCAGTTGAATCAAAGTCGATCGAAAATTCTTTTCTAACATCGATTCATTTTGCCACGCAAAACTTTCTGACCCTTGTAGATACTTCCCTTCATCGCAGACCGCTACTTACCAAAACTGAACGGGATGCACTCGAACGCCTTCATCAAAACGGGTACAAAACTACTTTCATATAACTGCCTTTAATTCCCATGTCTGTTTTCGCATATTTTTTTTCATATACCAATAACTGTCATGCTCTATATTAGGCTGGAAGACAATCTAGCGCCGTATCGTTTCTGTTATTGCATCGGTGTCTGCTAGGCATAAAATGGTTAATAGGAATAACATCGAGGACAAGCAAAATGGTTGCAGCAAATTCTGTTACTATTAATAAAACATGTATGGTAGTCTGTAATGTTTGCTGCAATGTCAGCTTCGATTAGAATGGATTCATTTTTTCCTTGTTGCTTGTTGTATACTACTAGTAATAATCAGTGAAATGTTTTGCTTTGTCTTCCTGTACAGCGATAATCTATTAGAATTAATTCATATTCATTGTACTTTACTGGTTGATTTATATCAGTTTGCAATATTTATGAGTACCAGTACTCAATGATACATATATAGTGATATTTCTTTTTTTCTTCTTTTTGCTCTACTAAATTTACTTTAGTTTCCTTTGAAGGTTCAAGTTACATAATATGATTTCATAATTTATTCCATAGGCTGCTACAATATTGTCTTTGCATACACGATATCATAAACCTCCTCAATAAAACCACTTTAAAATATTTTTCAACAAATATATGATGAAGCATACAAATATTTTAGCACAAAATATCCTTGTATAATACGGGGGGTCTTAAGTCAGGGTGAGTGATATGATAAGATAATTATGATTTGTATCTCTGATCCTAGCATGTGCACCTGGTACGGCTTCGTTTGCTTTATTCTAAGGCATATCCATATATTGGTAATCTCATTTTCTTGGAAGCATTAATAAATACTGGTATTTCTTTCTTTTTAAAAGTATTGCTGACAACCATTTTGAAAAAATATAATATCTGATAATATTTTTTTATATATATAAAATATTTCTAGTAATTTTTACTGCTATGAAAATATAATGCTAGTATTTTTACTATAAAATCTTTATAATTTCGTAATATTTTGACTTCTAGTTTGAGGGTTAACTATTTGACCATAGCTGGGATTTAAACAGGTGCTACTTATTTGTGTCAAGGTGAAACTGGAACAACGGTAATTACAAGGTTCTTCCACGCTCACGAAACCTTACGACCAGAGGCTTTTATGCCGCATATAGTTTATCGTCATACGCATATTAGTTACGAGATAATAACCTTAAATCTTACAATCTGTTTCTGTTCATAATATTTTTGTTTGACAGTATTTTCTTCTTTGGATATTGACAATGCAGGTATAAACTATAATACGGTAATATATAATTAGTTTATATTAAATTGTGAAGCTGAGCATTTGTTCAATTCAAACGTATTTATAGTGTTTAAGCTTTTATAAAGCAAACACAGGTCATCATTAAATCTTAGGATAGGATTAAAAATACCAAGAATAAATAAACAGTTGGGAACAGTTGAGTCAGTTTTAGAAAGAGAATCATGTTGTCGTCTCACACGAGAAAACAATGTAGATCTATATATAATCTGTTTATGCTCGAATCTCATTTTCAGACACCAAAAGAACAGAAGTAAAAACACAAGCAGTCATGTCATATTTGGTGTTGGTTCTGACTGTATATATGAAGAAACTCAGGAAACCCATCTGCTCATTCTTTTTCTTGTTAAAATGTTGAAAGATTCAACACGTTCAACATTTTGAATAAAAAATAGTGAGCGTCATATAGTTTTTTGTTTTTGTTGTTGGTTTTATTTTTTATTTTTTCAAAACTTAACATCAGCAAAACAAATTTTCGGATTCAGAAAAAAATAATCTAGAATAACTAGATCCACGAAAAAGTTTCATTTTATAATAGTAAGTTCTTCTTAGTTTAATTCGTGACGTATATGCGAATATGTAGGTAAAATAAAGCAAATGTTGAGAAGATAGCAAAGGTTACAAAGGACTACCCTGGGCCCCAAACAGACCCAGCTTTGATCGGTTAGGTTTGGATACAATGCGTCCCTCTCTCTCTCTCTCTCTATGTATATATATATTTAGGTCACTACTGCTTGTTTTTATTCCAAAAGGAAGAGCAGGTAGGTAAATCCCAAAGACCCAATCCTAATTAATATTAATTACATTAATATTAAAAGTGATCAAGGTGGAATGCTCAATGTAATTTATATTTAAATTACAGAGCCATTTATAAAATAAAATAAATTCTGATGTTCAAATCAGTTGTATGGCCATTTCTACATTAAATCCCTAAGAGAAATTTCATGTATTATCAGAAACGTCTTTATTATAAAAGTCAATTTACAAAAGAAACCGAGATATTACACCGGTGGAAGTTAAAGAAAATATGCATCAATGAAAAATTAAAGGGGTGAGATTAATAAGAAAGCAGACAGAAATTTATGTTTATTTTTATTTTTAGATTTTCTTCAATTTTGTAAATTGACTTCTATAATAAAGAAGTTGCTGATGATAAGAGAAATTTCTCTTAGGGATTTCATGAAGAAATAGCCATACAAGGGATTTGAACATCGAAATTATTTTTATTCTATATATATATATATATATATATATATATATATATATATATATATATATATATATATATAGAATCACACCCTGATTGAGCATTCTGGAAGAATGGTAGACTTTGAAAAAACAGTAGCATTTACGCATCGCTCATTCAATAATAAATTAGAGCTCTCTAAGGAGCTCCCATAGATCAGAGGTAGAATCGCCGACTGACGCCAATGCGGACAGGTTTCAATCTCCTCTACGGAGCATCTATAGATCAAAGGTAGAATCGCCGACTGATATCAATTCAGTCAGGTTTCAATCCTGGCTAGAACCAATCGGTTTTCTAACTGTACAGATAAGCTGTAATACAGCCAAACAAATTTGTTTGCGGATGACTATATATATATATATTGTCATCCGCAGACAGATCTGTTTCGCCGTATCACAGTTCATCAGTACGGTTAGACACCGATTACTTTTATTATCCAGGATTGAAACCCGACCGAAATGGTGTCAGTCGGCGACTCTACCCCTCGGCTATGAAGAGTGGTTCAATGGTTAATTTGATGAATATTAATATGATTCCAATTTATAGATTTACTTGATCAATATTTCGAGTTTGATATTCCACTCGAGGGTTACTGAATGGCATTGTTGTAAAGGCTTATTGAGAGAGCAGTATTGTATTTTGTGAGGATATATAGGATTGATAATAAGTGAACCTCGAAGCGGTAATGTTTGTAGTGATCATAAAAGCAACATCTCGCAAATCTTTTCCACATGGCAATATTTCTGAGGTAGACACACTTTCGTTTATTGAGCATTAAATTACATCATTTCGCAACCTCCATTTTTTACCTTGAGTTAAATTAAGAATATATTTGGGCATTTTTAAATTTATATTGTAAAATGCTATTGATATATTTTACTTCGATTTTAAAAAATATTTCGCACAGGAATTCATAATGTGTATCATTGAACAAATAACATGGGTAAAGATGGTTTCTCTTTTCTCTTTACACACACACAAACACATAACACACATATATATATCCAGTCTTTTTAAAAATATATTTTTCATATTTGAATTTTTACACATGGACACAATATAATATGATGAATATTAAAAATTATATATATATATATATATATATATATATATATATATAAAATACAATATGTATTGTATTCTGCTCTATTTTCAAACTTTCGTATCGAGGACATTGCTGTTAAGTTTTCGTCTTGTTTTTTCTTTCTTTTCAAACGAGCACTAGACGTATTGTTCTTGTGCGCTGTTTGTTTCTTTTTTATTAAATAGTAAAATTTAAAATAAAAATTTAAGCAATTTTAGAATATTTAATAGAATTTTAGTTTACATTTATAGCCAGACATTTGAATATGCTTTCTGAATTACTGCAGATGTTAGAATTATGTAAACATGTTATGACTCTTATGGAACACCGTACTTACTCAAAAAGGGAATGTAAATGATCACATTTACACACAATTTTTTTTTTAAAATTAATTTAAAATATTTCTGCAAAACGATTTTTATTATACTTTTCAATTTTACATAGTCAATATGATACTCAGCTCTTAACTAAAAAGAAAACTTGCAATCAATTCTTTTGGAGATTTAAAAATATTTTTAAAAGCTTTTATATTATTAAATTTTAAATTAAAACAATTATTTTCAAAATTTTATTATTAATAGAAAAAAATGTTCTTCTTCAGAATATAATATTCTCAGTAGTTGTTGTTTATTCCAGTAATTAACTGATTATGAAATTTGTTTATGTCGGAGTTTTATTGCATTTTTTATTTTACTCTTCGGAGGTTTTCGGATAGCGATTGCAAACTTAAGATAAAAAAAATAGGTGATTTATATATCCCAATGAGTCCTGCGTTGAAGTATATTAAACAAAAGTTTGCAACTATTTAAAAGTTTTTAACATTTCAGGGATTTATGTGAAGTGGGGTTAACAGAGGTAAAAAAATATTTTTATCAAGATTTTAAAAAATAATAATTTTAGAATTAATTTCATTCATTTGTGAATGAATAGTTAAAGTTTCATTACAATCCGACAATTATTTGATTTTTGCGAGAATTTTCAAATTAATGTATTTTTAACCTAAAAAAAGTGGCAAATGCAAAAAAATTGGTGTCTATTGTAAAACAGTAGTAAACATTTTTTAGCTGCTAAAATCAATCAAAACAAAAATTCTGCCAAAATTTCGAAAATGTTAGAACGGATTAAAAATTGTTTTAAAATAATTAAAAACTACTTTGAACTTTGAACTTTCCTCTTGATAATAATATAAACAGTTTGTTTTATTAAATTTGGAACCTTTTTTATTTATACTATCGGCTTTTATTACCGATCCGACTGGAGGTACTTATTATAATTTCTACGATATTTGTTTATAGAAAAAATACGTATTTATTTTAATATTTATTTTTATTTATTTATTGATTTTATTTACTCATTAATTTATTTTAGTTTAGTAACCCTATTTTCGACGACTTTAATGAAAAAATAAGTGAATATACAGTTGACGAACAAATTATTATTTTATTTTAAATCTCACAGCACTAATAAACTTTAACGTATGTCAACTTTTTCTATTCATATTAATATTCTTTTTTCTTAATTATTTTTTGTTACAAGGACTAGTGATAGTAGCAACACTTTCTTTCTTTATTTTTTTTAACAAAATACTCTAGTGTAGTGATGTTGTTTCGTTGAGCGGTTGCTACGCTCAAGTTTTTTTGTTGTTTTTTTTTAAAACCAGCGTCTTTTTCTTTGAAGTCGAATCGCGTCTCTGTCAGTTGTCGCTTGGCAACCCATTTAGGAGAAAAAATCCGAACAACAACCCGCAACTCAAGGTGTTAATCGTGCCCAGGAGTGAATGGCTACTGCGTTATGAGGTCACAAACGATGCCCTACAGGTTTCAGAACCCTGTTTGTAAAAGACCGTTACCCAACATGCCGAGGTACTTTGGGTTGACTTTTGGACCCATACGTCAATCATGGGAACAATATGAGAAATACAAATAGAAATAAAAAATCCAGTATGGCTCTTTCAGTGAATAAACAGGGAGACCGTCCTTCAGGAGGGAACCTACCTTAGGTCGAAAAATCTGCCATACGAACAAACTCCTACACAAAGAATGAATCTTCAGGTCCCCACAACCAGGATAATCCTAATGATGGCCCTGAAAATTCTCCAAGTAGATCTATAACCGTATATTTAAAGAAAGAAAAAATAAAATGGTCTCTTGAAGAGTACAAAGTCGTTATGACTGCAATTCATGAAGTGTTACTCAAACCTCAAAAAACATCACTCGCCAAACATATGACATTTGGCGAGAAAAAGTTGGACGAACAAAAAGAAAGTACGTTGACGAAAATAAATTAGCCAATGTACGAAGATACACCATTCGTAATAAACGATTGACAGAAGCTGAAATAAATGAGATAAAGAGAATTGCAACCAGAATACAACAAAATTTGAAAAGGAACCGAAGTCAGTAATAAGAAGTAGTAGCATTAATCGAGCCATATCATAATGTAGAAAACGTGATACACACAAATCACTGTGAAGATAACGCTGTAAGTTTAGAAGTGCTGGAAAGGTGTGATATGAGTTAGTTACAAGACGACAATAAAACGAGTTCAGACTACATTGAACAGAATTATTTTTAAGAGAAAGAAATCAAACAACTTAGAAGTGAAATATCAGTACTCGATGAGCTGACAAGAGGAATAAATGTAAGAACTAGAAAAGGCAGAAGAGTCGAAAGAAAATAAAACATTAGCAATTAAAATGAAGTCCTATCAACTAAAGAAAAAATAAAGCAAACAATACAACTGAAGGCTCAAAGAATAAGACGCTGTGAAAAAGATCAAGATTCTACAGACAAAACAAGATTTTTCAAACCGATGCAAAGATATTTTACAGGGAAATAGTTAAAAAAGAATTGAAGTGATAGTCCCCTACAAAATGAAAGTAGTTAAAACTGGTAAAAAGTATGGGCTTTGTATTAGAAAGAAGTAAATTGGATTGCACAAGAGATAGAACGAATCAAAAATAAGCCAGAACAGACATGGGATCAGAGAAGAGGATGTTAAATGTGCACGGAAAAAAGCACACAACCGGAAATTTCCAGATATAGATAAAATTCCTAACTTTTGGCTATATTATTTAAATACAGCACATAAAAAACTAGCCAAAGAACTTCAAGAAATGGTCAACGATCACACTAAAATTCCTACATGCATGACCAAAGGAATTATATTTCTTCTAAGCAAGAATAGTGACACAAACAACCCGAAAAACTACAGACCATTTACATGCCTTCCGACAACATACAAACTATTACCATCTATTTTAACAAAACATACATATTTATACTTGGAAAGAAATGACATGTTACCGCTTGAAGAAAAAGGCTGCAAACGTGGCTGTTACGGATGTTAAGACCAATTGCTTATTAACAGAATGATCCTAGAAAACGGCTACAATACAAAGAAAAATCTTAGTACTGCCTGAATAGATTATCGTAAGACATTCGATAGTGTGCCACATTCCTGGATTTTAAAGACTTTAATTATATACAAGATATCACCCGGCATCATCAATTTCATCAAACAATGCATGTCGATATGGAAAACAATCCTTTCCCTGAATCATATAAATGGAACCTATAAGTCTGGTGAAATAAACATCAAAAGAGGTATATTTAAGGCAATTCTTTGTCTCCGTTACTATTCTGCATATCATTAATAGCACTACCCAGTCAACTTAACAAGACAGAATGTGGTTATATAATAGCCCCCCCCCCCCAAAAAAATAAACCATCTATTTTACATGGATGACTTAAAGTTGTATGCTAAAAATGACGAGCTGGAAGGTTTTCTGCAAACTGTAAAATGTTTCGGTGAAGACATTGGAATGAAATTCAATTTGAATAAATGTGCTAAAGCTACAGGTTTACGTGGATCACTACAAAAACATCCTCAATTAGCTTAGACCCTGCTGTAATAATAAAAGAATTCAAGCCAGAAGAAGATTATAAATATCGAGGTGTAAATGAGAGTAAAAACATTTACCATAAAAAATGAAAAAAATAGTGAAGAAAGAGTACTATAGAAGGCTACAAATGATATTAAAAACTGAATTGAATTCTCAGAACAGAGTTATGGCCATTAATAACATTGCAATCCCAGTTGACCTGTATAGTTTCAACATCTTAAACTAGATTCTAAACGACATCAAGCGAATGGATTCTAAAACAAGAAAGCTTCTTTCTAAGCATAAGATGCATCATCCAAAGGCTGATGTAGACCGTCTATACATACCCCGTAAAGAAGGTGAAAGAGGTCTTATTCAGCTAGAATTGTCATACAAGACAACAGCTATTGGCTTACTAACATACATAGAAACAACAATGGACTGGATGATACAATTAGTTAAACAACATGAAAACAGAAAGAAAAAATACTCAATAATAAAAGAAGGCAGTAAATACAAACGAGATTTACATTTAGCAGATTTTGTAGAAAAGCAAAACAGAAGCCTAGAACCAACTATTGCGGCAAAAAATATGAAAATGAAATCCAAAGATAAAGCTCTTAAACAGATAAAACAACGCTGACAAGACAAATCGCTGCATGGCCAATATCCAGAACGTGCCAATAAATCCAATGTTGATCAAGTTAATTCTCATCGATGGTTACGTGCATCTGGATTAAAGTCTGAGACTGAAGGCTTTATTCTTGCAGCGCAAGACCAAAACCTTTTCACTAGAAACTCCCAGGCAAATATTATACATAATAATGTGGATCCAAAATGTGGATCCAAAATGCAGGTTCTGTGGTAAACACCAAGATAAAATAGACCATCTAATCTCAGGTTGTTCCGTACTGCCCCAAATGCATATAAAATGGTCACGATAGAGTGGGGGAATATTTACAATGGACACTGTGCAAACAATATGGAAATGTGTATGAACATCACCCAGCACCGGTTACAGAAATAGAAGATGTCAACATTGTATGGGATTACAGCATCTACACAGATAGAAAAATTCAAGCAAATAGGCCGGACATCATTGTCTATTAATTGATATGGCTTATCCAGCGGATTGTAGCATAGCAACCAAGGAATTCGAAAAACTTTCAAAATATAAGCACCTGGAAATTGAAATAGAGAAAATGTGGAAATTGAAAACAAAAATAGTACCAGTGAGAGTAGGTGCACTTGGAATGATAAAAAATGGAACAAACAACACATTTGAATGAATCCCTGGAAACCCCAGTTAAAGAGATATACAAAAAATGTCTTATTAAGTACAGCCCACACAGTAAGGAAAACTTTGTCTATGTAACGCTAGGGATGATAGGAGAGATAGAAAAAACATGAAATGGAGCCATAACAACAAGGCACAACTTGCCTTAGGTCTTCCCGCAGAGTTGGTTATTTGTGCGATTATAGCAGAAATCGAAATATGAGGAAAAATGACATTATAATAAATACTGAATAGAAAAGTTATCATACAGCAACTTAATAAAATACCCTTAAAACTTCATTCGAATCTACAATTATTTTCACTCAATAGTCTCTCGTCTAATTCGTAAAATAACTGTTGCCGTACATGCCCAATCAAATAAATTTTAGAATAATGCAATATACCTACTTATAATGCACCCCTGACCAGCATATATGAATAGTCACACCATAACGCAATACTCATAGCATTACGATTGCGTTGAAGCGTAAAACAGACTGTGGCCGCTGGGTGCTGATCTTAATATTCACTTTTATATATATGTCTTGTTGGGGTGGAATTAAAAAAAGCTTTAGTTCAGAAAGCCTTTCAATTTTCTATATTGTTCAAAAATATAAGAAGTCTGTGTTGAAGGTTTGAAAAGGAACGATCAACCCTCCCACCAATACACATTATTTTGGATAGATTCCGAAGACAAATATGCGTACAATGCTGATATGTGTCACTGAATATCTGCTTGCCTAGAAACCTGACAACATTACCACTTATCAGTGATTGTTAGACGTTCATGAAGACACATCAGTGAATATTAGTACAGTTATGAGTAGTTTAATTCGTCTCATAAAGAAGGTAAGAGATATATATAGAGTAAGCCAAGTTCTGAGAAACACTGCGAATCTGTCAACGTACTAAAATGATGACTGACTTGTAAATGCATAAAATTGCAGACTCTGTAAGAAGTGCTTTATAACTGAAACCTTGACCTTCAGGCGCCCCTGCCGCTCACCTCAGTGTTCTCGACAGGCTCCAAAGGAGAGTTAGTAACGTGATAGGTGCTGACTTGGCAGCTCGACTGCAGCCACTTCCCCGCCGACGAAATGTGGCCTCCCTTTGTTTGTTCTATAAGTATTTTCATGGCTTCTGCTCAGACTATCTTAAGTCACTGGTGCCTCCTCAATAGGTGTTTACTCGTGCAACCAGAATGGCAACTGGACCCACCCAGTCACATTTAGGTTAGCCAAATGCAGACGACAATTCTACTCCTGCGGCTTCTTCTCACGCATTTCACGCCTGTGGAACTCGCTCACATATTCTTGCTTTCCTGACGGCTACAACCTCCAGAAATTTAAATGCAATGTCAATACTCATCTACTAACCACTTGACTCTAGCCCTTCCCCCACGCTGTATATCTTTCCCTTTCTCTCCCCCTTGCAACTGTCATTACACCTGCATTTTCATTTTTTTATTGCTTCTTTCTAATTGGTTTGTAATCCTTTTCTCCCTCCTCGAAATAATTTTCTTTCAGTTATGTAGCCCCCAGCACATCAGTGGCATTTACGCCTTGCCCGGGGTGAAACGATTAAGAAAGAAAAAAAAGCCAAATGCGTGTATATGGTATCATTTTCTTGAAAATACTGAATGTATTATAATGCACAGTGGCTCTGAATTAGAAGTAAAAGAAAAATCTAAAGAATAAAATAAAATAAAAAGCGATAATGTAATATTCACTTCTCTATAAACAAGAATTATACTTAAAATCTCAAATATTCTTTGAATTGATCACCCTTAAATCACTGGTGCCCCCTAGATGTGAATTTGCACGAGATACTAGATTGGCAACTAGGTCCCACCCTTTTACAGTGAAACCGATGAAATGTAACCGCAATTTCTACTCTAACAGCTTCTTTCCCCGCACTTCTTGCCTGTGGAATTCCCTACCGCATGCTTGCTTCCCAGACGGTTACAACCTCCAGGAGTTTAAATGTAAGGTCAATAGACGACTCCTAACACACTAACTCACACCCACTCTCTCCAACTCTCTCCCTATGTACATCCTAATTCGTCTATCAGCCTCCTTCTGACATTTCCTCTACCCAATCCCTCTATGTAACCCCCTGCGCTATAGTGGCAGTGGAATGCCTTGCTTGGGGTGACACGATTAAAAAAAAAATTTAAAAAATACTTAGAAAAAATAAAGTACAATAATTCGTATCAGTATTACACCAGTATTATAATAGTTCTTATAGTATTTGTTCAAATGGTTTCCTGTGTGCGTTTTTGTTTTTTCGTTACTGTATACTACACTAGTATAACGTCATAACTGTATAGGATCATGTTAATGTGTGTTAATTGCATTGTAATTAAAATGGACTTTGTTCAATAATTTATATTACATATATATAAAATATATATGTAATATAAATGCTCATTTACTATTAGAAACTTGGATTTTGATATAATTGCACATGCATACACACATAATTTTACAATTAGTTACAAGCCCACATCGCAATTTAGGAAGAAAATGAGAAGTTCAATTTAAAAATTAAATTCAAAATTCTAGAATGTTTCACTAGTAATTGGAAATTTGAATGCTTCATATATATTGCATCTCATTTAGGATCTGAACTTGCTAAACAAAATAAAACCCAATGAAAATATCAGAGAAACATTTTGAGTTACTAAGAGACGATCAGTCAGTCTGTCAGTTAGTTAAGCGCCAGTTAGTTGGGCGATCATGTCTCTTTCGAGATATGACTGACTGGACAGAATATTATTCCGCACTAAGTTGCCATTGCATTCTGAGGTAGACTGGTTACCAGTCAAGTCTATAGAAACCAATCTGTCATGTGATTTCACTCATAACTGGAAGGAAGAGACTATTATTACATATCCCAAGAGTATTTGCGCATAAGTGAATGCAAGGAATTCAACTGGAATTCGAACTCGGCTCCCCCATTTCTCATTCCGAGCCGATATCCACTGCGCAACAAGTTAAATCTATCGCATTCATTTAGGCACAAATAACATTTGGAAAGTTATTAATCCGTCTCTTCTCTCAAGTTATGGGTTAAATAATAGGACAGATTGGGTTCTATAGTCTTGACTGGCAACCAGTCTACCGCAGAAAGCAATGGCAACCAACTGTAGGATAATCTACTGCCCAGTCAGCCATGTCTCTTTCGAGACATGATCACATAAAGCGTGTATCCCATATGGCACTTAACTGACTGAAGAGACGATAAGCTTTAGTGCGTATGCAGAAAAGTTTAGCAGGCCTATCAAAAGTCTATGAAGAATAAAGTGTGTATTAATGGAAGAGAATATGTTAAGGATTGAAGATTATGAAGAATTTAGCCTTGTCGTAAATAGACCACGATCAAAGAGACCAAAAAAGTACTATCAAATAAGTCTATTCCACAATAGGATATCTAACATTCTTCTTTCTCGTTGTACTCTGTCCTTTTAGGACGTAGGCGATCATGGCTTTCTACGTCCCCCCCCTATCCCTGGTGGCTCTTAGTACTTTTTCCTTTTTACACCACGCATTCCCTGTTTCTTCATCCACCTTCAAATATGTGATCCGCTGCCTTCCTCTGTCTCTTTTTCCTTCTATCTGGCTTGTCAGTACCAGGTTCTCCAAGACATCCTTCCTCATAGCATGTTTTAGGAACTTCAGTTGTCTCTTCCTGATGATCACTATTAATTATCTTTTCGTTGCCATTATTTCCAATACCTCATCATTGCTCACATGCTCGGTCCATGATATCCACAGCAGCCTACTGTAGAACCACATTTCAGTTGCTTTAAGTTTTTTGCTTATCTTCGATGATGTTGTCCAGCATTCACTGCCGTATTGAAGAACTGACATCACATAGAAATCTAGCACTCTCTTCTTTGTTTCTAGTGAAGTTTTCCTGTGTCTTAGTACTTTACTTAGCTTCTGGAACGCGTCCTTCGCCATGCCGATTCTCCTTCAGATCTCTGTGTCACACTTTCCATCTTCTGTTAGAACACTTCCTAGGTATTTATTTTTTTTTACTTGCTTGATTCTAGTATCCCAAGCTTGTATTTAACATTTTGGGTTTCACTTTTTGCTGATGACCAGACATTCATTTTTCTTGCAGTTTATTTGTGGTCCTTTTTATCAATCTCTTCAGCTACCTTCTGTAGGGGGTATTGTAGTATTCTTTCCGTGTCTCCAATCTGCATTGTATCATCTGCATAACTTATGTTGTTCGAATTGCCATGCTAATTTCAAATAACAGCAACTTTTCTGCTGAGTGTGCCCTACTTTGGACTTTTAATATCCACGTTATTGCTGTCATATCTTCCTTCTGGCCTGCTTACTTTTGTAAAACTTCTGCCAAGTTTGAGCAACATTAGTCATTTCTTGATCTAGATTGTAGGTGAAAGCAAGTTGCCTGCAAAAGAAATTAATCACTCTGAAATTATCACGATTCTACCGCAAAGTATGCTACCCCTAATTTACTAAAATAAAAAATCACAATCATATTTTTACGATACTAATAAACCAAAAATCTATTTCTTGGCCATTCGAAAAAGTCGTCAATTACCATTAAATCGCTGACCTCAAACAATTAATACTTAACATATTTTGATTATATAATATTTTCTTAAAGTTTCAAAAGTAATAATACGTTTCTTACTCTGTATTTCAGAATAAAAAGATGAACAAACAAATAATTATATTTTGATTACATTCTAAAGTAAGTCTTGGAGTTAAAATAAAAGCAGGTGAAAAAAATAAAAACATAATTTACTCTATAACCGCGATGATGTAGCAAAAACTTTACAAAAATCTAATTCTATATTTGACAAGAAGAAAAGCACAGATTCTTCTTTTAGATCAAATTGACGATTTCATCGAATCTTCGAGAATAACAAACAGATTGTCCAAAAATGTCGTCGGATTACAAACTTCAGACGAGAAAAAACAGAACAACATTCAGTAATATTGCAGAGATTAGACGATGACTGAGGAGAACAAAAATGACGCAGAGAAAAAAGATAAAGAAATAACGGAAGATATAGGCAGAATAGAGTACACAAAATAATGACCAAGTCTTTGATCGGATTTCCTTTGAGTTTATGGGTCACCGGCGTAACAGACTAGCACGTTTATGAACCTAATCAACGTTGTAGATCTTGGCATAAAATACTGCTTTTCTTATATATTCTCCTTATAAAAAAAGACCCAAGTTTGTCTTTTTTTTTTTAGTGGATGCAAATTGCATTACTGTTGCGAAAATTTTTGTAAGGGACTGGGAAAAAATAAAAAAAACATTTAAAAAAACAACGTTAGGAAAACAGATGCAACAGTTACTGAGTTTGTTTTTATTTGAAACCTTATTAATATTATTTATATTATTGTTATTTAATATTACGTATTTCCATTCTTTTCTGTTACGTCTTGTTACTTTTCATGTAAATACTCTACTATTGGTAAGTCAATCGTAGAAAGATCTAATAAAGGCACCCTTATAATGTGATTAGAACGAGCGTCCATTATTTTTCGATATCACTCTAATCGTACCAGCACACGGCTGCAAAAGATAAACAACATACATCATTAAAATTTACTCACACGTTGAAAATAGTGAAGGATATTATAACACCATAAATATTTTAAAATTAACTTAGCAAACGTTGTAGTAAATTAACAAAAAAAGAAAAAAATCAAATTAAAAATTCTAGAATATTTCACTAGAAATTCGAAGTTTAAATGCATTATATATATTGCATTTTTTCCATTTTATCTAAACACTTAACATTTTTTCACTCCAAACAATGTAGTTTACTGCCACTAGTGTGAATCGGGTTACATAGGAGGAAAATGATGAGAAAGCGGGATATGTTTTAGAAGGTGTCAGGAAGATGGTAATAGAAGGATGAGAATACTAGTGTGATGGGAGTGGATGGAGAAAAGAGCATGAGAGAAAGGATGTAAGTCAATGAGAAAGGAGATGACTATTGACCTTACATTTAAATTCTTGGAGATTGTAGCTGTTGGAGAAGCAAGTATACGGAAGGGAATTCCACAGGTGCAAGAAAGAAGCTCGTAGAGTAGAACTTGCGGTTACATTTTATCGGTTTCACTGAAAAATGGTGGAACCTGTTTGCTGGTTTGTAGCTCGAGTAAATTGATATATAGGGGGGAACCAGTGAGCACCAAGTTCATTGGAGTTGATAAACAAAATATAACCCAATTAAACAGAGGAAAATGTTGACTTCCTAAGAGATGATCAGCTTTAGTGCGTATTCAGAAAAACTATAATTTAGCATAACCATTTAAGAAATTTATATAATTCGGTATGAAGTTAATAAAGTTATCCACAATGACACACACACATACACAAATATATATATATATATATATATATATATTCATCCATCGTTCATTCAGTAATGAATTCGAACACTCTAACAACTGGCGTATGTATACATGGTATATCACACGCGAAATGTTTGCCTCCTTCTACCGAGCGCCCATAGCTCAGTGGTAGAATCACCGAATGACTCCAGTTCGGTCGGGTTTCAGTCCTAGGTAAAAGCAATCGGATATCTAAACGTACTGATGAACTGTGATACAGCGAAACAGATTTGTCTGCGGAAGACTACATATATATGCGTGTGCTTGTGTGTGTTTTTACATATGTATGTGAGTGTTTGTTGATAGGTTTAATGAAATGTATATAATTTGATGTAAAGTTTATAGACCTATTTTCAAACAACCATACACATATATATTCTTAGAATATGCGTCTGTGCCTCTGTTTGTTTGTATATATATATGTGCGTGTGTGTGTGTGTGTATGTGTGCGTGTGTGTCTGTGGGTGTGTGTCTGTGTCTCTCTGTGTGTGTGTGTGTGTGTGTGTGTGTGTGGATAGTTCTATAACCTTTACACGGATTTATATACATTTCTTCATTGGTAACAATTCGATCATTTTGGTTACTTCATTGTCCAGAGAAATGCCATAAGTTGCGTAGTATGTTACACGGGCGATATAAGACGCCGTAGGATAATTTAATTAGTCTCATACAAAATGACTAATAATGCTGGCTCCAGAGACAGTCTACAGTAACGAGTAAATAAATGAATCATCTCGCTAAAAATCATTTGAAAAAAAACTTATTTGAAGCTGTTATATGAATGATATTTTTGGTAATCGATGTTTATACTCTCTTATGAGGACTGATGCAGATGTGAAAACATGGTAAATCTCAATAAACATCTCGCTAAAAATCATTTGATAAGAATTATTTAAAGCTGTTATACGAAGGATATTTTTGGTAATCGATGTCTAAGGAGTGATGCAGATGTGAAAGCATAGTATACCTGAAGAATCATCTCGCTAAAAATCATTTGATAACAGGTATTTGAAGTTGTTATATAAATGATATTTTTGGTAATTGATGTTTATACTACACTATAAGGAATGATGCAATTGTGAAAGCTCAAGAAATTATGAACCATCTGACCGAAAGTTAAAATATTCATAAGAGTTCTATATCTTTTCACCCCAAACAATACAACTTAAACGCAATGGGCGACTGAAATTGACAAATCTTATTGCGAAGAAAAAACAGACTTCAGGAAGAGGGAAGATTACAATTGAAGTTGTCTTTGAACTTTTGGTGATTATAGGTGGCAAGAGAGCAAGAAGCTAGAAGAATCTTCCACAGGCGGTGAATGTGGAAATAGTAACTATCACAATAGAAATTCCAATTACATTTAGCTATAACACCAGTGTGATCTATTTACCAGTATAGCACGATGTATGAATTCAAACTGTCGTGATAACAAAGAAGAAAGCAATATTTAATTTGACAACACAAACTTATAGATCAAGGATAAAAAGAGGGATGGAGGAATGTTGGTTTTCGATCTGTTTTGTTTTATACTTGCCAAAATTATCAAAGAACTATACCACAGTATTCCTTATACCAAAACAACACATTCTTGCTTCCCAATCTTCCTACAGCCACCATAATACCTGTAAGTCTCTGTGAAGTCTTAAATAGTTCCCATAAGTATAATGTGTTTGAGGTAATAGTGTTACTAATAAAAAAGAATCACACTACAATCCTTAACTGTAACAGAAACAACATTCAACTGTACAAAAGTAATGCTTGGTTTAAATAATCCAAGTGAACAATCAACCAAATACTCATTCATTCAGTCATAACCTCCAATCCAGAAAGCCATCTGGAAAAGACGAATGGCGTCCCAAATTCACCGGAGTACTGATATTTCTTGTCAACTAAATGGAGAGGGGAGAGGAGATTAAACTAAATAATGTATCGAGAAAAATAAAAGACGGGCAATGAGCATACATCCACTAAGTTAACTTGACAAAAGAAAATAAACTACCATGGAAGAACGGTTATAAAAAACATTTATAAAAAAAAAAGTCACAGGGAAGCCATGTCATGGGAATGGAATAATGACAGAAGTCAAGATGCCAGGTCAAAACCGATAACATCAGAGACCCTTCTTCGGATCTTTTCAAGAATCTTGATGTATCATCAAACCAAATTCGACAGAAATATTCAATGAACGGTCGAACAGTATATTTTTAAACCTGGATAATGGAATTCGAACTAATTTAAAGTATGCAAATGTCTCATGTTAATTGGGCAAAAAGCATCCTTTATCAACTTTGGAGACTTAAAAATTGAAGTTTTAAATTAATTTCTTTTACATTCATAGTGTAAAAGTTTACCTTGGAGAATGAGTGAAACATAATAGATACATGACAAACAAGGAATAAACGTGAAATCGCCAATAATATTAGGAAAGCGAAGCAATGCATCATTCAGAAGAAACATGTTCTGTCACTCATATATAAGTTATTTTCGTTGCGCTTAAAATAGAAAAAAAGATGTGTACTTCTTTAAAACAAACTATATAAAAGAATGTTAGTTTATCCCTATATTCCCGCCTGTAAAATTCCCTACCGCATGCTTGCTTCCCTGACGGCTACAACCTCCAGGAGTTTAAATGTAAGATCAATAGACACCTCCTAACACACTAACTCACACCCAATCTCTCCAACTCTCTCCCTATGTACATCCTAAGTCGTCTATCACCCTCCTTCTGACATTTTCTATACCCAATCCCTCTATTTAACCCCCTGTACTATAGTGGCAGTGGAATGCCTTCCTTGGGGTGACACGATAAAAAAAATATACAGGTGTGTGCACTACAATCTGGAAAAACATACTGAAAGAAAACTTGTGTTTATTAAGAATGACAAGTATTTACATGACATATAGTTTTATAACATTGTTGTCTGATCTCTCCTCTACCATATTATTCAATCTAGCCCCATCCAGCTTCAATCACAACCTCAAAACAAGGCCGAAACCTCCTACAGGCGTTGGTACCCCTATTGGTACACGGCCTCGATGACGACAGTCCTCAGGGAGTCCACAGTATTGTGTGTACGTTTGTTGGATTGTCTCTCAAGTACTCACATAAGTAATAGTCTCAAGGAGTCAGGTCTGGGCTACTGAGGGACCAGAACTCCTTTGACCAGAACATGTCCAGGTTCTTGTCACACCAAGCCTGGACTGAACTGGACGCATGAGCATGAGATCCGTCATGTTGGAAGAGCCAGGGTTTCCCTGCAACTATCTGAACAATTCATGACTTCACAAATTGCTCCAGGAAGTTATTGTTCCTTTTGCGAACCTCAGATCAGCCCTATATTTTTCTATGAAGAGTCAGGGACACACCCCTAGACTTATCAGACTCTTTGAAGTTTTTGGCAATTTCGTACACAATCGATTTTGCGAAATGAAAAAAGCCAACAAACTCTTTAGGCGTGCGGCCACAACGTATGGTCACAATAATTGCAGTAAGGCGCTCGAGTTCACTTTAAATTTTTCTAAAATTGTTTTTAATTTTATATATTGTTGTCACAAAAATCTGAAACAAGAAAAAATATATTTAATATGGTTGCCATTTTATGCCAAGCTACAGTTATACAAGATTGTAGCGCACACGTCTGTATATATATATATATATATATATATATATATATATATTTAATCGAATCACCCCGAGCAAGGCGGTAACGCAACGCCACTGATGTGCAGGGGGCTACGTAATAGTGAAAAGATTGGAAAAGAGAAAGCCGGAAACCACATCCTAAACAGGTAACAAGGGATGAACCTCTTAACCTGTTCAATAGACGTGGGTGGAGTGTGAACCGGGCGATAGATAGATCTATATATATACATATATATATATGAGAGAGAGAAGAAAGATATGTAAAAAGTTAAGAAAAGAAATAATCTGTAAACATAATTCAAATTTCATCAATCTTCTGATTATAGAAAAAAACTTTATTTCTTCCTATAAGTTGCAAGAAACAAGATCTTCGCAAAGTAAGTTCATACGTACGAAAATGTTTTGTTTTTATCTTTTTACAACACAAAATATTTTTAAGTGTTAATATATATATATATATATATATATATATATATATATATATATATATAAGACTTCCCTCTGTCTCTTCTACAAACTTCTTACTTCCTTAGTGCCACCTATACAATAATGTTCTTTATCAACTAGACTGGTAACAAGGCCTCACCCTTTTAGCGCCAAAATATTAAAACGTAAACGCTTCTTCTACTAAAAGTTTCTTTTCTCGCACTTCTCGTTTGTGGAACTCCCTTCCGTATAATGGCTTCCCTGATAGCTACAACCTCTAAAAATATAATGCAGCGTCAATTTCCATCATTTACTTCCTTGACTCTAATCTTTCTCTAATCCTTTCCTTGACACGCCCTGTACCCTGTTCCTCTCCCTTTTCACTCACATAGCTCTCTTCACACCAGTATTCGCCATCCTTCTTTAACCCATTATCTGACAACCCGTGTAGTTTGTCTCTCTCTATTTGGTTTCCTCTTATGTAGCCCTCTTCGAACCAGTGGTTTTGGTGGGGTTGAAACAATTATTAACAGAAATAAATGAGCAAAAGTTATATGGGAATTCATTATGTAATATGCACGGTTCACGTTAATTTATGTGTGTGTGCGATGTGAGGTCATCAGCAACCAATAATATTTGTACTACTGCTGCTTAAGCTACGCTTTGTTTATGCCATCCTTGTTTATATTTCGTAATTTAAACATTGCAGTCTGGTTCATGTGAATTCATTCAAAATCAGAATTAATTTATAAAAAAAGAAGAAAGATATTACGCAATTAGTCAATTTGAGTGTGCGAAAATTTAAGTATTCAGTCTTATTTACATCCCCTAGGCGAAAACATACTAAAAAACTAAATTCCGTTACGCTAATTACAAGGAAAATCTGATCAGAGGAAGTTAAAAGATTTACTAAGCTCAGAAGATTTATTGCTTAATAAATATATTTCTCAATTTTTAATTCTGATCTATAGAAGGGAAATTATTTTTAATAATTTTCTGGCTGTGAGTTTTTTTTTTTTTTTTTTTTTTTTTATAAGCGTTTCACCCCGAGCAAGGCATGTCACTGCCACTACTGTGCAGGGGGCTACGTAGAGTGGAGAAAGGCTGGTTAAATATAGGAAATAACAGAGGGTGGGTGATAGGCGGGTGAGGATACCGAGAATGAGGGTTGGGTAGATGAGAGTGTTGTGAGAATAGTTGGGAGTTAGTGTGATAGGAGGTGTCTATTGACCCTACATTTAAACACCTGGAGATTGTAACTGTCGGGAAAGCAGACTTGTGGAAGGGAGTTCCACAGGCGGGAAGCGCGAGAAAAGAAGCTGTTGGAGTAGAATTTACATCTTATTTGTTTAACTGTAAAAGGGTGGGACCTAGTTGCTAATCTAGTATCTCGTGTAAATTCGTGCTTGGGCGGCACCAGTGATCTAAGCTCATCGGAGCAGAAGCCATGAAAGTACTTGTAGAAGAGGCACAGGGAAGCTACATCACGCCGGTGTGAGAGCGGCTGCAGCCGGTCTGCCAAGTCAGTATCAACCACGTTACAGATCCTCCTTTGTATTTTGTCAAGAAGCCCAAGGAGAGCAGCAGGGGCACCCGACCAGATATGGCAGCAATATTCAATACACGGGCGGATGGTAGATTTGTATATGTGCAGAATAGTTTCAGGTGGGAAAAATTTCCGGGCCCTGCACAGAGAGCCGACTTTCATAGCAGCAGATTTGGCAATGGATTCAATATAGTCATTCCATTTGAGGTCCGCCGAGAGTGTAAGGCCAAGGAGGCGTAGTATTTTACTCTCTGGGAGGCTAGCCTGTCCCATGCTAATGGGAGGTAGATGCGATTGTCTATGGTGGTTAGTTGATAACAGCTTTGTTTTGGAGGCATTGAAATTTACCAACCATTTCCTACCCCAGGTCACTACGGATTGGAGGTCCCTTTCCAGTGCGGCAGCGAGGTTCACTTTGTCGTCCAGACCTGGTTTCTGATCGATGCGGGAGTAGATTGTTGTGTCGTCGGCATACATGCCAACTTGGGATCTAATGGTGTCGGGGAGATCATTAATGTAGATCAGAAATAGCGTGGGACCTAGGATAGAACCTTGAGGGACGCCCGCATTCGTCTGGTAGTTTTGGGAGGCATGCCCATTTAATACCACCTTTAATGTGCGGTTAGAGAGGAAGGACTGGATGAGGTCAAACAGATGTCCAGTTATCCCATAGCTTCGCAGTTTGCACAAGAGGCCAGCATGCCAGACCCTGTCGAATGCTTTGGAGATATCCAAGGCAACGGTTCGGGCTTCACCATTCTTGTCGAGTGCCTGGTATATGTACTCGGTAATGGTCGTTAGCATATCAGCAGTAAACCTGGTGAAGCAAAACCCATACTGTTTGTCAGAGAGAAGCCCGTTGGTCATAAGGTGCTGAATCACCTCGGCGTTGATAATGGCTTCGAAAACTTTGCCAAAGATTGGAAGGAGACTAATAGGACGGTAATTGGCGGTGTCTGAGGGTTCGCCAGAATTCTTAAATATAGGTACTACGCAGGAGGACTTCCAACAGGCAGGAAAGCAGGAAGCAGATAGGCAGAGGTTATAGAGTTTAGAGAGGACAGAGGAGAGTTCTGGGGCACATTTCTTCAGTCTTCAATTTTTCTCGCTTCTGGTTGTTAAAAGCAACAACAATAACAATAATAAATGCTAATGTGGAAATTTGAATTTGAAGTTTGTGTGGGCCTATTTTTTATACAGAAGTGAGATGATGTTTGCCAGATCCTACAATTGCACATTGAAATTTTAGTAATACTATTGAGTTTTTCTACATTTTAAAAAACGTTTTTCACACGTACACACACACACACACACACCCTTTCTCTTTCGCTCTCTTTCTCTCTCTAATATATATATATATATATATATATATATATATATATATATGCAGGGCAACGATCATCTTGCATCTATTGAGTTTGAAAGACACATGATGTTGACACATCTGTCAATGAGATTACTACTCTTTGTCATTGCATGTGAATGTATATACTTGGAAGTACAGGCTGCTCAAATATTTTTTGTGCAGATATTTATTAAAAGCTCTGAAGTGATGGAGTCTTGGAAACGTATTCAGATCTATTGAATAGGAAGTATATAGTCACTGATCTACATGTGTGCGGCTTAAGGCTTATCTAATGTTGTTGCTAGAGTGAGTCTGGCTTGAAGAGTCATTAGGTGCACACTGATGGCGTTCTTGTGACAAAAAAATGCGCACGTGTGTATATGGATTAGTTACAGCAAATTTAAATTTAGTATAGGACAGATTTAGAAGAAAATTGATCTTTGCTAGTCGTAAATAAGTTGCTACAAGACGAAAACATTAACATAAAAACGTTTGTAATGATCTTAAATAGCCTCGTCAGAATGGGACTTTATATTCATGCCATGCATTACACTTAGCTCGTTCAAACATATCGAAGCTGTAAAGATTTGAAAAGCACTAAATAACACAATATATTTGGAAAAATTGCAGTTTCTTTGTAAAATCACACGAAATTTGTTTATTTTTATTTTGGGGAGATAGCTTTGTCCTTTGCACGGAATTATATTTTCAAGATCTCAGTAATAGACTTTGATAAACTAGAAATTGTAATAAAATATGTGAATGCACCGATCGATGACTGAAAAAAAAATAAACGTAATGAATATCTATCTGCAATGGGTCTTGATAGTTGCAATTTTTTATATTTAAGAATCCTAGACACTGTGCTGATAGGAGACACGGAAAAGAAAAATACAGAATGTTGCAAAACAGTGAGGAGAAATGGCTAAACATTAATTCAAGAGAACCAAATGCGCGGCCATTAGCAAAAAGAGGCTCCAAAAATGCCAACTACAGGTCGGTGGTACTAAAATCAAACAGGTGCAGAAATTTAAATACCTGGGAATTATAATGAGAAAGGATGAAATGTTCATCACTGAGATCTGAAAACGCATTGGCATGGCTAAAGACTCATTTCTCAGCGGAGTGTAAAAATACAGGAAGATTACGTTGCAAACAAAGAAAATAATACTGGACCGTTCTGCGATATATGTCCTCCTATATAGTAGCGAATGATGAAAGAGAGATTCAAAGCAACAGAAATGTGATCCTACAGAATCCTACAGAAATATAATAAAAATACCATGGGCCGAACATGTGAACAATACTTCTGTAGAAACACATTTCTGTTGCTTTGAGTTTGTCCTTCATCTCTGAGAATATTTCCAGCTTATATAGGAAGACAGATATCACTTAATATTTCCTTACTCTTCCTGGGACACATAATGATGAAGAAGTGCTTGGAGAATCTAATATTCACGAGACTGTTGGAGAAAAAGAGACAGAGGGGTAAGCAACGCGAGCCATACTTGAGAGACTTGAGCAAGTAGACGGTGGAGCAGAGTCTGCGAGAAATACCTAGAGAAAAATCGATAAGAGCGACAAAGTATAGGGTTAAATAGACGCCCTTGATTACCCACGTCCTGAATGGACACGAGACATAAAGAAGAAGAAGAATATAAGGTATAAAATACCCGTAAATTGATCAGAGATTAATAAAGTCCGTATGAAAAAGATAAATGTTTAAAACGATTTTTAGAAATTGATAAAAATCCTATTTAACGAAAGTAAATTCCTTTGAACTTTTTTTTCTAACGTGTAGTAATGACCGGATAATGTAAATAGTGTTTAGCAATATTTTTTTGTATTAAGATTTCAAAAACTCTTCCATTTATGATTTTTTGTATTAAGATTTTAAAACACTTCCACCCTTGTGTATTAAGGCTAGGACACATTTAGTTGACTGTAGATACAGTTAATTGACTGTAGACTGTAGATAGTCACAATTGACTGTAGATAGTCACAGTTGACTGTAGATAGTCACAATTGACTGTAGATAGTCACAATTGACTGTAGATAGTCACAATTGACTGTAGATAGTCACAATTGACTGTAGATAGTCACAATTGACTGTAGACTGTAGATAGTCTTGAAAAGACATTTGCAAAAAAGAAACTAGCCCCTCTCTTTTTCCTTCGTATACGGTAATAACCTTAACAGGAAGGACACCTCCTTAGCCGAATACTTAGTTGTGATTTACAAAAATTGGCTCGGGCTCAGTTATTGACTAAAGAATTTCTTTTTCTAGAGATTGACTTTTATTCTGTTACTCTTATTTTATTAAATAGTTTCTTAACTTTCAACCTCTCATATATCTGCTTTCTATATCCGGTGGGTGGCTACATTCGACTATCTGGTCAACGAACACGAATATTTTCCTCTAGTACATTACACAGCGGTGTGTATTCTACAGAGATATTCTTATTATGTAACTTGGGAAATTCAACAAATGTTTTTAGAAAATCAAAGCACTATAAGTGATTTTAATTTTCACCTGAGATCTTTACGCTTATAAAAGTTTACTGATAATGTTGGCTCCAAATTCAGTCTTCAGTATATAAAACAAACCACCTGGCTAAAAATTATATGATGCTGTTATGAGTACGGCATTGTTAGTAATCGATTATTATAGTCCGCCAAGATACGTAATGGAAATCTGAAGACATGTTAATACTGATCATGACTCACATAGAAGTATTTTTCTTAGTCCGAGTCTAGATTTTCTGAGTCATGTTGTTAACGAAAGGGATACTTTTACCAAGTCACATATTTATCATTTTCTTTTTCTTCTATGTCCTTTGTCCCGTTCAGGGCGTAGGCGATCATGGCCTTCCACTTTTCCCTATCCCTGGTGGCTCTGAGCACGCCTTCTCCTGCTACACCATGCAATCCTCGTTCCGTCATCCACCAGATTAGGTCCTTGAAATATGTTATCCGTTGCTTTCCCCTGTCTCTTTTTCCCGCTATCTGCCCTGTTAGTATCAGATTCTCCAAGCCCTACTTCCTCATTGTGTGTCCCAGAAACTTCACCTGTCTCTTCCTGATGCTCGATCCATGATATTTGCAGCATTCTTCTGTAGAACCATATTTCAGTTGCTTCAAGTATTTCCTTCATCTTTGATGGTATTGTCTAGCATTCACTGCTATATTAAAGGACGGACAGCACGTAGAAATTCAGTACTCTCTTCCTAGTTTCTAGCAAAATTGTTCTGTTTCTTAATACTTTACTCAACTCCTGGAATGCTTCCTTCGCCATGCCAATTCACCTTCGGATCTCTGTGTCGCACTTTCCGTCTTCTGTTATAAGGCTTACAAGGTATTTAAATTTTTGTAGCTGCTTGATTCTGGTATCCCCGACCTGTATTTGGCATTTTGGGCTTCCCTTTTTAACATTTTACTCCTATTGAATAAATAATGATTAAGAAAAAAATATTTTACCTGCTGCGCAGTTACATTTGATGATTAGTTCAACAAAGACTGTTATTTGCTTACAGCATATTTGACAATCCTACGCAAATATGCAGATGTTACCGTCAACTTGGGAAAGCCAAGATTCTTTAGGCAAACAAAGCACTATAACTGATGTTAAATTTTACATTATGTCCTTAATATCTCCATGCCGTGTTCATAAAGATATTTTTGTTCTCAACTTCAAGGGCTCTCCTGGGCATTAACGACCGGCATATAAAAATCTTTCCATAAATTGTATGCTCGTATTTCGAGAGGTATTTTCTAGAGCTATTAAATATGATTTAAAAAAATATAAGCTCATCTAACCAATAAAAAATAAAATAAAAGTTAACAGAATTTTTATTATTTTCATTAAAATTGTTATTATTAATACATGCAATTTTCTCTCTCTTTTTTTCAATCTTATTAAAAATTAAGAAACTGCAATCGATCAGTGATTACACCGGGCAATATCAAACAGCGAATGGATGACTTGCGTATTGGAAAAATTTTAGTTACGATTATTTGCTTTGGATTGATTATGTCCACAAATATATGGTGTTTCTGATCAGGATCGGCGCTACTAATGACTAAAAAAATCAGTACTCTCCACCTAACTTTACAGTAAGACAATTGTTGCTTAATTATTAATCAATGTAAATAACTGGACTTATACAGTCGAATAGATGTCCGTAAATATTCTTCAAATAGTACATGTCGTGTGTCTTTAGGGAGTGACTGATCCTGACTCTTCACAAATTCCTGTCAGTTGCAGCTATAATGAACATTAACTTTCTACACCCGTCAGTGTCAGAAGGCGGACGTACACTTACTCTCTTTTGCTATTAATCCAAACGTTATTCTGTGAATAAAAATGAGTAGACTACATTTTTTTAACATTAAGTTAAGATGGCTAGAAAGAATAATGAAAATTAAGCCAGTCTTCCCCATAAGTGACAATAATTGCGAAAACATTTTTACAAACTTCTACCTCTTTAATGAAGTATTTTCTCCTTCGGTAGCTATTTTTTCTTTATTTTACACCTGGGGCGCTTATGATTGAATTCGTGGGTGGGGGATTCTTCCTTATGTGACCTTAATAATCTAACAAACCAAGGCCTATCTACTCAGCGTGGGTTTATAAAACTATACCTTCTTACAGAAAACTTTTAACTCTCGACCGAAGATCGTCGAAAATCACCCTTCTGACTGGAACTTTGCCGTAGATTATTGCTCTTGGCCCTCTGTCAGATCCTAGTACTGTCCTTTGCTAGGGCTATTGCATCCAATAAGTTCAGGGGGCGCTGCTTTAGAACATCTTATCGAATGCGCTCATCTCTGAGTTCTAAGTAAAACTCGGTGTACTTGGTTCACATCACCGCATTTGCTGGCCCCTCTTCTGGGAATGCTATTCCGGCCAGCTTCTCTGCCCTAGCCCCCAACTCTCCAGCGGTCTCATCCCTCATTTGAGTCCGTTTGAGGAGAGTTCTCATGGCCTCTACTAGCCTTAGCTCGTCGGCAAACTACTTTATGACCCACTCCAGAGCATATGTGAATCTCCTAACAGAAGCTGCCCTATAAAATCCGAGGCCTTCCTCCTTGGGGCATTCCATGCCACATAGACTTTCTCACGGTCTGAACGTTTAAAACCAATTCCCTAATATCCCTCTGGGGTGGGCGGTATGTCGCTGTTCCCTTACTTCCTCTTAAATCGACCGCCCCCGATCATTCTGACTTATGGTCTTTTACCTATCGATTATCTAGAAAACTCCAAAAATTCGATAAAAAACTAGAATTCGTTGGGGTGAAACGCAGAATCGAAAATCGTAGAGAATAACAGAAAATTATCTTACCTGCTACTTTCAAACTTGTGCTTCTTGTTCGCGTCAACTTGCTGTCAACTGTTCTCGTTGACTCGCCGTTACTCGTTCTTGTTGATTTGTTGTATCTTGCTCTCTTCGACTTGTACTGGCCACCTTAGGTTTTAATCCTGGTCGACACAGCACCAGATAAATCACGATCTGCAGGCTCACCTTCCTAAACATCAACCAATATTGCCCACGCTGTGTTTGTTTGATCTCGGACCAACCAAAGTAGGATTGCCGGTTATCACCTGGCTAGGTTAGCCCTGAAACGCGAGAGGTCGGCTGTATAGTTAAAACCAGATTTACGCGGTAAATAGCTGACAAACGGAATTAGTAGAAAACTGCAACGCCACGGGTGTTGTTTTATATATATATTTCATTTTTTTCTCATCATTCTACTTTATTTTTTCTCTTTCCGTTTGAAAATTAGACACGTCTGGATTTCCCCAGTGAAACATTCACTACACTACCATCTAGCCAGCGAATCGTACACACTCCGTTCTTTGAGATCTTATTCCCTCCCACTCCACTTAATGTTTCTCATAGGCTGATATTCTTTTTATTTCTTCGTTTTTTATTTATTTTATTTTCTTATCTATTCATTACAAAATAAATTAACTACATTTTACTGTCTGATGATGGCGTTTTAACACCGAAACTTTATAGCTATCAAGTCAAGTTGCAGCATGCCATTATTTTATCATAAAAATAATTACCATATACATATAGCTGTATATATATATATATATATATATGTCTTTATGTGCGTCCCTGTTATCTCTCTCTCTACATATATATATATATATATATATATATATATCAATCGAGTGAGTATTCGCCTAAATAGACGGAATCATAAAATTTGTAAGTAAAATAATTTACACCAGTTTTTATGCGGATTCATATATTAGTTTTTGAAGTTTATGTGTTTTTAACTGTATTTCATGCATTTTATGTAATATTTACAGACAGAAAATTCAAATATGCCAACACATATAATTACACATGCCGTCAGCGCTACGCTTTTACACATTTGCAAAAAATATTTAATGGATTCTCAATTTTGGAGCCAAGGAACACATATGCTTTCATTTAAAATACTTACAGCTTCATATATATATATATATATATATATATATATATTATGCAAGGGGTATACGTTTGTATTTTTCTGTACTTTGACATCAGTCTGGTAAAAAAATAGAGAAAAATCCAACAGGATAATAATTGCAGATAAGTTATTTACTTTACTTTTTTGTAGCTGGTATAGATATTTTCCCCCTGACACAAGACACAGCACGAGAAATGGAAAACGTTGTGTGGCCCCGGGGAATTTCGAAACAGCTTTATGCGGCTTCCTATAAAACAAAACAGAAAGTAAAGAGGAAAGTGGACGTGATTGTTAAACATCACATGTAAGATATGACGAAAGGAGAAGAATAAGTGTTTGCTGAATACAAGAATGATGTGGATAGGAGAAACTCGAGCGTATGTAGAAGTGTTGATTCCCAAAAAAGAGGGGAGAACTTTTGAAAACAAGTAGCAAGAAACTGCGTCAAGGAATGTCATGTCTACATTGAAAATAAATATGGCAATAAGAGATAAGATGTTTTTCATAATAATCTATACATGTAGGTGTATATATATGCGGCACAAATATATTAAATACATACATATGAATGTATAGGCAAAAATGGGTAAGAAATGCCGTACTGGAAGAGTAAATTTTGCTGGAAATATTTCACAGATTAATACTCTGTTTAATTAATATTGTATATTATATTCTTCTTCTATGTGTCGTGCATCTTCAAGGCGTAGGTGATCTTGAACTTCCACATATCCCTGTCTCATCATTTTAATACCTCTTTTCCTATTATCCTAGTGAATTCTTGCGCCACCATTCATGTGCTCAAGTCCATCAAGTATGTCATACGTTGCTTTTCCTTGTCTTCCCCTCTCTCCATCTAGTGAGTATCAGGTTCTCCAAGCCCCGCTTCCTCACGAAATATTTCACAGACTTCAGCTATATTTTCCTGATGTTAAGGATAAGTTTCCTTTTCGTGTCCATCCTCTCCAAAACCTCGTTGATGCTTACAAGTTCTGTTCATGCTATCCTCAGCAGAACCACATTGAAATCTTTTTCATCGTAGTTGAGATTGTCCAGCATTCATTACTACATTGAAGGACATAACAATCCAGTACTCTCTTTGTTTCTAGCGAAATTTTCCTTTCTTTTAATACTCTAAACAGTATCTGAAATGCATCATTGGCCATGCCGATACGCTCCCGAATCTCCGTATCGCACTTTCCGACATCTGTTAGAACGCTATCCAGGTATTTTATTTTCTGTACCTCTTTCATTTTGGTATCTCCAACATGTAAATGACATTTTGGACTCCTTTTTTTATTGACTACCATGCAGTCTTTTTTCCAGTAGCTTATGTGTAGGAAATCTTTTAGTTTCCTTTCCGGACATTGTATAACATGAATAATGAAAAATATTGGAAAAAAATGATACCGTACAAGAGAAAGCTTTTTTAGACAATAAGCTTGACCTAGTGAGCCAACAAGACTAACAACGTTTCAGCTAAACTGATTTTCAGGGAAGGTTGGCTAAAGAGGAAAGTAACAACGACAAAATAAAGGGAACTCAATAACCCACGTGACCAAAAAAAGGAAGACGCCAAATGCAAAGGGAGGGGGAACTTTTATTAAGAAACATAAACATGAAAAAGAAAATAAAAAATATAAAGTAAAAATAAAAAGCGCCAACTAGCGAAGACAAAAGAAAATAAGGGAAAAGGTAAACCTACCTGGCATTTCTAATTCAAAAGCCATGACTTTCTATGTCTACATTTATTAAGTATTTCTGTTTTAGAATTCAATAAACTGTTGGGGGGTTCAAACGATTCTATAGCAAGTTTTTCTTCCCCACACAACCTGCAAAATTTCTGGCCAGCTTTGAACATCTTTTTAATATTTCCCATTTTAAAATAGGGGTCTATATTTAGTTCTTGTTTATTTGACCATACATAAGTAGAATGAGTGGTGCTGTGCTTATATTTTTCATTGTTAAAATATCGTTTTTTTTAAAACTGTCTTGAGTAGCACCTAAGCATGTTTTGGGTTCCGGATCTTCTATGCTTTTATAAACTTTAACCCGGTAAATGACACAATCTTGCTGGCATTTACCCTGTAGCGGACAGTTGGCGGAGGGTTTTTCGAAACGAATATAGTGATACGTTTGCATATATATATATATATATGTGTGTGTGTGTGTGATATGGGCTTCCTGAAATATTGTAAACTTCTAACATGTATTTTATTAGCTGTTCTATATTAGCATTATTACCGTTGCAGATTAGGGTTCAAAATAGTTTTTAAAATTTTCTATTTAATGAATATCTTGACAGTGTCCTCTACTCAGTGGGGCCTCTTGTACAAGTCCTGTCAAAGAGTGCATATTTTATTTTAATAAGACGTCTTGAATATGCAGCACGGTAGACGAACATAAATAGTTATATCTCAGATATTCAAGAGTATAACAGTACCCTCTGAAAACAGTGCCCCCTGTGAGCGGGTAGATCAGATCCGGTCGAGGAGCGCATCGTTTCTTTTTATAAGACAGACGAAAATTAAATGTAAGGTAGGATGTGCGTTGCGGTGCAGTGAATATCGGCTCGGAACGAGAAATCGGGGAACCGAGTTCGAATTCCAGCTGAATTCATTGCATGCACTTGCGCGCAAATACCCTTGGGGAAAGGTATTAATCCGTCTCTTCCTTCCAGTTATGGGTTAAATAATAGGACAGATTGGGTTCTATAGCCTTGGTCGGCAACCAGTCTACCGCAGAAAGCAATGGCAACCTACTGCGGGATAATCTTCTGCCCAGTCAGTCATGTCTCTTTCGAGACATGACCGCCGAAGCATGTATCACGTATGGCACTTAACTGACTGACTGAATGTAGCTTAGTCGGTAAAGAAAACGCCAGATGTAACGAAGGTTCTTTCAGTTCAGAGAAGCGGGGTCGGCTATTTCAAATCGAAAAGGGCATTGTTTCTTTGAATAAAATTTCTTGAATATACAGAATGGTCAAAAATAATAAATAATATAATGCAACTGAATTAGTACACTTTAATGAGGCTTCTGTTTGCCCTTTCTGCAAGTTCGAATTATGTCGGTGATTCCATCTTTTCTTTTAATAAATAATATCAAGCAGGTAGACGAAGATAAATATAATGTAGATCAGTCGTTATAACGACGGTTTCCTCTGCCAATGAGTGGGTGGTGCTCTCGTAGAGAACATCATTGATTTTAATAAAATTTCTCGAATCCTGAGGCCGGTAGATGAAAATAAAATATAATATAGCTAATTCGCTCTAGAGCATATCGGATCTAGTAAAGGTTTCTTTTGCTTGGGAGGGGGGCAGGTTAGCATTTGTTTCGAATCCTGTCGGGGCCGCACACCGTTTTCTTAATATGATTTCTCGAATATTTAGTCAGGTTGACGAAAATTAATAAATCTTATATAGTTCTGTCGGTCTAGACCATGTCGTATCCAAAGCCGGTTCCTCTGCCTAGTAATGGAGTTACTGGTTCAAATCCTCTCGGAGAGGGCATATTTTGTTTTAATAAAATGACTCCTGTATTTAAGACGATAGACGAAAATTAGTAAATATAATGTAACAGTCGGTCTAAAAGACGACGGATTTAATAATTGTTACCTCTGTACAAAGCAACAGTAGTGGTCGAGAAACTCGTTCTAATCCATCTTTTCTTTTATATTTTCCGAACTACCCTATTTTTAGAATAAATGTAGCTCAGTCGGTCTAGAGTACATCAGATCTAATGACGGATCTCTCTACCGCAGGTTCAGATTCTTAATATTTTCTTTTAATAAGACTTCCCGAATTTTTTGACTGGTTGACGAAAATTAATAAATATTAATCCAGCCTAGTCGGTCTTGAGTACGACAGATCTAATGACGTTTCCATTACCCCAGAGGAGCCACTGGATCGAATCCTAACGAAGAGCACATTTATTCTTTTAATAAAATTGTTTTTAATATTCAGGCAGGTAGGCAAAAATAAATAGATGTAGTTCAGTCAGTGTAGATGATGTATCTAACAACTGATCAATCTTTTTTGGTAAAGGTTTGGGGCGAATATTTTCGATTTGTGCATCTTTACTTTTAGTAAGATTTCTCGAATATTCAGGCTGATAGTCGACAAGAAATTATTATGATGTAGCTAAGTCGGTTTGGCGCACGTCGGATCTAATAACATTTCCTCTGTCCAGGGAGCGGTAGGCGGCTCGTTTGAATCTTGTTGGAGAGCACATAGTTCCTTTTAACATTATTTCTTTAATACTCTGGCCAACAGAAGAAAATAAATTATATTTTAGCCCTGTCGGTCTAGATCACATCGAATCTAACGAAGTTTCCCACTGCTCAGGGTGTCTGACATTTCGTATCTTGTCGGTGAACGCTTCTTTTCTTTTAATAAGATTTCTCGAATATTCAGCAGGGTTGAAAAATACTAGTTAATATAATGTAATGCAATCGTTCTATAGCACGTTGGATCTAATGACAGTTCATTCCGCCAAGGGAAAGTAGACGCTGGTTCGGATCCTGTCCGAGAGTGCATCTTTTTCTATTTTTTTAAAATAAGTTTTATGAAATATTCAGTTAAGTCGATGAAAATAGAAAAATATAATACAGCTTTGTCGTTCTGGAGAACGTCGCATCTAATAAAGTTTCCTCTGTCTAATGGTTTACTAGTTCGAATCCTGTCAGAGAGCCCATTTTTTCTTTTTATCAAAATTTGTCGAATATTCTGAGCGGTAGACGAAAATTTATAAATATGATATAGCTCAGACATTCTAGAGCATTTAAGATCTAACGAAGCTTCCCGTAGAATGGAGCTGTTTCAAAACTGTTTTTCTTTAATTAGATTTCTCATTATTCAGACCGGTAGACGAAAATAATTTTACTGTTTAATAAATAGACGGAGCGTCTACACAAATATATATATACATATATTCTATAAAAAATAAAATTCTGTCAGATCAATAAATAAAATACTTTTCTTTCCCTAGAATGCACCTTCGATACTGTCCAATACTATTATTTAAAGTAAAATCATGCTCCTCCTACTGATTTCTATATCGTGCTGTTTTAATTTGTCTGTGAAGAGCCCAAAATTCAATATCATTTAATGGATCTCGGTAATCATCACGAGAAATTCTTCTAGTTCTATGTGGCGTGTTCGTTCAATACAAGGCCAAAAATTCCTCCTCCCTACAAATTACTGTTCTAACAACCATTTGCACAAGCTATATATATATGTATAGATATTTACCTTGTTTCCCCACTAGAACGTGGATGATATACAAATTCGAGGTTTAATGTGGGAGCCCGAATGCGTGCAAACGGGCAGGGGCCCAAAATTGTCATGTTCCGCAACCGTACGTTGCGCGGGCCTCAGTGACGACCACCAATCCACGCTTTTGGTGCAATGGGGTGGTACACTGTATTTATTCTGTAAAAAAATACAGAATTATGGCACAAGGCCTAAAAGGGGAGGGGGAGAGAGGTTGGTTCTCACTGAACTATCTTATACCTAGCTAAACACTATCACGACCTATTCACTCATTACAATTTGCACAATCACCAAAAGAACCCATCCATCAACTCTCACTCCTTCATACACCACAATGCCAGAAACTTACAAGGTGCACCTAAAAAGTGGGGGAAATTAACCCATGACAATAAAAATGTATTTATATACAATATAAAATAAGTGTACAATGCATGTACAATATTATAAAATATTTAATGAAAAATGAAATGATGGGAGGGGAATGAACCCAAAAATAAACTGAAAATACAACAAATTTTTAACTAAAATAATAATCAATGTTAGTAAGAACCGTCCATCCCAGAAAAAACCGAGTGGCCGCTGTATTCCGCCAAACGGCGAAATCAAGAAGCACACACACTATTTATTTTGTAAAATACAAAATTATGCCACAAGGCCTAAAAGGGGAGGGAGAGAGGTTGGTTCTCACTTAACTATCCTATACCTAGCTAAACACTATCACGACCTATTCACTCATTACAATTTGCACAATCACCACAAGAACCCATCCATCAACTCTCACTCCTTCATACACCACAATGGCAGAAACTTACAAGGTGCACCTAAAAACTGGGGAAATTAACCCATGACAATAAAAATGTATTTATATACAGTATAATATATACAATTATATGTACAATATAATATAAAATATTTAATGAAAAATGAAATGATGGGAGGGGGATGAACCCAAAAATAAACTAAAAATACAACAAATTTTTAAACTAAATTAATAATCAATGTTAGTAAGAACCGACCATCCCAGAAAAAAGAGTAGCCGCTGTATTCCGCCCAACGGCGAAATCAAGAAGCACACTCGCTAAGGGAGGGGGAGGGGGGTAAAAAATTAGTGGAATGGGACAATAAAAGGCTGAACCAGCCGAGATAAAAGGAGACCAAAACAAACTGGGGAGGTGGGAATCTCGACATGGATCATAACAAAAGAGAAAGCCGGGTACAAGCTAGGAACACATTCATTCACTTTAACTAGGTACACAAGAGAGAACTAGCTTAACCAGGGGAGGGTTCCACAGGAATCAGCCCCGATGTAACCAGCAGATCTAAAAGAGAAAATCAAGATTAGCCCCGTTCAAGCGAACCAGGCTCGCCACATTTACCCACCTTTTGCTGAAATCTGTCGAAGTCAAACGTTACCAATCAGTTCTAATCTTTATTTTGAGCAGATGCTCAAAATAACAGATCAGAGCCTGATGTGAAAGACGCTGACCTCGCAAGACCTCCTCCATTCGCGTCGTCCAAATCACCATTCGAGCCGTGGCTAGCAGCGACAGAAACACCATACGCTTCATCCCAGAAAACGGGGGCGACACATTATCACAGGCGAATGCATGATCAATGAGCACAAGCTCTCCCGGCGCGATACGAGCAGTCAACTCGCCGAACCGGTCCCATAGAGGGCAAACCCGCGAACAATGGTAGAAGGCGTGCGAAGCCGTTTCTTCCAAGCCAAGGTTGCAGCGTTCACAATCTGGCAAATCCGCCAGACCCCATATGAAGGCCTTGTCATTGAGAGGTAAGCGATTCCGAGCTAATCGCCAGGTGAGCGAAAACTCAGAGTTGTTGAGATAATCACTCCCTGGCGCCCAAGACCAGAACGAGCGAAACTCGTCCTCCGACAAGCGCAGCACATCACGTAATGAATCCTTTGCGACGCCCTCCACTAACCCACGATAGAAGACTCTCCTAGGCCGTGAAAGGTCACTGGACCGTGGAATGGCCCGCAGGGCCGCCAGACATTCGAGGAGAAAACTCGATCGTTCTCGAGGCTTACGGCACCGCCTCGAGATGTGGGAGTAAGGCTAGGGAACATGTCCCTCACTATCCCCCTAAGCAATGAGTCTTCGGATATCGCTCGCCTGAGAAAAACCAACCTTGACGCAACCTTATGGCCCATCAGGTATGGCATTCCCAGACCCCCGCAATGGGGTGGTACACTCTTGGAACACTGTTCCCTCGGCACCGAGCACCACGCATTATAATTTGTTACTGCTGCATGTCTGTTCTCGGAAAGTTATTTAACGGAGCCTCACTTTGTCCGAGGATAGAAACGCAACTGAGAGAGGATGACCACTACTAGCCACAAATTGCAGGTAATATAAAAAGTATGTATCTTTCGATCATAACATATCAATTGTAATATAGTTCTTTATGTAAACGTGTTACGGAAATCAACGAATTTTAACGAAACTTGGTTATAAGCAACCGACAATTTGAAATGAATGTTTGAACATTATTTTTTATCGATACTCGTATTTAAGTAGATATTCTGTTTTTAATGAAAAAGTATTATATATTTATATTTACCGGCCTGATTATTTACTATAAATGTTATTATATTACGAAAAATATTTATGGGAAATAATCAGGCCGGTAGATATAAATATATAATACTGTTTCATTATAACAGAATAAAAAATAATGTTCAAACAATGCTTCTCTATCCAACTAATTACCTGGTATATGGTGTGGATGTATAAAAAATATTAAATACAGTCCTCAGTTGTCTTCCATATCAGCCAGTACTTCTCCTTCTGGAGGGATCTTGGTTTATTGCCAGGCGCCCAAAAGGGGAAATGCCGAAAGACCCGGGTCAATTTAAACAGTATTGCCGTTAAGCCTACTTTAAGCTTCGACCTTTTGTCACATTTGGTAGCGACGTGGTCGTGCTGAAAACTAAGTAATGCTTTACACAACTGTAATTTTTGCTTGATGTCATCTCGTTAGCTAATGTTTATTATATTACGTATTTTCTCTGCTTATATTCGCAATAACATTTTCTTCAATAATATTCCAGCTATATCAATTCAATATTCTAGTGTATTTATATATTACTTTTCTTAGTCGTCTTTTTGAAACATTCCTAAAGTTTTCATCGAAAAACAACAATAATATTGATCCTGACGTGGCATCTCTGCTTCAGTCATTTTATTCCACCGCCATAAAGTTGCCTCTCTTTGTCTTTTTTATAAATACCTTTATGTCTTCTTTTACGGTGGAATTCTATTCTAATAGAACCTTTGTCATATTTCTCGCTTTTGGCACTTCTTTCCAGCTCTATGCTTTCCAACCAATTTTAACCTGCAAAAATAAAAATACAATGACAGTCGCTGTCTAAAGTCCTGTAGATTACACTTTTGTTCTCGCTCATTCGTAAAGTTTGTGTATCTAAATCTTCCACACTCTTTTGTTTTGTGGCTTTACTGCCTAGGATTGTGATGAACTCGATTTAAAAAAAAAGAAAAATATAAAATTAATGTATCTATACATATATAATGAATACGTGACATATAAAAAATAGGGATAGTTTCATATATACTTACAGAAGTGTATATGAATATATTTTCATTTATGTGTATTTGATTGTAATTAAGGCTAAAAGAAACAAAAGATATAGAAAATTGGAACTATGTTGTCAAAACACCTGTGAGACGTAATAAAAAAAGTTGAAAACTAGTCAAAAGGAAAATACATAATTGACTTGTAACGTGTATAGCACAATAAACAAGACTGAAAAAACAAAATGACGAAGAATTCAAATTTGTTTGAGAAATGAAAGATGAAACAGGAATTTCACTAGAAAAGATCGGCGGAATTCAGTGTATGAATAAATCATAAAAGTGAAAATAATGCCAAAAATAAATTACCATTAAAGTGATGTCTTAACATCAAAAGTAAAATATCTGGAGGTGGAACACCTGCTTGGTGGTTGGTAGAGTTGTACATTTCTCCCATCGGTATTCATTGTTTTTCAAACTGAGATGAAAGCCATTTTTTCAAATTCTGCTGATTCAGATTTTGTATAGTGTTGGAAACAAAGGAAGAAAATGTACAATTTTGAAAGCAAGAAAGAAAATGCTCAACTTCTGTTTTTATAAAGATTCTCTTAGATGGCTATGAATGCTGGACAATCTACTCAAAGGGAAATAGAAGACGGGAACCACCTGAAATTGGATTCTACAGGAGAATTCTGAAAATAAAAGACAAGTACATCTTGAGAAAAATGTGAACAAAAGAAACGATTGCATTTAAAGCCAGAAGGAAAGAGGTGAAATATCTGGAAAATATAACAAGAAACTTGTATGAGACATCAAATTTAAGAGGAACAGAAAGAAACATTGATAAATATGTCTAAGGAGCGTATGTGAGTATATGGCAAAAGAGGGTGAGGGTTATTGTTTATAAAACATGTTATGAAGTGTTTACTTCGTACTTTCTCAGTTCAAGGATAGTCGTTTCTCTCGCGTATCATATTTTGCAACTTACTGCTTGGTCACTTATATAATTTCTGTGCTTTAACTATTCACATTATGAAGTAGTTTAATATCACACTACTGATATTTCTAAGATCGACGAAGAATGGGAAGTGTTACCGAATAACAAAATTCAGGAGGACTCCACAATTGTTTCATCTTTCATTCAACCGGTTTGATGAGAAAAAAATTTATGAATTTTCACCAGACACAACATAAAAAATGATGGGATTTTATGAGTGAACGGTATTATGTTTTGAGAAGAGTTTCACAATATATACGTAACCGTATTCACTTTCGTTGTAAGATTTCAAACTGGCAAAAGTACATTATTTTTATAATCATTTAATAAAAATTACAATTCAAAAAGTAATTTTGAACAATTAGAATTTTACTACAATACAATGGACTTAACAAAGATTTTATCTTATACGTTAACGAGTCAAACATTAAATCTCTGGGACCTTATTAATATTAAGTGTTTTGTGTTTCAGAAATTTGAATTTCCAGCAGGTTCCATCAGGGAGTGAGTGCAGCAGTGTAAATAAAACGCCACGATATCGAATACCAATTTTCAAAAGAAACCAACTGCAGTTCACTTGGAAGATTGCCAAAGTAAAATACTTTTCCTAACGTTAGTCTTGCAACACCCGAAGTAAATCAAATATTCGAAATTATAAAGTATAAAGAGTAAAAAAAAAAAAACAGTTCTACAAAGATGCGTTAAACTGACTGGTTTTTAGTTGAAATTTTTTTCTGTTTTTTTTTTTTTACGATGGTTTATCAACATTTTGAGTTTGTAACTCTATTTTTGCATGCGGCAATTATAACATTATTTTAGGACGGCGGAGTGACAAAAATTATTATTAGTTGTATTATGAATTGTGCAGATTAATTGTTCCAATAGGAGCAGAGAGAAAAATCAGCCTAATATATAATAAAATTGTTTTTTCGGTTGCAATATGAACGCAACTAATGAATCGTGAAGAGAGAAAATATTGCAAAATGAAATATTGAAAACTAGCTGAGTGAATTGAAAAAACATTTGTAGGTGAAGGCAGCAAGTCAAAGGGGGTCATCGCATCGCCGACCATTATTTGATAAAGCGGAAACAACGTGACTAATAAATGTACCCTCAAAAGCACTGAGCCTCATAGCTGGTAAAAGTGGAAAACAAGCCGTAGCCAAAGCATTGTTTTGGATTATTGAAAAAAGATTGTCACAAGACTTTGATGAGGCCAAAAGGTTGAATCCTGAAATTATAAATTTTCCTGTGAACAGATTTAAAACGTGAAAAATAAATGATGTAATCAGTTGAACCAAAGGAAGAAGACAGGAACACGTGATATCACCAGGAATATTGCTGCTTCATTGGTTAAACCAAAAGAAGGAAGTAACTCAGCCTCAAAATTCGAAGTCAAGAATGATTTCATTGGCTAAAGATTTGATTTGCATGGACACCCCGCGTTTGTCAGGTCTCCCATAAGAGAATTAAGGACAAGCATAAATACAGAGCCTCGGAGGACCTAAAATCAGTAGCAGTTGGAGTTTCAGCTGGGTCGAGTTTAGTTCGAGTTGAGTTCGAGTCAAGAGACCAGTCAAGATGAAATGACAAGAGGGTGATGGTTCCCAGCCGGGGAGTCACGACCGTAGAGAAAGAGACGGTCGCCTCCGATAGAGTTTCCGGCTGAAGATGTAAACAAAGAGAGCCAAGAAAGAGTCCAGCAGACTGGTTGACTGAACAGAGTTAAAGTTAAACCACGAACCAGCTAGAGTTATAAACAAAGTAGACGTCTTACCGCTACCTACCACACATAGAGACTTTTCGTCGGCAGTTTCAATTAAGCTTCGAGGTGAAGCAAAACAAAGACATTTTGAATCGCCACAAACTTGAAAGCTCCGATAAGAGTGAACAGACATTCCAAATAAAAGCTCGAATTAATGTTAGGAATACAAAGACTGATCTTAGACAAAACTTCCGCTCCGTACTGTCGCGCGCATCCGTTTACAGACTTTTCCGGCAGTTTTTTGACTGTGATCATATTTTTGGTTCCGTCGCAGGCCGCGTCACAAGTTAATTTTAAGCCGAAACATTTTTGAATTGGTAGAAAATTTGAGACATAATAATGATTTTCTGATACCTCTTTCTACATAACCCATAGCAGGGAAGCAAAGAGGTAGATTTAGCAAGGGCATTTGCCCGTATGTGAATATGACAAACTTAACTGAAATTTGAATTCGGGCCACCGATTTAAATTCCCGAGACATTACACATTACACCGCCCGTACATCAAAGGTTACATCTCTTTCTATTCGCCAACAGTCAGCTATTTCAAAACTGTTAAAATTCAACGTTGCTTAATTTTGCTGATCTGGCATAAACCGATATTTTAACGCGATATGGTCGTAAGTAAAGTTAGAGATACAGGACAATTCCGAATACTTTGATGCAAGTAAAACATAATGCACATATGGCAGCGGCAAAAACCTTAAAAAGAAAGCAGAATCAAACGCAATAAACCAGATATGGCAAGATAAACTTCCTCACAATGAATATTATGCCCGTATTAACCAAGATGATGTAGACAAACCCCGAACGCATCAGTGGCTACATGTTGCATTGTTAAATGCTTCTGCTCTTAAGGAAGGGCGAGAAAGTGATTAAAGTTTAGTAAAAGAAAATCAAATCTTGAATATATTTAAAATAGTAAGAAAAATCTAGCCGAAAAATATAAGGAAAGTAATATGAATAAATAAATAAATAAACGAGTAACAAAAATACACAATAGTGAAAGAGAAATGTTTACACTATTTATATTGCTTGGATTGTTGTCATTCTTATAGACATAGACATGACATTTTGACTGTTGAATACTCTGGCCTTCTTCGGGTGATGTAGGTTTGAATTTTGAACCGAAACCTTTATTTCGTTTACCGGGTTAAATTGTTCTAGTTCCTCGTGTATGCACTTTTATGGATATCACATTTTTAGTCATCGTGAATAGAGCAATAAAGATAAGGATAACAGTCCAAATTATGTAAATAGGGCAAATAGTTATAATACGTTGATTAATATAGTTATAATACGTTATCAAAAAAATAGACAGTTAAAGAAGAAATATATGAATAAATAATGCAGACCATATTAAATAAATAATGCAGACCATATTAAATAAATAATGCAGACGATATTAAAATCTAGATGAAAAGCGATAATGTATTACAAGCAAAAGGAAGAAGAAAAAACTGGAAGAAAAAATGAAAACGTAAAAGAAGTGCAGTTTAGAGGAAAACAGAAAGAAGAAAACTTTTGTGGGGAAAATCTTTGCTGAAATGTTGCGAAAGTGTGCGTCGGCGTTGCCAAATGTTGCATTTATCGACATTGGCTGACGGCGGGTTGCTACAGTGAAATCAATGTGTGACCGGGATTTGTAAATCTTGCCTGGAGACGGCAAGGCAGAGAGGCGAAAGGGAAAGCTGGAATGGAAAAAAGTTGGACGCTATGGTGTCCTTTCCTGACATTCGTCAACTTTGTTTCTATTGCACTCAATACGCTACATCGAATAAACACTGATTTACTTGTGTAGATTTACCTTCTTGTAAAGTTATATGAACACACACACACACACACACACACACACACACACACACACACACACATGCACACGCACACAAACACACACATATATGCGCACACACGCACTTGCAAATAAACCTGGGCTCATACTGGTGCAATCAGCAAATATTTTCACACTTTTCTCTTACAGAAGCACGCACATACGAACATATACATTCTCTCTCTTTCTTTATCCCATTCTCTCACATACATACGCACACACACATATATTACTTCAAATATTATTATAGTGGACACTTCGTATTTGAAATTAGGATCTATATACCCTGTCCTTTTAGGACGTTAGTGATTATGATTTTCCACAATGTCTCCGAAACTTGCTAATGGGTTCACTCATTCTCATACTTTTACTATTGAACTGGTAAGGCGGATGTTCTATTCTGACAGTTTCTTGACATAAACTGTTACCGACTTCCGAGATAATTTCTTTTGTTTCTGCTTTTTTTTATCATTTCACCCCAAGCAAGGCATTCCACTGCCACTATAGCGCAGGGGGTTACATAGGGGAAGGTACTAAGAGAGCGATTAGATATAGGATATTGTCAGAAGGAGGGTGATAAACGAGTAAGGAGGTACATAGGAAGAGTGTTTGAGAGAATGGGTGCGAGTTAGTGTGTTAGGTGGTGTCTATTGACCTTACATTTAAACTCCTAGAGATTGTAGCTGTCGGGGAAGCAAGTATGTGGAAGGCAATTCAACAGGCGGGAAGTTCGAGAAAAGGAGCTGTTGGAGTAAAAATTGCGGTTACAGTTTATCGCTTTCACTGTAAAAGGGTGGGACCTAGGTGCTAATCTAGTATGTCGTGCAAATTCGTACCTAGGGGGCACCAGTGATCTCAAAAGCCGTGAAAGTATTTATAGAAAAGGCACAGGGAAGCCACGTCACGCCGGTGAGAGAGTGACTACAGCCGGTCTGCCAAGTCGATATCGATCACATTACAGATTCTCCGTTGTATTTTGTCAAGAAGCCCGAGGAGAATAGCAGCGGCACCCCACCATATGTGGCAGCAGTATTCAATACACGGGCGGATGGTAGATTTATATATGTGCGGGATAGATTCAGAGGAAAAAAAATGTACGGGCCCTGCACAGAGAACCTGCTTTCATGGCAGCGAATTTAACAATGGATTCGATATAGTCATTCCATTTGAGGTCCGCCTAGATTGTGAGGCTAAGCAGGCGTTGTGTTTTCCACTCTGGGAGGCAAGCCTGTTCCATGCTGATGGGAGGTAGGTGCGATTGTCTATAATGGTTAATTGATAGCAGCTTCGTCTTACCCCAGTCAACTACGGATTGGAGGTCCTTTTCAAGCTCGGTAGCGAGGTTTGCTTTGTCGCCCACACCAGATTCTTGATCACGAAAATGTAAACTACTAAGTCCAAAGCCAAACTTTTTCTGTCTAACAAATTCTCATAATATACCTTTATTATTTCGGTCCAGTTGTATTCAGTAATATTGAGTAGCTCTTGGAATTTTGATTTAGTGAAAATTCGTTTATATATTTGATAGAAAAAATATATATGCATATCTATATCGAAAATTTATGTTTACAAGGCTTGATTTGACTTTGTTTAGATGTTAGAGCAGTTTAGGACCCATCAACTCAATTCAGGTTCTAAACCTGACGAATCAAACAATTTTTCTAATAAAATGTTTATCTACTGAAGTACGAATATCAGTTAAAGATAACTTTTCAAAGAAATAAATTAATCTCCCTCGCACTCTCCCTCGTTATATATATATATATATATTGACGTAAATTTATAAATATACGTATATAAAAGGAGTAATTATGTATAGTATCATTATTCAGGTTTTCATCAACCAGTGCTCAATGTATTAACAGAAATGTATCTTTATATATATATATATACTATCCTAAGTCTATAGCACGACTCGGAGTTTCGTACGTTATACCATTATCAGGTGCTTATTTCATACTCTATGCATCTGACGATTGCATAGCGCATGAAACTCGGAGTCATGCCATAGACGTACTATAATATATATATATATATATATATATATATATATATATATATATATATATATATATATTTGCAAGTAATACCAGCGATAGTGGTGTTAGTTTCAAAGAAAATGATTATATTTAACATCGCCAGTACCCCAAGAATTTATTTGTAGATTTTAGAGACTACCAACTATATTTTATGAAAAGAGATACACAATAGACTACCTGCTCTTTTGTCTCACTTTCACTCTAATATGTACCAACTCCCCAATTTGAATAAGATAAAACACTAGGTCATTATTTAATGTTGGGGGAAGCGGCAAATGCATGCATACAGACAAGGCCCAAAAATGGCCAGGTCTCCGAAACCGTCTGTCGTGATACCTTCGGTCGCGACCAATGATTCACCCTTGGTGCAATGGAGTGGCGCTGCCTTGGGATCGAGCACTTCGTAGTACATTTTTCTCAGATTCATGCCTGTCCTCAGTCAGAGATACATAGGAGTCTCTCTCTGCCCGAGGACAGAAACGAAGTTGAGAGATTATGACCACTACTAGCCAAAAAATAGCAGGGAATTACGTATCGAAGATGTTTGCACTCGGGCTGAGTAGCTTTATTGCGATATTATCCACGTCATCTGGATCACAGCTGATCTAGCAGTTTTCATAATTTCAAAATAGCTGGAAACATTACTCAAATAAGACGATGCTTTTGGATGTTCTAAAAACTCTGTATGACGCAATGCTGAAAAAAATGACCCAGACAAAGTGCGATTAATTCAAATGGTGATACAAGCGTATCTCAACAGTTTGCACGAGCTGATGAAGAAGGCTACGCATGAAGAACATGCTACAGAAGGCACCACTTGAATTATACCAGAGTCAGCGACAGTCCATTAAAGTGTAATAACTGGATTCTAGAGTCTCATAAAATCAAGTATGTGAGTCACTTCCTGTAAAGTTGAGGTGCGCCTTAAATAAATTGGTACTATTGGAACTTTCTTTACCTCTGGTTTTCTTTCACCTTCAACTAAAGCTTGCAATGCCATACGGCTTTACAGAATAAATGAAGCAAGTAGGCGTTGGTAAAACCGGAAGCTTTAACGTCCTTAATCTTCACTTTGGCTCTATTAGGTCATCATCAGAAAGGAAGCGATCAGTATAGAAGAAATTAAATTTTTGGAAGCGAGATAAAGACAACGACGACGTCATTTCAATTTCCATTTCGTAACTTTATTTCTTTATTCACTACTAAAATCTCATAACATTTATCGTCATTTTTTTGTTGTCTTACTTACACTTTAACTATTACATATAATCATAAAAATTTCCGTTTTTGATTATCAAACTTAATCTTTAAAAAATAAAGCAATTACATTTTATTCAATTACGAGTAAACACGTGCCGTCAAAAATGACGGCTAAATATTTATGATATGCCATCTAAAATGAAGTCAACATACATAATGATGTACTTACTATTGAGTATCTTACATTAAGACATAAAAAAATGAATCCAAACCACTGAGCGCAAGAGAAGGGATATATATATAATACAATTAACAATATAATAATAATAAGCCACTGTTAAAAGACTAACACGCGGCAAGAACCTTGATAGCTGGTAAAAAATTTAATAACTGTTAGTTTATGGAATACTCTGAGTCAAGAGAGCCTCGCTATTGTCGACACTCTCCATGTGCGTTACAGTAGGGAAACATATATATATATATATATTTATATATATATACAACGGTTTTTATTATAATAGACTGGTTATATACACCATTCTTTGAAATTATATTTTTACCACATATCAGGCAGCTCACCATTAACTTTTGTGTAAAATTCCACAAGTTACGCCGTGAAAATATTTCGACAAACTGCAGTTTACATTTTATTAGAGAAAATTTTCGCATCACAGAGTTGGCATCGCTCGAGAAAGGTAATAATTATTTTGTACGATTTAATTTGATAATAAACTGTGGTAGAACAGTCAAACTGATTTTCAAAATATTTCCTTACGTTATTCTTGCAGTTTTCACTTTGTGTTATCATTGAGAAAAAAATTAGTTTTTTATTGTATTGATTGTTTTTCCTCTAACATAATGTGGATGAAGAAATGTGCATTTAAAGTTTTGTTTTAAGAACTTTAAATGAATAACACCTCAAAAGATCGCTCACCATGCACTATATTTTTCTCAAGTCTATATTTTGCGATGAACGTTGTCGTATAAAACCAATTGTTTTTGGAAGCTGTTATTATATATTTAAGAAACGGGTTATATCTGTGTTGTGAAAGAAAGGAATATCGCTATGAATAAACGCTTAGTTTCATTCTTTTCGCTACGTTCGTATGGAACACAAACACCCATTTTTTCTTAATCATCTTTAAGTGTCACCAAATCATGGATCACCAAGTTTTTGATATGCGTTTTGGCGTGTAGTAATGCATTAAGTGCTTGTTTGTAAATAACCGATGAACGCTCCTCCGGTCAGAGTTCATCTTTCAACCAAACTTCAAAAATATTTTCTTCGTACCGATCACTTATTATGCTTTCAATATAAGCACTACATATATTTCTATAGGTTTCAATATCGTTATTTCTTTGCTATAAATATAAATATATATAGTGTTATTAGATTTTCAATGCCAGCATTATTGAGCCTAAATATTTTATTATGTAATACACTATATATGCTAAATCTGTCGGGCACAAACGAAGATATTTAAGTGTACTCTAAATTTATTCTTTATTGCCACGTATCTTATACTTAGGATGTGCGTTGTGGTACAGTGGATATCGGCTTGGAACGAGAAACCAGGGAGCCGAGTTCGAATTCCAGTTGAATCCATTGCATTCACTTAGGCACAAATACCCTTGGGAAAGGTATTAATCCCTCTCTTCCCTCCAGTTATGGGTTAAAAAGCAGGACAGATTGGGTTCTATAGCCTTGGTCTACCGCAGAAAGCAATGGCAACTTACTGGGGGATAATCTTCTGCCCAGTCAGTCATGTCTCTTTCGAGACATGATTGCCCAAGCGTGTTTCAAGTATGGCACTTAACCGACTGATCTTATACTTTGCTTTGCGGGAGATATATAATAAACAACATGGATTCCGCTTCAGTAATTCTACTGCTTATATGTTAACTACGATAACAAAACATCTATACTCTCTCTCTTGAAACTTTTATGTGCCTTGTCCCTTCAGGACATGGGCGATCATGGCCTTCCACGTTTCCCTGTCTCTGGTGGCTCTGACCACGCCTTCTCCTGTTACACCATGCAATCCTCGTTCCATCATCCACAGATTAGGTCCTTCAAATATGTTATCCGTTGCTTTCCCCTGTCTCTTTTTCTCTCTATCTGGCCTGTTAGTATCGAATTCTCCAAGCCCTCCTTCCTTATTGCGCGTCCCAGGAACTTCAGTTGTCTCTTCCTGATACTCAGTATTAATTTCTTTTTAGTTTCCATCATTTTCAAGACCTCATCATGCTAGATCCATGATATTCGCAGCATCCTTCTGTAGAACCACATTTCAGTTGCTTCAAGTTTTTCCTTCATATTTGTAGGCTCTTGAAAGGAATGGCGAATCTCGAGCTGTTGCACTAGATTTCTCCAAATCATTTGACAGTCTGGTATGCTGAACTTCTACCGAAGCTACAGAGCTATGGTATAACTGGACGACTCTTGTTTGACCTAATCTAATTCTTCCTTTCAAGTCGCGTCATGAAGGTAGTATTGAATGGGCATGCTTTCAGATACTATCATGCGAACGCGGATGTTCCTCAACGCTCTATTTTAAGACCAATGCCTTTTCTGATCTTTATCAACGATCTCCCTGATGTAATCAGAACTTTAGTAGGCATCTATGCTGATGTCACAACCATTTACTCCGGCCTCGATAAAAAAAATCTGTCGAGAATGACAAAGAAAACTTCGCTACTAATTTTGAAAAGGACCTCCAATCTGTGGTGAACTGGGGTAAGAAATGGTACATAAATTTTAAAGCTTCCAAAACGAAGCTACTATCCTATAATCAACATAGGCAGCCGCTCCTACCCACCATCACCATAGATCAGACTAGTCCCTTTGAAAGCAAAACACTTCATCAGCCTATCTCTATCAGCTGACCTCAAGTATAATGGTCTTATTCTGTCTTAATTGGTCATTTGGCCTCCCAACCCGAAGGCCGGGAAACAGTTTCTCAATTTTTTATAAAAGAAATTACTGTTGATTTTTGTTTTGTGGTTCACTATTTGCCAATAGCTGGGACTCTCAACAGGTGCTGCCACACCGTCTTAGGGTGGGCCTGTGAACAACCATTGTCAAAAGGTGATTCTACGCTTCTCAAAACCTCCAGTATCTCGATCTAGCCTTGCTGCTAGATGCTGTTTGTCGTCGCCCCCAGAACAACAAAACGCATTGAAAATAACACAATATAAGCTTGCAAGTAAAGCGAAATGTATTTTCTATTATCTGTCAAAGTTTAAATTTGATTTACATTTTAAAATTAAAGGATAAAATTATATAAGGTGACTTACGCATTTCCGAACTTAGATAATGTTTGCTATGATTAAAAAAGCAATTTTTTATCCGTATATATACATTGTTAATTACCGCTTTTGTATGTTTTTTAAATTATTTTTGCTGTTTTACCATAACAATATTTTTATGTTTGTTCTCTAGAAAATCTGATAAATCTGTTTTAACAAATACTCCTCATAAATAGATGGATTTCTCTAACCGTCTATATTTTGATCTTGGTTATCACTCAGTTAAAGTTAATAGACGTGCAATCTCTAGATTTTTACGTATTCTCTGCAAAAGTGAGAGCAGAGGCAGACTGATCTTAAATATTCACTATTTTAAGAAACGCATTTGCTCTTTGCATTTTTCTGTAGCAAACAAATGCATTGATGAGTTCCGTCTACTTTTCAAGCACGGAATTTGAAAACACACTTTGTTATCTACCATATTGCAATAATTATTCCTATATATGTATTATGTACGCTTCTGATCAGATCCATGTATTAACATAATAAGGAATAAGGAATATGATGTAAGAAACAAGACTTGAACAAAAGAAAAATATATCATTTTATTTTCTATTTTTCACGTGGAAAATTATTAGGATTATCTCAAGCAGAAAATTGGAGCTGAATTTCATTCAATGGTTATAATTGCTGTATATGAATCGAATACTAAAAATATTTAATAAAAACTAGCACAATGGCTGAATAAAATAGTACACAATGCGAATCAAATTCATTGTACTGAGAATTCTGACAATGGCTGTAAATAATTTGCTTTGTTGTCGAATTTTACGAAATAACAAACTATTGGGAGTTTTAAGGTAAAATTTTGTATGAAGAACTCAGTGTGAATCAAATTCACTAATGAAAAGTAATTCCCAACAGGACGAGTTTCGGTAACACATGTTGTAAGCGTAAGCACACTGTTGTAAATCAGTAAAAGTTATTTCAAAATGTTTTCAACAGAATTAGACATATACTTTGTTTCTTGTTAGGATTCGATTTCCGGTTCCTCCTAAAGTTTTCTAAATCTTATTCACTCACATTAACCCCTTGTGTCTTAATGGTTTTATTGAATTATTTAAAGGGGTATTATTATTTTTTAATCAAAAATCTATTTAGCCCTTAAATACCTACTTTCCTGTATAGCAACAGTAGGTATTAATAGTTCTTAGATGGAAACTATATTACTAACAGATTTAGTAAATCTATAATTTCTTTATAAATCCATATTTTTTAACGCAAGGGTGTCGGAGCTTTGGCCTGTTGTCTCTTTTAATCAGGATTGATCCTGGTCTGGGAACAAGCCGTCAGCCCACATTCGTTGATGGCGTTGACACAGCAGCTGGTCTTTGGGTTGACATTTTCAACTGTAATCTCTCTTACCCACGTTGTGAGTTTGATCTTAATAGAATTAAGCTGGATTATCCCTGGGGTATCTCTGTCAAGCTAAACCAAGTTGGATACGCGCACAATTGTGGAAATAAAACGGCACCAAATTTGGAAATAAAATGGACAGCGCTTGAATAATCAATAGATGGTGTTCATATACAAAAAAATAAAAAAATAAAAAAAATAATTACAGTCCTTTTTCTTTTCTTTTTCTCAACCCGTTTTTAATAATTGGCAACGGAATGAAAATTTCGGCCAGTTTCTTTAAGACTGGCCATATTTGAAAATCAGTTAACTGGTAAATTCAAACACTATCGTTCGTATTTTGCAAAAATGTTCTTAGGCGTTTTCTTATTATTATCGATTTGGCACAAGGGCATCATCGGCGTTCTTTTGTTTTATTATTATTATTATCATCAGTTTGGTACAAGGTTTTCGTTAGGGGTTTTCTCTTCTTCATCTGATAACTTGGGTTATTATTACTTCAAACTTTGGTTGGCAAATGGCAAATTCAAACTCCAGGTAGCCACTTAAATGCGAACTGCAGGTGACAGCGACTAACTCCCTTTCACTTTATCTCCAACTGCAACTGACTTGGAACTCTTTGAAAGTGTAGGGAACTGTAATTGGCAGCACGGAAACTCTAACTCACTTCATCTCCGAGCGGCGCTCACGGGAACTCTCTGGGAATCACTTCATCTCTGAGTATCGGCAGTCTTTAGCTCTTGTAGGCTCTCGTATTTATGGGTGTCACTTTTTACTAGTCAGTTGAGGACGCATAAGGGTGTTTATGCAAATATCCTAAAATTTAGCCAGTCTTCTTTCTCTGTTTCTCCCCCTCATCTTGGAAGGAGCTATTTCATTATGTCAATCTCTCTGACGTTTTATTTTCGCTATCTCTATTTTATACTTCCAATTCTGGAAGTTTTTCACATTCTTTTTGGGAGGAGCCATTCCATGATGTCAATCTCTCTCAGGGAAATTTCAAATGGTAATTTTCCCAGTAATTAACACTTCTCTCTCTCTCTCTTCTCTCAACAGATCAACTTAGCCTTTGCGCTCTCGCCGAAATTCCATCTTGGGAAATATAAATAAAAATCCCTTTCTTTAATCATTTTGTCTATGCTTTTCAACAAGGCGAGCTTAACACTGACCCCCTAATCCTGTCAACTGTATTAGCTGAGCTTCACTCGAGAATCTAGGAATAAAATTTTTAAAAAATCATTCCTTAACTGTGTTTCGTCTACGTAATGCTGGTCTGTTACACTGATTTCAACACGGTGGTTTTGACATTTGACCTCCCATAGCCCAGCTGTTTTTCCTGGTTAACAACAATCAAAACTGCGATTTTATCTCATTTCTATTTTTAACCAGTTTGCGATCTTGGAAAAACGAATCTCTTCCCGACAAAAAAAAAACCTTCCTTGTCAGACTAAATCAAAATGTTTTTTTCGTCCGTAAAAAAATAAAATAATTTTCATTAACCTACTTTCGTCCATATGACATGTTAAATATTGTCATAAACTGATATACTATTTCTTTAGAAACCTCTAATTTAATAGCAAAATTTATGTCACTGAATTAATTGGGTAATTTACGTAAAATAACCTGAAGAAAGATCGTAATATTGGGACATATATTGAACGATAAATTGTATCGTAAGCTATTAGAATTGTATGGGCAGCATATATACGGCAGTCGTAGCAGCAGGGTAAGGGTCTAGGGTAAGATATACTGACAACACGCTTTACGTTGATTTTAAATTCTGACTTTATAAATATGTATGAAATTATATTTAATCTATAGCTGGAGGAGGAATAGTTTATGTCTTCAACAGGGCCATTAAAGGAAACATTACTTGCGCAAAATTAGAACTCGGCACGCTGATTTCACTTTCTTCTTCCTTTTTTAAGTCCCGTGTCTTTTCATGATACAGGCGATCATGGGCTTTCACATACCTGACGATATTAAGAACACTTATCCTTAATCATCGCTGCTCCATCGAACTGCTCAGGTCCATCAGGTATGTCATGCGTTGCATTCCCTTGTCCGTCTTCCCTTCTATCCGTCTCGTGAGCATCCGATTCTCTGAGCCCTCCTTCTTCATTACATGTCTCAAAAACATCAGCTGTCTTTTCCTGATGTTAAATATCAGTTTCCTTCTTGTGACCATAATCTCTAAAACCTCGTCGTTGCTCGCGTATTCCGTCCATTGTACGCGCCTGTAATCATTATACAACCCGTACATCTACAATTTGCGTGTTAGTACAGTGGAAACGAGTTCGAATTCCATTTGAATTCGTTGCATTCATTTACACGCAAATACCCTTGGGAAAGGTGTTAATCCATTACTTTCCTCCATTTGTGGGTTAAATAACAGGATAGATTGTGTTCTATAGCCTTGGTTTGCAACCAGTATACTGCAGAAAGTAAAGGCAATCTACTGTGATAATCTTATTCCGAGTCTGTCATGTCTCGTTTGAGACACGATCGGCCGAGCGTGTATCACCTATGGCATTTAACAGACTGACTGACATCTCCAACAAACGTGCCTGTCAAACAATTACAGTAATGGACTTCTAATCAATTCGGTTTATTAAGCGTGAGTTCAAATTTCACTTACGTCGTACGATTAAAAATAAATAGAACATCAGTAATATAGAAAGTGAAATTACTGACTACATAATAAGATATATATCATATTCGATATATCCAAAGTTCAGCATTGTTTAATATTCAGCTTCTCTATATATATATATACCTTTCTCCCTTTCTATCAAGTCCAGTATATTTTAAATATGGATCACTGGTGCCCCTAGGTACAAATTTGCATGAGATACTAGATTAGCAACTACGTCCCACCCTTTTACAGTGAAAGCGATAAAATGTAACCGCAATTTCTACTCCAATAGCTTCATTTCTCGCACTTCCCACCTGTGGAATTCCCTTTCACATACTTGCTTCCTCGACAGCTACAATATCCAGGAGTTTAAAGTAAGGTCAATAACCACCTCTTTACACACTAACTCGCATCCATTCTCTCAAGCACTCTTCCCATCTACCCAACACTTATCTTCGGTATCCTTACTCGTCTATTACCCTCCTTCTGACATTTCCTATATCTAACCACTCTTTCTCATCACTTTCCCTTATGTAACCCCCTGCGCAATAGTGGCAGTGAAATGCCTTGCTTGGGGGTAAAATTATGAAAAAAGAAAAAAGAATGAGATTATGATCCCATTATGCTAGACGTTTCTGCGGTTCCATAGCAAAATATGTTTATCACGGTATGAAGATGCTGTTTGCAGATTTAAAAAAATGCAGCCCTCAATTCACTTAAAATCGACCACACAACGACATACAAGCCTATTTTACCGAACCTCTCTACCTGGCAACCGCTTCTATATACTTTTTCTAAGTGACGTTTCTATTCAAGATGTGGGCGATCATGTCTCTCTAGAACTCTGTCCTTTGTTGCTATAATAAAATTTGACTTTTTTGCTATCTCTCCTAGTCCCTGTTTTGCCAACAATTTTCACAACGTTTTTTGATTGCGTGTTGCTTTCCTCCCTTTCACTTGTCTTCAATATGTTCTGTAAGTATCAAATTTTCTAAGTCCATTTCCTCATTATGCGCTTTAGAAATTTCAGTTTAGTGTTTCTGTTTGTAAATATTAGTTTTCTCTTTGTTTTAATTATGCCTAAAATTTTATCGTTATAGACGTATTCCTTCATATAATACTAAGCATTAATCTGTAGAAATATATGCCTGTCACCGCAACTCCTGTCTTCAACCCTGATAAAATTATTCAGCATTCACTATGATGTAGAAGGACTGATATTAGCATAAGAGTTTATCATTTCTTAGCTTCTAGAATGTATCTTTTGCTATTCTAATGGGCCTCCGGATTTCGTTGTCCCATTTTCCGTCCTCTGCTAAAGCACTTCTTATTTATTTCAATTTTTGTACTTGCTTGATTTTAGAATCTCCAACTTGTAACTCGCATCTTGTTCTGTTTTCACCTTTTTTCTTTTTTTTTCTTTTTTTTTTTTTGCTGATAATCATATATTCTGACTTATGTTTAAATATGTTTAACTGAAAGTTTCAGTAATGAGATAGATATTGAAGTAGTATTAGAAAATTCCCTGCTTATTCCTCAGCGAAAATAGCATGTATTTATCCTCTGATCATGTCTAGATAAAACTACTTATCTGATCGATCTAAACAATTTAAAGTGTTGAAGATTTACCTCGAATAACAATTGTAAATGTGTTCTTTAATTTATATTTCAAATTGTAAAAATGCTAATTTAATTCGCTTGTATATATTCATGGGTGTTCAAACAGACGTAAATGCCATGAAGTATTGATTAAACCTCCAACAAATAATCCAATGTTAAAAAGAGGAAATTAAAATCAAACACTGGCATTTTGAGCCATGATACAAACCGACAGCAAATTGCTGTTTTGTTCATGTTTTCTAAACGAAGGCGTTCCCAAATGCCACTGTGATTGCAGACGTTTCCTGTGTCATTTGACTGGAAATTAATGCTTCACGAGAGTTTAGAGAAAATGAAAGGAATAAGAATACTTATGCTTCAGATCAGAAAAAGACAGGTGAAATTACTCGGTCATATAAGGAGAAAAGTGACCTTGGAGAATTTGACAATTACAGGTCATACTGAAGGCAAGGTAGAGGAAAGAAAGCAGCGAATAAACAACCTAACAAGTTTGTGTTAGTAATTGTCAGAATAGGGACAGGGATCTTTTTCTTCAGATGCCGTGTCCTTTCAGGACATAGGCGATAGCGGATTTCCACTTGTCTCTCTCTCTTGTCAGTCCCAATATTTTTTATTTTGGTATCTCTTCTAAGCCTTGTTTTGCATTTATTTGCTCAGAACTAACAGGTACGTCTCGCGCTGCACTTCCGTCTCTCCTTCCCTTTACCCGACCTGCGAGTATTAAATTCTCTAGAACATCCGTCCTCATTACGTGTCCCAGAAACCTCATTTGACTCTTCCTGATATTTAGTATAGATTTTCGTCTCGTTTGCATCCTTTCCAACACTTCATCGTCGCACACGTCCTCCGCCCATGGTATCCTCAGTCAGTCAGTTAAGTGCCATACGTGATACACGCTTGGACGATCATGTCTCGAAAGAGACATGACTGACTGGGCAGAAGATTATCCCGCAGTAGGTTGCCATTGCTTTCTGCGGTAGACTAGTTGCCGACCATGGATATAGAACCCAATCTGTCCTGCTATTTAACCCATAACTGAAGGAAGAGACTGACTAATACCTTGCCCAAGGGTATTTGCGTGTAAGTTAATAAAATGGATTCAACTGGAATTCGAACTCGGCTCCCCGGTTTCTCGGTCCGAGCCGATATCTACTGTACCACAATGCACATACTTAACCTTCTGTAAAACTACATTTCTGCTGCCACAAGCCTCTCCTTTATTGTTGGTGAGATTCACTTCCATACATAAGGGCAGACATCGCATAGAAATCTAGCAATCTTTTCTTTGTTTCTAATGAGATTTCTTTCTCTTTCAGTTCTATGGTTAGCTTCTGAAATGCGTCTTTAGCCATGCCAATTCGTTTTTGGATCTCCATGTCACACTTTTTATCTTCTGTCAAAATACTTCCCAGGTAAAAAAAATGACACCCTTTACTTGGTGCCAAAACCTATAGTACACTACAGAGAAATGTATTATTATTATTTATAATAATAGCAATTATACTTCTACTTTACAACTACTACTAATGATAATTAATACCTCAAATAGTAAAGGCAAGACGAACAGATGAAAGCGGCGGTTAAATGAGTGTGCGTTGGCGGTTGTCATAACAAAGACAAGGAGAGTAAAAGAATTGAGGAAAGCTTTAAGTGATCCGGTACATAGAAGAAGAAGGAAGCATAACCTATTAAGATGTAGGCAGACAAAATGTTTATTTCCTGTAGAATAAATAAATAAGTCCTATCTTGCCGGTCATTAAATATATTCTTTTGAACTCCTAGATCTTGATTAAAACGACGCAGAAATCAGTTTTTAATAGACTAGCGACTTCAGGGAAACATACATCAAAGGCACTGCTGATAGGATGATGACAACATTGAGTGTCGAGAATAACTAATTAGGTTTTCTTAATAGACCAAGTGATAGCCATCATTCAGTCAGTTAAGTTCCATACGTGATACACGTATGATCATGTCTCAAAGGACTGGATGGAAGATTATCTCGCAGTAGGTTGTCATTACTTTCTACGGTAGACTGGTTGCCAGCCAAAGCTACAGAACCTAATCTATCCTATTATTTAACCCATAACTGAACGAAAGAGACTGATTAATATTTTTCATTGGGGTATTTGCGCATAAGTGAATGCCAGGAATTCAATTGGAATTCGAACTCGACCCTCCGATTTCTCGTACCGAGCCGATATAAACTGCAGCACAACACACATCATTTAGTTTAAATAAAGTCCAAGAGATTTTGGACATAGATATTAACACGAAAAGTAAAAAGTTCTGGTTAGATTCAGTCAATTAAATGCCATACGTAATACACATTTGGGTGAGCATGTCTTGAAAGAGACATGAGTAACTGGGCAGAAGATTATCCCGCAGTTCGTTGTCATTATTTTCTACAGTAGAATGGTTACCCGCCAATGCTATAAAATTCAATCTATTCTGTTACTTCACCCATAACTGGAGTGAAGTAACGGAATACAAAATGCGGATCCGTATCAAGAGTATACATAAAATTAACTACTGAGAAAATTTCATAACAAAACACGGAATTTGTAAAATAGGAATCCGGTAACATATGGGAAAAGTGAAAGCTGTTTTAAAAGAAAAAAAATTATGTATGAAGAGATAGAAAAATCGTTGTTTACAAGGAAGAAGCTATTAAATAACTGTGTCATGTCGGTCCTCTTACATGGATGTGAATACTAGACATATCTCCTCAAAGACACTGTCTGGTTATACAGAAAGATAATGTGAATGCAATAGCCTGTATATCTAAGAAACAAAGAACAATGAAGCAACAGATATTTTTACATAAAATTAGAAACGGTAGGTTCGTAATTAAAAGAATGAGAGGGATATATACATATATAATATATCGCTCATTAGGTCCCAAGCCTGATATATAAAGATGGCGCCACTTTAAATATTTTCAAGTGAAGCTTTAAGTGAAACAATAGAAAAATGTCAATTTCGTGTGTTGATAAATCATTGTTTTCTGATAGGAAAATATTGTTCAAGCAATGCAATGCCTTGATAAGTGCCATTTAGACTCTGCTTCGTCAGAAACAACGGTTAAGATTGGGTCTGCTGACTTAAGACGCCGTCATACAAATGATGTTGAACGCTCAGGTGGCCCAAAATTGGTAGTTGTCCCGGAAAACAAAAATATCCACAAATTCGTTTTGGCTGATCACAAATTGAAGTTGCGTGAGATAGCAAAGAAGTTGAACATATCAGAAGGCAGTATATTCACCATTTTGCATGAAGATTTTACAGTAAGAAAGATGCGTTTAAAGTGGGTGCCGTGTTTGTTCACAGTTTATCAAAAACAACAACGCGTCGACGATTCAGAGCTTTCTTTGCAAGTGTTTCAACGCATCAAGAAGGACTTTTTGCGTAATTATGTGAAAAAGGATGAAAACGGATCCGCCACTTCACTCCAGGGTCAAATCGATACTCAGCTGAGTAAATAGCAGTGGATGAAAGCCGTCTAAAGTGAACAAAACGCAAACACCTTCAGGCAAGGTTTTTGCCTTCTTATTTTGGGATGCACAAGATATTTTGTCCATTGATTAACTTAGAAAAGGGGGAACCATCAATAGCGAATATTATATAGCATTATTGGTGCTTTTGAGGAAGAAATTGCGAAAAATGCTCACAAATGAAGAAGAAAAAGTGAGCTTTCACCAAGAGAACTCACCGTGTCACAAGTCGATCGCAACGATGGCAAAACTACATGAATTGCACTTCGAATTGCTTCCGCATTTACCGTATTTCCCAGATCCGGCCCCAGGCAACTACTGGCTGTTTGTAGCCCTCAAAAGAATTGTCCAGTGAAAAGAGATTTAGCTTCAATGAAGAAGGGATATCGAAATGAGGCGTATTTTGAAGCCAAAGACAAATCGTTCTACAAAAAAGGCATTAAACTGTTAGAGAAACGTTGGAATCTGTGTATCACCCTAGAAGGAGACTAGGCTGATGAATAAAGTCGATTTTTGTCTATAATCTGCTGTTTTATTAATTAGGCCGGCATTTATAGATAGATAGATAGATAGATAGATAAAAAAGAAACCTCAGTTGGAAGTTATAAAAATAGTTTACACTAAAATTAAATATTTAATGGAAATAGGATATTGAATCAAAAAGGTGAGATATTGAAAGCGAAAAAAGTCCATTATTCGCTCTGTTGCTTAGAGCGTTTTGATATTAAATTTCCAACAAAATTAAGGAAATTATTTAAAGAGTTTTACTCATCAAAGACGGTTTTTGTAAAAATGTCACACAATATGAGGCGTGTGTTTCAACGATTTCCCACCTCCGGCCTTGAATTATTATTTCACTATTCTCTCTTTAAACATAAACTTTTTTAAAACACTCAAAAGTATTTAAAATACTTAAAACTTTATATATTTCTTTAAAAAATATATAGTAGTTTTATTTGACGATCGATGTTCAAAAATTCAAAACTTTCTTTAATTATAATTAGTTGTTTTACCTTCTTAATATGTCTTACAGATATGAAAGAATATTAAATACCGATCTTCTTTAGTGTCACAATATACAATAGTAAATAAGAAAGACAAGAACCTGAACTTTGATAAGTTTTTTTTTTTTTTTTTTAATCATTTCACCCCGAGCAAGGCGGAAACGCCACTGATGTGCAGGGTTTTACATAAATGTAAAAAGATTAATTAGAAAAGAGTGAGGAGTACAAGCTAGTTAGAAGGGAACAATAGAAAGCTGAGAAAGAAGGTGCGATGACAGATACATAGGTGGAGAGAAAGGGAAGGTCATACAGGGGAGGTGAGAGAGCTAGAGGCCAGTGGTTAGTAGTGAAATAGCTGATAGGTTTGTCGAATATGTTTAAAAATATCCATCTGTTACCTCATATGTTTAACAATATTCATCCGTTTGATTTATTTAACAACATTCGTCCTTTTTCTGATACGTATAACAACATTCGTCCTTTTTCTGATACGTATAACAACATTTATTTGCATTTTAACAATATTTATATGGTGTTTAATATGTTTAACAAAATCCATCTGTTATGTATGTTTAATGATATTGATTGATCTGTAATCTGACATGTTAAAAAGAATCCAATTATTTTTAACAATATTTATGTTATCAGATATATTTAACAATATACACGCATTGTTTAATTATATTTATCTATTGATTAACATGTTTAAATATATGTATCTGCTGTCTAATATGTTTAACAATATTCATGTGTTGTATGAGATGTTTGTAAATATCCATTCTTAGCTAATTATGTTCCACAATATTTATATGTTCTCTAACTTACTTAACAATATTCATATTCGTTTAAAGGTACGTTCCCCCTGCGGACGGACGTGAAATCAAGCTCTCGTATCATTCGGAAGATGATATTCTGATTTCGAAATATTAATGAATAATAAATAGGTAATACAGAACAACTTTATTTTCTTTTATTATACTAAACGCACTGCGATAGCCTTCAATTACCTACCCATACACCTTATATATATATACAATGCTTCAAGCAAATTACAAAACTCTCCAATATTCATGTGTTGGCTGACAACTTTTTAAATACCTCATCATCATCGTCATTTATCCATCACACCCAGATGGTGCATAGGTCAGCAACTTTTTTGTTGCTGTTTCTGTAACAAACTGTGTTTTACTTGGCAGGTTTGTTAGCCCTGCACCCAACCCCCAAACCTGGAGCAGTGGACCATTCTTGGTCCTTACGTTTACAGCACCTGGTATTCCCAAATAGTCACCCATTAAGTACTGACCAGGCTCGATGTTGCTTAACTTCGTTGATCGGACGGGAATCGGTGTATTCAACACGATATAGACGTAGACATAAATATGTATCAATAGCTAATTATTTTTACTAATATTTATCTGTCTGATATGTTTATTCAACAACTGTCAGTTATTTTTTTAAATATTCATCTGCTGTCTGACATGTTTAATATTAAATACTGTTGTCATATTCTGGCTAGGCGTCCCTGTTGTTAATCTCGGGGTTCTAGACAGTTTCCAGGAGAGAATCTGCAATGTAATCAATCCCGATCTGGCAGCTCGACTCCAGCCACTTTCTCACCGATAGAATGTGGCTTCCCTTAGTTTCTTCTCGAAAAATGTTATTGTCTCCTGTTCCGACGGGCTTAGCTGCCCGGTGCACTCTCTACAAGAATTCACTCGAGCAACCAGACTGCCAACAAGGTCCCACCCTTTTACAAACAAAGAAAACCAAATGCACACTCCACTTCTACCCCTCAGCTTCTTTTCTAGCACTTCCAACCTGTAGAAATCTCTTACGTATACATGCTTTCCTGATAGCTACAATCTTTAAGAGTTTAAATGCAGCGTCAATTGCCATCTCTTATCCTTGACTCCTTTACTTCTCTTATTCTTTCCCCAAGACGCCGTATATCTTGCTCGTTTTCTTTTTTCACTCCACTCTCATGCAACACTTTTCATGCCTGTATTCACATCCTTCTAATGAGGAAGAAGGGTGTGGAGTATTTAATATTCACAGGACGGATAGAGGGAAAGAGAGACAGGGGAAAGCAGAGCAAGAACTACTTGATCGACCTGAACAAATGGATTGCAGGACGGATTTGGGAGAAATACCAAGAGAAAAACATTTGAGATCAACAAGGGACAGAGTTAAGTGGAAGTCCATGGAATAGATGTTCATGGACTTCAGGAGAGATACGGTACATGAAGAAGAAAAAGAATTTTACAATCATTACATTCAGTAAAACCAATAAAAAAAACCTCGGACACAAATTGTACACGCGCCCTGCATCTGTGATATCGTCTAAGTTATTTCACTTTTGATGAATACGTTGGTTTCAGTTGATACTGAGAATGAATAAAAATACTTCCATCTACAGATAGAAGCATACATAAATACATGCGAGAATTTCTTCCTAGTCAATAAGATAAGCCACTTTTCGGTTGACCACTGATTCAGTCTCGGTAAGTCTTGTCAAATCAGAACGCTATGTTTGCCTATCGGAACTTGTGCGTCAACCTAAATTCTTAGTTTGTGATATTTTTGTTATATTACTGTAATTTTTGTTGTATACAGGAATCCCTTGTTTTATGCGGGTATTCTGTACATTGAAAGAAGAACACTAATTGAAAATATAAAATCGAATGCAATAACTTATAGGAAATTAAGTAATTTGTCCCTCAAATTTTAGTCTCATTGACAATTAATTTCTAATTTGCGTCTTTTTGAGTTTAAATATAGGTAAATATAAGAAGATGCAATAAAATGCTGTGAATTAAAGATTATTGGTTTGATGTTTTATAAAAATTTATTTAGATTAGTTTGCTTCATCCCATACTTCTGTTCTTCATATTACTGACGATACTGAGAAATCACCCCTTCAAATCTTCAAAACCTATCTGAAGCATTAGTAATTTAACGGAAAAAATTATAATTATAATCTTTCCATTGTAATTGCATACATCTTTTATATTTCCATATTTTTGATAAATGTAATTAAATCGTTCATATTTTAATTAAATCGTTCATGTTTTAACAAAACATCAGAAATTGCTTTTTAAAACCTTCAGAATAAGCTTGAAAAAAATCAAAATATTCAAAATTTTATTAGCAACAAATATTCAAATGTGTTATTTTACTATAGGCTTATATTATGAAATTTCGCTCTTTATAAATGGCCATTTTTAACACTACTGTAATTACTTAAATAACGTACTACTTGACAAACAAAATAGTCATCCATTTTCCATTATGAAATTTTAGAAATTATTTAATTTATCAGTAACAAAAGAAATCAATTTTCAATTATTATGGTTAAACTAACGTTTTACCGCTGTAATCGAGTATAATGTAAGCACTAATTAAATTTTGATTTGTAAAAACTTTAGCCTACTAATCAAATAGGCATCAATGGCGGGACTACTGTACATTATTTGATTGCTTTAATTAATCTTTTTTCATACGCTTTTCTCTTTCTTGTTATTACTTATTGCAAACTTTGTTAATTCTTTTTCTTGGACAGTTATGTCATTTATTTTACATCTAACTATGGTCAGTCACTCTAACAATTTGATTATTCTGGGAACACGTAATAGAATAAATCTACGATATTCTACAAATTGTTATAAAATTAACTATTCTTGTCTGCACACTTAACCATCAAAAGTGCAACAAATTCAAGTGCGTCACAGGAAAATGTCTTCCCCCATTTAACCATAGCCACTGATGCTTATTTTTTAGAGCGTGCTTTTTATTTTTCAAATTATTGTCTCATCGACATGCTTACCTAAACGTATAGAAGACTTCTCGTTGGAACGATTATTTGAACTGGCCCACTTATTTTATGATTGAAAAAATCTTCCCTTGACTATTCCAGACGGTACTTGCATTTGGCTCAAATGTGTCTTCTAGCCTGAGTAGTAAAGCATATAATCCTATCAGAATTATACTTTTTTTTCGGTAAATAAGTTAACCCGTGCTTGTCTAGTACAGCGGATAGAATAAACCATTTTGTTTGTTTCCTGCTAGCCACGTTCTGAGTTAAGCTTAAACTACATTTATGTTTAGCTAAAAAAGGCGAAAGTAGGGGCGGTACTCACACATGCTTCTGATCTAATGGTATGCTATTATGGAAGGTGCAAACCCGAATGTATTTTCAGTATACAATTATGAATAGTATAAATTTTATACGGGTTCCGCTAAACATGATTCACGTAAATAGATGTCATAAATCCTATATATAAAAAGCCGATTCATTAAAATAATAATTTTGAAATTTTGATACATATTATCTGTAAATGATATGAAGTAATGTAAAGTATTGAAACTTAAACTTAGAAGTGAAATTACAAACTAGTACGCGGAATTCTAGAACACGCATTTATAAAACTTTAACGTAAAAAAATTTAAAAAAATAAACTACTGGATTTCAACAGTTTGTGGCTATTATTTCTTGTTGTTTTCGTCATTGTGTCATTATTTAAAAATAAAACGATTTATCTTGATATTATGGCTCGAAAGAAAAGAATATAATGTATTCCAATACGCATATCAACAACATTTCTGATTATGATTACAAGTTTTTTCTTAGCACATTATGAATTAATTTATCATTACTAGTCCTGGATTATTTCGATTTATTTAGCAATGTTCATTTAGCAGTTTTCAAATCTCATAAAACCAAAGTTTTGTGAATGAATAAATCGCAAAATTAAAGCAATAAAATTATAACCTGATTGCTATAAAAAGCATCAATATTTTGATATCCATTGGCAAAGTAAGGCTCGTGCATACTTATTAATTAAAAATCATAAAGAAGAGAGATAAACAGTAAGTTAGAATCTTCTTCCAACTGAAGACATTAACGGTAATGAGCGTGTTATTAAGGAAACAAATATATTAATTCATTATACAGAGACATGGCAAATCATGTTACGAAAGGATAGAGCATATAAAGAGAAAAAACTGCCCCACACTGAAATGTCCCTAAATTCAGGCATAATGTATCATCCAAAATGATATTGCTCATTTTAGAGTAAACCTAATTTCAATTGTTTAATATGAATAAAAATGTTTAGATATGTTCTCAGGAAAACTGCTGGACTGAAACAGCGATTTACACTTACAGAGGAAAAATCGAAAGCTTTTTCTCAAGTCATTTGATTTGGTTCTCTTTCGACTGCGTGTAGTGTAATAAATAATTAGAAATTTTATTCGATTTCAAACTTTCCAGAGTGTTTTTTTCTGTTTGTATTCTCATTTCAAGTATAGAATGCTATTTGTTTTAACTTAATAGCGTCACTATACAGTGCCAATTTCTTTTGATTTCCGATAAGAACTTGATCAATGTCATTAAGAAATCACCTTTCCGAAACAAAGTTTTCTGATCACGCATCGACGTTCTAATCCGGAAATCTTTAATTCATTCCCTTACTGAGTTTTTCTCCCCTTGGCACAACACCAACTTATTTAAACCAGAGTCTGTGTTTTTGGCTTTCAAAATTCACCAAGCGATAGAAACTGCTCTGTTAACTTTCGCTTATTAGCGCAAGTTGGTGCATTCTAAATATCGTCAGTGTAAACACATAGGCACATTATCTCGTGACACAAAATGAAACCTACTTCCTTTCGCTAATAGACTTGATACATTTCCCTTTCTTGTAGGGTGTCCTTTGCCAATGCCTTCACACTACACGAATATCCGGAAAATCTATATATAGATACATACATACACACACACACACACACACACACACACATATATATATATATATATATATATATATATATATATATTCAAAAACGAAACCATTGTTATAACGAACGGAGAACTTGCAAAATGATCAAAAAAAGACTAAAGAAGAAAAGAAAAAAGAAAAAGAAAAAGAAAAGGGATGAAAAGATCTAATGGCAAACAATTACCTACTCAAAGTGCTTAACACCTAGATTATATAGAGTGAGAAAATGCTTGACAAATTTCTATAAAAGAATAGTCTTAGTCGTAACCCGAATCTCCCACTCAAACCAATTTAAGGCGACTTAAACGCAAATGAAAGAATGAGAAACTGTTGTATAATTATTAGAAACAATTCATATTGACTTAAAAACATTAACGAACTATACAAGCAGGGTTCTTCTGAATATACGAATAAAGGACAGTCATTAACGGGGTAAATGTATCATGCCACATAATTCTCTGCCTTAATCCTACAGTTGAAAGAAGTCTTTGAATTGAACAGATATTCTTTGCTGTCTGCAAGGCCGTGGCGGATTGTCAGAAGCATGATGGGGTCTTTCCTTGTTCTCGCTCGAACTGTATTTAATACTGCTACGTTTTCATACTCTCTGAGTGACATACTTGTACTCTTAAATATCGGTAAATGGATGTGCTCTTTTATGAGAAATCCGTTCGTTGCCACTCGAGGTATCAAAGCTAAAGTGTTCCACATAAGCATCAAGAGAAGAACATGTCTATCTCTTCACAATTCGTACATGAGGCCTGATGACAGCACTCGCTTATGCCTGTGGGTCTTGATTTATTTCCTGATAGAGCCAAGTCATTTTTGACTTTTCGTTCTTCCGAGTAACAGACAAGCTCATAGAGGGGCTTGGCATCTACTAGCTCTATTTCATCCAAAATGGTATGTTTTTAATAATTTGCGTGTGTCATTTTGATATCATTTCTGGTTACGAGAGCCAATAAGGTAGATACACTCCAGTCGAACTTGTTATCTCGACGTGGTGTAATGGTCAGCAAGCTTGTCTCGCTAGAACCTATTACATCTGAGTGGTGAGATCGATCCTCACTAGGAATCCCATACTTTTGGCCTTGTGTCAGATCTAAGCTATGTTTAGAAAAAATAAATAAACTTTTATCTTATGGATTTGTTTCCTCGTTTTTTTAGCTTCCCTGTGAATATATGGTATTATGATATATGTAGGATTGTAAGGTGACGGATGTGTTTTTGAGGTAAATGGAGAAATTCTTAAGAATGATTGGATCGTGAATTTGATTAGCTAGGTATAGCTTAGTTAACGAATACCACCCTCTAATCCCTCGTTTTCGGCCTTGTGTCAAATTTCTGGTAATTTACAAGAATAACTATTCTCCAGTCAAACTTCTTTTAAACTGAAAGAATCATTCACGAGGTGTTTCCTTAGTGGCTGTGCATAGCAGCGTTCTAATAGCATTCCGGGTCTCTGGAAGCAATTGTTCCCAATTATCTACAGTTATCTCTTTATCAGCACTTGCTAATTCAACACCTTTCCAGATTATTCCATTATATCCTTTGCACTTGCCATTAGCTTGACGGTTATATGGTGTTGTTCTACTTACGGCTAATCTTTGCTCTTGTAGGAATCGTCGTGCGCATTGGGACATAAATTAAGCTCCTCTGTCCGAATGAATATACGTGTGCAGCCTGGAAACGCCAAAGATCGAGCCGAGTGTTTGTATAACCGTTGTAGTGGATACATCTGGGATAGGTATCATGAATAGAAACATGAATTTGTTGCGAGTTTTTGACGAAAACGAACGTTAAAAATCCAGTGCGATTCTTTCGTAGGCTCGTGGGGCTTTTATGACCTTACCGGTGTTATGGCGATATAACCTAAGTTTATTTTCAGCACAAGTTTTACACGACTTGGCAATCTCTTTTACAACCTCTGCTGAGTAGGAAAGGTTGTTTTTTTTTATTTTCGTCCTGTGAATCATACGTGTAACACCTGTAAGTTATTTCTAACGAGTACTATGAGACTGCCATAATCTACCTGGCTATCTTCTCATCTTTTATTTTTCTGGTTGTTTGCGCATTAACTATGAATTACACTGATTTTTTATCTGTAATTAGTTTAAAGTATCACCCGATCAAGTAATGCCTCCATTTTCACAACCATTCGACAATAGCATAGGCTTCTTTAATTATTGCGGAATGCCAACGTTCTTATATAACAGGTTTATAGAAAAAATGCTATGGGTCGCCCCCTCTGTTTTAAAGAGGATAATATAGCGCATTCTAAGAGGTCTGATTCTAACACCCTAGGTATTGTACGATCGCTATTTTCCTCTTTAACACGACACAATATTTCTGTTATGAGATATAATGGGAGTTTTCATACAGTGGATTTTTTTCCAAAAACGATGGTATCCAATGAGCGTATAAATATTCTTAATGCACGGCGTAGACCTGGTAAATCTTTTAGGACCAGTAAGCTAAGTAAGGAATTCAAACGTTTTAGATCGCGTTTTATTTTCTTTTACTGACTATATATCCAAATAATTTTAGATTTTTAATCCTGAAATAACTTTTGTCTTGGGTAAGCATGTGTTTGTACATTTTCATAACAACCATGAATGATTTGAGGTTTCTGTCATGCTCTGTTCGATTTTTACTGCAAATGGTTACATTATCGCTGTAAGAATACGTGCTTTGCAGTTTATCTTTCGATATTATCTGGACCATCACCCGTTGAAAGCTAGCTATACAATTAGTTATGCTAAACATTATTCTGTGAAACTGATAGTTTGCCGCTGGTCTTGAAGGCCGTATTTGGTTTCTTACTGGGCCTTATAGCTACCATTATGATAGGCACTTTTGAGGTTCTTTTTTGGCTATTTTTGTCATCTCGTCTATTTTTAGCAGAGAGTAGGCATCCAAAAACATAAACCGGTTTATGTTTAGAGAATAGTAGTTTACAATTCGGTTTTTTCTGTTCTCACAAGAGTCTACGAAGGTTCGAGCTCTCCACAGCGGATGACTTTCATTATACCTTCCTTCAACATTCAGTTTGGACAAATGTTTATCCTCCTCCGTGTGTCGGCTAGATTTAGTAGCTATTGCTGTCAGTCAGTTTAGGTGCCATACGTGATACACGCTTGGGCGATCATGTCTCGAAAGAGACATGACTGACTGGGCAGAAGATTATCCCGCAGTAGGTTGCCATTGCTTTCTGCGGTAGACTGGTTGCCGACCAAGGCTATAGAACCCAATCTGTCCTGTTATTTAACCCATAACTGGAAGGAATAGACGGACTAATACCTTTCCCAAGGGTATTTGCGCGTAAGTGAATACAATGGATTCAGCTGGAATTTGAACTCGGCTCCCCGGTTTCTCGTTCCGAGCCGATATCCACTGTACCACAACGCACAGGGCTCTACAAAACGGATGAAATGTGCTGGGTACGGCATTCTCATGGCTGTTTAACCTCGGATTTTAATGGGTGGCTTAGAGCCTCCTAAGTGTATTTCTACTTATGTACGTTGACGCAAGAATTTTATCCGTAGTATTAGGTCGCAACATAAATCCTTCATTAGTACACATCGTACTCCTTGGTATAAAGTATCCTTTATTTTTAGGTCAAACAAATAGTATCCCAGTACGTGTATGGAAAGAGGCGATTCTTTCACAATGTTTGCGTTAAGGAAGTTTTCTGTGCCCCCATACTAATTCATGCTTTTTGTGGATATCCGATAGTCGTGATATTTATCGTTGTACTTGATAGACATCCACTATATCTACTGTTGTCGATAAAGATACTGTTTAGCTTCATTTGTAATTCTACAAACTTAAATCCAATGTTCCTGCTTTCTGCGTGTCCCTTCTAACGGAGCATATTGACCTTCCATGTCTCTTTCCACCGGAGAAATTCATGTGCGTTTAATTCAGGCTGATGTTTTGGGAGAGCCTAGTTTTTCATGCCATAGAGTGCGACAAAATGTTTGAAGAGGACGCTGACATTATTGCATTTGTATCGTACATTTTAGCATTTTGTTATGCTAAATCTAGTACGCTTGTCCGGTCATAGGCCTGCTCTAACGTCAAGGGGCTATTTTCTAGTATTCTTTGTCGGATATGTGTAAACCGAAGTCTGTTTATAAAGGCATCTCGTATCAATTTGACTCGCTATTGTCCTGGATGCTGCGGATATTATTTACCGAGCATATGAGAAATGACAAGGTTTTGAAAATGACGGAAACGAAAAGGAAATTACTATTGAGCATCAGGAAGAAAGAACTAAAGTTCCTGGGACATGCAATAAGGGAGGAGGGCTTGGAGAACCTGATACTAACAGGCCAGATAGAGGGGAAAAGAGACAGAGGAAAGCAGCGGATGACATATTTAAAAGACCTGAGCATGTGGATGACAGATCCGGGGCTGAGAGACGTTACAGGAGAAAGCGTCCTAACAGTCACCAAGGATAGGGGGACGTGGAAGGCCATGATCGCCCACGTCCTAAAATGACAAGGTACATAAAAGAAAAAGAAAAGAATGTTATGCTGATACAGATGAAATTAAACAGGCCCTATTTAGTTTTATTAAGGCTTGATAGAATCAGTCAATTGAATCCGAGAACAGTTGATGCTTCGTATCTAGTAAATATCTATTTATTTTTCTTATGTAGATAGTTTCCAGTGTTGTTAAATTCTCTTCGTAGGGAGAGAAGCGATTCATTCTACATTTTCCAATGTTATATGTGTGTAAGGGAATGTAACAAACTCGACTGGCATTTGATATTTACCTTCCCAGTTCTCATACCGAGACGTCATCCATTACAGTCAGTTTAGTGCCATACGGGATACACGCTTTCGGCGATTATGTCTCGAAAGAGACATTACTGACTGGGCAGAAGATTACGCCGCACTAGGTTGCTTTCTGTGGTAGACTGGTTGCCAGCCAACGCTATAGAACCCAATCTGTCCAATTATTTAATCCATAACTGGAGGGAAGAGACAGATCAATACCTTTCACAAGGGTATTTGTGCGTAAGTGAATGCAAGGAATTCAACAGGATTCCGAACTCGGCTCCCCGATTTGTCGTTCCGAGTCAATATCTACTGCACCACAACGCACCTCCTAGGCAATATCAAGTGACTGAAAAAAGAAACGTAACTGAATAATTGGAGTAGATAGATCTATCTATCGCCCGGTTCACACTCCACCCACATCTATTGAACAGGTTAAGAAGCTCATCCCTTGTTCCCTGTTTAGGATGTGGTTTCCGGCTTTCTCTTTTCCAATCTTTTCACTATTACGTAGACCCCTGCACATCAGTGGCGTTACCGCCTTGCTCGGGGTGATACGATTGAAATAAACAAATAAATAAATACATGTTCTATGCTGATGAAGAGCTGGCTTGTCAACGAATAGAAAAAGAAAAAATAACAGGGGTTGACATTGGCAGTAAAGTCCTATTTTCTTGTCTTGTTATACGAACAGAGTTATAGTGATCATTTTTAAATGATGCATTTTTTTTTCTTATCAATCAATACGATTGAAAACATTTTTCATCTCGAGTTTGATATTTTATTTTCTTATCCTAGTCGAATATATCCTATTTTCTCAATTATGGAACAACAAACTGCTTTGCATTTTAATCGTAACTGCTGCACAACTTTAAAAATATATAATATATGTTCTGTGTGTTGTCTGAGACGATTCACGGATCGAAGAGGTAAAATTAACTGTGGTACAATGACCAACATTGGTGGCCAGACTTTGTTCGAAAGAAAATTGATTGGAAGAAAATCCCTTGTAAAATAACGAAAAAGAATCTTATTATATTTTTCATTGATTACTTTGTGTTGCATGTGTCAATATAAAATTCATGACCGATGACGCAGACTGAAGAAATTAAATAGTTATCGTTTATACCCAGACAAAAAATTATAGAAATTAGCAATTCATTAATAATCATAAATATTCCTTAATCAGAAAAATGTGTCATTCAGACTGTAGTTGTTCGTAATTGCAATATAATTTTTGAAGAAACATTCTGAAAGTAAATATAGTATTCTATCTATAGACTATTTTTTAAAAAAGCTAGAATTTGCTGTAAAATTTTTTTTGAAAAATGGAAATAAAAACACAGAATCGTTTAAAGTGAAAATTCACAAAATTCATCGATTTTCAGAATTGAAGATAAAAACGATAATAATTATTTTAAATCGCTAAATTTAAGAAAGCCACTCGTTAATTGCTTTTAAATATCGATTTGAGCGTTTCTGCAACCAGAATATATTCTTAGAAAATGCAAATATATTTACAGACATAAAATGTATAGAAGATGCAAGAACAATAAGTGGACAGGTATATTTTAGTTCCTATTTCCCGTGTCAGTGTTGTCTAGCTGACATATTACAGAATATAAGATTAAAAAGGGTAAGTAATAAAACAATAAGAATAAATTATTCAAAAAACATAAAAATTAGGTGCTGTGTTATTTAAAATATTTTGTTGAGTTCTCCTCAAACATTCGACAAGCATGTTCACAAACGACAACTCACCGACATAAACGAGAATTATTTAACGAGACCTTTGCATAATATGTAAACACCCAGGCAACCAATCAAGTTAATATATATTTATATGTTTACTCATAGAATGCAATTCCTAAAACAACATTGCCCAGAAAAGTGAGTCCCAATTCTTTGAAGAACACACACCTATGCTGAATTTATAATATTCCTCTTCGCGATTCAATTTTCTCAAAAGTCCTATAAATAATATGTAAATATATATTTCGTTAAAATTTTATTCATCAAATTTCATTAACAGGGCTATTAAATCTACATGAAAATACGCTTTAGAGTGGGTTTCACGGCAATACCATAGAAAATTATCCAAGCCCCTCTCGACATTTTCCATTTTGAGAACGCATTAGGCATCGGGCAATAAAGCTATCCCCCTGACGAAGGCGAAGTACTGCTTGACGGATAGAACCCTGCGGTTTAGAGTTAAAATTATTTTAATCTCGCCGAGCCAATAGGCCGAGTAGCGATATCACGTATTGATGGGATCAGGATTGGGCTCAAGCCTTATAGTTTTCAAAGTTTTTGACAAGGTACAGCGGAGGGTCAGTAATGTGATCGATACTGACTTGGCAGAGCGCCTGCAGTCTCTTTCTCACCGGCGCGACGTGGCTTCCCTGTGTCACTTCTATAAATACTTTCATGGCTTCTGCTCCGATGAACTAGGTCACTGGTGCCCCCTAGGTTCGAATTTGCTCGAGATACTAATTAGCAACTAGAACACACCCTTTTACAGTGAAACCGATAAAATGCAACTGCAACTTCTACTCCAACAGTTTCTTTTCTCGCACTTCCCGACTGTGGAATTCCCTGCTTCCCCGACAGCTACAATCACCAGGAGTTTAAATGTAAGGTCAATAGACACCTCATTACACACTAACTCGCTTCCATTTTTTCAAACACCCTTCCCATCCTCCCAACTACCTATCACCCCCTTCTGACAGTTCCTATATCTAACCACTCTTTCTATTTACCTTCCCCTATGTAGCCCCAAGCGCAATAGTAGCAGTGGAATGCCTTGCCTGGGTGAAATGATTAAAAAAAAAATTTTGCTTTGGTAACATACTACAGTTCTTTGATTTATTGTAAGTGTTTATACATGTGCATATATATACGCCTGCGTAGATTTACTTATTTAATTAGTTATATGGAGGATGAAAAATATAATTAATTCGAATTTTAATTTTCAGTGAGGAGGATTGATGTAACTGAGTGTTGTATATATTCCGGGACAGATAATGTTTGTTTAGATATACCAGCACTTTGTTTGTCTAAGTGTAATAACATGTAATGTGAATTACAAAGTCTTGCTTCTAACGTCGACCACGCTTTATTCTCCCATAGCATTTCCTCTCATAGTTCAAAAGTCTTCTCCTTTTATTATAAATAGTTGGACCATTATCAAATTAAATATCGGAAAACGTGATGGTGGATTGTGCAGAAACCCACTTCTTCTTTGATGAAATAGGTTTTTATTTCTGTCCTGCAAACCACGAGACAATTGTGTGTCTAGAGACTCTAGTGGAAGCTTATTTGATTTTGTTAATAATAAGATTTCTTTTCAAGCAAATTCGATTCGTAGACAGAGATTCATTTTTGTAAACGTGAACTGGTTGTCTTTTGTCATTTTTCGGATGAACGAGAAAAGAGAGTAATCTTTCGTGAAAGTATTGCACCGGCACGCACATTCTTTTGAATAATGTACAGCTTATATATATATATATATATATATATATAGCGGTTTCCAAAACAGAAATGAGAATCGGCTAAACTATCTCGAAATCGACTAAGGCGACCAGTGTTCACGTAGTAATTAAAAATTATATATATATATATATATATATATATATATATATATATATATATATATATATATATATATATATATATATATATATATATATATATATATATAATTTCATATGCGTGTCTGTGTGTGTGTCCCTATGTGTACTCATTCAAAAAATTATAAAAATTATTCTACGTGTTATGTGCATATAAATACTTGTGTTATTGTATTTATTTGTAAAGAATAAATACGTTCATGACGGATACACACTAATGCCTACGAAACAATTTATGTGTATCTATTAACGAGAGGAATATTAATTGTTACATTTGTTTTTATTCATATATATCGATTTCACTTGAACTTATATTTTGACATGAAGTCATTTTTCATTTGCCTTATACAACGTGCTCACTGCGATCATTCGTGATACCATTCTCGCGTCCTGATACTGAAATCAAATGCGATTCTTTAGCTTTATTCTGAACGTTTATTAGGAGCCAAGTTTACTCAAGAACAGAACTCAAATAGAGTTCATATACAGAATTTATCGCTAAAGCTTCTAGAAGAAACGGTTGGTTTTCTGAACTAATACAGAAAGTACTAGACACTTATTTCATTGTTCTATATATATTTCAATTTCAGTTCAATGTTCTATATATATTATTTCAATGTTTTATATATATATATATATATATATATATATATATATATAGTACACTTGGTATGTAATCTGGGTAAATTCCAAAGGAGACGAGCTCTGAATGTGGATCTGAAGAGCCGCGCCAAGAACACCATAGCCGCGAAATATGTATCATCCAAACTAATATATTAGAAATCCGTTATATATATATATATATATATATATATATATATATATATAATAATATTTTCCTAGATCATATGACCATTTCAGCGTGTAGAATTCGCTTCATAAACGATCGTAAATAGTATGCTAAAATTGTATCATGATATTGAAGATTAAGAATTTCGTAAGTTATTGAAAAATTAGAAATTTTATGTTCATATATATATTAGCTCTTTAAATAAATATTTTTATTTATATTGAGGCTTCTGGCTGGGTCAGTTTCAATATTTAATTTTTAATGATAAATATTAATAGGCTCATCTTTGGGATATTTCCGTCAAGCACCTTTTTTTGGGATCTATATATACATATGTGTGTGTGCGCGCGTAAGTGATACTTATTTGATAATGCCGAACTATTCCCAAAACATATCAAAATCAGTATTTTTCCGAATGGTCTTGAATAATTACACACACACACACACACACACACACACACATATATATATAAATAACGATGTCAAATGAAATGCGCGTACTCACTAAATATCGCTTATTAAATATTCATATATTACTCATCCACATACATGCTTGTTTCGCTGTATCACAGCTCATCAGTGTGGCTAGACACATCCACTTGCTTCAGGCTGAGATCGAAACTCGATAGATTTGATTTCAGTCGGAGTCGCTACTCCCTAGGCCATGGAATCAGAGAAGGGAAATTTTAAGGTGTTGTATATAAGCAGTGTATACAGACGTCAGTCACAGAAATAACTCAATTAAATTCTGAAGAGTCATATATCAGAAGTGGAATCTCTTTTTAAAATTTTCTTCTCTAGAGAGCTCAATCGTAATGAGAGCATAATATATATATATATATATATATATATATATATATATATATATATATATTATAAGCGGTATTTTCGAGAGTACCTATCTCTGAATTATTATCATCATGTATTTATTTTCTTCAACAATTAAAATATTGAAAAACAATCAGCTCAGTTTGAGAAGTCCTACTAAAGAAAGCATATACATCTGACATTAATGGAATATGTATCCTCTTTTTATATTATCAAGGAAAACGTATCTATAGTTGAAAATTTTCATTACCAATTTGGTCTGAGAGTTAGGTTTACTTTATCTGTTTAAGGAATGCACATTTCCCGTTTGGACTTTTACGAATCGATAATTGTTAGCTTAAAACCTGGCTCTATCAACATGGCTTTATTGGTCACAATTGTAAAGGCATATTGCGGCTATATAAGTCGTTTCTTTGATGGAGAAAAGAGATTCAGGTTCCATTCCTGCCGGAGACATAATTTTTCTTTAATAAGACTTCTAAATTCTTCTTTTCGCTGTTTTACGATTTCACTATTTTGAAATTTGTTTTGTTTATATAGTTTTTAACAGCATATCAAGTCTTTATTGGTCATTTAGTGCACAAATTTAAAGTTCCTCGGTGCATTGAATTATTAAAACTATGTTGATTCTGCTATCATAATTGAATACATGGTAGATGATACTCAGAATTTGTTCTTATATATGTTTATGTGGACATGATTAATAGAAGTAATAGGTGTGTTAAATTTTTGGAATACAGTTTGATTTCTTGAAGAAATCGTGGGATATTATATGGATTAATGTCATGAAATAGTTATTTAATGATATTTAGCGATATATCAACCTCCAACTGTTATTTATAACACAATTTTATGGCTTCAAATGCATAGTTGGTCATTTTGTAATAAAGGTTATTGCTGGTTAAATCAAAATTATTGCTAGTATTTTTACTATAATAGTATATATTTTCATAGTTTCACAATAATTTTAGGGGCTGGTCACTGTTCGCTCATAGCTGGGATATAGATAGATGCTACCTCCCCGGGTTAGTTTGAACCTGGGAAACAACAGCAGTTGAGTTTAAAACCATCAATCTCCCAATCACAGACCTGGATGTCAGATGTAGTTTATTCTCATAACCAAAGATACTCCATATTTAGATAATACAAATTAAATTTAAAAGAAAACAGGCACACCCAATTCAAACAGGTGTAGAAATAAACATTAATTTTTTAATAATAAGAAATAATTTTGGATAAAACTCGATTAAATGCATACACACACATATAACCGAGTATTTATATATTATTTTATAATATATATATATATATATATATATATATATATATATATATATATATCGCGCGTGTGTGTGTGTGTATATACCTTATTTGAGTAACCTTTTCTAAACAGAGAGTCACCAAATAATCAATTGTCTAGGATATAAGATTGGAAAAAATTGATAAGTGGACAGTGCTAAGAATACTTCTTAATTCTCCGTTTTGTGTTTTTAGGTGCTTTTAGTTTGATTCCTTCATATTCGTATGACCTGTAAGTACATTGTTGTCTAATTAGTCGAGGTCAGCGGGTCGTATCCATCGATTTGGAGTACTCTTAGTCCGGTCGAACAGCCTTCTCTCATTTTCCTGAGGGTATTTGGCCTCTCCTGTGACCTCTAGTATACGCCAAGTTATAGGTCATTGCCGAAGCCTCGTTTGGCAGCACTTGGCCAATTACAGGCCATGTGCAGCAAAAAGTAATTAATTAACAAGTAGCCCTAAGTCTATCTGCGAAGAGACGAGTAGATACGCATATTTAGGAAAGTGCTTCTGAGTGGATCTCTGTATACGCATAAGATTTTTAAATTTGTTTCACTTCGAAAACGAATACATTATTCGCTTGTTTTATAAAAAGTATCATGTAGATTCTGATTATTTGCGTCGATGCATGATTTTACAGATATATTATTTTGACAATGCTAGCGATATTTTAGAAATGTATTTTCGCACCTCCACCTTAATGCCATTTGGTAATTTGCTCCAGAAAAAAAGCCAAAATATCATGATGCTCGCTCTTGCTCTTATGGTCTGTATCAGTCAGTCAGATACTTGCCTCATTAGATAGACTCACAGGTGAGCAGGTTTCTTATGAGACATGATTGACTAGATAGAAACCGGTGACCATTACTTCATGCGGTAGGATGGTTGACAACCAAGTCTATAGAATCCAATCACTTCTGCTATTCAACCCATAACTGAAGGGAGAAGAGATAGATTAATACTTTGCCAAATGGAATTTTTTTGCGTAAGGGAATCAAACGATTTCGACTGGAATTCAAATTCGGCTCTTTGATTTCTCATTCGAAGGTTATATTCATTATATCACAACGCACTTCCCTGTTTTGCATAACAATTAGATTTTTATGCTTTGGAAAATATGAATGCATCGCTTGTCTCCCCAGCTACTGCTAAATAACTGAAAAGATTGGGTTCCATAATTGGTCTAGAAGGGAAACTGAATTCCAACCAGCCTAGAAAATCTGGAGGGTGGAACACTAAGACAGTTAATAACTCAGTACCGGTACTATGTTTGGACGCCTCAATATGGTGTAATGTTAGCAAGTTTTTCTCACTAGAACCTGTTACAACTGAACAGTGAGTTTGATCCTTACTGGGTACACCATACTTTCAACCTTGTACCACATCTATGCGGTGTTTGGGTACATCGAGGTGGTGTAAGGGTTAGCAAGTTTGTCTCGCGAGAATAATTACAATTGAGTAGTGAGTTACGTCCTCACTGGGTGTCCCTTACTTTTAGCCTTGTACCACATGTAATCTACGCTGGGAAAATCACCATAAGCTCTGTGCTGAGCACCTCGACGTGGTGAAATGGGAATCAAGCTTGTCTTGCTAGAACCTGTTACAACTGAGTAGTGAGTTCGATTTTAACTGCGTACTCCACATATTCGGCCTTGTGCCACATTTAAGCTGTGCTTGTAAAATCAACTATCTGTTACAATGTGGCTTCCCGAGCGGCCTACTTTCTTTTCCCAGATGTTGCATACTTGTGTGCCCTGGGATTGTTGGAGTATGAAGTGAGGGTTCTCTCTGTCTCAGCCCATCCATTGCAACCCCAACAACATATGCAAGTCACCTTACTCTACGTATTCTTTTATGATTTTACTGGGTAGAGATGATAAACCCCACTCTGCAAGCACACACACATTTTTTTATTCAGAGTTGTCCTGATTAGAAAACGCTGTGTTGGCTAGATTTCAGAATACGCCGATTGCACCTTTGCAGAGGGGAACCCCCACCACCACCAAATTAGGTATCCTGAACATGACAATAAACTACATCCCGGTCCTGGGTTTGAGAATATAATGCGTCTAGCAGCAAGGCCTCTAATTTGGAAATTTTGAGGAGCCCGAAATCACCTCTGAATTGATGTTGATGCCAGGTCTACCGTGACACGGGATGGTAGCACCTGTTAGGGTCCCAACTATGAAAAAATAATTGACCTCCAAACTGATGTCTAAGCGCTATGAAAGTATAAAAATGGATTTTTACAGTGAAAATTCCAGCACGACATTTTTGAAAAAAAAAATATTAACAGCAAAAAATTTATGAAGAAAAATATTAGCAAAAATATATTTTTAAAGAAAAAATATACATACTAGTAATACATCTGACTCTCGACTTAACATTCTTTACAAAAATATGTCAATTAAAACTGATCTACAAACTGATTTCTTAAAAATATAACACATTCATATGAATCCATTGCATAAATAGTATCGATATTAAATAACGCATTGCGGTTGATATGCCATAGAACAAAACAAACTAAACTTTAGCTGAGAAACGTTCCAAACCACTTTGCACAATCTAGTCTGCCCTGAAATTATCAATAACTAAGTGAGGGCAGAAGATGTGGATTTATACATTTCATAAAGTTAGTTCTTCGAAAGAGAAGTGAACGAACTCGGTCGGAATATAGGAATATAAATTCAGGGCAGTCAAATTATTTCTTTCAATTTAGCTCAAACGACACGGTGCTAATTTAGTATTTTAGTCTTTATATTTCACATAGATATCTCTGTGACAAAATTATATTTAACAAAATTCTAAACAAATATATTTAAAAAAAAAAACATGAAGGAGAATTTATTTAAATCAGCATTACTATTCCTGTGCGTATTGAGGAAGGTGAGCTTGGAAAATCTGATATTCACAGAGTAAACTGAAGGAAAGTGGGACAGAGGAGAGCAAAGTGCCACATACTTGATAATTTTTTTAAAATCTTTTCACTCCAAGCAAGGCATTCCATTGCCACTATTGCGCATGGGGATACATAGGGGAAGGTAAAGAGGAGAAGTGGTTAGGTGTATGAAATGTCAGAAGAAAGGTGATAGATGGGTAAAGATACCAAGGATGAGTGTTGGGCAGATGGGAAGAGTGTTTGAAAGAATTGGAGCGAGTTTGTGTGTTAGGAGGTATCTGTGGACCTTACATTTAAACTCCTGGAGAATATAGCCATCGTGGAAGCAATCATGTGGAAGGGAATTCCACAGTCGGGAAGTGCGAGAAAAAAACTGTTGGAGTAGTAGCTGCGGTTGCATTTTGTCGGTTTCACTGTAAAAGGGTTGGATCTTGTTGCTAATCTAGTTTCTCGTGAAAATTCGTATCTAGGGGGCAGCAGTGATCTAAGTTCATTGGTGCAGAAGCCGTGAAAGTATTTATAGAAGAGACACAGGGAAGCCACGTCGCACTGGTGAGAGAGAGACTGCAGGCGGTCTACCAAGTTGGTATCGATCACATTACAGACCCTCCGCTGTACCTTTTCGAGAAGCCCGAGGAGAATAGCAGGAGCACCGGACCAGATATGGCAGCAGTATTCAATGCACGGGCGGACGGTAGATTTATATATGTGTAAGATAGATTCAGACGGAAAAAACTTCCGGGCCCTGCACAGAGAACCGACTTTCATAGCAGCGGATTTAGCAATGGATTCGATATAGTCATTCCACTTGAGGTCCGCTGTAAGTGTGAGACCAAGGAGGCGTAGTGTTTTACTCTCTGGGAGGCAAGCCTGGTCCATGCTAATGGGAGCTAGGTGCGATTGTCTATGATGATTAATTGATAATAGCTTTGTTTTAGAAGCATTAAAGCTTACGAGCCATTTCTTACCCCAGTCCACTACGGATTGGAGGTCCTTTTCAAGCTCGGCTGCAAGGTTAGCTTTGTCGCCTACACCAGATTTTTGGTCGAGGCGAGAGTAAACTGTGGTTTCATCGGCGTACATATCTACTTGGGATATTATTGAATCAGGGAGATCATTACAGTATATCAGAAAGAGCGTAGGATCTAGGATAGAGCCTGGAGGGACACCTGCGTTCGTATGGTAATTCTGGGAGGCATGTCCGTTTAATACCACCTTCATTGTGCGGTTAGAGAAGAATGACTTGTCTTGAGGAAATCGAGGGTAGAAAATAGTTTGGGGGAAATAACAAAGACAAACATAACTTATTAACAGCTACAAGAAACAGGAAGATGTGGAAGGCCTTGATCGTCTATGTTCTTAATTCATACGGAACATACAAGATGTATGCGCATGTTTTGAGCCAAAGAAGAACATACAAAACAACGTAAACATTTTACAAGATATTGGGTGAATTTTCAAAATTTGATTTAATTATGCACTTATTAACGTACCGTATTCGCATTTGCATATATGTCAAGGCGAACAATTAACTTTAAACCCTACTAACCAAACTATGAGAACCTCTTATACTCAAGGCATAAAATGCAATTTTAAATTCTATGGTTTATTATAAATTGTTAGCATTGAAGACGTGTGTATCAGCAAGTCGTTTAAGGATCGAATTCGAGAAGAGTAGAACGCGTGGATGGAAAGAAAATATATGCTTCAATACATTTTAAAATACGATATGGTGAGGCGTCTTGTTCGATGAATATATCGCCAAACGTATATTTTAACCTAATACAATTGGGATCGTCTTATACGACTAGGAGTCTTGTACGCGAACATATTCGTATTCTATTTCTGCTAATCTTGGTATTAATTATTGGTCAATGATAATATTTTCATTCATTTTTGCTATGAAGATAATCTAAAATAATTTTTTGAAATTTACTAAAAGATTTTGGTTAAAGAATTTAAAAATAGAAAAGAAGTTTCAGAATGTGTGTTACTCATTTTAGAAGGATTTATTGAAAAAATATCGGTGAGGTAAGTTAGCAGAAAAGCACAACGTGCAAAATAACACGTCACACAATAAGTCTTAGGTTTAATGTACAGATAGCGTCACTAATAAAAAAATCCATAAATTTTTTATGAAGCACTAAGTTTTAAATGGCACATAACAAAACTTGGGTTTCACCAGATAAATTAGTTTAAAATTACAGTTATTTAATAAAGTTTCTGCTACAAATTTTCAAAACAATGGAAAAATCTGAATTCGTGTGTTGATGAAGCATTACTCTATGATAGCTAAAATACTGCTCAAGAAAAGTAACGGCTTGATAAGTGTTCCTCGCGCAAATACAACAGTTAAGAGGTGGTATGCTGACTTTAAACATAATCGTTCAGACAAAAATCATGATGAAGGCTCAGGTAGCCGCAAATCGGCAGTTCTCCCGAAAAACACCAACAAAATCTACAAACTCGTTTTGGTCGATCGTAAATTGAAGTTGCGTGAGATAGTAGAGGATTTGAACATATCAAGCTGACTGCTTTGCCCACAGATTCTCATCCAACTCCACATTCGACTCGTCCGGAGTACACCCACCCGACTTCCCTATTAGAACTGAGGCCAAACTGCACTACGTATATATTACCCCGACAGTAGTATCCAGAGTAATTTCAAAACTCGACCCCCATAAGGCGTGTGGAGACGATGGAATCCCGGTGATAGTCCTTAAGAGGCGTGCTCCTGAACTTTCCCCTGTCCTCTCTAAACTATTTAACTACTGCCTTTCTACTTACTGCCTTCCTGCATACTAGAAGTTCTCTTCAGTCGTTCCTGTATTTAAGAATTGTGGTTAACCCTCGGACCCATAACTATCGCCCTATCAGTCTTCTACCGATATTCGGGAAAGTATTCGAGGCTATAATCAATGCTGAAATAGTTCATCATCTCACCGCCCACAAACACTTCTCCGACAGGCAATATGGATTCCGCTTTGCCAGGTCCACAGTCGACCTGCTAACAACCGTAACGGAGTACATGCTACAGGCCCTTGATGAGTCTGACGAGGCTCGTGCGGTTGCTCCAAGGCTTTCGACAGGGTTTGGCACTCTGGCCTCCTATGCAAACTACGCGGTAATGGTATTGCCGGTCGCCTGCTTGACCTAATCCAATCTTTTTTAAATAACCGCAAAATGAAGGTCGTTCTGAATGGGCGTGCCTCTTCGTCCTACAGCACGAATGCTGGTGTCCGACAAGGCTCTATCCTGGGCCCGACGCTCTTCCTTATTTTCATCAACGACCTCTCAGATGAGATCAAGTCCCAAGTAGGCATCTACGCAGATGACGCTACAATATACTCCCGCACCAGTAAGAAACTTGTCGCGGCGGACAGACATAATCTCGCTGCTGAACTTGAACGGGATCTACACTCTGTGGTGAACTGGGGCAAGAAGTGACTTGTCAACTTCAATTCATCTAAGACCAAGCTGTTGTCTGTCAACCATTACAGGCAACCTCTCCTGCCTCCCATAAGCATGGACCAAGCGATTCTCCCGGAGAGTAATACACTACGCCTCCTCGGACTTACCTTGTCCTCAGACCCCAAATGGAACCACTATATTGAATCCATAGACAAAATCTACTGCTAAGAAGGTTGGGTCACTATGCCGATCCAGGATGTTTTTTTCCACCTGAATCCATCCTGCATATATACAAGTCAACCATCCGTCCGTGCATGGAGTACTGCTGCCATTTATGGTCGGGTGCCCCTGCCGCTCTCCTCAGTGTTCTTGACAGGCTCCAAAGGAGAGTCTGTAATGTGATAGGTACTGATCGACTGCAGCCGCTTCCCCATCGTCGAAATGTGGCCTCCCTTTGTCTGTTCTATAAATACTTTCATGGCTTCTGCTCGGACGAACTTAAGTCACTGATGCCTCCTCAACAAGTGTTTACTCGCGCAACCAGACTGGCAACTGGGTCCCACCCATTCACAGTCAGGTTAGCCAAATGCAGACGATAATTCTACTCCTCCAGCTTCTTCTCTCGCACTTCCCGCCTGTGGAACTCGCTCTCGTATTCTTGCTTTCCTGACGGCTACAACCTCCAGAAATTTAAATGCAAAGTCAATACCCATCTACTAACCACTGGACTCTAGCTCTCTCCTTACCCTCGTATAACCTTCCCTTTCTCTCCACCTATGTATCTGCCATCGCACCTGCTTTCTATTGTTCCTTTCTAAGTAGTTTGTACTCCTCACTCTTTTCTAATTAATCTTTTTATATACTTATGTAGCCCCCTGCACATCAGTGGCGTTTCCGCCTTGCTCGGGGTGAAACGATTAAAAAAAAATTATCAGAAGGGAGTGTATTCATCATGTTGTATGAACAATTTGTCAATGAAAATGCTATGTTCAAAGTGGATGTCGCCATCAAAACCAACAACGCGTCCAAGATTCAGAGCATTGTTTGCAGCTTTTTCAACACAAGAAGTTTTTTCGTAAATATGTGACAATGGATGAAACATGGATACCCCGCGTCACTCCGGTGTCAAACTTGCTGAGTAGAGAGCAGCAGGTGAGTGCCATCCAAAGCGGACAAAGACGCAAATATCAGGAAATATTTGGTCCTCCTTATTTTGGGATACGCAAAGTAAATTTGTTCACCAATTAACTTGAGAAATATGGAACCATCAATGGCAGATATTATATAGCATTAATGGTGCGTTTGAAGAAAGAAATTGCCGAAAAACGGCAACAAAAGAAAATAGTAGCATTTCACCAAGACAACGCACCGTGTCAAGAGTCGATCACAACGATGGCAAAACTACATAAATTGTGCTTTCTTTCCGCATTGAGCATATTCACTAGATCTGACGCCGAGTGACTACTGGCTGTTTGCAAACCTCAAAGGTATGCTCCAGAGATAGGGATTTGGCTCCAATGAAGAAGTGATAACGGAAGTTGAGTTATATTTTGAGATCAAAGACAAAACTTTCTACAAAAATAATCGATCGGAATCAGTGTATCACCTTAGAAGGAGACTATGATGATGAATAAGTCATATTTTTAGTAAAAGTTGTTCTTTTATTAGTTATACCCGGTATTTATTGAGTGATGTGTTATTATATTTCCCGCATGTCTCACTCTGGGGTATGGAATATATTTTTTCTTATGTCTGAATATAAGATAATTGTAGGTACATCAATATATGTGTTGCTGTCATTTTAAACGGCATATATCGATCAAAATATTTCGCCGTCATTTTTGACGGCACAGCCCTACTCTTATAAAAGAGAAAGCCAACACTCAGTAATATAAACTATGAACACGCTCTTAATGTGCTGACCGGTTGGCAAATAAAACAGTCCTATATCTCATTTATAAAATAATCAGTTAAATATAAAGATAAACTCATTCTTATAGATATAAGTATATCTGAAAACGCTCTAACATGCAAAACGTTCGGACAAATTCTACATAATTTACGTCCATAAAACAAGCTACATATAAGAACACAAGAAAAATTAAATAAAGCCTTAAACGCAGCACCTTTTTTGACATTTTTAATGAAACTTGTTTAAAAGATGAATTACAGCAAGAGTACGAAATTTAAAAAACATATATCTAAAACTAAACTTATATATAAATGGAACATTGTCTGTGTGTGTGTATGTCTCCGTTACTTATAGACTCCGAAACGGCTGAACCGATTTTTTTGAAAATTTACACAGTTGTACTATAAGCGTCTGCAAGTGTTGTTAGCTTGGGTTTGAGTCGAGGTACACCCAATAAATATCGAAAATCGATAAGCTAAAAAATCGGGTTATAGTAGGAGTGACTTTAATCAAATTTGATACACTCATAGACAAAGACATAAGAAACAATATTCAGAAGTTTCAAGGTTGCAGGTTGCACAAGGTTGCACAATAGTGCAGAAAATCGATTATATATATATATATATATATATATATAAGGCAAGATGTTTGTGTGTGTGTCTGTTTATCTGCCTGTATGTCTGTATTTTTTCAGCCCTTTTATTTTAGTTTTTACTTTGTGTTTGACTCTAAGTAAGTATAATTGTAGTTCTTAGTCTCAGCCATGATATCATTTACTCAGAAGACTTATTTAGTCTTCAAAATTCAGTTTACGACGGAAAAAACTTATTTGATATTGATACCAGTAAAACAAAATTTGACTTACATCCATTCATTTTTCTTTCAGTCTACGGTTTTGCTTTAACTGGAAACGACTATTGCTTTTTAGTCTTTCGTGCCAACGTCCAAAGAGTCTGAGCTGCAGGACCATGGATTAGTTTTAAAGCATTCATTACACCCGAGCAACACCAGCCTATATTGCTAGTATATATATATATATATATATATATATATATATATATATATATATATATAATGCCAATATATTTTCACTTTAACAGAGCAGGTTCATGCAGACTTCGAAGATGTGTGAGTAGATTATTATGTTGTGTTCTCACTCATCCGGGCTGGGTTTCTTGCTGTTGAGTACCGTTTTTTTTTCCTCATTTATACGTAACTCAGTGTAATCTGATATTTTGTTAGGTTGCATTGTTCAGAGTTCGATTGGTTGCACAATAAAAATAAAATAAAATAATTAAAAAGAAAAAGGAAACTATCCAATCGCAAATATGAACAATCCCGCAAAATCATAACCAGATCCTTATACATAACATTTTTGCATTGATAACTTCGGAGCTGCCGAATCTGTGTAACCCCAATTAGACTCACCCAAGTATTTCCCCGTCATCTGCATCGTCCTCAGTTTGACACCAAATACCCTGGAATGTATGTATTGAAACTTCCAATAATAAAAAGCAGTAGAACATGCAGCCTAAAAATTTCTGGTAGTGTGTTTTGCGTCATGATGCGCTTATCACCGATATATATATATATATATATATATATATATATATATATATGTGTGTGTGTGTGTGTGTGCAGCCTGTTCTATTTCTATGTATCATGCCTATTCCAGATATCTCAGTATCAGTTATTTCCCTTTAACTCAATTATTTTTTGTTCACCTCTTCTGTAGTCAGGTACTGAACTCAAAACCCTTTGGATCAAGTCACCGGTTCCAACCAACACTTTTATCACTGTGAGTTATCTGGAAGTAGCTTGACTCATGGAACTACAACAGTTCCAACCCCAGTGAACGAAATAATAGATTCAGTTCAACACCCCGAATTCCTGAAAAAGTTCAGCGCGTAAAATGGCCGAAACCTCGAGTATGTGGGATGAAGACACCAGTCAGACAAAGCCAGGCAGTTAAATGCCATAAGTGAATTACGCTTGGGTGATTATGTCTCGAAAGAAACATGAGTGACTTTGCAAAAGATTATCCCACATCAGGTTGCCATTATTTTCTGCGGTAGAATGGTTGCCAGCCAAAACAACAGAATCCAATCGGTTCTGTTATTTAACCCATAACTGGAGAATAAAAAACGGATTAATACCTTTCTGAAGGGAGATTAGTTAACAGTAAATAACTGTTTCAGAAATACTGTTCTACGCTCTAAAGCTTATTCAAGCACCGACGAAAAATGAACCCTCTTAGGTATATGTATATCCCAAATTCATGATATTCGAAGTAACGGCGAGAAGAGACTGATTAATACCTTTCCTAAGGGTATTTGTGCATAAGTAAAGACGAGGAATTCAAACCCGGTTATCCGATTTGGCGTTCCGAGTCGATATCCACTGCATCACTAATGCACATCTCAGAAGAAAATAAATAGTTTAAATAATTATAATACCTAATCTTAGCAATAGAGACAAATACGTATAAGATAGGTTATTGAAACTCCAAGAACCTTAATACTTTAGTTAGAAATTATTATTACAGATCTCAAACAAAGTTTGCAAACAATCAATTTGAAAAGGAAGTGAAAAAATTATGTTGTAATTACGTCTAATTATAAAGGTATCATTAATAATAAATATATTCTCCGTTTTGACATTAGTTTTATGATAGTTGCCATATACGATATACGGCTAGTCTAAATATTATCGGGGCTGAGAATATAATAGATGAGGGGAATCCAAATTTAGAACTAGTGTGTAGTTTTAATTTAGCGCCCCCTTTCGGAAAGGCATGAACCCGTCTCTTCTAATGCCGGCTACAAAACAAGTCTGTCCAGCTATTTAATCAGGACAGACTTTTCTCTCTAGGCTTTTTCAACAACCAATCTAACGTAGAAAGATTCTGAATTCTAAACCGTGGAGAAACAAACTCACTCCACTGTTTTTCCGAAGAACTCAAGTCAGTTCAGAGATAATAATGAAAATGGATATGTGGAGAGCCATGATTGCAAACGTCTAGTATTTGCCTATTGGTGTTTTTAATGCCATGTGCCTTTTGCATCTTAAATTAAAATACTAGTCGGGATTTTGTAACCTGTTGTATATCTTAATCTGAAAATTAGGAGACAATGTCGAGAATAGCAAATATTGCCCAACGCTAATATAAATTTTCTTTTTTATAATGCTTCACAAATTTTTAGTTGAGTTAATGAGGGGCATCAAGGTGTCGACTTCATGAAACATGTCTTCAAATATCATTTAGCTCATACAATTATTAGTTTTCCTTTGCTGAACTTGTGTATAACTTGTCTAGCATAAAATTATCTTTCTGAATGCTATATGACATGCATAACTATTGGATACATGTTATTTTCTGTTATAACTGTAGTTTATGTTCGTCATATGTTTATTGCATGATATTAGGTAAGTAATATCTCGTAAAGTTGTTTTAGTTGAATGTGGAAGAAAAATTAGAAACTCATGGTTGAATCCATTTTTATCAAAGTTCAAAATTTCCCTATACAAAAGTATTGGATACATCAATTTAATATTTTGTTGTGTAGCTTCTGTTTTGTTTCACTGCTTCTAGTCGCTTTCTATAGTTGGTCACAAGTTTTCTACATTAATCCACCGTTACTTTACCCCATTTTTCCTTGTATAATACCTCTAATTCTTAGATATTTTGGATTCCGCTTATGAACTTTCATCTTCAAAGTATTCCACAAATTTTCAATTGGATTCAAGTCAGTAGACAGACTTAACCAATTTAGAGTACTAATACCATTATTTTCAAACCATTCCTTTGTATGTTTTGCGGAATGTTTGGGATCATTGTCGTGTTGAAGCACGAAATTTCGACCATGTCCTAAAGTTGCAGATTTCTGAAGGTTCTTCTCTAGAATCTCCCTGTACATGCTACCATTCACTCAACCATGGATAATTTGTAACTCACCAGTGCTCTTGGATGAAAAGCATTCCCATATCATAATGGAATCACTCCAAAACTAAACTGTGAGGATGGTATTTTGCTTGTTAAAGGCAGTGCCATTTTTTTGCCAAACACTAGTCGCTTTGTTCCTTCCGAATAGTTCAAATTTCGTTTCATTCAACCAGATTACTTTTTCCCAAAACTGCATACCTTTCATTTCATAAGTTTTGATAAACATTAATCAGGCTTTGACGTGTTTGGTTTTCAGTAAAAGCACTTTTCTTGGTTATCATGAATGAAAACTTGTACGATATAGAACTTTGCTAGTGGTATCCTTACTTTCATTGATTACAGCACCCTTAAGATCAGTTTTAATTTCATAACGAGTAATGAAGGTTTTTTTTTTGTTGCACATATCTGCTTATTCACCTTGAAGTCCTCTCATTTATTTTTCTCGGTCTTCCATTTCTTGGAAGGTTTACTGTACCGTCGCCTTACTTCTTATAATTTCTGATGATATTTCCTACTGTACTTAGTGCTAGATTAATTTCTTTGCGAATTTTTCGCTAACCTTGTTTTCCTTTGTAACGTTCAATGATTCTAATTCAAATATCTCTGGATAATTCTTTGGTTTTTGCCATTTATAATCCTTGAATTGCAGAATGCACATCAAAGAGTCAGATCATCAGTAGCACAATCTTGTAAGCTATTGTGTGCTTCTCTGTTTGGTCAGAGATAACATTCCATTACTATCGAAAATTTGAATATTTAAAGTCTTTTAAAATAGAGTTTCGATTGGAAATTTGAAAAAAGTATACAATACGTGTTATAGGGTAATTTCAACCATGTGTTTATTATTGTTCTTCCACAGACAACTAAAATATCTTTACGAGATATTACTTACCAGATATCATGCCAAATGGCGAACATAAACTAGAGGTATAACATATATCCAATACTTATACCTGTCTCTGTATATAAATATATATTCGTGAAGATATCATAACGGTGTCTTCACGAATATATATATATATATATTTGCTGTTTAGTCCCGGTCACCTTTCTTATTTATAACGAGCCTGGTTTAATTTGCTACTTCCAAGAAGCGGTTCCGCTTGCGATTCTTTGATTTTCGTTTTATTTCTTTTTATTTTTTATTTTTATTGTTTTATTTCTACGCTCTATCTCCACCCCGATATCGATATCGAAAATTTTGCAATAATACTTGCAAGCCAAGATACATTTTATCAGTGAAATTACTGAAAATGCAATATATATATATATATATATATATATATATATATATATATGTAAAATCTAAATATTCATATATTCATATTGAAAATCTAAATATTCACAACTCACTTGATACCTGGGTTTCACACATATATGTATCATGAGACAGCAAGAAGAAACCCTATTTAAATACGGTCTTAAGATGTTGTTGGTGCTATTTTTTCAGTTCTTTGGATTTTGCATTGATAACTGTTTTGAATAATCATCTGCTGGTGTGATCACTACCTCTGTTATATATATATATATATATATATATATATATATATATATATATATATATCACAGCTCATCTGTGTGGCTAGACTCATCCACTTGCTGCTGGCCGGGGTTCAACTCGACCGATTTGGTGTCAGTCGGTGTCGCTACCTCCTAAGCATGGAATTAGAGAAAAGAACTTTTAACGTGTTGTATATAAGCAGTGTGTGTTTGTGTGCGCACAGCCGAGCTGCTTAACATTTAACGCAATTTTCAATAGCCACATCGGTACAAACAATGATTACTGCATAATACCTTGTTCACATCTCTATTTGTAGGAGTACTCACCATTAATGTCTACTATCATATGGTTATATCGCGTTAAAACACCGGTTTTCGTATGATCATCTAAGTTAAATAACCCCTAGCTTGGTCAGTACCTAGATCGGTGACCACTTGAGAGTACAGGTTGCTGTCAGTTTGGATTTACCTGCGGATGAATATATAACGTAGAACCTTGTTCTAATTTCAGTCAGGTTCGTTATATTTACTCACACGCAAATATAAAAATGTGCTTCCTCCTTTTTTTCTCCATAACAATAGGAATGTTAGTTTCAGTAAACCATTATCTTCAAAAATGTCTCACCATCCAAAAAATATATATTCTGGCCTTAAATAATCTGGTAAAGACTGAAAAGCCGTAATAATTTAGTATACCAATTAATCAATAATTATATGCACATAGTCTCCTTCTGGAACATTACTGTTAATACGGCATACCTCAGAGGAAAAACGTTCGAAAAATCGGTTATTAGATTTTCAATTACCAATTCCCTTAGAATTTATGTATGTATTTAAAAGCAAGCCTAGTATGGGATGAATTTCTAATATCAACTGGCACAAGGCGAAAATATATGACCACAAGTGTGGATCAAATTCACTATTCAAATATAATGATTCTAATGATAGGAGCTTGCGAACCGTTACACCACGTCGAGATGCCCTAAGCAGGACGGGTATTTATTGCCACTTGATATGAGATTCGAAATATTTTGCTTTTTCAAATTTACTGGTAAGAAATACAGGAAATTATTCATTTTCAATTTATTTTACATATATAACGGTGTTTGAAAAGTAATTATTTTTTACGACAAAGATATATGACAAGTTAAATTTATTTAAAATATCGAAATATAATCACCTTTATTTCCAACGATTGCAGCCCACCATGAAAGCAAAGAAATAAAACCAACAGCGACTTTTTGTCATAAAATACAGTTGAATAAATGAATCAATAAAGCAAGTTGAAAAAGTGTAAGGGATGTGTGGCTTTTATTATAATTGTATATTTCTCACTGGAATCAATATTTTCTGTTAGAGCCCAGGGAAAACTAAAAGTAGAAAAATTATTATTACATAGGTAGATTTCAGCAGCATGTAAGACGAGCTTAACACATCCTTTCTGTAAGGAAGTTTAAACTTTTCCCCAAAAAAAAGTTTAAGAAAAACTGTTTTTATCAATCTTGTTTCTAAATATTATGTCGCTTATGAAATGTTAAATTACATGAAACGAATGCAACATCGCTATTTGCTAATTATCACGGATAAAGGGCATATTTCAAAACCTTCAAACAGAATGACCTGATTTTTTCTTGCGTCTATTTTGAACTGCGTGGTGGGTACTGGCAGTATCCTCCTGGAGAATAACATCTTTTCTGTTTTCTAAACAGGACTCTTACGCTAAATTAGTTCGTTTACCTATTTATGTTAATAGCAATATTGATTTGCAGAGATGATCCATCCATGTCCCAGCAGTTCATAAAGAACGACACATTTCATATTTCACCATATATAAAGCAAGGAAATTCGTAAACGGTTTCCGTGTTTTAGAGTTAAAGCTGCTTTTGCATTTTGTGATAACACATCTTTCGTTTTTCTATTGTCATTGTAAACCCATTTTGCATCAACGATGAAAAAACAAATGTGGGCAGTTGTATGCAAAAGCGTGCAGCAAATGAGGAGAAATTGTGTTTTTCTTAAGTAAAAGAAAATCTTAAAGAATCAAATAATTTTTGAAGCTACTCAAATGATATAGCTGACACGTGTGCAAAAGAGGTATATATATTTTTTAACAGCTTGCTAAGAATGGTATCATCTGTGAAGAGAATTATCCAAGCTGGTTTGTACATTTTAAATATATATATATATATATATATATATATATATAGAGAGAGAGAGAGAGAGAGAGAGAGAGTCAAGGAAGTGAATATATATATATATATATATATATATATATGTGGGGGGGGGGTACACGAATAACAAATGTAACCCAGTCTAAATGACATAACGGCGTTATCTACCATAAACGAAGGATTTGCGGAGATACTTTTACATGGAATTTTCTTTGTCTTCAGTAGTGACTATATATATATATATATATATATATATATATATATATATATATATATATATATATATATATTCACTACCTTTGAGGTTCTCACACCCAGATTTAGCACTCTGGAAGAATGGGAGACTTTGTAAACAGTAGCTACTCCGGCATATACGCATCGCTCATTCAATAAGGAATAAGATCACTCTAGATACTGGGCGTGTATAAAGATATATGCGCTAAAATGTTTGCATTCTTCTACCGAACGCTCGTGGCGTAGAGGTAGAATCGCCGGCTGGCGCAAATTAGATCTGGTTTCAATCCTGGGTTAAAAAGCAATCGGAGAAACAGATCTGTCTGCGGATGACTATAGTATATATATATGTATACATATATGTATATATATATATACATATATATATATATATATATATATATATATATATATATGTATACATATATATATACTATACCGCATCACACCGCATGATATATATATACATATATATATATATATATATATATATATATATATATATATCATATGGTGTGACGTCATAAAACCGCAGCGCAAATTTAAGAACTGAGTTTATTAATTTTGGTAACTATTGCCGTTGCCAAGCGGAGTTTTATGTTAACACAAAATAAAATCTTCGGTGATGGTGGATGTTATAATATTTCAGTCTAAACAACCTCTCTGAAGATGGCTCATGTGAGAAAGAAAATCAATATATAATTGTCCAAATGTTGGAAAATTTTTGTCTTTATTTTCAACCGAAATTAAAGCAAAAATAACACGTATATAACGGCTCATGATTACACATAATAGACATTCATTGCCTCTTATATTTTTCACAGCATATGTTTAGAAAATATATATACTATTAATAAGAATACTTTAGAACATGTATAAACTAAACCTACAACAAAATTGTACATTTTGTTTTGACATTGAAAGAACACTTTCTCATTAGTTAATTAATAAAGGTGGTAATAAACGTTTTACTGAAAAAAAATAATTTTTCCCCTCTTTTTAATATCTTCTTGCATCGGAAAAAAGATTTCCAAAATTAAGAGGAAGTAGTGTTTTGTTTTTTTTATAAAACGATTATTACCATTATTATTAACTACCTTATGAGACATTGTATACTCTGTATAATTTGACCAAACTGTCAAAAAAAAAAAAAGCCAGCGGTTGTTTAGACAACAAAAATAATTTTTGTTGTCTAAACAACCGCTGGCTTAATCTAAACTTATTTATAAATGGAACTTTGTCTGTGTGAGTATGTGTGTGCGTGTCTGTGTGTGTGTGTGTGTGTGTGTGTGTGTCCGCTAACTATAGACTCCAAAATGCCTGAACCGATTTTCTAGAAAATTTACACAGTTGTACTATAGGCGTCTACGAGTGTTCGTAGCTAGGTTTTGTGTCGAGATACCCCCGGTAAATATCGAAAATCGATAATCGAAAAAATCGGGTTATAGAAGGAGTGGTCTGATTTTAATCAAATTTGATACACACACAAAGACATAAGAAACGATATTCAGAAGATTCGAGGTTGCAGTTCTTACAATAGTGCAGACAATCGATAATATATATATATATATATATATATATATATATATATATATATATAAGGCAAGATGTTTGTGTGTGTGTCTGTTTATCTGCCTGTATGTCTATTTTTTCAGCCCTTTTATTTTAGTTTTTGCTTCAGGTTTGGCTCTAAGTCGGTATAATTGTAGTTCATAGTCTCAGCCATGATACCATTTACTCAGGGGACTTATTTAGCCTTCAAAATTCAGTTGACGACGGAAAAACTTATTCGATATCGATACCAGGAAATCAAAATTTGACTTACATCCATTCACTTTTCTTTCAGTCTACGGTTTCGCTTTAATTGGAAACAACAATTGCATTTTAGGTTTTCGTACCAACGTCCAAAGGGTCTGAACTCCAGGACCATGGATTAGGTTTAAAGCTTTCCTGACACCCGAGCAACGCCGGGCTATACTGCTAGTTATTGATATAATTCTCCAAATATTCTATGAACGAAGTAAAAAGATTTTATCTGAAATTCTATTTAGTCGTCTCTGTATGTTTGAAAATTCTATTTAGTCATCTCGATATGATGTATTCAAAAACCTTCAAAAAAAGAGGGATTATTACGTATCTTCATCGACTGAGTTAATGATGTGAAAAAAAGTAATTGTTTTTTTTTCTTTAATTCGCGATGCAAGTCGAAAGAAGATGATTATCAAAATCCATTAAGTAAGTAATTCTGTAGATGATAACATCAAGATTAAAACACAGTAATAAGATAAAAAATCAGAATGTCAAAATGATGCAATAATCGTTGTTACGCTCCCCCCCTCTCAGTGAAATGGTAGTCTTCATGTAATTGATAAAGGTGTGTCTGTAATGCACCAATCCGAATTCAATAAACTTCCAATGTATTCACTGTAAAGTAATTGAATTGATCTTTGATAGAGACAACATCAACGTTTACCACCACTTTTAAATCAAGAAAAGAGAAAAAGCCCACGGTTGTTACCCCCGCGATTGCATCTGTCCTCTCCAGCTAATTTGTTCTGGAATCTACACACATGTCTCTATCATCATTTGGCGCCTGCACCTCAAATGACAAACTCCACCATAATGATAACACGAGCTCAACTTTCTTGGAACTTTGCACTTTCTGTATCGCTCTTATTTTATTTTCTTTATTCATTTTGGCCTCACCTGAGCATTATTATTGATGGCTTGCTCTGAGATAAGTTCCGGCCAATAATTCCGTATAATACCACAGTGACGCTTCTCGTTGGTACCAGATATCCCTCCTCTGTCACGACAGATAATGCAAGATCGAAGAATACACGTCAAGGCACTGACATCTTAGCATCTAATTCAGTCCGGCACCTGCTCTTCGCGGACGTCATACTCATATTCTTGCAAAGACCGTTATCTCCTTCCCCTCCATGCAACACAAAGAGGCTTTTCACGAAATAGGCTCAAGTTGCAATGTCATTTGTCTGCTCTGTGGCTCAGCCGAGTGAGGCCAGGTCGTTTATTGAAAAAGAGGACATATGAATTGTATTTTTACTTCTCCCTTTACTTAGGTTTCTATAACATTTCTTTGATTTTGTCTTATTCATTTCTTTTTTTTTTTTTCGTGTTTTATTCTATTTTACATTCGTTTATTTATGCCTTCCCTTCCTTTATCTGTTCTTTTGTTTTGTAAAAAATAATTTCTCTTTTCTTTCCTCGAATTTACTTTAACTTTTTTGATTAATTATTTTTCACTCTTTTTAGTCTGCCTTATTTCATTCCTCAAGCATTTTCTTTCATTTATTCATATCTATTTTATTCTCTTTAATTTACAAATTTGTTTTCCTATTTATTTTCAAATTTACACATATTTATTTTCTTTATTCCCTCATCATTCATTCTTTTTTCCTTCATTCATATTTGATTACTTTTTTATTTGTTTTATTCATTCATTCACCATTTTTTATTCATTCTTTCATTTAGTATTTTTTTTCTCTTTCGTTTTTTTTTCCATTTCTTTTTCTTCTTTGTGATATGTCTCTTCAGGACGTAGGCGATCATAACTTTCCACGTCTTCCTATCCCTGGTTGGTCTTAACAAGCTTTCTTCTGTTACACCAACCAAACACCGCTTTGCCATCCACCTGCTCAGGCCCTTCAAATATGTTATCCGTTGATTTCCTCTGTCTCTGTTTCTTTCTGATCGGAACTGTGAGGATCACATCTTTCTATTTCTGTCTTCCTTTTGGATGATCCTTAGAATTTATCTGTCTTCTTCAGATGTTCTTCCAGAATTTGTTTCCATTTAATATTTGTGTGTCCATTTCACTTTCTATTTGCATATATTCATTAAATTATCTTTGTTTTATATTTTTTGATCCCAAATATTTTCTTTTTTCATTGAATTGTATTTTTTTTCTTTTTCATATGTATTTGTTTCATGTCTTTTAATTATTCATTCAAATGATCTTTTTTTCTTTCTTTTTTATTCATCCGTATTACATTCTTTCGATATTTCTTCTTTTCTTTTTTTCATTCACTTATTGATTCTCATATTCATTGATACATTCTGTCATGGTTCTTTTTTTTTTCATTCGCTTTTATTTCTTTTTCTATTTCTTGATTTTTATGTACATTTTCCATTTAGTTATTTATGTATTTATTTCTTTGAGAATCTTCTCTTGTCTTTCTTTATTTTTAATTGTTAGTTTCTTTTTCTTTTCTTTCGTTTTTTTCCCCTTTCGCCTGTTTATATTTTTATCGTGACCGATTTTTCTTGCTCTCTTAGATAGTTTCTCTTTGATATTTATTTGGCTTAACACGACATAAATGGGATGAAACTGGGGACCAAGGTTACGCTAAGCTCATCTTACAAGCGGCTGGAATCTACCTACGTAAAAATCAGTTTTCTACATTTACTTTTCCCTGAGCTCCAACAACAAATATTGGTTCCAGTGAGAAATACACAATCATAATAAAAGCCACACATCTCTTATACATTTTCGACTTGTTTTATTTATTCATTCTACTTTATTTTCTTACATAAATTCTATATTGATTTATTTCCTAACGTTCATCTCTTTATATGTACTGATACAATGTGTTCTGAAAGGATGTTGGTTAGGATAAAAAAAATTCGAAAAATTGTACGTTTGCTTAGATTTTGAGAAGGGCTTTCGAGAACGTTTCATTATCATCTAGTATTAATTTTCATTTTCACTTCGTTCTGAGTTTTCCTTTTTTTAAACAAAGTTATTTGTTTAGCTTGAATATTTAGTTGCATGTGTTCAGAATTCACTGTTTTGTTTCTTAAAATTATGAGTTAAACGTTTGTGTTCAATATCTTGTCTTAATGTTTTGTCCAAATGTCTCGTTGACTTGGGTAATACAGAAGTGTACAGTTAGATATAGGATGTGCGTTGTGGAGCAGTGGATATCGACTTAGAATGAGAAATTGGGGTACCGAGTTCGAATTTCAGTTGAATTCTTTGCATTCACTTACGCACAAATACCCTTGGGAAAGGTATTAATCCGTCTCTTCCCTCCAGTTATGGCCTAAATATCAGGACAGATTGGCTGGCTACCAGTCTACCGTGAAAAGTAATGTCAACCTACTGCGGGATAATTTTCTGCCCAGTCAGTCATGTCTCTTTCGAGACATGATCGCTCAAGCGTGTATTACGTTTGGTACTTAACTGACTGACTGACAGTTGGATATGCTCTGAAACCTCGACATATTCAGGAAAGACTTTAAGATAACCAAGAATCTATATTGGCAGCATACTGTTTGCACACGGACAGGAAACGACTTCAACAAACTTAAAAACATAGAAATGGGCGTAAGACAAACATGTGCTTTCTCACCGGATTTATTTAACCTGTACAACGTAACAAATCCGGAAGAGCTCAAATCTTTGTCAGGAATTGTCATTGGCAGCCACAGTCTCAACAATATAAAATACACGGATGACACAGTGCTGATGGCAGACGCGGAAAGAAAAATGCGGGAACCCCTACTGAAGGTTGCAAGAGAAAATGAGAAAGAAAGACTGCGCATAAAATTACACAAAACTGAATGCATGATCATCAGTAAAAAGAAATCACTAAAATGTTACCTACAGCTCGGGGAAATCAAAAATGAAACATGTAAATAAATTTAAATTTCTAGAAATTGTTCTGACAGAGGATAAAAATGATACGAAGAGGCATTGGCATGGCCAAGGACAAATTTCAAAAGTTAACTAGAGTACTGAGAGCCAGGAAGTTTTCGTTAGAAACAAAAAAAGGGTGCTAGACTGCTATGGGATATCTGTCCTTCTATAATGAAGTCAATGTTGAATGCTCTCTTCAAAACTGTAGGAGAGTCTTGAAGTAGTAGAAATCTGGTTCTTCAGGAGGATGCTGAGAATAGCATGAGCCGAGCAAATGAGCAATGACAATGTGTTGGAGAGTATTTACACGAAAGAAATAACTTATACTAAGCATTAGGAATAGATAGCTAAGGTTTCTGAGATACCTAACGAGGAAGGAGGGTTTGAAGAAGTTAATACTCACAGGACGAACAGAGGAAAAGAAAAACAAGGGAAATAATCGTGAGAGAAAATTGTCTATATTTCTAAGATGAGGTAGTATTTACAATATTTGCATTATTCGGATTATTGTCCTGATCTTTTTGCTGGGAGTGGGTAAAATAATAGTTAGGCGGAAAAATATTAAGAGCGAAAAGGGAAATTGGCATGTAGAAGTACACGATCACCTACATCCTGAAGGGGCACTACACATGAAGAAGGTAGTTGCACGATCCTCTCTCCCATAACTCACACTTCTTAGGTGAAAACAGCGGAAAACTATCACAAGAAGGTTATTGTGACTGATACTTAAAACTGCATATTTAAAAGAGAAGCTATCTAATCCACGTTCATATACGTGAAATATTTCAATCGGAATGTTTCGGTGTTGTTGTTTTTTTTGTTTTTTTTGTTTTGCTTTGTTTTAGGCGGTTGAATTAAAGCCAATGAATTACAAAACAAATTTATCGAAATAAAATATCTTAAATCAGGTAAATTTCTTTGAATCTATCATGCTCTAGTCTTGAGTTGGCTGCCTGTCAAAATCGGACGCCACAGAAGAAATCATCATAATCTAGTCTCAATAAATTTATTTTCCTCTTCTATACGACGTGTACTTTTATGACGATCACCACTTATAGGCGTTCGTTAGTTCCAGCGAATTGACCCAAAGAGTTGTGCGTTCAATACCAGGCTACAGCAGTGGTGAATAAAATTACTTAGAGAGTCGGGTTAAGTCGGGTTATCTTTCATAGCTACCAGGAGCGGCTTCACATAAGGAATGATAATTATATACCACAGTGATTGTAATAAAGTGTTCGACTCGAAATTCCTAACACCTGAAAAAGATCAGGACAATAATCCGAATAATGCAAATATTGTAAATACTACCTCATCTTAGAAATATAGACAATTTTCTCATCTTTAACTGATCTGGAATAGGCATATGACTCAGTAGAGAACTTGGCAGTTTTCAATGCGATAGAAGAGCACTATATCAGCAATACTATTTACAGCATGTTGAAAATGTTGAAAATACATAGCATATTACTACTACAATAATTTACGAAAGGGAAAGGTTTTGACTAATCAAAATAAGCCCGTATTATTTACAGCTAACCTTGCAACTATATACAGTAAATGGAGAATTATTTCCAGTGAAACAAGTGAGTAAGTGATTGAAATAAATGAATATTATTTTAGCCTGAAGGCATGTTATATATTATCAAAGACCTGGTATAAAGGAAGTGTTAAAAGTCAAGAATAGGTAACTTTAAGACAAATGAAAAACGAAGGTGTGTATTTATACCGAGAATGGTCATTATAATAGGAAATAAAATGTTTTTTCTTTTTTGCAAATTTTCTAATCAATATAAAGTCCAACATATACTCAATTAGAGGGTTACATTTATTACTGTATGGTTCACACTGTAAAAAACCCAGGGGACGCTTGAGATAAGGATTTAGGTTAAGAAGCAGTTTATATGTAAAAGAAGGGAAGAAAACAGTTGACATTAGACTGTCAAGATTACAGTTATCGGGGAAGTATTTGCTGGGAAATCTGTTGTATACGGTTGTGGTTTGGGGTTCGTGAAAATGAAGATGTTTGTGTTATTTGAAACTATGTAGCATGGTGGTTCCTAGACATGAAGGCTGGACCTGGTGAAACAAGTGATACAGTTTATCCGAGCACTCTCCGTGGTAGAAGTGATAGAGCAGTGGGAACTCACCACATTCTTCCCGTGTGAGAATAAGATTGTAGTGTGGAAAATAATTAATCCCCCAACACGGTCACAGAGATACGTTTGAACTCCGTTAAGACTGAATAGTGAAGTCTAGGTATCTCCTGCCCAGAATATGTCAGCAGTACTCCATTTTCGGTCTGATCTGGCTTTTATAGTAGTAGAGGATAGCCTGTAATGTTTGATACTTACTAGAGTATTATAGGAAGTCTATCATTTTAACTGTATCTTTAGTGATCGATCGTATATAGGAATTACATTTCAGGTCGGGTGTAATTCTTAGGTCCAGTATCGCCTGAAGTCAGTGGACCTCTTCGAAGAAACATCCGTTCATCGTGACTGGTGGTGGTTCGGGCTCTTATTGGTGGTAATGGCATTTAACCAGTTTGGTTTTGGAAGCACTGAATGTAAGCAGCCATTTACCCCTACTGGATAGTTAGTGTTGGAGATTAACTGCCAATTTTTCATCGTCAAGTTTCTTGGAGGTGTACCCGTATATCCGCGATGTTTATAAATTATAATTATTGGAATATATTCTTAGCTAAATTAGAAAGAGGGTTGAACCGAGAATTGACTTCTGAGGGACGCCTGCCTTCACTGCTAGAGCCTCGGAAGGGTGGCCGTTAATATCTAGCTTCAGAAATCTACTAGTTACGAAGGATTTTATAATACAGAAAACTCTTCCAATATTTCCATAGCTGGAGAAATTGTTTGACAAACATTTATGTCACATTTTGTCAGAGGCTTTCGAAATATCTAAGGCTATGGTTCGTCGTCAATGGGTCGCTAATTATGTATGTCATGGTAGTTAGCCCGTTGCACAAGAGAGTGCCCGGAGATACTGCCTTAATAGTACCCATTAACATGTCATCCAGAGTTCCCACCTGAGACTACTGTGCGATTTAGAACATATTCACAAAATATTAGTACAATAGACGCGATATTATACACCTAAAAATATTATAGTCTCCTTTGGATTTACTCGAAGTGTATGTGTCAAGTCAGCCTAGAAGTGAGGGCAACGAAACTACTCATTGAGTCTAAAACATCGTACTTTCCAGAGACTAAGGACACCAAGAAAATATTTGTCATATACAGGAGGACTATGAGATGTATTGGTAGAAGGGAGTGACGAACGTTGCTCGATGTTGCATAAGCCTAATGCTGTCCCCATCTGAGTTAGAAGCGGAACGGAAACTTAGTCCTTAGGCAAACGACATACAAAAGAAATTTTGTCACAGACACAAGGTAAACATTTACTGTTGTTCTGGAAATGTTATAGAGCAATTTATTCAATGCTGGGTATTAAAGATGGGCATGATAGCTATAAAATTTTAACTTAGTATATATCTCAATATCCCTACCTTGAAAAGTCTAGATATTTGCTGGTCGACCAGTGTACCAAGATAGACTTTTAAAAACAGATGAATAATAAATGAATAAAAATGTTCATATCAGACAGTGGAAAAGTAAAATAAACACAAAAAAGAGACGGGTTGTCTAAGCATACAGATATAGGGACTGCTAAAGCTTGTCTTGGAGTAGATTTTTGACGAAACATATTTTCCTAGCAAATATAAATGGCATTCTCGGGATGGAGGGAGTCTCTGACCGAAACGAGGAATTATTTTAATGTTAGTAGTTTTCTTTCTTTTACATTCCCAAAATACGTACCTCGAAAAACGATTTTCAACCAGGTCCTAACACTCGCGGTTAATATACAATTATTGCAACGGCATTAAGATGTGCGTATTATGATGAGATGGAGGATAGATAAAGGGTGAGCCTCACCGTGAATATGTTAATATTGTAATAATCAAGGAACATCCCCAGGGAGTCCGTTCCAGATTACAACCTTTCTGGAACAGAAGAAAACTTCTTCCTTGCCAATGGAATCAACTTAGCTTGTGTGGGATGACGGGTCAAAGGTGTAAAAATTGGTATTGTTGCAAGCAATATATGTGTTTCAATCGAATATTTGCCAAGAAAATATAGTTACAAAACCGACTGGCTATTAAAGAATAAAATAAGTCGGTAGTTTTGTGCAAGCACCTGCACGGATACACGCGCGTTCGCGCGCACAGACACTCACACATATATATATGCTTGTGTGTGTACAATGTGCTATGCTAAACATATAAACACAAGCGCGCGCGTACACACACACACACACACACACACACACACACACATATATATATATATATATATATATATATATATATATATATATGTACTAAATGGATGATCTGAAGTGATTTAAACACACCAGGAAATATATTTTAAAATCAAATCCGGATGCAGTGTTTCGACCTTTGTAAAACTCCTCCTTTATTTTGAAATTTCAGTTATATCTAAGGTCCAATCGTGTGTTCTTAAAATTTTTGTTGCACGTTTGAAAATCATAAAAATGTTGGAGAATCTGTTGTTATAAAACGCCTGAAGATAGCAAAACGATGGAAACCAAGGTTGCGTAAACAACTGACTTTCAATAGGAAAAATATTTAAAAACCCTACATTATATAAGTATTAAGACACAATGACAATATGCTATTCTATATACTGATTGAAATAAATGCAACATACGAGACTCACCAATGAGTATATTTGCATTATGTATATAGTTTTATGATTGGGCGGATCTGCACTTAACTGTCATAGGGGAATTTTTGATCGAAACTCTGGTGCTTGACATCAGTAGACTGCTCAAACAATTAAATAGACCGACAAGATAAATACAGTCAGGTCATTTATTGATTATTCGTAAAAACTATGACTTTCAGACGAATTTCTTTTTTTCATAAGCCTTTCACAATATGAGTAGTCATAACTATTCACAACGTTCTATACTTTGCAGCATTAAACAATGTTTAGCTACATACAATCCATGTTTCTTTCTGTTCTAACAACCATTTGCAAAAGCTAGTTATGATTTCTTTTGACTTCAAGGGCCTTTGACTCGCATATTTTCTAAGCCTTTTTTCCTCATTGTATTTCAATTTTTCTGATTCTAAATATAATTTTTTGTTCCCATCTTCTGGAAATATTCTTCAGTGCTTGCACTTTCCGTCCATAGTATTCACAGTATCATTCAGTAAAACCATATCTTTATTTCTCCTCGACGGCTGAGAAAATTGTGTAATGTTTACATTCGGACTGTTGTAATTTTTGTTGTTGTTATAATAACGTTTCGACTGTTGCTCTCTCCAGCGTTCGTCTGGTTTATATCGATCCGAGTAACCTACAGGGAATTCCTAGCTAAACCATTATTTAATCTACGAGGATAGACTGTTCTTAATCCGCTGTCCATGTCTATGGATATCTTAGTTATTATTCTTAGTACAGTTCAATATTTGCTGCTTTCATTGAAACTAAATGCACACTTTCCGGTAGAGGGACTGAACTCAAAATCAATATATCACCAAATTCATGAGCTAATGTTTCAATTTACTTGAATATTGGCTCTTTTCTTTGATTTTTGAGAACACTTTCCACATTAAATTTCAAGCATTTCTAATGCACGTCTCATTTTACATTTCTTGATATAGTCAGTTTCGGCTGTGATATTAATTTTGTTTCGTCCATTATCACATATATCTTTGACTTTTGTCTTACTAAAGACAGTAATACTAACATTTCAGTTAATGAGAGTATGAAGAATGTTACATGCATATAAAAAAAATAATCATTTCACCCCAAGGAATGGGATAAAGCGAACAAGACGAAAGCAGGTTACTAAGAGTCTAATAAAAACATTATTAAGGATGTAAGTCAATAAAATAACAAAATTCAAGGAGACAGAAGAGGACGATTCATAGTGCAATTATTGTTTTGAAGGTCAAAATTGACTTTAAAAGCAAGAAGTCAGAAGCGAGTTTAGGAAGCGAGAAATTCGCGAGAAGAAACTTTTGGTTACATCAATTTCAACTTCAAAATAATAAGAGCGAGCAACAGAGTCCAAGCACAAATAACAAAATTCTAGTCATACAACGAAATTTAGAAATATTCTGCGCATAGGTAAATTCCCAAGGAGTGGAAAAATGGAATTCTTAAAATTATCTCCATTGTGATGTGAGAAACTTGCACTATATTTTCGTAACTTCTGAAGCTATGGCGAGATGTTGACATAGGCATATTGTTGTCGAAATATATTAATTCCATTCCCATAATCTCTGACACATGTCGTTGTCTGAATTGTGAGCTTCGACAGAAAATTTAATAAACTTGCAACGATTCGGAGGGAATGGTTACTATAAATGACGACAATGTGTTTATTTCAAAATTTTGATGTACGATGGTCGGTCAAACAGTTAAGCCTGTGCTGTAATTATAAAAGTTAATGGTAGAAGCACACAAATCTTACGTAAAGGATCACTAAATATACAGGATACCAAATCTAGTCTCCAACATATTCGCCTTTATTTTCAATCATGGTATTCCACTTTAGAACGAAAACATGCATACCCAGCTATTATAATAATCGTAACGGCTTTCCTATCTAAATGCGTGTAGCGTTTTTCACTTCCTCATCCTTGGAAAATCCAAAGGTCTAAAGAGATGAAAGTCTAAGGGTAACTGTGTGTCACTGTTAGGTTGTATAAACAACAGTTGACCAGCCATGCACTCTGATACCTTAGCTACTCCAGATTAGTGTGAGGCTTTTTTTTAATTTTTTTTTAATTGTATCATCCCGAGTAAGGCGATAATGCCACTGATGTGCACGGGGCTACATAAAAGTAAAAATATTAAGTAGAAGAAAGTGATTAGGAAAACGAACCAGTTAGAAAGGAGCAAGAGAAGGATTGGAATACAGGTGTGATGACAGCTGCAAAAGTGTAGAGAAAGAAAAGGATATACGGGGTGGTGAAAGAACTAGAGTCAAGTGGTTAATAGATGAGTATTGACATTGCATTTAAATTCCTGGAGGTTGTAGCCGTCAAGAAAGCAAGAATATGGAAGCGAGTTCCACAGGCGGGAAGTACTGTTCCTTTGTAAAACCAACCACTTGACTTGAATTGTGACTTTGTTCATAGAAGACTTCCTCCATAATGTAAAAACGTGCGCACGTTAAACTTTAATGGTTGCACTATTGGGTATAAAATCTAACAGTATGATTCCTTTTTATTCCACAAAACACATTGACCGTCTCCATCTTTAGAATGATCATTAATTTTGATGACAGACTTTCTAACTTGCGCCTACATCACGTGCAGACTTTCCATAAATATTCATTAACCTCATATAAATGTTTGTTGCTTTTTCTCCAAAAGAACAGAAACGAAAAAAAAACAACCTGTATTCTATGATAGATCTTTGGACACTGCATATGTCCAGTGGGACGGCCATTTTGAAAGAGCATTATAGGGTAGAAAAAGAGATGGTAAGTTGATAAAGTATTCTCCTGGGTTTATAAACAATTTATGGTCGATAAATAAAAGAAGACCATGAGAATTTTCTCTGATACTTTTAGTATTAACTTAGAATAGACATTAATTTTTGACTGACCTACGTGCCACCTCAGAAAAGTAATAAAATACAAAACAAAACAATTGAATGTTTTTGTAAATAAATAAAATATCGCTATTATTCATGCTTCAAACATGATTGAGATCAGGGTAAAGAAAGATACTACAATATATTACTTACAACCGTTAAACCTATAAGACAATAGTGGAGTTTTTCATATAATCATATTCTCTGCTTTTCTTGATTTCATTCTTTCTTTATAAAATTATTGCTTCTATGTATGTATTATTTGTATTATGCTGTCAATTTTCATCATATTTCTGCTATGGTCGTACTACCTCAGTCTGATGAATGTCCTTAGGCTGATTGTGGTGTGTTTCTCGTTAGTGTTTGGGCTGTACTTAACAAGACATTTTTTTGTATATCTCTTAAGCTGGGGTTTCCAGGGATTCTTTCAATGTGTTGTTTTGTTCCATTTTTTATCATTCTAAGTGCACCTACTATCACTGGCACCATTCTTGTTTTTAATTTCCCCATTTTTTTATTTCAATTTCCAGGTCTTTATATTTTGACAGTTTTTCGAATTCCTTGGTTGCTATGTTACAATCCGTTGGACAAGCTATATCAATTAATAGACAAGTTTTTTTCTATCTGGCTTTTAACAATAATGTCCGGCCTATTTGCTTCAATTTTTCTGTCTGTGTAGATGGTGTAATCCCATTTCTGTAACTGGTGCTGGGTGATGTTCATACCAGTGTTTGTTTACATATTTTCTATAGTGTCTGCACATTGTCCAATGTAAATATTGCACTACTCATTTAGGGCAAGTACAGAACATCCTGAGATTAGATGGTCTATGGTTTCTTGGTATTTATCACAGGACCTGCATTTTGGATCCACATTATTATGTATAATATTTACCTGAAAGTTCCGAGTGAAAAGACTTTGGTCTTGCGCTGCAAGAATAAAGCCTTCAGACTCAAAATTTAATCCAGATGCACGTAACCAGGACTTATAATCAGATCTGACACTTTCCATTGACTTTTCCATTTCTGTCTGTGTATTGTAAAATCCCATAAAATTGTTGCAGATGTAAAATTTCCTACGTGTGTAACAGGGTCTTGATGATGTTCATAGGATTTCTTGCAGTTTACTTTCGGTAAAAGTTGCATATTTTTCAAATCCAGAATACTGTCCCACTTTCATGAAGGGTTTTTATATTTAGTGGATTCCAATAACGTATAACCTGATACAAAATGACCAATTGTTTCCGAATGATTATCACCGAATCGTCATTTCCTACACACACATTTTTTCTGTATATCCCGCTAATTTCTAGTTAGTGAGGATTTGTTCTGTGCATCAAGAATAAATCCCTCTCTTTCAGCTTTTAACCCTGCACTACATAGCCAATAATGGGTGTAGACAAACTATATCAACTTATTTGGTAGGCACAGAATATTGCCCATAGAGAGGCATATCTTGCCATCGTTTCTGTACACGCTCAAAATAATTTGTTTTCTTTCTTTTTAAACTCTTTTCTGCTTTAATAGATGTAACATGTTTTACTTAAAGTTCTTCAACCACCTGAAATTCCATTTTGAATTTGTTGGAAAGTGTTTCTTAGTTCTTTCATGATCATATTCAGTATTCTGTAGTTTTCATCTATGAAGACCGATTGTTGTAATTTTGTGAGACAGTTCTATTCAAACTAATCTTTTGCCTCCTTCAGATCTTGATACATACAGATTATTATTATTATTATTATTATTATTATTATTATTATTATTATTATTAATTACATTTCATTTTAATGCTGTCATATATCAGTGCTGTTAAGATAACCACAACATTTCAAATGTTATACACTTTTCCATAGGAATAATATTTTTCGATAGATTCATTCTCATGAATAGAGGATGAATTAACAGGGAAATTCTATAAACTCTTGTTATAGTCTTACATCTGAATCGCTAAAGTTGAATTTACATTTTGACGTCTGCTGAATCTCATTCAGCATTCCATCGATTTCGTTTTTATTTTTATTTTTGAAATCGGTTGCATAAAATTATCCTATATTTTAACAACACCTAGTTCTGTGAAGAATTTAGATTTTATGTATTCATACGTCTGAACATAATTTCTACGTAAAGAATAAAAGTTCGATTAAAAAAGACATAAATTTATTAAAGCGCACATACATTTAAAATTCACTAACATCGGAATCGTCTAACGTAGATTCTCGTCCAGGAACATAAAAGCAAGTTTTATATGTGATTGTAACACAATAGACAATAAGGAAATAACCAAACAAACTGAAAAATAAAAATTGAATAAAAGTATCAATTTTTATTTTGCTTCCATTGACCTTTAATAATTATTTGAATTCATCGAAGCCTCTTCAGAATTTAACTCTACTCATGAGATTAGATTATTAAGGTCTCTTATATCAAATAACAACGCAAAATGCCAAATACATGTAGGGGATACTAGAATTAAAGTGGAAAGTGCGACACAGAGATCCAAAGACGAATTAGCATAATGAAGGACGCGTTTCAGAATCTGAGTTAAGTACTAAGACACAGGATAATTTCCCTAGAAACAAAGAAGAGAGTGCAAGATTTCTATGCGATGTCAGTTCTTCAATACGGGAGTGAATGCTGGGCAATATCATGGAAGATAAAGAAAAAACATGAAGCAGCGAAAATGTGGTTTTGCAGAATAACACTGAAGATATCATTGACCGAACGTGTGATAAATAATGAAGTTTTAGAAAGAATGTCACTGAAAAAAACTAATAGTGAACATCAGGAAGAGACAATTGAAGTTCCCGGGACTTGCACTGAAGAAAAAGGGTTTGGGGAACTTGATACTTTCAGGCCAGATAGAAAGAAAAGGAGACAGAGGAAGGCAGCGGATAACATATTTGAAGGGTCTGATCAGGTGGATGACGGAACGTGAGTTGCGTGGAGTAACAAGAGAAAACCTATTAAGAGCCAGCAGGGATAGGAAGACGTAGAAAACCGTGATCGCCTACGTCCTGAAAGGATAGGGCACATAGAAGAAGAAGATATCACAGAAACTAAATGAAATTGACGAAGTCATATACACCCAAACACATTTGTAGAAAGAATAACTAAATGTATAAAATTTCAGCGTTCCTTTCTTTTCAGTTACATCAGCGTAAACACTACTTTAGTCAGATTATGTCCTAAATAACAAAACGCATCTTAAGAAAAGGAAATCTACAATGGGGAAAAAGTGCTCGATTGCTATACGATATCAATCCTCTTATGTGCTAGTCAATGCTGAACAATATCGCCACGCATGAGGAGAAAATGAAGGCACAGAAATGTACTTCTACAATAACATAGCAAAAACGCAATGGACGAACTGAGTAAACATAAAAGAAGTCGAATATAAAAGGAGAGAACACTGATCCTTAGAATCAAGAAAAGAAAGCTAAAATTCATTGGACACATATCGAGAAATAAAGGCTTGAAAAACTTAATGCTCGCGAGGCACGTTGAGGGAAATTGCAGAGGAATTTAGTCACAATAAATAGGAAGTTGTAGAGTTTAACTTTCTGTTTTGTTTAACGGCATATCAACAACTGTGGGTTATTTAATGCTCTAAATGTTAGGGTGTTAAAGTATTCTTTAATGTTCAGCTAATGTTTAATGATGATTTAGTCAGATTTTACTGAATTGTTTTTTTATTCTTTTTTATTTTAGAACACTGAAAAATTCTTCTTGTTTTGTATTCAAAAATGTTTTGTTGAGAATATTTTTTGCCTTTAAAAATGTGTCATGGTGAGAATTTTTTCCATCAAAAATGTATTGTTGGTAATATTTTTCCTTCAAAAATGTATATTTTTTTCTATAAAAGTCTATTTTGATGTATATTTTTCAATAAAAGTGCATTTTTATACTTACATAGTCTTTGACCCGAATTTGGGCGTTAACTATTTGCTCATACATTGAATCCTAACAGGTGCTACCACTCCGAGTCAGGGTGAACCTGAAGACAACAGCAATTAAGAGTTGGTTATATGCTCCGCACAACCTCACAATCGGAGTCCTTGCTGCTAAATGCAGTTTACCATTATGTCCAGGGCCAGAAGTTGTAGAGACGCATAAAGTTTATACGGATAATTGAAAAAAAATTCATTCATTTCTCATCAATACATATCTTGACATCTATTCTAAAAATAAATAATTATTTGCACTGTGTACCTACGGGACGTGGGGGATTATATTTCACCGCAATTATCAATCCTTTAAATTTATAAGTAAGTTTTTTTTTAAATATCTATCTGTCTCTCTTCTGTAATGAATGTGCCCAAACAAATTAAGTAATGTCATTATCATTATCATTTATCCATCACACCGAGGTGGTGCATAGGACAGCAACGTTTTCTTGCTGTTTCTGTAACAAACTGTTTTTTACGGGGAAGGTTTGTTAGCCTTGCGCCCAACCCCCAAGCTTGGAGGACCGGTGGAGCATTCTTGGTCCTTACGTTTACAGCACCTGATATTCTCAAATGGTCACCATTTAAGTACTGACCAGGCTCGATGTTGCTTAACTTCGGCGGTCGGACGGGAACCGGTGCCTTCAACACGATATAGCCGTAGACTATTAAGTAATTTACTAGCTGTTAATTGCCTTCAATAAGCTGTGTGAGTTTCAAATTTTCTAAGCTTTCTTTTCCTATTGCAGCTCCTAGAAATTTCAAACGTCTATTTTTGTTCTTATTACATGTTTCCATTTTCCTAAAACTTTCTAGAGACTCACATATTCTGTCAGTGACTTTCTCACCATCCTTTTATAAGTGAAACATAGGAGGATTCCCAAAGCTATGCAAATGATCAAAAAACCGAAAAGAAATCGTCCAAAATAAAAGAGTACTTAAATATAAAGTAATACGAGTTTTCCTGCATGGATGAGAATAATGGACAATCTGCCCACATATGAAGAAGAGATTTGAGAACACAGGAACATGGTTTTGCAGTAGGATGCTGAGAATACAATGCAACGCAGAAGTTTTAGAGAAAGTAAAAACAAAAAGGCTACTTATATTTTGCAACAGAATGAGACAGTTGAAATATATAAGGCCTATTATGAGGAAAGTGAGGTTTCAAAAATCTTATACTCACAGGACATATTAAAGGCAAGAGAAACAGATGAAAACAACCCATAACTTACTCAGTGAGCATGACTAAATAGATAACGGAACAAGATTTATTTAGGAGAGACTAAAATACAAACATTAGTAAGAGCTATCAAATAGCGGAAATTTCAGAGAGCCATAATCGGCTATGTATATAACGGTACAATATACATCGAATAAAAACAAATTTACATAGCAGATCAGTATTCATTACTATATGTATATAAACCTGCGACCCCTATCAACATAGGGGAAGCCACCAATTGTTCTTGTACGTCTTAGCCGCCTCAACCACAAATGAATTCACAGTCTAATCGAAGTCAAATCAATCAAATCAAATCAGGTTATAATCCTGTCGAGTGACACACATTTTCGTAACAAAAATTATTGGAAATAATCAGGCCGGTAGAAAGTAATATATAAATATATAACTAAAAAAGATATCTACTCAATTACGAGTATCGATTAAAAATAATATTCAAATAAAAAAATGAAATGTTGGTTGTTAAAACTATTTCGTTAATCATATATATATATATATATATATATATATATATATATATAATTTTATATCATGTGTGTTATAAAATCACTACAAAATATCTGTTAGGAGACCGTCTGTAAGAAAATAAGTGTGGTGATGCAATTTACTTCTTTTGAAAAGGCACGATTTATTGCTTCTCATTCGCACTGTAAACTCTAATACGAACATTTCAGAGTGATTGGGTGTCAATCTGAATACAGTGCCGAAGATCTAGATGAGTCTAATAGAGATTACGAAGGTACGGCAACTCGGAAAACTGATTCTGATCGTTTTGAATCAGAAAATGACTGAATGTTTGGTGAGGTTCAGGCCAGCATTTATAACTTTCCTTCCAAGTCAATCAGGGAGAAAAGAGAATGCCTGTTGAAAGACCATATATATGGCAACTGTACTCTGAACCACGCCACACAAGCAGGAGAACCTGTCAGAAAATTTCTGTTACAAAATCACCCACTCATAGATGGATACGTGACTCCCAAATGTGCATTATCCTTGATGATGATATGTGGGAAGCAATTGAACGAGAGACCAACAAGCCTCCATGTAACACCAAAGATGACCTGAACGTAAGCATAATAGCAGCATTCACCAACTTAAACAAGAATATTGTTCAGAAGAAAAGTAGAAGATTCTGAAATCTCCGGGAGGTTGTGGTTTAAGCAAATGGCGATTTTATTAAATAAATTTACTCTTTCTTATTTCAAGATATTAATGGTAAATATAGCTATTAAAATAAGATATCTGTATTATTTTAATTTTTGCGTAATTTAGACGACAGTTTAGGTATCGCACCTATATAGGGGGCGATAGGTAAATTGTCCTCTAAATTACCCAAAAATTGAAATGACACATATTTTGTCTATGTATCTACCTTTATATATATATATATATATATATTCATATATATATATAGTCATTACTCATACATACATACCATATATATATATATATTTGCAGAGAATCATACGTATATATATATATATTGCTTTTTTTTCAATTGGAGTAGGTAGACTGAACTATCGCCCGGTTCACACTCCACCCACGTCTATTGAACAGGTGTAGAGGCTCTTACCTTGTTCCCTGTTTAGGATGTAGTTTCCGGTTTTCTCTTTTCCAGTCTTTTCACTTTTCTCTTTTGTTAATTTTTTTTCAATTGGAGTAGGTAGACTGAACTATCGCCCGGTTCACACTCCACCCACGCCTGTTGAACAGGTGTAGAGGCTCATCCCTTGTTCCCTGTTTAGGATGTGGTTTCCGGCTTTCTCTTTTCCAATCTATTCACTCTTACGTAGCCCCCTGCACACCAGTGGCCTTACCGCCTTGCTTGGGGTGATGTGATTAAATATATATATATATATCTTAGAAGTAGTACAAAGAAATAAATTAACAGTCCGTTGTTTGTAGTAATTTACTTTGTGAAGATGCTTGATACTTAATAGTGCATTATATATAATAATATTTTTAATATAAGTGTTCATATCATTTTCGTGCAACAAACGAGTAGTTGTGTTTCGATGCCAGTTTATTGTCACCTCTTCAGACCGTAATCTTTTTTCTGTTAGTGATGATTTTATATGAAAATAGAAAACAAGGCTATGATGGATAGGAGGAATGCTATTATTAGGGTGACGTTTTATTGAGAATTACCATAACAGAATATCAGTTTACACATACAATTGGCAATTAAAAGAAGTCAATAAATCCCCTACCGTAAAACGAAAATACAGGAAAAACAAAACAGAACATGTAAACCTTTTACATGAGCTAAGTTTTCTATGTTTACAGGAACATTTTCAAATTATTAAATTCCCGAAATTAAACTAGCTAAAAAACGAAACGAATTTATCGTCATCGTCTAACATATATTTTAAAGTATAGTTAAATTATTTTCTAATATAATATAACTAAATCTCATAATCTATTATCTACCCTTTGCATAAATATATTGATTCTTCCATTTATGAGAATTAATTTGTTTTGGTTAACTCATATATTAGCTACTAGTTCGACTACGTATGTTAGACATACATTATAGTTTAACCCTTTCATGTTTTTTTTATAATTGTTCCACCACTTTAAGTGATAACAACTTTAAAAATCCTGTAATCGTATCAAGAATACATGCGGCACCATTGCAGACATGCTAATATACAAAACTATACATCCGAAAAGTTCATAAATGACACAAAAGGGCCTGTGTTTCTTTGACATCTTAATTCTCTAATATCTACCCTAATAATCTCCTTCTGTTCATGATGATCCTGTTTTCTATTAGTCGATTGAAGCAAACCCTCTGAATTCTACCACACAAAGTTAATAGACTGGATATTGTAAAACTCGTGTTTTTTTTAAATTTCTATAGATAATGGTTCGTAATAGAAAATAAAATTTCAGCACCGAAACACAACAGTTCTTGTGTTGTAACAAACTACGTTTTTATTATAAAGACTTACAATAAAAATATTATTATATACATATATATATGTTTGTGTGTGCATGAGTATGTGTGATTCAGATGACGCTTGCTTCATGAATGAACAAAATAAAAGAACAATGTATGTGAAGTTTATTAAGAATCGTTTTTTAAACAGACTATGTTTAGAAAGTCAAATCAGTCTGTAATCACCAGTCAGACTCCACATCTCTCTGAAGCCAACTGAAAATACCTATTACTTCTCTATTTATTCAATACAAAGGCATACTCACCGGAATATAATTTACAACGGAACTCTAAGTTCAACTGAATTGAGGTTCATCACAGACAATACAAATATAAATTGAAACATTTCACAATGAAAGACATGATGACATTCTAGATATTGGAAACAATTTTCCTTCGGCATCATTCTCAATGTGCCTATGATAGCTTATTTCGCCATAATTGTCCTGCATTCATCAAATAATCTGTATTGTACATTCTAGTTAGCATTGTTCTGAATGTATGCGCGCTTGCTAACGCACAAACACACGAATACGCACGCGCCAATACACGCTCAATTTATCGTTTTTCAAACGTTTTCTATTTTTATGCACAGGGTACTTATCTTTGTATGTTTTACATGTTTATATAAATATTTCCATACAAAACTGCTGTTTTAACAATTCTCGCATAGCATTTTGGGCTAGCATCAAAACTTTGGAACAAAAAAACATTGCTTTTAGAATCTGTTACTATCATAATGAATGAGTGTTCTCTAACGTAAGCTCATTTCCTTAAAAGTCCATTGAAACTCCCTTTTCCTTAAGTACAATGCATATATCTAATATATGGCTAAAATGCTGGAAGAAGGGTTCGTTTATTGTACCTCCCACAGCCATATCTGACTCCCCCTGTTATAATCTATATTTTCAAGGGGAAAATAAAACCAAAATATGGAGTATTGCTTCCATATCCAAGATGGAGCAATCCAACCTTCACTTGCTCCCTCAGATTCTATTGCAGACGAAATGGTAAAATACTCTCTATGGTCTATCGCTACTTTCATGGCATGTGCTTTAACGAAATATATTCCTAATCTCAGCACCAGCTACCTTTACAAACACGACAGTGAATCATTTTTACCCATTTCGTAAATCTATAATAAGAAATAAAGAAAATTCGAAAATTCTATCGCTACTTCCGTGGCATGTGCTTTAACGAAATATATTTCTAATCTCGACACCACTAACCTTTACAAATATGACAATGAATCATTTCTACCTATTTCGTAATTCTATAATAATAAATAAATAAAAATTCAAAGCTTCTTTCAAATAACTGCTGGTTTTTAGCATATACAGATTTTTTCCAATCACAACAATCTTAACCTCTTCAAATCTCGGGTTAGCTGTTTATAATAACGCTTATACAACAACACAGAGTAATCATCAAATTGATTAGCTCCTGGCATGGTGAACATTAGTATAAAAATTCGACAGGATCATCTAAATTGTAACGCGTTCAGCTCGAGGGCGATAATAGATCTCTAGCCTTTTGTTGCCCTAAGTAACCTTTGACTTTTACAACGATACTTGTTCTAACATCAATTCAAATAAACACTTTAACAAGTTCACTGGCTGGTACTCACTGCATCTCCTGTCCCCAATGAGTGAGTATTAAATGCTTCCGACTCACTTTCATGATTAGGCATTTTAGAAATTTTTATCTTTAGAGTAAGATGTGCGAAATATTGAGACTTTGATGCGACTGATTTACTATAGATATTTTATGAAAGTGATTTCTAAAAATCAAATATTTTTCATCAATTAATAAATATACTTCTATTTGTCGTGTCCCTTAATGACGTTTAAAATCATCGTTTCTCATAACAATCTCTCTTTTGTAACGCTTAATGTATTTTGCTGTTTGATTATCTCCCGTAAACAATGTTCCACCATACATTTGCTCAAACTCACTAGGTAGGTTATGCATTTTTCAGTCTCAATTTTACCTTCAGTATCAGGTGTCGATTTTGCCCATGTTTTAACTATTTAAGTTTTATCTATTTTTGTGTTCTTCTGAATAAAAGATCATAAATAAACGACAACATAAGAAAAACCTGACAACACTAAAAACAAAATTCCCTTGAATTTGGGTAAAAAAAAAGTGGCAGAAAGCGCTTGAGACAGTTAAAATTCTTTAATATTTCCGAAAAAACTAAATCAAATTTAATTACAACTTCCATGTTTAATATATATATATATATATATATATATATATATATACATCCGGTGAGTAAAACCGCGGTCGACTTTTGGCTCACTTTTAGATTTAGTTCGTGTTTTTGCTCTACTTTCGTATTGAGCACTTGAAATCTTTTTCATAAAATGATGAGGCCCCAGTGGATTTTGAAGGAACTCTTCTTCAAAAAATTAATCACAAAATTTGCGACGCAACAGTCAAAATAGGATAAAAATTACAACACCAGAAAGAAAAATACCCTTGCAAATGGTTATATAAGTGGCAGAAAGCGTATGGAAGAATTAAAATTAGGAAATATGTTTATATCGCATATATCTTACAAAACAAGGCGGAAAAATATTTTGCTGAAATTATTTCAATCTTGTCGGATATATTTAAATAGATATATTTCGCTATACATGTATACTATGTTTTTCCTGCATCATGGCATTGTGTATATATATATATATATATATATATATATATATATATATGTGTGTGTGTATGTGTGTGTGTGTGTGTTTTAACGAAACTTGGTTGTAAACAACCGACAATTTGAAATGAACTGTTTCAACATTATTTTTTATCGATAGTCGTATTTAAGTAGATCATCAGGTTTTTAATTAAACAGTATTATATATTTATATCTACTGGCCTGATTATTTACGATAAATTGTTATTACGAAATGGCACACATTTTCGTAAATAGTTAACTTCCACCAAACTGGGGTGAAAACACTATGAAATATGGAAATATATACATAAAAATAAACTTTTATAGAAAAATATACATTTTTAAGGAAAAATAATACCCTGAATACATTTTTGAAAAAATTATTCCATAACACATTTTTGAAGAAAAGAAATTATTCCTTGCAAAACATTTTTGAATACAAATACAGACATTTTCAGGTTTCTAAAACAAAAAAGAATAAAAACAAAAACTTTCCTTAAAATCTAACTAAATAAAACTTTCCACTATAACCAAACATTAAAAATTACCTTAAAACACCACATTTTTGGCCCTAAATAACCCACAGAGGTTGATATGCCCTAAACAAAACTCAACTTTATATATATATATATATATATATATATCGCTAGAAACTATGTAGCGATCTCAGAAGAAGAAACTAATATTATTCTAGCTGCGAGAAAATCCCTCTTAATCCTTAATGAATATACCTGGACAAAAGTCAAAGTAGTAAATTTGACGTTCCCATTTGGACAGCCCAATGTGCCGATTTAATAGGCATCTATATCCTGGACACCCTGGGTAAGGTTGTAAATTCTAAACAGGTAGGCCTATATCGGGATAATGGACTAATGTTCATCCCGAATAGTAATGGTCCCTTGACTATAAAAATCCAGGAAATCATTAAGACTTTCAGTATGCTAGAATTTAAAGTAGAAATCGCATCCAATTTAAAGATAGTGAATTACTGAGACATTACCCTTAACCTTGACAATAATTCCTTTTAACGATAGAATAAGGACAATGAAATCCCTAGCTAAATCAATATTAATTCTAACCAACATAGCGCCATTATAAAGCAAATACCGAAGACTATGAATATTACTATTAATCGATTATCCTCTAACCTTAAAATTCTTAGGAATAATAAAGACTGTATGATAGGGCCCTCCAGAATAGCGGATATAAAGTGTTCTGTAAACTATTAACTATTAACATTGGGAAGATCTTCCTTAAATTAATAAGTAAGCATTTTCATGGAGATAACCCCCTGAGTAACATATTCAATAGGAAAACTATCAAGATTTGTTACTCGTGTACCAATATTTTTAGCTCCCATAATAACCAAATCTTGAAGAAGTGTAGGGAACCCAATACAGAAAAAAATGATACCCCCTGTAACAAATAGCTGTCCGGCTGAGTATAAGTTTAGATCGGAGAATGTGATCTATCAAGCCACCATCTATCCTAAGCACTCTTTCACCAAGCCCAGTTTAAGATACTAAACAGTTCTTTCTAGAAATTACTGGGAATTAAAATAAAGTAACCTTGATTCCTAGATAAAATGGGAACTCATAGGCAAGGGTAGGAACCCAAATAGCTTAAGAGATAGGTGTAAACAATGTTTGAGAGAAAAAATTAAAATTTTAAAATTTCCTGACCAAAATATACTCCTAAACGACCGAAGGGAGATCATAAGTATGTGTCGCTATAGAAATAAGTATAAATTGAAATAATTATCCTATTCCCCCAATTAGTCCTAATAAATTATATATATATATTGTGACATGAGTTAATAAATGCATCAATGAGTGTGTACATATGTATAGTATTATTATTCAGGTGTTAATAAAACAGTGCTTAATGTATGAACAGAGCTGTATTATATATTAGGTGCTGACTTGGCGGCTCGACTACGTTATAGGTGCTGACTTGGAGGCTCGACTACAGCCACTTCCCCACCGACGAAATGTGGCCTCCCTTTGTCTGTTCTATAAGTACTTTCATGGCTTCTGCTCCGACGAACTTAAGTCACTGGTGCCTCTGCAACAGGTGTTTACTCGTGCAACCAGTATGGCAAATGCCTCCCACCCATTCACAGTTACGTTAACCAAATGCAGACGACAATTCTACTCCTGCAGCTTCTTCTCTCGCACTTCACGCCTGTGGAACTGGCTCCCATATTCTTGCTTTTTGATGGCTACAACCTCCAGAAATTTAAATGCAATGTCAATACTCATCTACTAACCAATTGACTCTAGCCCTTCCCCCACCCCGTATATCCTTCCCTTTCTCTCCCCCCTTGCAACTGTCATTACACCTGCATTTTCATCTTTCTATTGCTTCTTTCTAATTGGTTTGTAATCCTCTTCTCCCTCCTCTAATTAATTTTCTTTCAGTTATGTATTAATTTTCTTTCAGTGACATTTACGCCTTGCCCGGGGTGAAATGATATATATATATATATATATATATATATATAACTTGAGATCGGAGATTCTTCATTTTCATGCTCATAATGAAGGTTTGAATACTTACTTTTCGGCACTATATCATAAAATATTCTAACAAACATCTACATGCTACATTTATAGTATGTAAATTTACGAACAAGACCAAAATATTCCTTCCATCAGACAGAAACTAACGCTAGATTACGCTTGCCTAGTTACATTTAAGTCTGTTTTTTTCATTTTTATTTACGTATATTTTCGCCTACCGTTGTTATTGAAACTCATGACGTATATTACATATTGATTTACCTAGACAAACCCGTTAAAGCCCTTTTGACATATAATTATAAATACCAGAGAAAATTCAGAGAAACAAATCGAAAACAAATAATGTTTCAGGCGTTGTCACAATATTCTTTCTTTTTATTGATATTGCAAAGGTCGTATTAATAAGAAATCGTTTAGATGTCGCCATCCATATTGTTTTGTTTTCCTCTCTATTCACCAAATCTTTCGTGACGTTAAAATAGAAAAAAACATTCAAGAAAGTTTGGCTGCTAAGACTTTTTCCACGCTCTGTTAAGTTTTATATATAACCAGATCTTTATCGAATAGTATAGCAAATTTTTAGTTAAATAGAGGAAAGAATTTCAATACTCAACAACAGGTATTACATTAGTAGTCCAACAAATATCTAACTGGTATGGATTCAACAGCAATTTATTGTGAAATTCCTAGACTTGATTCCTCCTATAATTTCCCTCGCAATTTTATTGCAAGAGGATATTGAGGATGTTGCAAAGTTCTGTATCAATTAAGCATAGATCTTACTGGACGCAAAATATTCGCACACTGAGTGTTATACACTAACTTTCCAATAACTTCAGTCTGAAATCTTGAAATGCATTACTGACAGTATTCTATAAATATTGTAATCTTTGCTGATTTTTTCAGAAATGTTCCGTGTGTCCGCGCGCCCTGCGGCTTTCCTCATTGTCTGATGTCCTGACCTAAAATATTCTATGAATTATTTGGTCTCAGACCGATAACGCAGTCCTTATTGCAATGGATAATCTTTTTTTTTCTCCAATATTTCCCCACATCTGAAAGAGAGTTTGACGCCAGTTTTTGCTATTTTGAGAGAAGAGCTTTTCATTAACAATGACATCGAAAAATTAACGAGTACGAAACGTAGATAAAGAAAGAGGAATAATACAGTAACTTAAATTCTTTATCACCAAATAGAACTTTTACGAATACATCTTATATACATGTATCGGTCATGCAGCATGGTATCAATATTTATAAATTAAATGTTTTTTAACAAAGCCACCAGAAACAAACATACACCATTACAAGAGATTATTTATTGGCTGAATAATGTCACGTGGTTTAATATTCATTGATTTCTGGCTGCGTTAAGTGTTTACTTTGAATAATTTTACATCTTTTATATCCTATATCGTTTCAGTGTATAGGTGAACATATCTCTAAAAATATTTTTATTATCTCTGAATTATCCTTTTTTTTCTTTTGTAAATATCGTGAAATAGTTTCTCGTTGCCGTCTTTATGATTTTATATTCAGATTATTTCACTTAGATGAATTATTACCCAATGTCTACCCCTGTAGTTAACATATAGAAGGGAGTTAATTTTTCTAAGAGCGTCGTCTTTTGTATTCACAATCGCACAAGTGATTACAACCAGGGTGAAATGTTAAGGTGGCTTACCATTTCTATTTTACGTGCTCATACCTGTTACTCTACCAACACATTTTTAAAACTCAAAGACTCAGAAAGCAAGATTCTTTCAATTATAATTGATTTTGATTTTACGCATTATCAACACTTTATGAGTTATTTAAACCCGAAGTATATTTCGGATTGAAGGGCGTTGCTTATAGTACTCGGTGTTCCTAAGAGGATCCCCACCTAAATAATAAACGGCCGTGACGCTGCTTACCACCTGTTATCAAACGAGATGCAATATTTTCAGCAGTAGAATAGAGAAGCTAATTTTAACTAATTACATTGGGATGTGCGTTGTGGTGCAGTGAATATGAGGAGGAGAAATTGGGGTAACCGAGTTCAAATTCCATCTAAATTCCTTGCATTCACTTACGTGCAAATACCCTTGATAAAGGTATTAATCCGTCTCTTCCCTCCAGTTATGGGTTAAATAACAGGGCATATTGGGTTCTATAGACGTGGCAGGCAACCATTCTACCGCAGAACGTAATTTAGAAAGAAAAGATATTCAATGCAACATACCCCACTCAAGAAAGCACTTATCTTTGAACACTTTTTAAGATACAAGTTTACACAAGGATTTACTTGGAACTTATATATAAGATCCATCGATGGAGACTCCCGAAAATGGTCAGTTAGTTATTCGAATATATATATATATATATGGGAGGAAGCGTATGTGTGTGTACTTATGATGTAATATTTCGAAGCACAACCAACATTTGTGGGTGAATCTAAATTCTCATTTTATAATACAGACTTGACACCAGCATCAGATTACGATTAAGTGTAGGTGACTGTTTGGTAAGTTTATGTTTTTCCAGAAACTTTATCTATATGCCGGCAAGAGGATGTACTCCTGCTAATACAAAGATGCATGTTGTTCATGCATGATGAGGGTCTAGCACATTTTAGTCATGCTTTTCATAATGCATTGGATGACATTTACCATGAAAAATGGTCAGGTAGGAAAGGACCATTTTCATTTCCTGTATGATCACCCGTCTACAATCCTGTGGATTTTTTTTTATCTCTGTGAACACCTAAAAATTGGTTAATGCAGCAAACATAAAAATGTAGAGACGCTTTATCAACGTTTCATTGATGTCTGTGAAACCTTTCAACACATGTTTGGTATATTTAAAATATTCAGTAATCCAAAGGGTGCATGCGTGTGTAGAAGCATGCAGAGGACATTTTAACATTTGTTATGTTTTCTTGTGTGGATGTATATCGATAGTGTTTTGGAAATATATTTATATGGATATTTCACCTTGTTTTAATGCTATGAACCCGGAATTATATTTTATAAAATTATTTTGGGATTGCATCATAACACTGTCTAATGTAAATTTTGTACTTTATAACTAAAAAATGAAGCATTTGCAGATATTTTTCTAGACGTTTGTCCCAGTTATAGGGTGAGGAACCCACTCGCAAAGATTTTAAAAGTATTTTGTGTGTTCACATTAGTCATTACATTTCTTTATTTCAAGAAGAAATTGTTCTTCATTATAGATAATTTTTCTCATTATATAATATAATAACGTTTTTAATTCTACAATAGTTAATACTATTACAAAGATATTTCCGGTGTAAAACATTTTTCGATTAATAGCACTTGAAAAGTTCTATTAAAGAGAATGAAATCTTGACAGATTATTAACTTGCATTCACATTATCATGGTAATCCAACTTCGAACTAGATTTCGACATTTTCTGAGAAATTAAATGTCCTTAACATATCTGTCGGTAATCACTGAAGACTTTAAACTGACAGTACATAATACTGATTTATAAAGCTACATAATTGTATCGATAAGCTGTCTCTAATACAAATCATTCTCCGCCATAGAAATAAACAAATGTTTAAACACACGCGTGCGCGCACACACACACACACACACACACATATATATATATATATATATATATATATATATATATATATGCATCTACGCATTATTCATTCAGTAATGAAATATAACACTCTCACTACTGGCGTATGAATACATGATATATCACCCGCTAAAACTCTGCCACCTACTACCGAGCGCCCATAGCTCAGAGGTAGAATTGCCGAGTGACGCCAATTCAGTCGGGTTTCAATCCCGGGTAAAAATTATAGGATGTTTAACCGTATTGATGAGGCGTGATACAGCAAAACAGATCTGTCTGCGGATGACTATATATATATATATATATATATATATATATGCTAAAAACACAATAATAATAATAATAATAATAATAATATTAAATATTGTTATTGAATAAGTCAATCTTAATGAGAAAATAGACATTCAAAGCAACATAACGCCCTCAAGAAAGCATTTATCTATGAACGCTTCTTAAGATACAAGTTTACACAAGGACTTAATTGGAACTCATGTATACGATTGATCGACGGAGACTCCCCAAAATGGTCAGTTCGTTGTTCGTTCCACAAAGTATCTAACAATCGCTAATACATCGTTATTTCCATGGTAGATGCATTTCCGCTCGATATTCATTACTTCCGTAAGTTCTGATTTTCAAATTTATGACCCTCCACTCTCTTCACAATTTAGCTAGGCTAAATTTTCTTTGAGTCTCTAGCTTACATCTGTAGAACAAAACACACCATTTTATAACACGTAATATTTTGTGTCATTGACTTCTTAGCAATGTTTTTGTTGATAAAGTATTATTTTTAAATTAACTTGTTTTTATAGATATAATTATGTTTTGCTCTAAATTCAGTCAAAATAAGCATTGTCATCCTTTCCCATTTTAGATTACAATAAAATAGAAAAATTGAGCTGAAAATAATTATTTTAATAGGACAAAAATATATCTAATTAGATTTTTCTCAATCCGTGCCGAATTATTAAAATAAGTGAAAAAATAGTAAGTTTGCTAAATTAGTTTTATTATTGATATAAACATTAGATAATTATTCGAGTATTTATTTTGTTCAGGGCCCTATGCAGCTGTATTCAGAGTAAGTAAGTGTTGACGAGGTGGACTTCATATAATGAAACAAGGAACGTTAGAAAATACATGTCTGAACAAAAATTTTGTTTATACATAAATTTTGGTACGGTTAACGAACTTCTTTGTCTATATTCTTAGGATGGTTATACAGCTAATTATAGAAATATTGTTTCTAGATATATTCTTGTTAGTTGCCGTTTATTTTATAAGATTGTATTGCCCAGCAATATCATTCACAGAATATTTTTTTAATCTGCTCTTTCCGGAAATTGAAATACTCATTCAGTTTCTAGCTAAGAACGTAACTGATATCGAAACCAAAAAACGCTTCACTGTAGAAAAAAATAGTGATCAATGAATAATTTGGAAAGAGATTTAAACTCCTGAGCACAAAAGAAGTGAGTGATGGTGACAATTAACTGGAAAGAAAAATGTTTCAGAGGTGACATCAATAGCCAAGCTTCTGGCAGCGGAAACCTGATAATGGTCTCAAAGTGAAGGTGGAATTACTAAGCAGAAGCCCTTTAAATGTGATATAAGCTATGCTGTGCATTAGTTTATTTTTGTGATTTAGTGAAACTACTGAGAAAGGAAAGGTTATATGTAGCGTTCTATCCTGAATCTAAATGCCCGGATCCCAGGTTCAGTTCCTCAATTACTTAACACAAGGGCGAAATAAAGACAGAATGCAACGTGTCAGGTAAATGAGAAAGAATAAGCAAATTAGCAGACGGGAGGAAGAACATTGGTTTAGGAAATGAGAGCAAGTTTTATTTGATGGAACCATGGAAGATATATAGGTAATTAACTTAACAGTAGAAGGTGGTTGGAAAATGATCGGATTACTTTCGTTTTTCAAGTTTACCGAAGCGGATTTACATAGAACATCTGCCTAAGAAATTCTAGGTTACACTTTGGGAAGAGAACTGAATGTTGGTTTCAGGGGAAGTACGTAACTGCCTCATCCAATTTAATTGAATGGTAAATATTTAGAACATAGCTTTTATAAAATATCATTCAATGTTACACTATTTATATTATTTATAGTAGTACCCTCTTCCTTGCTGCAATTTGTACTATGTTTTGGCCGTTATGCACTACGGCCTTCTTCACGGCCTTCTTCAGGTGCTTGGAATTTCGAACCGAAACCTTTATTATGATCTCTGGGGTATACTATTCTCATTCCTTTTGCGAAGCCGATTTTGATGGAGATAACTCATGACTACCAAAAGAGGCTTTGCACAAGTAATGAGAATGATATACCCCAGTGATCCTAATAAAGATTCCGGTTCAAAATGTCTAGCACCTGAAGAAGATCAGATCATACAACTGCCGAAACGTCGTACAAATGGCAACTAAGATGAGAACAATAGTTCGAATAATGTAAATTGTGCAGTTACTATCTCATCTCAGAAATATAGACGGGCATTCAATGTATCAGAAAGTTGATAAAAGATGATTGAATGAACAACTTGACTATTCTCCAAGAATGAAAAAGTCAAATAAGAACACATCAATTATAAAGAAATATAAAAGTCTTTGTATATTTACAAACAAATAAGAGATATAATTTATTTTCTTTAGTTCAGTGTGAGTTCACAGATTAATTGCGTAGATCAAATGAGAAGAATTTCAATAACTCGCAGGCTCATCCTCTGGATATAACGTGAATAAGAGACAATTGTCAATATTAAATAGTTACAAGAGATATGCACCGAGGGGCAGTAGATGAAAGGTTCTGATAAAAATAGTAAGAGTGAAATAAAATTAAAATAAAATGTAATGCCAGAAGTTCTGACTCAGAGCATTTTGATTGTATTTTATATTCTACGAGAAAGCATTTTTCGTAATCATTTCACTCTATGCAAAGCAATAAAGCCACACAGACGCAAGGGACCAATAAGCATCTGTACTGGAAATAAAACATTATTAAGAAGAGAAACAGTAAAAGAACAGGAATCAAGAAAACATTCCAGTTAACTTTTTGAATATCAAATTTGAGTAGAAAGCAGGAAGCCAGAAAAGATTTTCTCAAACGGGAAGCGAGATAAAAGAAAACGTTTGCATAGAACTTAAAGTTACATCCAGCAATACCAATTGTAAAATGATGAAAACCTGATCAGTCAGTTAAGTACCATACGTGATACACGCTTGGGCGATCGTGACTTGAAAGAGACATGACTGACTGGACAGAAGTTTATCCCGCAGTAGGTTGCCATTGCTTTCTGAGTTAGACTGGTCGCGAGTCAAGGCAACCAGTCTACTGCAATCTGTCCTAATATTTAACCTCTAACTGAGGGGAGTAGATGGATTAATACCCTTCCCAAGAGTATTTGTGCGTAAGTGAATACAAGGAATTCAACTGGAATTCAAACTTGGCTTCCCGATTTTTTTGTTCGGAGCCGATGTCCATTGCACCACTATGCACATCCTGCTACTGTGCTTAAATTCATAAAGTCGAATTTATTTAAGGACAATGTAAAAATCTAATTAAAATGCTACGTTTGATTGATTAATTTTTACGGCTTATTAACCCCTTGCGTTGTGGTGCAGTGGATATCGGGTTGTAACCACAAATCGGGGAGTCGAGTCCGAATTTCAATTGAATTCCTTGCACACATTTACGGACAAATCTCCTTAAGAAAGTTATTAATCCATCTCTTCTCTCTAGTTATGTATTAAATAATAGGACCTGATTAGATTCTATAGACTTGGCTTGAAACCAATCTACCACACAAAGCAATGGCAACCTACTGCCCAGTCAGTTATGTCTCTTTCGAGACAAGCTCGCCCATAACGGGTATCACGTATGGCATTTAATTGACTGATAGGACTCCTTGTTAGTTATTGAAATGTAGAACATATTTCGGATTGCAGCAGGTCACTTACAGTAACATGCTATTCCAACCTAGTCTTCCCGCAACCCTGACCGAACACGAGACTGCTTAAGTTCAAAAATCTAGCAAGAAAAGGTGCCTTCATCGTTATTGACTTGATTAATTTACAAATAAAAGGATAATAATACTAGATGTTCTTTGTAAGCAAAGAAAATGACTATATAAGTAAGCAAAAATAGAAGATAACGTAAGAAATGGATGCATTATTTTAGCGGATTTATTTAACCTAAACAGTGTGAGCATCGTAATGGTAATCTGACCACGATATATAACAGGCGGATACAATTGTAGCAGTTTAGAATAATGATAGTGTATTGATAGCAAACATGAAATAAAAGTGCAGGAAATCTTAAACAAGGTATTTAAGGAATGGTAAATAAACGATCTAATGGTAAATTGAAAGAAAACAGAAAGTGTAGAAAAGAGAGCCAGTTCAAGTCGTGAGTTATGAATTTAAGTATTTAAGAAATTATACCCTTTACTTATCTTCCTCTTCTTCTTCATGTGCTGTGTCCCTTCAGAACGTAGGCGATTATGGACTTCAACTTGGCTCTGTCTCTTGTCGCTATCAATAATTCTCTTCTTGGTATCTCTTCAGATCAAACAAGTAAGTCTCGCGCTGCTTTCCTCTGTCTCTTCTTCATTTATCCGACCTGTGAGTATCAAGTTCTCCAGGTCTGGCTTCCTCATGACATATCCCAGGAATATTATTTGTTTCTTTCTGATATTTAGTATCAGTTTTCTTCTCGTTTGCATCCTTTCCAACACCTCATCGTTGCACATGTGCACTCTCCATGGTATCGTCAAAATCCTTCTGTAAAACCACACTTCCGCTTCCTCAAGCCTCTTCCTCATCCTTGATGAGATCGCCCAACATTCACTTTCATACAGATATCACATAGCAATCTAGCACTGTTTTCTTTGTTTCTAATGTGATTCTCCAGTACACTGGTTAGTTTCTGAAATGCGTCTTTCGATCTCCGTGTCGCATTTTCTGTCAAAACACTTCCCAGGTATTTGAATGTTTTAACTTGTTTTATTTTAGATTCTCCACCTAGTTTTAAATCAGACGTCAGCAAATGTAACACTGCAATTTGAAGGCAAATTGGAATATCAAATATATGGCTTTCTAAAACAAATTAAAGCAAAACATTTGCAACAAAACATTCCTTTGAAACAAATAAAAGAATGCTAAACAGCTCTTTAACATCAAACTAATATAGGACAATTGACAATTGACAATTGACTGCTGGACAATTTCATGACCGAAGAAGAGGTTACATGAGGCTACAAATATGTTTCTGCAGATGGATGCTAGGAATACTACGGACGGAAGTTATGACAACACAGAAACTTAAAGAGAAATGAGAAATATAAGAACATTTTTAATTGTAATAAAGAAAGGAAAAGTAGAATATTCTCCGATACATAACGAGAAAGGACGTGTTAAATTTGGCACTCACAGAATTTATTAGAAATATCAATGTTAACAGGACATATAGATTGATCCTGTGTAAATGTCTGGGAGAACAAGAGCTAGAAAAGATTTTAAACGGATAATTATTGCCTCGAGCTACAAACAGGAGAAAGTCGTGGAGAGCCATGATATCTTACCTCCTGAAGAGACACATGACATATAACTGGATGCATATTTTCTATTTAGCTATCTTCTATTCGCTAAGTATACTCTCTGAGCATTCATATTAGATTCGATCTTGAATGAGTGCAGCCTCGAATTGAGACTTGTTATTGCCTGAATAATTCGGTTTGAAATGTTTCGAGCAAGATAACAGAATACAATAATAGATAAGCCTATATATCAATAACGGCACTTAATTCTTCTGTAGAAAACGTACTTTTATTTTGTCTTTGTTTTTTAATATATTATTTAGTTTTCTGACCCGAGAATTTGGCAAGAGATCTGCTTCTGCTCTTAATATTTTGATTCTTATCTGAATCGTATTAGGTATGTAGATTTCCTGAATGAAATTGTTGGCTGTTACTTCTCAGGTATTGTCAATGCAGAATATCGTGTGAATAAATAAAGAAGACAAAGGTTTATTTACGGAAAAGGTTTTCGCTGGGAATCAAGCATGTGGTCGTTTGAACATGATGTCCTAAGATAGTAATTTGCATCATGCCTTCCACTTGAGCAAAATTAAATCAGTGACAGCTGACTTTTACCGAATGAAAAAGGACTTCAAAACGAAAGTATTCTTTATCTCAAATCTTTGAATATTTTACAGATAATTATATGTCGCCTCAGGACCTAGACGGTCAGTGCTGGCCAAAGTTTCTTTTTATTTATTATCGGCGAACTGCCATAATTCTTGGGAAATATAGTGGGACAACTTTCCGTTCTTTCTTTATAACTTCGAATTCATATTTACCATTTAACTAGACTGGTTAACACCAAAGGCTTGAAAGCCAAATCAGACGTTATTTAACACTGTGTATGGTGGTGAGAAGGGATGGTTTCAGGTCTTTTCCAATACCATAGCGTTAAGGGAACGTAACAGACGATTGCGTCGATCCCGTTTACAGTGTCGGTAACAGACGCAGACGCAGAAGCATAGCAAAAGAAGCAAAGTTTTAACACATAAAAAACTTGTTAGAAAAAAAGAAAATAGAACAGAAAATCTACTTAAAATCTCATCTCTTATATCGTAGCGAATCTCTTCACAGTAGTGAATCTCTTCACAGTAGTGAATTTCTTCACAGTTGAAAAGAGGCTTGAAGTAAAACATATTTGTCTCTGCAAACGAATGCTAAAATTATTATAGAAGGAACATCTTAGAGAAAAAAAAAGACTTAAAAAGTAGAAAAACCAAAAAAAATTATAATTTTTAAAGAGTCAAAATTTCTAGAATATATTAATGCGATTTATCAATCTTTTGACGATCATTTAAAATCAAAAAACTTCTTTTTAGATTATAAAATTTTGTAGGGGAGATAATAGGCTTTAGCGATACAATTACTACTAATTGACTCATACCTGGATGAAAGAAGAGGTTGATTTCTACTTTTCCTAAGGGTGTTACCGAGTAAGTAAATATAACAAACCAGTCTGGATTTGGAACTTGTTTCTCCCGTTTCCAATTCCGAGTCTTTATCCATTATAAAACAAACACGTGAAAGCTTAAAACACCTGTTATTCACAAGCGATCACGCATCACGCGTAATCAAATATAACGAAACCGACTGGAACTGAAATCCGTTTCTCTAATTTCCATTTCCAGACCATTATTCATTAAGCCACACACACACTGTTGCAGCCTATTAGGGCCAGGAAGAAAACACGGAAAAAAGAAAGTAGTCTGAACCAGTTTATTGGAATAACAGGGCTTATATATATAATAAGAGTATTATTAATCAGCAGATAAAAGTGTACGTCCGAACTGCCATGTTACACTGCCTCAAGACTGCCTCTCCGGAAGTCACGCAGGGTAGTATTTATGCAAAGAGGAAGAGGCCATTCCACAGTATATGGGGCACCATAACAAACACCCAAGCTTAAAGATACTGGTATTCTCAGATGGTTACCCATCTAGGTACCGAGCAGGTTTGTCGTTTTTTAACACCAGTGATTGTACATGAACTGGTATTTTTACATGTTATTGCCGTATGCCTAATGGAGAGGCCAGGATAATTTAACAAACACAGAAAATGTTTTTTTATGCGCAGTGTCTTTTCAGGACGTAGCAGATCATGGCTCTGCACATCTTCCTGTCCATTGTTAGTCTTAATACATTTTGTCTTGTTATTTCTACAAACCCTCTCTGCCATCCATTTTCAACTCCAAGTATAATGTACCAAGTATTTTTTTAATTATCTGACTCATCACGCTTAATATAACAAAAACAAATAGAGAACAATAGCACCTGGTATTCTTAAGTGATCACACATCACGTGTTGTTGAATATAACGAATCCGATTAAAATAAAAGACGTTCTAAGCAGGAAATTATGATATAACAGAACGGTTTCGAAGGAATGACAAGATATAAAGTATGTCACACCCTCTTCTCCTCTGTCTCTCTTTCCATCTGTCTACCTTGTAAGTAACAGATTCTTCAAAATACTGATATCAAAAGAAAAAGACACAAACAGTGCGTAAACTACCATGGCAATGGAAAAAGCCGGAAAGATTAGTGAGAGTAAGAAAATATAGGAAGTTGTAGAGATTCCTCATCGCCCAAATAAAGAAAATACATGGTACGTCAAAAAAGATCTAAGCAGGAAATTATGTTATAACAGAATGGTCTCTCACTTAATTTTAAACATCGTATCATGCTAGATGTTAGTTGTAATATAATGGATATCGAATCTGAATGAGAAATTTTAGAACTGAGTTCAAGATCCATTTGAGTTTGTTTAATTTACTTCCCCATAAACACCCTTGGGAAAGGTATTAATACATATTCGCTTTCTAGATATGGGTTGAATAGCAGAAAAGATTAAATTATACAGCCTAGGTTGTCAACCAGTCTACCTCAGAAAGTAATATCAACCTACTGCAGTAAAAATCTTCTGCCTAGTCGGCCATATCTCGAAAGAGACGTGCTTGACTATACAGAAGCGTGTATCATGTATGGCAATTAACAACTGATCATATTAGAAAACGAATGTCTTTTTGTGTGTTTTGTTGGGAGAGAAATATAGTGAGAGTTCTTCAAATAAAGATGTTATTATTTCAGCGCCACACTGTTACTTTCTGAAATGCGATCTGATAGATGATAAATTTAAAGTAGCTAATGAAATGTAAAGAGAAAAAATATCACATGTATAAATAGAAGGAAAATACTAACTTTCAGGGTAACTGCTCAGATGAGCTCTTCGATATGGTAACTAGACTTTATGAACTTAAGTGCAGCACTAGACTGACGACAAGAACTCACCAATGTACAGTATAGACTGTTAGATATAACCGTACGATCTATCCTAACAGTTTCTTTTCCTGCAAGACTTGAAGAATTACCTTTCGGTTCCATGCTTTCAAATCAACTTTATTCTTCAAACATTTAAATGCATTTGTTTTTGAAATCTTCTGTTCACCTGGTTACTCTACTTTTGTTCTCGTCCCTTAGTAATCTTTCCGATTTCTTATTTTCAACGTCCAGTAACATCTTGTGTCTTAGTCACTTTGCTACATTGCTTTGGGTTAACTTGTTTAAAAAATTCTTTGCAGACAATACTGTTCGATGTTTGTTTCAAAAGAATGAATACCAGATTTGTAGATAACAGTTTTATTTGGAATTTATCGATAACAAAAAATCACGTGCCGCAATAAATAACAGCAAAATATTCATATCGACACACCGTCTCAAATAACGGCAACATAAATATATATATTGATGTACGTCATACTTATTGTCTTACATTAAGCCATAAGAAAAAAACAAATCAGTGATCGTGACAGGAAGAATATATATATATATATATATATATATATATATATATATATTCGACTTGCCCTGACGATCCGTTAGGTGAAACCTAGGTAGGTCTGTTGAATCTTAGTTAGATTTATTCTTACTTGTTTGCTCGACGATTGTATTGAGCGCTTTAGTGTTAGGGTTCATGTCTCGTTTTTTTTTTCTTTTCAACGTGTATTTTGACGTATGGTCAAGTACTTAGTTTGTTTCCTTTTTTCTTTTCACTTTTTTCCCCTCCACGTTTATACTCGGTGGGTTTTTCGAGACGGATTGAAATATATTATAACAGTTATTATTATTATGTCATTTTTCATCATATTTCGATTTCTGCTTTGGTCTCACTACCAACCAAGTCTGCGGGGAGACCTAAGGCAGGTAGTGGCGTGTTGTTATGGCTCCATTTCATGTTTTTCTATCTTCCCTATCATCTCCAGCATTACATAGATAAAGTTTTCCTTAGTGTGTGGGCTGTACTTAATAAGACAATTTTTGAATATCTCTTAAGCTGGGGTTTCCAGGGATTCTTTCAATGTGTGGTTTTGTTCCATTTTTTATCATTCCAAGTGCACCTACTATCACTGGCACAACTCTTGTTTTCAATTTCCACATTTTTTCTATTTCAATTTCCAGGTCTTTATATTTTGACAGTTTTTCAAATTCCTTGATTGCTATGTTGCAATCCGCTGGACAAGCCATATCAATTAATAGACAAGTTTTCTCCTCCTGGTTTTTAACAATAATGTCTGGCCTGATTGCTTCAATTTTTCTGTCTGTGTAGATGGTGTAATCTCATAGAATGGTTACATCTTCTATTTCTGTAACCGGTGCTGGGTGATGTTCATACCAGTGTTTGCCTACAGCTTTTCCATAATGTTTGCATATTGCCCAATGTAAATATTGCCCAACTCTATCGTGGCGATTTTTATATTCATTTGGGGCAAGCACAGAACAGCCTGAGATTAGGTGGTCTATTGTTTCTTGGTGTTTATCACAAAACCTGCATTTTGGATCCATATTATTATGCATAATATTTGCCTGAAAGTTTCTCGTGAAAAGACTTTGGTCTTGTGCTGCAAGAATAAAGCCTTTAGTTTCAGACTTTAATCCAGATGCACGTAACCATCGATGAGTATTAACTTTGTCAACATTGGATTTATTGGCACGTATTGGATATTGGCCATGCAGAGGTTTGTCTTGCCAGCGCTGTTTCATCTTTTCAAGAGCTTTATCTTTGGCTGTCATTTTCATATTCTTTGCCGCAATAACTGGCTCTTGGCTTCCGTTCTGCTTTTCTACAGAATCTACTAACTGTAAATCTTGTTTGAATTTACTGCCTTCTTTTATTATTGAATATTTTTTCTTTCTTTCTTCATGTTGCCTTACTAATTGTATCATCCAATCCTTTGTTGTTTCTATGTATGTTAGTAAGCCAATAGTTGTTGTCTTGTATGACAATTCCAGCTGAATAAGACCTCTTCCACCTTCTTTACGGGGTATGTATAGACGGTCTACATCAGCTTTGGATGATGCATCTTCTGCTTAGAAAGAAGCTTTCTTGTTTTAGCATCCATTCGCCTGATGTCGTTTAGAGTCCAGTTTAAGATATTAAAGCGATATTGGACAACTGGGATTGCAAGGCTATTAATGGCCATAACTCTGTTCTGTGAATTTAATTCAGTTTTTAATATCATTCGTAGCCTTCTATAGTACTATTTACGCACTATTTCTTTCATTTTTTTATGGTGAATGTTTTCGCTCTCATTTACACCTAGGTATTTATAAGCTTCTTCTGGTTTCAATTCTTTTATTGTTACATCAGGGTCTAGGCTAATTGAGGATGTTTCTTGTATTGATCCACGTAAAACTGTAGCTTTAGCACATTTATTCAAATTAAATTTCATTCCAATGTCTTCGCTGAAGCATTTTACAGTTTGCAGAAGACCTTCCAGTTCATTATCATTCTTAGCATATAACTTCAAGTCATCCATGTAAAATAGATGGATTATTTTCTTTTGTCCTATTTTATAACCACATTCTGTCTTATTAAGTTGACTGGTTAGTGCTATTAATGATATGCAGAATAGTAAGGGAGATAAAGAATCACCTTGAAGTATACCTCTTTTGATGTTTATTTCATCAGACTTATAGGTTCCATTTATATGATTGAGGTAAAGGGTTGTTTTCCATATAGACATGCACTGTTTGATGAAATTGATGATGACGGCCGATATCTTGTATATATTTAAAGTCTTTAAAATCCAGTAATGTGGTATACTATCGGATGCCTTTCGATAGTCTATCCAGGCTGTACTAAGATTTTTCTTTGTACTGTAGCAGTTTTCCAGGATCATTTTGTTAATCAACAATTGGTCTTTACAACCATAACAGCCACGTTTGCACCCATTTTGGTCAAGCGGTAAAATGTCATTTCTTTCTAAGAATAAATATGTCTGTTTTGTTAAAATAGATGTTAATAGTTTATATGTTGTCGGAAGACATGTAATTGGTCTGTAGTTTTTCGGGTTGTTTGTGTCACCATTCTTGGGTAGAAGAAATGTAATTCCTTTGGTCATCCATGCAGGAATTTTAGTGGGATCGTCAACCATTTCTTGAAGTTCTTTGGTTAGTTTTTTATGTGCTGAATTTAAATAATATAGCCAAAAGTTAGGAATTTTATCTATACCTGGGAATTTCCATTTGTGTGCTTTTTTTAGTGCATATTTACCATCATCTTCTGTAATTCCAGACCATGTCTGTTCGGGTTTATTTTTCATTCGTTCTATCTCTTGCGTAATCCAATGTACTTCCTTGCTAAGTTCTTTAGGGCAAGCCCATATCTTTTCCCAGAACTGTGTGACTTCTTCCATTCTGGGGGGTACTGTCACTTCATTTCTTTTTTTACCTATTTCCCTGTAAAATCTCTTTGTATCAGTCTGAAAAATCTTGTTTTCTCTGTAAAATCTTGCTCTTTTTTCATAGCGTCTTATTCTTTGAGCCTTCAGTTCGATTTTTTGCTTTATTTTTTCTTTATTTGATAAGACGTCATTTTCATTCCTGATGTTATATTTTCTTTCGGCTCTTCTGCTTTTCCTAGTTATTACATTTATTCCTCTACTCAGTTCATCCAGTACTGACAGTTCACTTCTAAGTTGTTCGATTCTTTTTCTATTTTTCTTTTCCAAGGTGGATCTTCACGTCTACGAGACTGCCTTGTTTTTGTTTTGATATTCAATTTTTTTGTTGCTGCTGTTGCTGATGCATATATTATTTCGTTAAGATTTGTATCCAATACTGGATGAAGACATCCAGTATTGATTTCAGTGCTGCATTGTAGAGTTTAATAGTACGGAGGTTATGTTTTTTTGGTTGTAATTTTGGAAGCTGTTCACGTTCCTCCATTGTAATATTTTGTATTTGACTTAGATGGTTTTTTATTTCTATCTTGGCTTCCTGTATATTGTTCTTATTTTCCGTCAAATAATTATCTTCGATGTGTTCTGAACTCGTTTTATTTTTGTCTTTTAACTGACTCAGATCACACCTTTCCAGCACTTTTAAACTTCAGCATTATCTTCGGAGTGATTTGCGTGTTTCACGGTTTATTATTATTATTTTGTCATTTTTCATCATATTTAGATTTCTGCTTTGGTCTCACTACCAACCAAGTCTGCGGGGAGACCTAAGGCAGGTAGTGGCGTGTTGTTATGGCTCCATTTCATTTCTTCCCTATCATCTCCAGCATTACATAGATAAAGTTTTCCTTAGTGTGTGGGCTGTACTTAATAAGACAATTTTTTGTATATCTCTTAAGCTGGGGTTTCCAGGGATTCTTTCAATGTGTTGGTTTTGTTCCATTTTTTATCATTCCAAGTGCACCTACTATCACTGGCACAACTCTTGTTTTCAATTTCCACATTTTTCCTATTTCTATTTCCAGGTCTTTATATTTTGATAGTTTTTCAAATTCCTTGATTGCTATGTTACAATCCGCTGGACAAGCCATATCAATTAATAGACAAGTTTTCTCCTCCTGGTTTTTAACAGTAATGTCTGGCCTGTTTGCTTCAGTTTTTCTGTCTGTGTAGATGGTGTAATCCCATAGAATGGTTACATCTTCTATTTCTGTAACCGGTGCTGGGTGATGTTCATACCAGTGTTTGCCTACAGCTTTTCCATAATGTTTGCATATTGCCCAATGTAAATATTGCCCAACTCTATCGTGGCGATTTTTATATTCATTTGGGGCAAGCATAGAACAGCCTGAGATTAGGTGGTCTATTGTTTCTTGGTGTTTATCACAAAACCTGCATTTTGGATCCATATTATTATGCATAATATTTGCCTGAAAGTTTCTCGTGAGAAGACTTTGGTCTTGTGCTGCAAGAATAAAGCCTTCAGTTTCGGACTTTAATCCAAATGCACGTAACCATCGATGAATATTAACTTTGTCAACATTAGATTTATTGGCACGTTCTGGATATTGGCCATGCAGAGGTTTGTCTTGCCAGCGCTGTTTCATCTTTTCAAGAGCTTTATCTTTGGCTTTCATTTTCATATTCTTTGCCGCAATAGTCGGCTCTTGGCTTCCGTTCTGCTTTTCTACAGAATCTACTAACTGTAAATCTTGTTTGAATTTATTATTATTATTATTATTATTATTATTATTATTATTATTATTATTATTATATACGCAAAGGTTTTTATTTAATGAGCTAAATGATCCTTACTACTTAGCGACATAATCATTGCAAAAAAATGAAATAATTAAACAGCCAACACTTAGTAAGAATTTCTGTAACTGGTAGTAAAGTTTAATAATTTAAGAGAATGCAATAAGCAGGTGTTACATCACAATTGTGTCTTTCTCCTATCTCTCTCTATGTGTATGGCAGAAAGGAAATACACACCCACCTACACACACACACACACACACACACACATATATATATATATATATATATATATATATATATATATATATATATATAAGTCATCCACATACAAGCCTGTTTCGCTGTATCAAAGCTCATCAGTGTGGCTAGATATATCCACTTGCTTCTGGCCGAGATCGGAAACTAGACCGATTTGGTGTCAGTTGGAGTCTCTACTACCTAAGCCATCGGCGCATGTGGTCAGAGAAGGGAAATTTTAACGTCTTGTATGTAAACAGTGTATACAGACGCCAGTCACCAAGAGAACTCTGAATTTCTGAAGAGAACTCATTTCTGAAGAGTCACGCATTATAGCCGAAGTGGAGACTGTTTTTAAAATTTTCTTCTCCAGAGTTCAATCATAATGAGAGCATAATATATTAGTCATCCACATACAAGCCTGTTTCGCTGTATCATCAGTGTGGCTAGACATATCCACTTGCTTCTGGCCGGGATCGAAAACTCTACAGATTCAGTGTCAGTGTGTGTGTGTGTGTGTGTGTGTGTGTGTGTGTGTGTGCGTGTCTGTATTATAGTAATTCATGAAGCTTTGATAATAATGAAACGCAAACATTTCTGTGTTGGAAATGTAGATAAGAATAGACTGGGCTGTTAATATAAATTTAACAACACTGTTTTTGTCTTAGAAAACGAGCAAGCGTTTTAGATGTTAGTGTAAATCTACGAAAATTCACGTTTTTACTTACTCGTTGTCTTATCTGTGTCAGTGAAAATATCCAGTATCATTGGATTAATTATGAAGTGGATTCGGGAAAGAAATTGATGTGCATTCTAGGATAAAGTGCAAGCTGTCATTAATCTGCTTTTGTTCTTTCATCATTGACTTTTAAGGGTTTTTCAATCTCGTTAACATGGCATGACGATTTTCTTCAATGCTCTGTGGAGTAATCTGCATTCCGTATAGTTTTACAAGAGATAAATTTGACTCTAGTACCGGGCAATATGTCGTGTGTGTGGATCTGAATTTCACCATAGACAGCATAACTAAAATAACGGAAAAAGTAAACTGGAAACAAACAAAAAAATATCAACCCTGTAATGGATGACAAAATACAAAAGTATTTACGCTATTTATATTTTTCTGACCGTTGTCATGATTGTTATTATTATATTCCCGACATTTTGACTGTTCTACGCTCCAATTTTCTTCAAGTAACATAGGCTGAAATTTGGAACCGAACTTTTTATTTGGTCTACCGGCATTGATTCTTATAATTCTACTTGCGATGCTATTTCTTGATCGCTCAGTTTTATATGTACTGCTCCAATGGATAAACGCGTTTGTTGAAGTAATCAAGTGACTTGATTTCAATACCTGAAAGAAGTGAACAAAATTTAGAGAGTTCACTTAATAAAATTAGAAATTCCAACGTATAACAATTGATGAATGCCTGAGCGTACAACGGCTGAAACGACATGAATACTACAATAAATATTAAAGTGTGAAGTAGAGCCTGCAATAGCCAAATTGAATAGAAACAAACCAGCTGGACCAAATGGCTTAGCCATAGAGCTGCTGATAGCCCTGGAAGAATTTAGTATAGAGAAAATTACAGAAATAAGAAATGAAATTTATAATAGTATTTATTCTTTCATTGCTTTCTATATTTCTCTAAAGTGGCAAAATCTCAATCTACTGATTTTCTCATTACTTCCTTAAAGCTTCACTTTTGAAAATATCCTTAAGACCTGACTCTCATGTTCAATCATACATTGCTTCTTCTTACAATCGATGTTTACTGATTTCATCTCGATTTCCGATTCTCTAAGAGTCCCCACTGTTTTTCTTTTACGTCTGTTGTGTCTGCATAAGCAATGGTAAGATTTTGTCTGCCAATAATAAATCCCAGAAGCGTTTCTAGTCTGCCCAGAATAACCTACTGTAAATGTTAAATAAATCTAGCGAGATTCTAGTCTCTTTTTAACCTTGTCTATTTACTAAATTCATTCTCTATCTATACCCAAACTATTTGTGAACAGTATATTTTATTAATTTTTATATTCTTATTCTATGTGCCCTGTCCCTTCAGGACGTAGGCGATCATGGATCTCTACGTCTCCCTATCCCTTATTGCTCCCAAATAAAGGAAGCTTTCTTCCATGTGAATAATCCGGATAATAAAAAAATATTTTACAAAGTACATTAACGCAAAGTTAACCGCTGCTATTATGAACCCACTTTTCTCCGTGTTTCTTGCAATAGTTTAAGGATTTGCTTAGTTTTATCCGTTTTATCCACTATTGAGATACGAGATCATTTAAGCAACTGATCATTGATTTCATTGAACTAAGCTTGTAATTACTCAAAGCTTATTCGTTAGAAAACCTGCATTAATATTTTTGGTGCAGTATTTTCTATCTACAAAAACTGAAACTTCAGTCCCCACACGCAAAAGCTAAAACGTTGGATCAATCCTTTCATGAATATTGACAACTGAATCTTGTTATAAAATCTCAGCAGCCCAACCAAGTAAAATGTTTCCCATATAATTGCATTGAACCCAAGTTGACCACAGCTGTATTTAAGCCCATTGGCTCCGGATTTCTTGCACTAGTTTAAGGATTTGCTTAGTTAATCCGTTAATAAGATTTTAGCACAAGATTTCTTCGGCATGTCTTTTAACGGTTGCTTACGAGTTTATTTTGCGTTTTTTTCTGAATAGCAAAATCAAATAAACATGAAAATATTTTAGACCCGAAGATCCTCTTGCATTATTTTCATCCTAGTATCGTCCCATGTCATAGCTGGATTGATAACGGAGTAAATTTTAAGCAACGCAGAAATCATAACCGATTCTATATATTAGTTTATTCAATTGTAAAGAGATTCCTAACGTTAAACTAACTTTCAGGTATTAAAGTCTGATGTTGAAATAAACGCATTTTTTGCCTGGATTGATAGTTCTTGTAGAAACATACATTAATGCTAGCCCTTACATTTCAGGTTTTCACAAGAACACCTATTTTGTTAAATAGAACAAGTATGCTTCACATTAGAATAAATATACATATATTGCATTTGCAACGAAAGAAAATGTATAATAGATTATTGTTTAGAGAGTTTAATTGAATTAATTTTTAGCTAAAATAAATTTCTGGGTTTAATTCAAAGTTAAATTATCCAAAACAATAGAAGAATTGAAAATGATGCAAAAAGTAAATTAATAAATAACTAAAAATATATAATTAAAAGTAAAGAAAACATAAATGCAATTAAAATTTTCGCTCTTTCTTTGTTATTTTTACGTAAAAACATAGCCTATTTAAGAAAACTAATAAATCTTTTAATGTTTCAAATGATTAATTTTGAGAACCTCTCAAGAAGATAAAATCTGTAATCATAAAAGAATTCAGTTTAATCATATATAGAGATGCAAGGTAATCGTTAATAGGGACATTAACATTAATAGGGATTATTTAAGTTATTTGAGCAACGTCTAAATACATAGAAAATTATTCAAATATATTTCCTTCATTTATTTAACAAATAAAATTTGCAATAGTTTCCTTTTCACCGCGGTGTCTCATCATCGCGTAGGTGACGATGGCTTTCCACAAATTCATTTGTTTTCTCTAAATTTCTATGCTTTTTGGGGAATGAGAATGAAATGATCATATGATACCTTCTCTAACGTTTGAAATTCAGAGTTTTCTCGCCCTTAGATTGGTTGGCTCTCAACGCTTAAAAACTTAGTCTGTATCCCTTAATAATACGTCACCTTCATCTTTTTTCCGGATCTTGTGATTTTTTCTGTGTTTTAGATTCGTTTATTTTTCTAATTATTTTTAAGGATAAATAGTTATTGTCAATTGTATACCCATTTGTCTTTTGTGATATGTTAATCGACATGTTTACAAATTGAACTAAGTCTCAATATCAGGCAAAGAGCTTTTCATAGAATGTGTTGCTTGTTTGACTAGATTATGAATTTACTGTTAATGTGGGTTCTATAGTTATTAAAGTAGCAAAATTAAAATAAAAGAAAATTCATACTTTGGCACTTCTAGAAGTTTTGAGACATTCGGGAGAATATGGATCATTACAAGACTTCTTCTGTATCGAGTCTTTTAACTACGTAAGCGATCATGGCTCTGAATTATTTCGTATTCTTTGTAGCACTTAGTAATATTTAAATCCCCACAGTCCTTGTTCTGCCATCCTTTCAAATAAACATATCAAGTAAGTTGCCCTTCGACATTCTTGCTTTATTTTGACATCGATACATTATGCGTGTGTCAGATTTTTTCAAGCCTTCCTCCCTCATGACGTCGCTTGAATTTTAGATGTTTTCTGCATTTACGCATAATGGTTCTTTTAGTTTCCTTTTCTCTCGGTTTTATACAAACGCTTCCTAAGATCAATAGCGGGAAAATGCTTTTAGGTGAGTGAAAACTGAGGACCTTGGCAAGGATCACCATTCTTTTAACATTACACTAGACAATCATATTGCGCTAGACTATCAAAAAATGTATTAAATAGCAGAAACCAAATCATTAGATGATTACCAACAGCACAAAAGCTAGAACCAATAGCACATGTACCTCTGAGAAAATATAATGAAATAATCATGATTTCTACACTATTTTATAGAAAATGTTATCAAGGAAAAATTTATCAATAAAGGAAAGAGTGATAGAGACTACTCGACCTTGAAATCTTATTTTCCAGAAAAGTTGTTTTAAGAGGAAAAGATTATAAATTTCAACCGAGAGAAGTAATGGCTTCTCAATCAATAAATGCCAAATGTTTATTTGTAGAGAAACTGCTAACATTTATTTTAATATTAACACTATTCTTGAGAATTCTTTGTATCTTACACAGTCCGCCATTGTTATTTAAAACCATCCTTTTGTAGAAACACTCTTTTGTTGTCGATGGCGAGTGATTCTCCACTCTTAGGGTAGTTTAGGTTTGTGGCTCTGATAAATTCGAAAAAAATAATAGATAACAAAATTAACGTTTTTATATAACAAATTAATATATTTATACACATTTAAGCATATATATAAGGTACAAAATCAACTGATGTGGTTATCATAGGTGGCCACTACATTCCCCAGGAGGAACCTGAAGTTGGGGCTAGACTTGGTGACGTTATCCTATTTTATGTTGTCCATGGTTTCACAGATGGCTGTCATGAGAGCCTTCTTGATGTTGTAGGGCCTGTTCAGGTCAGTCTTTAAGACGCATTACACGAAATAGTCGAGAATATTGCAGTGTGGGGATATGTTGGGTCACAAGTTGGATGACCAGAGGTACGTTAAGCAAGTGGCTTATCTTAAGCACATAAGATTTATAAATCATGTCATCATTAAAATACGACCAACTGTTCTCTAGCTAGTGGCCATATCCTTGGCAACTTGTCTTATGCGACGGCCTAATTTGCTTTCTGGTCTGAAATTATTCTTGTCCTCTTATGCCGCATATGGATTGAAATGTTTGTAGAACATGGTTTCGGGTTATTTAAATCTTTCAATGATACGTTTGAATTTGTGGCAGTTGCGAAAGTGTACTTCATCAAAAAGTTCTTTTGAGAAGATATGTCGATTTCTAAACACCTCGTGAATCGCTAGGCTTTACCGTCATGGTGCTGCTGCTACGTAAAGAACTCGGATTTCTATGTGGAACACTACAGTAGCTACTCTAGCATCTATGCATTGCTCATTCAGTAATGAATTAGAGCATCCTGGCTGCTGGCGTATGATGCATCATACACTAAATGTTTGCCTTCTTCTGCTGAGCGTCCATAGCTCAGAGGTAAAATTACCGACTGACACCAATTCGGTCGGTTTTCAACCCTGGGTTAAAAAGCAATCAGATGTCTAACCGTACTGAATCAGCTGTGATACAGCAAAACAGATCTGTCTGCGGGTGACAATATATATATATATATATATATATATATATATATATATATAAATGAATGTAAGTAAACACCATGATTGAACCTAGTCTTCAGCTTTTTCTGATATTGAGCATATATAAAATTATTCTGTTCATACAACATAGAGTATTGTTTTATTTACACCAGAATATTATTAATAAATATGTGTGTGCCCTCATATGTATATATATATATATATATATATATGTGTGTTTGTGTGTGTGTGTGTGTATGTGTGTGTGTGTGTGAATTCATGTAATATATATATATATATATATATATATATATATATATATATATATATGAGTATTTTGTATATCTCATCCTTGAACGTCCTATATTTGTGGTCGTTTAGCAGACAAAGTTAACTTGACCTTAATCCTACATAATCAATATAAATGCTTCTTTCTAATGGACTTTTTAAGTACTGACGTATTCTGAAGTATAACATAGGCATGGATGGAATAAAATTACTCATAAAAGTACCACTATTCTTTTAAAAAGTGCTTAATACGAAATAAACATTCTATAGTGTCACTACAAAAATAGCTATTTTGTTTCGCCACTAACCGGTTGTTTTCATGTGCTGAGGATAAATTCAATTTGAAGAATTTTAAAACTTAAAAAACTAGCCAAAACCCTTAAACAAGGTGACATTGTTACTGACTCAATGGATAATACGAGCAATTTCGAACTCTAAGAAGAAAAAGAACAGGCTTTAAAAGCAATTTAGTAGGGTATTAATGTTAATATTTGATTCAAATAAGAGATCATCATAATTGATCGACAATTTCGAACTTGAAGAAAAAAGAACAGGCTTTAAAAGCAATTTAGTAGGGTATTAATGCAGTTATTGATATTTTGATTCAACAAGAGATCATCATAATTGGATCTGTCAATTTCGAACTTGAAGAAAAAGAACAGGCTTTAAAAGCAATTTAGTAGGGTATTAATGTTAATATTTGATTCAAATAAGAGATCATCATAATTGATCGACAATTTCGAACTTGAAGAAAAAGAACAGGCTTTAAAAGCAATTTAGTAGGGTATTAATGTTAATATTTGATTCAAATAAGAGATCATCATAATTGATCGACAATTTCGAACTTGAAGAAAACAAAACAGGCTTTAAAAGCAATTTAGTAGGATATTAATGTTAATATTTGATTCAAATAAGAGATCATCATAATGGATCGACAATTTCGAACTTGAAGAAAAAGAAACAGGCTTTAAAAGCAATTTAGTAGGGTATTAATGTTAATATTTGATTCAAATAAGAGATCATCATAATTGATCGACAATTTCGAACTTGAAGAAAAAAGAACAGGCTTTAAAAGCAATTTAGTAGGGTATTAATGTTAATATTTGATTCAAATAAGAGATCATCATAATTGATCGACAATTTCGAACTTGAAGAAAAAGAACAGGCTTTAAAAGCAATTTAGTAGGGTATTAATGTTAATATTTGATTCAAATAAGAGATCATCATAATTGATCTACAATTTCGAACTTGAAGAAAAAAGAACAGGCTTTAAAAGCAATTTAGGTAGGGTATTAATGTTAATATTTGATTCAAATAAGAGATCATCATAATTGATCGACAATTTCGAACTTGAAGAAAAAAGAACAGGCTTTAAAAGCAATTTAGTAGGGTATTAATGTTAATATTTGATTCAAATAAGAGATCATCATAATTGATCGACAATTTCGAACTTGAAGAAAACAAAACAGGCTTTAAAAAGCAATTTAGTAGGATATTAATGTTAATATTTGATTCAAATAAGAGATCATCATAATTGATCGACAATTTTCGAACTTGAAGAAAAAAGAACAGGCTTTAAAAGCAATTTAGTAGGGTATTAATGTTTAATATTTGATTCAAATAAGAGATCATCATAATTGATCGACAATTTCGAACTTGAAGAAAAAGAACAGGCTTTAAAAGCAATTTAGTAGGGTATTAATGTTAATATTTGATTCAAATAAGAGATCATCATAATTGATCGACAATTTCTTGAACTTGAAGAAAAAGAACAGGCTTTAAAAGCAATTTGTGTGGTATTAATGTTAATATTTGATTCAAATAAGAGATCATCATAATTGATCGACAATTTCGAACTTGAAGAAAAAAGAACAGGCTTTAAAAGCAATTTAGTAGGATATTAATGTTAATATTTGATTCAAATAAGAGATCATCATAATTGATCGACAATTTCGAACTTGAAGAAAAAAGAACAGGCTTTAAAAGCAATTTATAGGGTATTAATGTTAATATTTGATTCAAATAAGAGATCATCATAATTGATCGACAATTTCGAACTTGAAGAAAAAAGAACAGGCTTTAAAAGCAATTTAGTAGGGTATTAATGTTAATATTTGATTCAAATAAGAGATCATCATAATTGATCGACAATTTCTGAACTGAAGAAAAAAAAGAACAGTGGCTTTAAAAGCCAATTTAGTAGGGTATTAATGTTAATATTGATTCTAAAATTAAGAGATCATCATAATTGATCGACAATTTACTTCCCTATGCACAAAAATTTCAATTTTTAAAAAAATATTTATTAATTAAGGAACTATAATTTTTTTTATAGTCATTTCACCCCAAGCAAGGCAGTTTTACTGCCACTGGTGCACAGGGGGTTACATAGAAGGAGAGTGATGAAAAAGAAGAACCAGTTGTAGGGGGTGTCAGAGAATGGGTAAGATAAGGACAAAAACATTGGTGTGAAGAGAGCTGATGAGAGTAGAGTGGACGGGGAAAAGAACATGAGAGAAAAAAATGTGAGTCAGAGAGATAGGAGATGGCAAATGAGCTTACATTTAAATTATTGGAGATTGTAGCTGTCAGGGAAGCAAGTATACGAAAGGGAATTTCACAGGCAGGAAGTGCAAGTAAAGAAGCTACTAGACTAGAAGTTGCGATTACATTTTATTGATTTCACAGTAAAAGAGTGAGACCTAGTTGTCAGTCTAGTAGCTTGAATAAATTCATGCAGAGGGGGCACTATGGAGCTAAGCTTTTTTTTTTTTTTTTTTTTTATAAGCGTTTCACCCCGAGCAAGGCATGTCACTGCCACTACTGTGCAGGGGGCTACGTAGAGTGGAGAAAGGATGATTAAATATAGGAAATAACAGAGGGTGGGTGATAGGCGGGTGAGGATACCGAGAATGAGGGTTGGGTAGATGAGAGTGTTGTGAGAATAGTTGGGAGTTAGTGTGATAGGAGGTGTCTATTGACCCTACATTTAAACACCTGGATATTGTAACTGTCGGGAAAGCAGACTTGTGGAAGGGAGTTCCACAGGCGGGAAGCGCGAGAAAAGAAGCTGTTGGAGTAGAATTTACGGTTACATCTTATTTGTTTAACTGTAAAAGGGTGGGACCTAGTTGCTAATCTAGTATCTCGTGTAAATTCGTGCTTAGGCGGCACCAGTGATCTAAGCTCATCGGAGCAGAAGCCATGAAAGTACTTGTAGAAGAGGCACAGGGAAAGCATTAGATTTAGATTATTGCGAAGTAATACAATTATGAAACGAAGAAACGAGATAGATGCATACATATACAAATATATAGATACCCAAGTATGACGTAAACAAATACATACATATACAAACATTTATTAATATGCATAAACATTTACAGATACATATACGCGCACATAAATAAATACAGAACTTATTTAACCTTTTTTTGTATTGACGTACCACGTTATCCGTTAAATTTTCAAGTTAGGTTTAGAAAACATCTGCAGTGGTTAGAATATCGGATATAAGTAAAACGAATTCGTAAGGTTGCATGCGTCTAGCATAAACGAGGTCAAAACAGACACAGTCATATTTCTGTGCAATAGCAAATAAACATAATTCAATATATACGCACGCAAATACACTAGACAACACAAAATAAGAACGCGACCAAATCCCACAAAATATCATACACAGAATACAAAAACAAATAGATCTGCTTACATACAACGTTTGCCATAAATATACGCCGCTGATCCGATATAAAACTTTTTAATATCAGGATTTTCAATCGTAGAGGGAGTTCAAATATAAACTAGGGAACTAGCTAAACAATTATTACGTAGTGGACAATCTTTAGAATTCCTACAAATACAACTTCTGCTAATCGTTTTGTTGTCTTTGGTATTATCCATCTCAGCAATACAATGCATCAATTTTTCTGGCATTCACGTAAAAAATTCTCATATGAACATTCTACTGTTTTGGGGGTCAATCTGTGGAAAATGCAAAGGATTCAGAAAAAGTTGGATGAGTCTAATGTGAATTAAATAGGTACTAGAGCTTGGAAATCTCACTCTGATCGTTGATAAGAAAATTTGGTAGTGATGGCTTCAGACTCAACAGGAGGGCTACATCATGTTTTCTATGGAATTAGTTCTTCCCTCAGTCAAGGGGGTGGATGCTGTAAGACCCTATGTCTAAATTGAAAACGATGCTACACATGACTGCCATAAATATTTGGCGACTATTCCGAAGTCGTCTGGAGAACCTGGTTGATACCAGTGGCTATTATATACATTTACTTTAAGTATTTCAAGATATTTTTGTGAAATTTGGGTAAATATATATGTTAACATGAAATTTCTGTGTTATTTTTAAGTTTGAGTAATTTAGTTTACTATTTATTTATCGCATATTGTATAATGTGCATTTGGAAAACAAACCCTGATCAATACATGCATAATAAAAGATTGACAAGGTACGTCTACTAGTTATGTTATTAATGCAGGGTTCATTGAATAATATAGACATGTTTTGTCTATTAATTTTGTGTAGGATCCGTTCGTACCGTCTGATATACTTGATGGTGATATCGTTGAAAGACAACAAAAAATCACACTAATTGTTGATTTTTTTATCGGGTCTAAGCTTTCGGCTCACATAAGCCATTATCAAAGAATAAATATTAACACACAGTAAACATAGAATATTTAAGTTATGAACAATAAAGAGAATTAAATTGAAAATACAAGTCCATCCCTACCGTGGCGGATGGCCGAAGACAGTGACAAAATAGTGGCGTTGTGTTTATATCTATAATTCTTTATGAAGAGAGCTTTCGCTTTTGAAAATAATATGCATTAATGCCAGAAATGAAACCTTTGTTCACACATAAGGAACGAACAATAAAAAATAACACATTTTCTGTTCAATCATTCTTTACGAAGTACATCATGACCGAAGTATATCATGACTATAAAAACACATAAACTTTATTTCAACTATCAAAAGTTAGAATAAGGTTAACATTCGAAAGTAAAAACGTGCAAAATAAAAAGCAAAATCAAAATCACTAATAAATAAATATTTTTGTACTAAATGTTCGCCCAATGCAAGGCTCATGTGACACTCGAGGTAGACAGTTTCTGAATGATATCGTTGCATGTACGTATAAAGAGGAAGCAAGAAGTATTAGGACCTTGAATAAGTTCTCGCAGATTTTTCATGAAAAGTAACGTTTTATTTACAAATATTAGTAAGAAACATATCACCGAGACTATTGAACATCGTTAGCTGCTACTCTTTCCCATGTTTCTGGCATCATTTGAATTCTACGTCGGAAAAACGACACGTCTTTTGAGGCTAACCACGAACTCCATCCATTTTTCGGCATCTTCATAACAATGGAAGTGCTTCCCAGCCAGCCTAGGTGCCAGCAATCGAAACAGTGATAATAGGACAGAGCAATGAGTGATGAATACGGCGGGTTGGGTAAGGTTTTCCATTTAAGCAGTTCCAAGTTTCCCTCATTTTGCAACATGTCAGGTTGCAAATTATCTTTGTCCTATCTCTGCCCATATAGCTGCAGATATTCTTCAATTCTCGGCTCAAACACGTAAACTGTAGTCGATAACTATCTCTCGTAACGGTTTCGGTTGTTTTGAGCAGCTCATAATAAATTACACCCAGCTGATAACACCAGATGCAGAACAGAAGTTTTGAACCATGCATATTCGGCTTTACCGCCGATGTTCATGCATGGCCGAGATTACCCACAATCTTTTAGGCTTAGGATTTTCGTAGTGTATCCACTTTTCATCACCGGTCATGATACAACGTTTCCTTTTCTGTTGTTGAAGTAGCTGTTTACAAGTGACAAGACGTCGTTCGACGTCTCTCGTCTTCAAGTCGCACGACGCCTGTTATCTTTGCTTTTGAATTATTCGTAATGCTTTCAAGCGTTTCGAAACTTATGTGATCAAGTTCGAGTTTTTCTAAGAGTTCAGCTTTTTCCTGATATGTGAATTCATGAAATAATAGCTGCAATTCTTTGTCTTTAAACTTTTCGGCGCGTGACAATGTTCTTTGTCTGCATCACCGAAATCATTATTTTGAAGCGTCTAAACCGATCTTTGCATGTATTTCTCCGACAAAGCATGGTCAACGTAAGTCTCAACACGTGTGCTTCAGCTGCAGATTTCTTTTGAATAAAGTATTTCAGTGAAATTACCCGCAAATACACTTTCTTTGACACGAAATTCGACATGTTTTACGCAATTAAAAACAAAGTTGTTTACATATTGGTGAAGAGTCATACATTGAATTTCAAGATTGCTTATAGCACCTCCTTATAGAAGCGTTACCATCTGAAACTACACGTACACAGTTCTGGGAACACCATATATTGGAAAACAGCAATAACTTAAAGGTCTTAATACTCATGACAAAACACATAATATATAGCTGTTAACAACCGACTTGAAGAGATTTAAATTGTAGCGAAAATTGTAGTGTAAATTCATTCTTACTAACTGAATACAAAAATAAGGATTATTTCTCACTGTCATGATGGGTCCGATCAGAACAAATCTAAACTGGTGGTACTAAGAAATGTGGCAATTTAGACTAGTACAGGTATAGAGTAGAGTCTGGAAATAGAGATCGAGTAACAATAAGCCGTAAATGCGGAGAGAGTAGTGATACGATGAAAAGAGGGATAGCGTAGCGATAAGCTGCTAATACGGATAGAGTATTAATATGTTTGAAGTTAGAGTAGCAATTCACTCCGACAGAAAACGCTGAGAATTCAGAAAATTTCAAATGAGTTTAATGGTGATTACGAAGGCATCTGGAGTGATCACTAATAATGGCAACGTTATGCTTCCATTCGTCTCCCTACATGATCTCAGACTGAACACTGAAGCCTAATTCAAGCGCCTTGAGGAGTAGTTCTGTCCTGGGTCAAGATGGTGGCTGTTGAATTAAGCAAGAGTCCAACACAACTCCTTGAAACACGAAAGTTGAACTAAAAGCAAGGATTATGACAGCATTTACCAACTAAAACAAAGAGAACCTCCAACACAGAAGCAGAACATTCCGAAGTTGTCTTTAGGCCATGGTTGTGGCTAATTTACACTTTACTATTTCAAGATATTTTTGTGTAAGTTTAGTAAATGTATAAATTAAAATGTATCCGAGATAGTGTAGAATCTGGAAATAGGATTAGAGAGGCAATATGCTGTAAATGCTGATATAATAGAGATACGCTGAAAATAAGGATAGTGTATTAGGCTCATTTTTGCGAAATGTAGAAGAAAGTTTACCCATTACAACTATTACAATATTATAACATGATCCCTGAATGCGTCCAGTCAACCTCTCTAATCTTTGGCCGATTCCAGCTACGCTGTGTTGTTGATCTTGTATTTAGCTTATTACTACTTGGTAAGGTTCCCCCAGACATGCAAGGGACTGGTTTATGATGAAAACCAGATTTAAGACTGCAACGAAATGGTGTAGATTATATATATATATATATATATATATATATATGTATATCGAATAATTACAAGATTACATACAAGTCAAGATAAGTGACGAAAAAAAATCAGTTAGCTGATATTTCAATAGCACTATGATAATCATGATGTATTACTTCTACGGGACAATCGGTTAGTTGAATTTACAATCTCTCTCTCTCTCTCTCTCTCTCTCTCAACCTGTTTTACCAAGACCTGAGAGCCGACTGACTAATCACGTCTTGCATTCTAAACAAGCACCTCGCCCGGGGTCGGGAAGAGGGATGTAAGGTTTTCATCATTCTCATTGTATAACTCTTACCAGCTCGAAATGAAAATAATTTCATTTAACTATTTCGACTTCCATTAGAAAGGGAACAAACATATTCACTAAATTTATCTTCCTGCTCTTATCAACTGTCCTGCTAATCCAGTCCACAGGAAATTGTCAATGCTACATTTTGACCTAAGTTCGCACATCGTCAAAAACCACCAATATACGTTTTGACTAGAATCACATTGATAAATTCACTTAAAGATAAAACTGTACTGAGTATACTTCGCACCTGGGTTTGTCTACCTGTTAACACTTCGGTTACTTTTCCCAACAAAAATAATTGTATTCTTCAATTTTAACGAAATCTCTTCTCATCTTGAAAACCGCTCAAACTTAATATGAGCCATCGGAAAATAAGGTTACAAGATGAAAAACTAAAACATCTAAAAATTATGACAATACATAACCCCAAATATAAATACAAACAAAAGAACAAGCACAGACTTCTTTTTTAATAACCCAGTGACGTTTTCATCAGTTAATTACTGTACCTCTTACACACGTGGGCGATCATGTCTCTTTTAAGACATGACTGATGACGGAAAATATTCAGTATAGTCAGTCATGAATAATTTCCCACTGTAGGATGCAATTTCCGTAGTAGTCTGGTTGTCAATCAAGGATATATACCCAATCTGCATAGCTATTTAACCCATGGAATGTAGGAATCAAAGATCAGCCTTATTTTATCGCTACACTTTGTGAGTCAATCTGGGAGCCAGTGAAATTTCGATTTTAGAAATGTATTTTGCTTTCAGATCTAAATTCGTCGAAGATGGTGGAGCATCATGTATTGAAAATTTTGTTTTTCAATTCATTTTTATTTTCTCATTTTTATTTCATTATTTCATTAAAGTTTAATTTTCGACTCATTTACCGCTTTCTTTTCGTTCCTTTTACTTTTTTCACTCTCAATTACGTTATTTCATTTCCCCTTTCTTAGGCAATATTTCTTTATTTTTCCAGCTATCGTTATCATTTCTTTTAGCCATCTGACTGAATCATAAATAATTTCCGGCTTTGATTATCAAAGTTGTTCTTCAAAGGATAATGTACAATTACATTTTATCTAATTATATATTCGTTGCAGGATGTGAGTTGTGGTGCAGGATTCGATGTAGGATGTGCGTTGTGGTGCAGTGGATATCTGCTCGGAACAAGACAGTGGGGAGCCGAGTTCGAATTCGAGTTGAATTCCTTGCATTCACTTACGCGCAAATACGCTTGGGAAAGGTATTGATCCGTCTCTTCCTTCCAGTTATGGGTTAAATAACAAGACAGATTGGGTTCTATAGACTTGGCTGGCAACCAGTCTACCGCAGAAAGCAATGGCAACCTACTGCGGGATAATCTTCTGCTCAGTCAGTCATGTCTCTTTCGAGACATGATCGCCCAAGTGTGTTTCACGTATGACACTTAACTGACTGATATATTCGTTATAATTTTCAATGACTTTTTGCTATTTATCTGGTAACTCTTCAAAACCTTTGACGAGTATTACGCACATTTTTTGTGGTGCAGTGGATATCGACTCGGAACAACAAATCGGGGAGCCGAGTTCAAATTCCGTGCATTCATGTACGCACAAATACCCATTGGAAAGGTATAAATGCGTCTCTTCCAATTATATAATAGGACAGATTAGGTTCTATAGCCTTGATTAGCAACCAGTCTCCTGCAGAAAGCAATGTCAACCTACTGTGAAATAATCTTCTGCCCAGTTAGTCATGTCTCTTTCGAGACATGATCTTCCAAAGCGTGTATCACGTATGGCACTTAACTGACTGGTGTGAAAATGTTATCAACGAAATCTTGAATCCAATTTTTATTAGATAAAACTTTTTCCAATCAGATCGATTTACAGCGACTGTAAAAGTAATAATCCGTTGATACATGCTCAGGTAATTATTGTGGGTGAAATATAATAGACTAACATAGCAGAAAATTTTTCCTGTTTCACTATAACTGTGCTTGGTTTTGCGCTGTCATAAAGGAAGATTGTGTAAAAATTAAGATTTAGTATACTCCAAATTCATACTTAAATGCCATACATATTCATTATTAAAGTTGTTTCCAAACCCATATCACTTATGAGTCAGGTTAATATTTTCCTAGCCTTCCCTTTCTAATCTGTATCGGTGAACGTTCGAAAGCAATATAGTTTTTAAAATTGGACTTACCAACCACCACCCAAAATAAATCGAGCTATGTTTGAAATTGGACATGGCTTATATACATTCACTTCCTGCTAATGTTCTTTAGAAAATTAATAGTTAACATTCTTCTCATCAAATTTGGTCAGTACCTCGATAGGTGACGGCTTGGGAATACCAGGCGCTATAGACTTGGATCTACATATTGGATAACAGTTTAGAGTTAGAATTCGGAGGACCGAGTTTCAATTCCAGTCGGATTTATTATATTCACTTACGCGTTATATGTGATTGCTTAGAAATACTACGTGCTGTAAACTTGTACGTAAAAATGATGTAATAGATAATGGATCGTAATTGACAATCGGAGAGCCGAGTTCAAATTCCGGTTGGGTTCGTTATATTCACTTACTCTCCTAAAATCTTGGAAATTGTATGAATCAAATTCTTCTCCTACAGCTATGAGTTCATTAGTACAACTTCTATTAGTGTATCATTAAGTCCAAAAATATTCTTACAGGTTTCAAATATATGGGTTCAAATAACCTGCAAAAGGTTGATAAACCTTAAAAACAAAGCAATCAATAACGTTTTTGGTGTTTTATCTCCTAGGCATAGAAATGCAGCAAGTGCCTTATCAACGACATTCTGTATTTTTTTTTTTTTTTTTTTTAATCATTTCACCCCGAGCAAGGCAGAAACGCCACTGATGTGCAGGGGGTTACATAAATGTAGAAAGATTAATTAGAAAAGAGTGAGGAGTACAAGCTAGTTAGAAAGGAACAATAGAAAACTGAGAAAGCAGGTGCAATGACAGGTACATGGGCGGAGAGAAAGGGAAGGTTATACAGGGGAGGGGAGAGAGAGCTAGAGGCCAGTGGTTAGTAGGTGAGTATTAACTTTGCTTTTAAATTTCTGGAGGTCGTAGCCGTCAGGAAAGCAAGAATACGGGAGTGAGTTCCACAGGCGGGAAGTGCGAGAGAGGAAGCTGCAGGAGTAGAATTGTCGTCTGCGTTTGGCTAACCTGACTGTGAATGGGTGGGACCCAGTTGCCAGTCTGGTTGAACGGGTAAACACCTGTTGAGGAGGCATCAGTGACTTAAGCTCATCCGAGCAGAAGCCATGAAAGTATTTATAGAAGAGACAGAGGGAGGCCACATTTCGACGATGGGAAAGTGGCTGCAGACGAGTCGCCAGATCAGTACCTATCACATTACAGACTCTCCTTTGGAGCTTGTCAAGAACACTGAGGAGAACGGCAGGGGCACCTGACCATAAATGGCAGCAGTACTCCATGCACGGACGGATGGTTGACTTGTATATATGCAGGATGGATTCAGGTGGAAAAAACATCCTGGATCGACATAGTGACCCAATCTTCTTAGCAGTAGATTTTGCTATGGATTCAATATAGTGCTTCCATTTGAGGTCTGAGGACAGGGTAAGTCCGAGGAGGCGTAGTGTATTACTCTCCGGGAGAATCATCTGGTCCATGCTTATGGGAGGCAGAAGAGGTTGCCTGTAATGGTTGACAGACAACAGCTTGGTCTTAGAGGAATTAAAGTTGACAAGCCACTTCTTGCCCCAGTTCACCACAGAGTGTAGATCCCGCTCAAGGTCAGCAGCGAGATTATGTCTGTCCGCCACGACAGGTTTCTTACTGGAGCGGGAGTATATTGTAGTGTCATCTGCGTAGATGCCTACTTGGGACCTGATCTCATCTGGGAGGTCGTTGATGAAAATAAGGAAGAGCGTTGGGCCCAGGATAGAGCCTTGTGGGACACCAGCATTCGTGCTGTAGGACGAAGAGGCACGCCCATTCAGAACGACCTTCATTTTGCGGTTATTTAAGAAAGATTGGATTAGGTCAAGCAGGCGACCGGTAATACCATAACCGCGTAGTTTGCATAGGAGGCCAGGGTGCCAAACCCTGTCGAAAGCCTTGGAGATATCCAGAGCAACCGCGCGAGCCTCGTCAGACTCATCAAGGGCCTGTAGCATGTACTCCGTTACAGTAGTTAGCAGGTCGGCTGTGGACCTGTCAAATCGGAATCCATATTGCCTGTCGGAGATCAGTTTGTGGGCGGTGAGATGATGAACTATTTCAGCATTTATTATAGCCTCGAACACTTTCCCGAATATTGGTAGAAGACTGATAGGGCGATAGTTGGATGGGTCCGAGGGTTCACCACAGTTCTTAAAGACAGGAACGACTGAGGAGAATTTCCAGCATGCAGGAAAGCAGGAAGCAGAAAGGCAGTAGTTAAACAGTTTAGAGAGGACAGGGGAAAGTTCAGGGGCACACCTCTTAAGGACTATCACCGGGATTCCATCGTCTCCACACGCCTTATGGGGGTCGAGTTTTGAAATTACTCTGGATACTATTGTCGGGGTAATATACACGTCATGCAGTTTGGCCTCAGTTCTAATAGGGAAGTCGGGTGGGTGCACTCCGGACGAGTCGAGTGTGGAGTTGGATGAGAATCTGCGGGCAAAGCACTCAGCTTTCTCAGCAGATGACGTGAGAACGTCAAATCCATGGATTAAAGGAGGTATTGAGGATTTCCTATTGTTGAGCACTCGTTTACAAATCCTCCAATAGTCCTTGGAGCCGAACTTGCGGTCAGCTATGTGCTGTCGCATTCTCTCCGCAAACAACTGTTTGGCGTCATTTAGGGTTCTCTTGCACTCACTGCGAGCGGATGTGAACAGGCGCCTATTGTGATCAGTTGGCTGTCTCTGGAATAGATGGAAGTAATGGTTCCTGTGGGCAATGGCGGCTGAGCAGGCCGGAGAGAACCACGGAGAGGAATGAGGTTTTAAGCAATACTTCCTGGTGGGTATGAAGGCATCAATGCCAGCTTTCACCCATGACGAGACCTCTGAGGCACAGTCATCAACTGATAGGTCAAACACTTTTCCCCAAGGGACGTCGCAGAGGAAATCGCGAAAGGCGTCCCAGTCAGCTTTTTGGTAGAGGTAGGAGGTTCTATGAGTAGGGGGATCCTGGGGGGAGTGAGATTGGAAAGAAATACTGAGGGAGACTACAGCGTGGTCGGAGTTGCCGAGAGGGCAAAGCTGCGAGACTTGACAGGCGTCGGGCGCAGAGGTGAAACATATATCTAGCAGTGAGGAATGACCCGAGGGTGTGCTTGGGAAGCGAGTGGGGAAGTCCACCACTTGCGTAAGGGATTGGGAAATAGCAAAGTTCATGGCGTGAATGCCCGCCGAATCAGTAACAGCGTTTTCAAGCCACTCAGAGTGATGGGCATTGAGGTCTCCAAATACAAATATGTGGGCAAATGGGTGATAGGTAATAGCCTTATCTATGTCGTCGGCAATGCTATCTAGTAGGGAGCAGTCAGGAGAGGAGGGAGAACGGTAAAGGAAGAATAGGTAGCTAACCGAACTGAGGAGAGACAAGCGGAGACATATGTATTGGTGGTCAGTAGATTCGAGTGAAGTCACCCTAGTTATGGGGAGGTGCTCGCTGACATAAACACCCAGCCCATGCATGTGGACAGTAGAATCCTTCCTTAAAAGGGGAAGATAACCAGGGATGAAGAGGTCAGAGGAGGGAATAGTTGAGTTGAGGTTAGTTTCGCAGAGCGCAAGGATGTCAGGGGACTTTTCATGCAGGAACGCTTCTACACTAGCAAAGTTAGTACGAATGCCTCGGATATTAGTGAAGGAGAGGTTAATGGGCTTAGGTGGTTTGGATTTAGCTGGTTTAGGGTCATTTCTGTTTTGTCTTGTCATATTTTTGGTTATAGAAAGGACCTAGGGTAGAGGATACAGGCGGTCATTACCCACGATCTGAGCTGGGAGGGAGACTGGCTAGGGCTGCAACAAGGTGTGGCCTCGGGGTTGCCCACCGAAAGCGCTTGCAGGGACACCTATCCATGCGCGACATGGCACTACAAGAACCCCGATATTATACAACTGTTGATCAGAGCAGCCGCTCTTGACGCTACGCAAGAGTTAGGGCTCCTAACTACCAGTCGGAAGCAGCAACCAGGAAACTGCCAACCCGGTACCCTCACAGTGATGAGCCATTGCCACCAACCGGCCAGATCGCAGGAAACTCACGGAAGCACCAGTACCAAGGTCTGAAGAGAGAGAAGTGAAAACCGGAAACCACATCCTAAACAGGAAACAAGGAACGAGCCTCTACTCCAGTTCAATAGACGTGGGAGGAGTATAGACCGGGCGATAGTGTGACCTATCTACTCCTATTAAAAAAAAAAAAAAAAACAAAGAAAAAAAACAAACGAACACGAACAATCCATTGAAAAAAAAAAAAACAAAAAAACAAAAAAAACACAAACTTACAAAAGTGGAGTTTAACTAAGTTTTAACTTAGTTAAAGTCCAAATGAACTCCAAAAAGGGGTGGGGAGAACAAAAACATAGATATATATATATATAAAAACAAAAAAAAAAAACAAACGGAAAATACCTCACAGTTTAACACAGGAAATTTGAATTAAGATTCATTCTTCAATTCTTGCTTTCCCCAAAAATCAAAGCGAGTCAGCCTGCTAGGTAAATTCCCATTCAAAGAACGACACGTGGCATGGAGCTGTAATGGCTGCTGATAACTTGGCCAAAGTAGCTTCGCATAACAGAATAAATATAAATTTCAAACTTTTTTTTTTTTTCCTCCCAAATGAAGCATGAACTCCAAAAAGGGGGGTGGGGAGAACAAAAACAGATATATATATATATAAAAACAAAAAAAAAAAACAAACGGAAAATACCTCACAGTTTAACACAGGAAATTTGAATTAAGATTCATTCTTCAATTCTTGCTTTCCCCAAAAATCAAAGCGAGTCAGCCTGCTAGGTAAATTCCCATTCAAAGAACGACACGTGGCATGGAGCTGTAATGGCTGCTGATAACTTGGCCAAAGTAGCTTCGCATAACAGAATAAATATAAATTTCAAACTTTTTTTTTTTTTCCTCCCAAATGAAGCATGAACTCCAAAAAGGGGGGTGGGGAGAACAAAAACAGATATATATATATATAAAAACAAAAAAAAAAAAAAACAAACGGAAAATACCTCACAGTTTAACACAGGAAATTTGAATTAAGATTCATTCTTCAATTCTTGCTTTCCCCAAAAATCAAAGCGAGTCAGCCTGCTAGGTAAATTCCCATTCAAAGAACGACACGTGGCATGGAGCTGTAATGGCTGCTGATAACTTGGCCAAAGTAGCTTCGCATAACAGAATAAATATAAATTTCAAACTTTTTTTTTTTTTCCTCCCAAATGAAGCATGAACTCCAAAAAGGGGGGTGGGGAGAACAAAAACAGATATATATATATATAAAAACAAAAAAAAAAAAACAAACGGAAAATACCTCACAGTTTAACACAGGAAATTTGAATTAAGATTCATTCTTCAATTCTTGCTTTCCCCCAAAATCAAAGCGAGTCAGCCTGCTAGGTAAATTCCCATTCAAAGCGAAAAGGAACAAATTTTGTTTAACTATATTAATATACTGAGAAATATAAAAACTATTGCCATTAAAGATTAATGTTATACATTTGTATTGTTGGTAACCTTGTAAACTCACCTCTATAATACAGGGTAATAAACACACAGCGTTTGACAATGTTACTGCAATTTTCTTTATCAAGTATCTTTTTACAAGGTCCAGAACGTAGCAAAAGAAAGTGAGAAAAAGAACTGAGCATAAAGTTCAAGAAAACTGAATGTATGGTCACCAGCAAAAAAAGGAACCCAATATACCAACTATAAGTCGGAGAATCTAAAATAAAACAAGTAAAAGTAAATTCAAATAACTGGGAAGGATTCTGACAGAGGACGAAAAGTGTGACATGAAGATCGAAAGATGCACTTGCATGGCCAAAAACGCATTTCAGAAGCTATCCAGAGTACTGAAAGACAGGAAAATCTCACTAGAAACAAAGAAAACAGTGTTGGATAGTTATGTGTCTTTTTCTATGGAAGTAAATACTGGATTATCTGGTTATACAGAAGGATGGTAGGGATACCATGGACGGAGTACGTGTGCAACGATGAGGTCTTGGAACAGATGAAAACGAGAAGAGAATTCATACTTAACATCAAAAAGAAAAAAATGAGGTCCTGGAACAGGTAAAGAGGAAGGGGGCTTAGAGAAATTAATATTCACAGGTCGGATAGAAGGAAAGAGAGACAGGGGAATGCAGCGCGAGACGTACTTGTTAGGTCTGAGCAAATGGATGTCGAAGCGGGGTTTAGAAGAGATACCAAAAACAAATATATTGAGAGTGACAAGACACAGATCCAAGTGGATTTCCATGATCGCCTACATCCTGAAAGAACATGGAACATGAAGAAGTTAGCTCAAAACCGTATTTGAAATGTACAGTTGTTTTCTCAAAGGATCTGTCTACCCTGGTATAGACTTTAGATATGTTTTTGGTAGCGATGAAGACACAGTCAGCATTTCACTTAAATTCATTAATATCTATTTATATTAGGTTCTGTCAGTCATCATTTTGTAAGCAGAATAATTAGTTGTTTTTATAATATTTTGTACGTTTTACGGCAGCGTTAATTATTCTGTTCGCACAAAATGTAGGTTATTTTTTCACTTTTTGATTAAACATGTCCATTATTTACTACCGCATTTGTACGAAAGCGAACCGAATGACATGTCCACTAACAACAATGGGTTTATCGTGGTTAGTTACTAATCTTTTGCTGGTTTAGCATATTATATCTAGAGTTTTCTATTTTATTTCACGATAAATGATTTGATCGTAGATCAAATACGAGAAAGATCTATTTAAGTTAAACTTTCTTGAAGATTTTATTTACGTTTTTCTAGATTAAAAATAGACACAAGGGAACATTCTAACGCCTCATATATTATTCACATATCTCATATACTATCTTACCTCTTTTAGGCAATATACGAGAGGCTCTAAAAACACCGAATTGGTTAAGCATTTTAATTCACACGACTTTTTTCGGATACTCAATTTGGCTTACATTTCACCAGGTCTATCAACAGCGAGTCAACTATCATCATTTAATTTGTCTGTCAAGCTCTAGATAAGAACGCCGAAGCCCGGCCTGTGACTAGTAATCGCAAAGACGTTATACTGTGTTTAGCCGACATGCCTTCTCCTCATACTCAATTGATATAGTGTCACAGGAAGAACATTTAACTTAATCTAGTTGTAACGAATGTCTTGTTCAACGGGCACGCTGGCAGATAATTTCTTACTAATGCGAGTGTCAGCAAGAGTTGTATCGTTGGACCTAGGCTGTTTGTTATCTTCGTAATCGACCTCCCTGCTGTTATCAGTTCTCAAATAGATATTTATATAGATTACACACCTGACAAATCAGGCAAAATGAACCTGACAAATGGTCTCGAAAATTTACCTCGAATCAGTGGTTAATGGAGATAAGAAATGACATGTAAATTTTAACTCGGTCAAAATTAAAGTACTTTCATTTATTCATCACAAAAACCTTCACTGCCTTCAAAAGAGTAACACTTTGTGCTTTTTTGGTTCCACTCGATGAAGTAGAGTGAATATATTGAATCAAAAGCTTGATATATTGCTAAGAAATTTTGTGCACAGTCTAGTACTACAATTTTTTTCATCATAATCAATTTGAACATTGATGTATTTACCATATGTCCGTGTATACAGCGGCCATATCTGGTTTGGTTCTACTTCTCTATATGTTTGGGTTCCTGATAAAATTAAATAAATGTAACCGAGCCTCTTATTGCATCTTCACTTCAGTCACATTCCTATAGACTTGATACAACTTCACTTTGTTTTTTCTACAAATATTTTCATCAATACCGTTCCTTTCTGTTACTCTCCTCACAACTCCATAAAGTCTCTTTGTTTTCTTTCATGCTCTGTAACCACCAGCGCCCTGATGAAATTATTACTATGTTTAACATGAAACAGTTATAAATAGTAATAAACAGAATATGCATATATATTTCCAAATCATAAAGTTGAAGTGCCTTATTCGGTGTTCCATACTTCATTAAATTGTAGGTTGTTTCAGTTAATACATTCTGAATATATATATAAATATTTATATTATAAGAAATTGGAAGAACACGTAGATTAAAACCCCCTGTTTAAACATTTTCTTTTATAAAAGGTGCCCAATACAGAGTAATATTATATCGCCTGAGGAAGAACAGTACTGTTGTGAAACATGAAAAGTTTTGTGTATTGATCTCATGCTTTTATAAACCATTGTAACAACAAAATTACCATATATATATATGTATGTATATTGTAATTTTGTTGTTACAATGGTTTATAAAGGCATAAGACACACACACACACACACACACACACACACACACACACACACATATATATATATATATATATATATATATAATAAACTTCAAAGTCTTGAGGCACACTCTATCAAAACGATCACAACCAACACTGAACAAATGATTATGATTGTAGCAGAAACGTGTGAAATGTATATAACAAACACTTAATGCTATTATGCATTTCTAATACTGACCGGTTAGCTTCTTATATTGGGTCGTTTGAAAATAATTATAACAGGGCGCGTTCCAGCGTCTTTTTTTTCTTACTCATCATCACACTGAAAAGCCGATTGTACAAAACATAGAATAAGTTTGTTTTAATAATTCACTCTTAATGATGTTCCTGGAGATGATAGAAAGTGATTGTATAAGGAAAATCTACGAGGTCTTTCGTGATGAATTTCAATTTAGCATCAAAAGACTAATAAGAGAACTAGAACGATCAATATAAAAATAAATAGAAATAATATGCTTATATTATTCATTGAAACATGCAGACAGAGAGACAGACACACACACACAAACACATATATATAATGGATTTTATAATATTTCAGTTTAAACTACCTCTCTGAAGATGGCTCATGTGAGCCGAAAGCTTAGAAGAAAACCAATAAATAATTATCCAAATGTTGGAGAATTTTTGTCTTTATTTTCAACTGAAATTAAAGCAAAAATACGACGTTTAGAACGGCTCATGATTAAGCATAATAGACATTCATTGTCTCTTATATTTAATAGCATATGTCAAGAATATATATATATATATATATATATATATATATATATATATACCTTTTTGACCTTGTTTTGACTAACCTTCTCACCCTTTCCTTCAGTAACCTTTATTTCCAGTGTATGAGAATTTTGTTCATTTTAATTTTGACAAGGTTGAACAATTCATGTCTCTAATAAGCATGTGGAAATAGCTATTCCTCAAATATAATCTGAATTTACAGATGAAATAAATGAATATCTGCTCTGTAAATTAAATTTGCATCGAGCTCTCTGTTGAATAGTATAATTTACCAGCCATCTTGATTGTTACTGATATATACATATATATATATTCGTCATCCACATCCAAGCCTGTTTTGCTGTAACATAGCTCATCAGTTTGGCTAGACACATCCACTTGCTTTTGGCCGGGACCAAAACTCGACCGATTTGGTGTCAGTGGTAGTCTCTACCCCACCCTAAGCCATAGGCCATAGGCGCACGGAATCAGAGAGGGAAATTTTAACGTCTTGTATATAAGTAGTGTATACACACGCCAGTCACCGAGAGAACTTAATTCATATATATATATATATATACATATATATATATATATATATATAGAGAGAGAGAGAGAGAGAGAGACAGACAGTCAGACAGACAGACAGACAAACAATTTTAATACATTTTTTGTGCAACGAGACTGAAAAGGTATTTATTTTCGTCCGGTGTATAGAGTATGTTTTGAGTTGAGCTAACAACAAAAAAGAAATATAACTATTTTTTTTTAAATTTGCGATGATGTTACATTCAATAATCCAGAAAAGATGAACATGAAGGTACACATACACCTGGGGCTTGTCAAAATATAGATTCATTATTGTTCAAAAAACGTATTAATTGTGCTGCACAAATACACAACTATATATATGTATATTCCAAAAATAAAGAGAAGTGACGTTTGCATATAATCAAAAAGAACTTTTTTTAAATAAAATAGTTCATTACCATCATTGTTAAATACCTGCTGCCATCAGTGTTCTTTAAATGTCGAAACAAAATGTACAATTTTATATCAATTTGTAGTTTTTCACGTATTCTAACTTAATAATAATAATAATAATATATATATATATATATATATATATATATATATATAAAAGTAAAATTACCTAGTCAGCCAGACGGACTTCCCTAGGTTTCACCTAAACGGATCGTCAAGGAAAGATTGTGCGCTTTTTGTTACTTGATTATTCGTATCGGGTTTTTTTCTTTGGGCTACGTGCTTACTCGGTACAAACCCTTTTAAATGATGTTCATGTGATTAGCTCTTTCTTTTTTTAAAGCATTTTCCCTTCTTCGTAGATTAGTGGGAGGTTCTTCGACACGAGTATAGTAATAATTTCATATATATATATATATATATATATATATATATATATATATATATATATATATAAGATAGATGTCATAGTTTGTATCGGCGTATTTGTTTTAACCGTTAACCTTTATTCTCTTTCTTTTTGTCTTTTTCGGTTTGAATTACATTTCAATTGAACATGGGTCTTTTCGGTCAGGCCTCATTTTTCCCTAAAATCAGTTTCTCCCCCACCCAACACAAGCAACTGAACATCAGCTTGGGCCTCTCCACTAGCTTACCAGCTGTCCACACCGAATGTTCAATCTTTTACTATGGCCATTATCGAAAGCTCGCCTCCGCTCACAAGTTGTAGTCTGTTGTCTCAGCATACACTGAGTCCGGATATTTAAATTGGAGCTAATATCCGCCAATAATTGACTACAGAGATTGTGCAACAGCGCCGTGTTCAGGCCGATCGTGTTTGCTGTGCTAACATCCAACGAGATGTCAGGAGGTTTAGAACCTTGTTCTTCTAAGTGGAAAGAAACCTAAGATGGACACTCGTGCGCATGCGTTAATATCAAGACAATTATTACTACACCTCATACGATTTGAACTACAAATAAAATTGTGATAACACAACAACTGTTATAAGCATTTTTGTTGACGATTGGTACAAAGTACATATATCCGCCCCAGCTGATATTATTACAACTTTGATACTGCATTTAATATGATTAAAAATCTTTTTATTTTCTACCAACTTTCATACATCCAAACATTACTACCACAAAAGTCGTACAACACTGTGTAAAGGTCAATCTGACCTTGGATAAATTTACTTTCTCTCTGGTTACTTTACTATGAATCGAATAGACGTTTGCAATGCATGAAGATATATTAAGAGATTCAAGGTCTTTTGTAACTTTCTGTTGTAAATTGTTACTAATGTACACACTATAGTTTTCGATCTTAAACGACGAAATCTAATGGATATATTTAGGAGAAGTCGATGAAGGTAGCTTTTAGTCGCGAATATAATATGTATCTCTGTTGTCAAATGCTTCTTGACACGCACAGATATACGCACCCACAGAGTAAAACAGATACAATCACACGCTCCAAAATGCATATATAAACACACACGTACACATAAATAAATATTTCTCAACATTCCAAAGTTTTATCATACTTAATGCAATGTAGGTATTTCAAATTTGATATACGTAACTTTCAGTCGATAAAAACAAAAAGATCCAGAAGAGTGATACACTGACAAAACTTTGAAGTCAGAATAACTAAAATAACACAACTTATCTAAGTGTCAACTTACTCCACATTGATTCGTTTAACACACTATCCTTACCTCCAAATCAAGCCCTTTATGACAATATATATATATATATATATATATATTACATGAAATGTTAATTTTAGTGGATACCCTATTTGTATAGACGTTTCTTTTTATTATTTTAAATTGTATTTATTTCGCCAACCGGCGTACCCAATCAAGGCAGTTTAATATAAGATTATTTGACATTTTTAATACTTTTTCTCAAGTGTAATATATATAACATATTTTAAGATTTTCAATGCCTGATTTTTTCCTTGAGTGACCTTGTCCTTGTGTGTGGGGGATGTATTAGATGAATATTAGCAGCATTTTTCATTCATACAAGTTTGTTTAAACACTAACGAAATGTGTTTTTAAGAATATTTTTTATTCATTCTTTTCTATTTTTGGCTCATGTTCTTGGATTTGGCTCTCATCAGATCGAAAATTTCATATGCATGGCGCCAAAACCATTCAACAGCGTTTTACGATCAGTGGTTAAACATGGATTCGAATGAGGGAAACTTGTTGACTAAAGCGTCTATATCCCAAAGAACTGCAACGAATAAAAGAAACGACATCTCTTGAGGGCTTTCAACAGAATCAAAATAAAAAATAGATATAATATTGATTGATTTGTTTTATGTGGCTTATCAATCAATTACAGGTTTAAAATAGATTTCACGTAACCCGTAGAGAAAATATTCCATAAGAACCCAAATAGGTTTGTACGCCGATGACACCACAGTTTACTCTCGCCTCCAACAAAAATCTGGTGTAGGTGTCAAAGCTAAACTCGCAGCCAAGATTGAAAAAGACCTCCAATCCATATTGGACTGGGGTAAGAAATGGCTAGTAAATTTTAATGCTTCTAAAACGAAGCTACTGTCAATTAACCATCATCGACAATCTCACCTACCTCCCATTAGCATGGACCAGGCTTGCCTCCCAGAGAGCAAAACACTACGCCTCCTTGGTCTCACACTTTCAGCGGACCTCAAATGGAATGACTATATCGAATCCATTGCTAAATCCGCTGCTATGAAAGTCGGTTCTCTGTGTAGGGCCCGGAAGTTTTTTCCGTCTAAATCTATCCTGTACATTTACAAATCTACCATCCGCCCGTGCATTGAATACTGCTGCCATATCTGGTCGGGTGCCCCTGCTGTTCTCCTTGGGCTTCTCGATAAGGTTCAGAGGAGGGTCTGTAATGTGATAGATACCGACTTGGCAGACCGCCTGCAGTCTCTCTCCCACCGGCGAGACGTGGCTTCCCTGTGTCTCTTCTATAAATACTTTCACGGCTTCTGCTCCGATGAACTTAGATCACTGGTGCCCCCTAAATACGAATTTGCACGAGATACTAGATTAGCAACTAGATCCCACCCTTTTACAGTGAAACCGATAAAATGCAGCCGTAACTTCTACTCCAACAGTTTCTTTCCTCGCACTTCCCGACTGTGGAATTCCCTTCCAAACGATTGCTTCCCCGACGGCTACAATCTCCAGGAGTTTAAATGTAAGGTCAATACACACCTCCTAACACACTAACCTGCTCCCATTCTATCAAGCACTCTTCCCATCTGCCCGACCCTCATCCTCGCTATCCTTACTCATCTGTCACCTTTCTCCTGACATTCCCTATGTCTATCCACTCCTTCTCTTTACCTTCCCCTATGTAGCCCCATGCGCAATAGTGGCAGTGGAATGCCTTGCTTGGGGTGAGATGATTAAAAAAAAAAAATATAATCAAGAGACTGATATTTCACACTACTTAAAATTAAAAAGGTTAGGAAGAAAAGAAATCATCAATACTGGAAAAGGCGAGCGATTACAAATACTGAACTTGATAAAACTATTTTCTTATTTTCTTGAAAAATTATCAGAGTAAAATTTTATCAATATTAGCCGATATTAGTACTAGCTGCTCGTTTTACTAATATAAAATATTTCCTTATAAAGAAAAAACTATTATTGCACTTTCCATTAATATTTCGATATATATTGTCCTATATCAGTATTAACTATTTTCTTATTTTCTTGAAAAATTATCAGAGTAAAATTTTATCAATATTAGCCGATATTAGTACTAGCTGCTCGTTTTACTAATATAAAATATTTCCTTATAAAGAAAAAACTATTATAGCACTTTCCATTAATATTTCGATATATATTGTCCAATATCAGTATATTTTACTCTCATTTCAGTTATTATTATCGCCTCTAAACCTTTTTAATTCAATTAAACCACACAACAATTTATTCAAACATCAATTTAATCATATATGGAAAGCGCAACGGGGAAAATATAAAATCCGTCAAATGCTTACAAAAACACGAAAACTGCTATATCACATAATGTTTGGAAACTAACAACTACTAAATCCATTAATCATAAAAAAGACAAATTACCACCAATAAAATTATAACACGTTAATAATAAACATACCCAGTAATATTTTAACAATAATAATAATAACAACAATGATAAACATCAGACGACACAAACCATCATGTAAAGATGATTTGATTGATTTGTGTTTAAGTCATTGTATAAGTCATTTTCATGCCGAAATTGAGTTTTTTTGTGAGATTAGGAGTAATAATCGTGCTATTCTGCTTTCGCAACTAAATACAAGGTAGATAACACTCAGTTTTTGTGCAGATACATGTTTTTGTAGACATGATTGCTTATAATAAGAAACTTTGTTGCGGTTATATTTTTAATAAAGTTTGCTTTAATAAATTGTCGGATGTTATATGACGTAATGTCATGAAAATTTTCTTTCATGTAGATTGGTTGTATTTTATTGGTTGTATTTTAAACAGATTTGGCTGTAATCGCTAAAGTTGGTATGTGCGTGTTGTTTATAATTTTACTATAAATTTGTATTGTTGCTAAATATAAACTTATTTATAAATGGAAATTTGTATGTGTGTGTGTATGTGTATGTGTGGGTGTGTGCCCGTTACCTATAAACTCCGAAACGGCTGAACAGATTTTTCTGAAAATTTACATAGTTTTACTATAAGTGTCTGTGAGTGTTCTTAGCTCGGTTTTGTGTCGAGGTACTCCCAATAAATATCGAAAAAATCGGGTTATAGAAGGAATGGCCCGATTTTAATCAAATTTGATACACTCATAGACAAAATCATACTGCAAATGCCGTCAAATTGTTCATCATTTGTTGAGGTTTTCGGATGACCTGAACGAGAGTTTTTTTCTCTGTTGTCTATGCCGCTCTTAAGACCCACATCCCACTTGCATTATTTATTTACTAATTATAATGACTGCAGTACATAATTATTTATTTGTTTTTTTCGTTCTATCAAATTGTTTAATACCCCGACTTAAGAAATTTGAAATAAGAAAAATTGAATGAAAGTTGCATTAGAAGGAGAGTCCTTAACAAATGTCTGAACCATGTCCTCATGGATTTCTATTGGTGTTATATCTTTTCTTTGTGGGTACTTTATAACTTCCCTGGTCTCCGTTTTGTCTATGTTTATATTTAATTAGAAGTTTATGGCATGAATTTGAATTAATTTTTCTAATTTTGTAATGTAAATGTGTTGCCACAACAAATATAGCTATTCTTTCTGGACGTAGCTTAGATTTTTTAAATGAGATTTGTATACTTTAGCTTTATAGATATATGCAAACACGTTTGACAAAGAACTTCCCAGAGAAATTTTTAAACTGTTAAGTAACTCTGACATATTCGGGAAGGATAAAAAAATAATCCATAACTTATACTGGGGGCAATCGTGCAGGATCTACTAGAATACAAAAATAGTAAAGGTTATGAAACAAGGATGTGTCTTCTCATTGGAATTTTTCCAAATTTAAATTGAGGCAATCCTCAGAGAATTATAAATCCCTCACTGATACACTATTATGGGCCACAATCTTAACGATATTAAGATGACAAAGTTTTGAAAGCAAACCCACAAGATCTATTATATGAATCCTAGGTAGTATAAAAAAGACAGATGTAAAGAGTAAGCATCAATTGTAAGAAAACAGATTCTATGACTGTTAGAAAGCGCAACAACCCAAAACACGAACTACAAATCAGATACATAAAGATCAAGTAAGTACAACGATTTTAATATCTAGGTAGATTATTAACATTGTAAGAATATGTCACGTGGCAATCAGAAGGTGAGTAGAAATTGCAAAATATGCTTTACAAATGTTAAGCAAAGTATTAAAAACAGAAAAATCTCGTTAGTAACTAAGGAAAGAGTGGTAGAATATTATGTAAGAGCAGCACCCTGTATAGCTATGAATGCTGAACCATCTTCACACAGAGGAAAAGAAGGCTTGTCGTAACAAAAACGTGGTTCTACAGAAGTATATTGAGAATAATATTGACAGAACATGTGAGCAACAACAAAGCTTTAAAGATTATAGAAACAAAAAACGCTCTTATATATATAATCAGCAAAATGCAGCTGACTTTTCTAGTTCATATAATTAGGAAGGATGTTTAGAAAACTTGACACTCACAAGTCATATTGAACGTAAAAAGGACAAAAGAATGCAGACCATCACCTACTTAACGATGTTGTGTAAATGGTTGAAAAACAGGGATTAAGGATGATATCAAACATATAAACATGACTAAGAGCTACAAAGAAGAGGAACGAGTAGAGAGCCATATACGCTCAGTTGATAAGGAATACGACACAAAAGGAACAAGAAAAAGGGGATCAAAATTATTTGCACAGCTATTTTAATAGGTATTCAATCTGCTTTGGAAAATAAGTATAATTCAGGCAACGTTTCATCTGTATAAAACGCTGACTTCTAGTTTTAATGACTTGAGACTTTGAATGCTGCTACTACTACTACTACTACTACTATAAACACATACACATATACACACATATATAAATATGTGTGTGTGGGTGGTTTCAATTGAATATGTCGTAGCATTTTATCTATGCCCTTACAAATTGCTTTATAACTACGAAGAAAATGTAACAACAGTCCGTAATTATACTGTCCCAAGCGCTTCGGATTATTTCTTTATCCTTTTCTAAAAGGGTTTCTTGTTAGCATAATTATGCGTTATTCTATCTTGTGCTGTAGAGGATTAGTATTAACTCAAAATTGTGTTGCATTTAAAACTCTACCAAATATGTTTCGCTTTATTTGATAGCAAGTAAGACTAAATATCGTCCTGTAATATTTAAAAAGTGTACCTCAACTATCATCAAGTGTCTTTCACAATTCTATGTCTTTTAAATGACTGAATTTTCAGCAAACATTTTTCTTTTGTTTGAGATGAGTCGAGTATAAATCTTTAAGTTCTTCTTTATGGAACTAACATAAGCAAGTCTACAATATGGCATGCAGTTTGAATTTCACGGACGTGTTGTTATTGGTATTATAATGTTAGAAAGGGATGTGCGTTGTGGTGCAGTTGATATTAGCTCAAAACGAAAACTCGGGGAGCCGAGTTCGAATTCCAGTTGAATTCCTTGCATTTACTTACGGTATTAATCTGTCTCTTCTTTCTAGTTATAGGTTAAATAACATGACAGATAGGGTTCTATAACCTCAGTTGGCAACCAGTCTATCCTAATGGCAACCTACTGCGGGATAATCTTCTGCCAGGTCAGTATTGTCTCAAAGGAGACATGATCGCCCAAGTTTGTATCACGTATGGCACTCAACTGATGATTTCAGTCTTCTACTGTACACAGTAAGTTTTGAACTTTTGCTTAAACACATTAAATGTAATTCTAAATATTATCACTAGCCTTCCATACACCTTGCCAAACATGTTTGGCAATTATTGAAGACTGATTGAAAATAGAGTGTATGTTTGTGTACGTAGGTAAGTAATTATCCTATCTATCTATCTATCTATCTATCTATCTATCTATCTATCTATCTATCTATCTATGCGCGCGCGCGTGTGTGTGTGTGTGTGTGTGTGTGTGTGTGTGCTTACGGCCTTTAAAATGTATTTCTGATGTCTATGGATGTGTAAACTTGACTAAAAACTTTATATGATAATGGAAACATATGAGTTTAATACTTTCTCATGAGCTCTTTCGTCTTCAATGACTATTCACTTGAATGTTCAGCCATCAATTTGTCTGTTTCCTGATGTATGTATTTCTGTTTTGATCATACTTTATTCTAGTTTAAAAGCATATAAAACAAAGCTTCCCATCTACATGTACAGACTTCACAAACTCGAAACACACGCGCGCGCATACACACATATTATAAAGATACGTTAGTAGTGTTACATAATTGGCTCGAACGACTTCCCACTCTCCCTATCTAGCTTTAAATTAAATGCCGTTTGTAGTTAAAAAAATAAATGTTGTCAAATCTTCCAATTTATCTGATATATTAATACTTTTTTCGATCCTGCTCAGTCTGTTTTATTACTTGGCTCTCGGTTAGAAAAATGTATCATAAAAAGCAAACAATTTATATTTACAGACATGTAGCGATTACAATGAAATCCTTTGGGAAAGGAAACGCTTTTAGTAGATGGCAATTAGACGAGATTCAGCAGGATATTTTAACCCGGAGAAATATAATATTTTTACTAAAATTATATTAAAAAAATGTTTCCATTCAATTTTTTTCACTCCAGAAAAATTGAGAAATTGATATTTTTTCATCTTTGAAAGGCAATAAAAAATATTCGTTCGGCGCCTAATTGTCTGTTCAGAAAATGTGCACAATTTACAAGACAATTACAGTTATTGTACGGTATTTATATCCTGAAGGCTGAACTCTGAATTTTGATTCTACTGATTTTATCCCTAGCAAGAGAGTAAAGCCCCTAAGACGCAAGAGATTTCTATTTTTAGAGGAAAAAATATGAGTAATGTCATATTAATATCTAAGGAAAATATAAAAATAGGATTCAAGCAGGTAGAAGAGGACGATTGAGATTGCATTTCATTTTTCAAGTTTAAATTTAACTGTAAATCAAGGACCCAGAATATGGGGAATGTAACATATATATGAACTACTTTCTAATCTGTCTGTAATTGACTATTCTTATAATAAAGGATTAATGAAATAACATCGTAATCTATGTCAGTTGTTATGAAGCAATATTCTGTATAAATAAGATAACTGAATGAAAAATTTTATTATTTTATGTCAAGTTTAAAATAATAAAAGTTAGAGAAATATGAAGAAAAAAGAAATAAATATTCTATATCCCGAGATTTTAAAAAATAAATTTGTTCGAAGCATGGCGATAAAGCACTTAAGGCGCATGAGGTTAGCAAGAGTGAATGAAAACCAAACAAAACGTTTTTGTTAGAGATAGGAAAATAGCACCACTGGAGTCATAGATTAAAAAAGATGATTAGCTTTGATTTTAAATTTTGCGAGATTGTAGTTGAGGGAGAAGAAAGACACTGGTAGTGAATTCAGTCAGTTAAGTGCCATACGTGATACACGCTTGGTCGATCATGTCTCGAAAGGGACATGACTGACTGGGCAGAAGGTTATCCCGCAGTAGGTTGCCATTGCTTTCTGCGGTAGACTGGTTGCCGACCAAGGCTATACAACCCAGTCTGTCCTGCTATTTAACCCATAACTGGAAGGAAGAGACGGATTAATACCTTTCCCAAGGGTATTTGCGCGAAAGTAAATAGTAAATAGTGAATTACACACGCCAGAAATGCGAGAGAAGAAACTATTTGAATAAGACTTAGGTTACATCTAGTAATTTCAGTAGTAAAATAATGAAAGTTAGTTTAATTTTAATTTTAATATTTTTCATCTACAGTGACAATTTATTTTAAGGTCCAGTTATTTATTTCCTGGAGTTTGTATTTCTCTTTTGATTACAATTTGTTGGCATTCAGAAGCATGTAAAACAAGGCTTCGTTGTGCATTATAAACGTTTGGAATATTGTTGAATTTATTTAAAGGGTTGTGCTTAATTATTTCTTTGGAAGAATCTATTTCTATTTAGGTAAGTAACACACTTTCATTCAATTTTTCTTATTTCTAATTCCTTAAGTCGGTGTACGAAACAATTTGATAGAACGAAAAAGACAAATAAATAATTATGTACTGCAGTCATTATAATTAGTAAATAAAATGAGAATAAATTATATACATTGTGCGACTATACACATTGCAATCGATCTTACTTTTCATGAGAACATTCCGCGCGTTAGAAATATGCCCTGAAATATTTTTTTGTTTCTATTTGATATCTTTAAGATATATTTATTTTTTAGACATTAAATATCGTGAATATATTGGTAACGAATGTTCCTAATAAATATGTACACATATTATAGTTTTCAAATATAGTAGAAAATATATATTTCAAATGTGTGATGGTCATTTTTATTTTTGTGTCTGTGAGAAAATACGGCTGTAGGAGTGATAAAATTTCATCATTTACAAGGCTTTTAAACCGCTTTAAAAACTGTCACTTATGGATAAAGAGAATTAAGTTCGTAGGATGTGCATTGTGGTGCAGTGGATATCGGCTTGAAACGAGAAATCGGGAGCCGAGTTCGAATTCCAGTTGAGATTCCTTGCATTCACTTACGCGCAGATACCCTTGGGAAAGTTATTAATCTGTCTCTCCTCTCTAGTTATGGGTTAAATAACAGGACAGTTTGGGTTCTATAGCATTGGTCGGCAAGCAGTCTACCGCAGAATGTAATGGCAACCTATTGCGGGATAATCTTCTGCCCAGTCAAGGTTTCTTTCGACACATGATCACCCAAGCGTGTATCACGTATAGCACTTAAATGACTGACTAAGGATTAAATAAATCTAAGCTTGATACAGGGTGCGATTGGTAAACTCTCGCCAATTGCTTTTTTTGTTTTTGTTTATTTCGTGCGTGCGCGTTTTTTGTTTTTAATTTTGTCGAAAGCACATTATAATAGGCAACGTCTGTGTGAAAAACAGCTCCAAGATGGACTTCACTCCGTCAGAAATATGGAAACGGTGTGTTGTACTATTCGCGCCGGAAGCTCCGATACGGACATTTCAGAATGCTTGGATGTAAGTCTGAGGATAGTCCTGAGGATTCGGAAAGAGTTTGATGAATCTAATGGCGATTACGGAAGTATTTTGAGAGATCACTAGTGATGGCGAAGTTATGTCTTCATTCATCTTCCCAGAGCGCATCAGGCTAAATACGGTGGCCTAAATCAAGTGCCTTGATGAGACAGTGTTGTCGTGTGTCAAGAGAGAGGCTGTTGGAATATTCTATATCTGGCAACAGGACTCTACACCATGACAAACAAACAATAACAATCAGCCAAGGCTGTCAAACAATTTCTGCGAATATATCACAACATCTAAATAATACCCCAGACTGCAATCCTCTTGGTTATTATGTGTTGGGCACATTTGAGGGAGCGACCAACAAAATTTATTCTAATACCAAAAATAAACTGAAGGTAAGAATTCTGGAAGTATTCACCAACTTAAACAAGAAGACCGTCCAGAAGAGTTGCCACAGATTCCGAATATGTCTGGAGGCTGTGGTTATATACTATTATATAACTATTCTACTGAATTTAGTTTTACTATTTCAAGACATTTTATGTGTAATTTTGCTAAATATATATTTTAAAATATGATGTCTGCTTTATTTTTATTTTTTTGTGTAATTTAAAAGAGAATTCATTCATCGCGCTCTATATATTCATTTTATCACAAGCCGTGCATAGTATGATGATATGGTAGAATATGACAAATGTCTATGATATAAAAACGTTTATAAGGAAATAATGACAAATATTTGAGGCATCTTGAGACGCCCTGCTGTGACCATTAGGGATTAATTTTAACATTTTTTGTCTACAATAACTATTTATTTGATGGCCCAGGCATTAAGTTATTTCCTGGGCTATGTATTTCTCTTTCGATTATAATTTGTTGGAGTTCAGAAGCATGTAAAATAAGGCATCGTTGTGTATTATTTATATTATCACCCTTATCAAGATTTGGAATATTGTGAAATTTCTTTAAATGTTTGTGCTTATTTATTTCTTTGTAAGAATTTATTTCTATTTAAGTAAGTAATACTTTTTCATTCAATTTTTCTTATTTCAGACTTACCTTTGAAATTTTAATAAAATAGGGTAATTTTTGCACTCGTCCTCCTCACAAGAAATTAATGTCAATTCTTTGCTTGTTTTTTTCTTTGTGTAATTTGAACTAGTCCAGGTTCTCATTTTTTTTTATTAATTTAATTGATAAATGGTAATTTACTACTGATTGTATTCCATTCTGGTAAAGAATATTGTGATATTTTCCTTCATATTTATCAGTTATGCTAGATCTGTTTTTAAACATAAATACACATTTTGAAATTTTCGGTTCCATTGAAGAAATGCTTAAAATCTCTGAGAGAAAACAAGACCAAAGGGCAGTTTCCAGATTAGAAATATTAACAATGATGCTGTCAAAAATACAAAATAATTTAGCTGAAGCAGGTAAATAGCAATAACGGGATTCTACAAATGTTGCCTCTACATCAAATATTTTCAACTAACGTGTTTCAGTGAGGAAACAATTGATGGCAGTTTTGATTCTGAGAGACAATCTCAGGGAACGTAAAGCATCTAGTTCTGCTATGGAACTTATTAATTATAGTCATGTGTTTTCCAACCTTGGGTCATTACTTTTCTTTATCCAAACCTTGATGTAATGGACATTACATTTGTATTTAAAACAAAAAGACAAATAAAGGATACAGTAAAAGTAAGTACCCATCAGAAGTATGTTCAAAACAATAAAAAGATCAGGGTTGGTATAAACTTCAAGATTTTTAAGGACACATTGTAATAAAAAGAGATGACATAGGAAAAGGCAAAAATATTTAAGATAAGAAAAAAACCCGAGTAATTAATTTTTACCAGATATGGGCAGGCAAAGTAGATATCTCAACCACAGAGTTATCCGTACCGTTAGCGTAGGTTTATCAGGGCAGTCTTAGTTGAATTCAACTGCGTAAATTGTGGTTGAGTAGATGTCGCCTCGGAACGAGAAATCAGAGAGGTGAGTTCGAATTCCAGTTAAATTTGTTGCATTCTCTTACGCGCAAATAGCCTTGGGAAAGGTATTAAACCGTCTTTACTTCATTATTTATTGGATAAATAGCGGGACCGATTAGGTTCCATAGTCTTGGTTGGCAACCACTCTACCACAGAAAGTAATGGCAGTACTGCGGGAAAATCTTATATTCATTCTGTTATGTTTCTTTTAAGACATGATTGCTCAAACGTGTATCACTTATGGAACTTAACTAACAGAATTTCTATTAAGGTTGTTCTTGTGGACAACACTAGTATAAAGAATAGTTGTGATGCATGGCTTATTACTGGTATGGCAAAATAACTTAAAAGAACGTTTCGCACAATTTGTTCTTTACTTCATCAGAATTATTCTCCATATGAAGCCGTTTTTAAGTAAAGTGAGCGACTTACAAGAACCCACACAACTTTAATTTGTCCTCTAGATAAATTTTTTGCAAATGTTTACTATGATTTTTCTCAGCAGAATCTAACACTAAATGTGACCCTTTTATCTTACTTTAAGCTCAATGGAAAATTCTAAATTTCTTTCAAACTTGAGAGGGATCTACATTCAATTTCAATGCGTCTAAGACGAAGCTGCTGTGTGTCAATAGTCATAGGCAACCTCTCCTGCCTTCCATAAGCATGGACCAAATGAGTCTCCCTGAGAGCAGTACACTGCGCCTCCTCGGTCTTACCCTCTCTTTCGATCTCAAGTGGAACCATTACATTGAGTCAATAGCTAAATCCACTGCTAGGATGGTTGGGTCACTGTGTCAGACCATGATGTCCTTTCTTCCTGAATCAATCTTACATATATACAAATCAACCATCCGTCCGTGCATGGAATACTGCTGTTATATATGGTCAGGTGCACCCGCTGTTCATCTCAGTTTTCTTGACAGGCTCCAAAGAAGAGTCAGTAATGTGATAGGTACTGACGTGGCTGCTCGACTCCAGCCACTTTCTCACCGACAGGATGTGGCTTCCCTCTGACTGTTTCCTGAATACTGTCATGGCTTCTGCTCCAATAAAAGTCACTAGTGCCCCTGCCACAGGTGTTTACTCGTGCAACCAGAGTAGCAACTGGGTCCCACCCATTCACAGTTAGATCAACCAAATGCAGACGACAATTCTACTCCATCAGCTTCTTTTTTTGCACTTCCCACCTGTGGAACTCTCTTCTATATTCTTGCTTTCCTACAACCTCCAGGAATGTAAATGCAATGTCAAAACCTATCTCCTAACCACTTGACTCTTGTTCTTTCTACACCACCCTGTATATCTTTTCCTTTCTATCCACCTTTGCAACTGTTATCCCACCTGTATTCCCATCCTTATCTGGTTCGTTGTTCTCTTTCCTCTCTTTCTATCTAATTTTTTACTCTTATGTAGCCCCCTGCACATCAGTGGCGTTACCTCCTTGTTCGAGGTTATACGATGAAAAAAACTGCTTTTAGAAAATGTTGCAGCAATTTCCTGAGAGGACAATGAAACCTAGATTTGATGCCTGGAAAATTGGGCCTCTACATCAAGCAAGATTGCTAATTTAACCATCAATAAATTGTCTTTAAAGACCAAAAGAGACTATCCACCAGAACGCTATAATAAATTATACAGCTTATAAATTTCTAATAGGAATATTTGCAGTTAGTTGTAAATTAGAAGGGACAATATGTTCGATAACCAACAGCCACATATCTTCATCATGAACCAGAGAATAAATCGAGTCAACTAAAAATAGTTAAAATATTTACAGCACAAAAAGTAGCAAGCAATAAAAAATGCAAAACAATATCAAATTCAAACCTGAAACGACACACTGGGCAAATTTGTAAACCTGTTCTTGGAGAAGTTTTTTCGGTTAATTATCTGCAAACGGTTCTAATGAATGGAACAATATTGAAGTAGCTGATACAAGGTGTGATAAGAGCATTTAATTTAGTAGTAGTTAAAGTTCAATTTAATTTAGATACTACTGAAAAATATATTATATTATAATGTAATGTTATACAGTGCAGTAGTTTTAGTGTAAGTGTCAATAAAAATGTAAATCTAAAATATTTCGTTTTATAATTTGTGCCCGGCAGTATTAGGCATCAATATGCTTATTTATCTACTTTTTAGTTTTATTATTTATGACCTAGAAAATTCTTTGAGATTTTATTCGTCGAGCAGGCGTTTTTGTAATCTTTTCTCATTTTTAAGCAATTTTGCTTGTGGTGATATATAACTAAAATTCTGGTTTTCCATTCAATGTATCTAATAGAAAAAGTATCAATCTTATTTTCTTTTATTCTTAAAATAGTAAAATTCTTAACTTAATTGGTAAGTTCGGAAATTAGGGATTTCTGTACATTCTTTTAGATGATATTATAACCAAATGTTCAAAAAGGGCTCAAAGCTATGAATCTAATTTTTGATGACACTACTTCTCGCATCAAATGCTAGAGTTCACACCGACATCAGTGTCAATTTTCTAAACAAAAAAGCAAAATAAATCAATCTGCTTTATCTTTACACTGGCGCTTCCTTGCTGCCTTCTTTTAGTCACATGTATATCGGGTAAAATTTATTCTTTGGTCCATTCATCAGGTCCTTCGCTTGTGCCCTATGATTTGTACGAGAAGATTAATTTAGGAAAGCCAATTTTCATGCATGTCTTGACTCAATTTTGTCGATTTAAATATTTGGCCTAATAAGAGGTATTTACCTGAAAAATTTATTGACAGATCTACATTTGCAAAGTATTCTATACGGTTTTCTTTCTTGATACCCTCTATTTTAACCTGTGGTCAAAAGGGCTTCAAAAATGCCAAAAAGTTGTCGTTTACCTGTAACTCGCTTTAGTTTACGTTCCTCTCAAGAAAACAATTTCTTAAATTTTTTCTTTGCTTCCATTTCTCAACTTATTTACATTTTCACTTGCATTCTTTATCGTTCGATGATTTCTGCGAGGCTTCCTTCAGAACTCCAATGTGGACATTCCCTCACTCAATAACACTGACATATTCTGTTTCCAGCATTGTGTTAAATATTTTCCATTAGTCAAGTTTCAACATAAATTATACAAATTTAAAGTTATTT